>CM035146.1:45737700-46937700 GCA_020205605.1 Panax ginseng | reverse complement strand
TATATCTGGACTAACATTATCGAGTTATGCCTCGATTGAGCCTACACTTGATTAGAAGCGTTTATTTGCTTATATATATATATATATATATATATATATATATATATATATATATATATATATATATATATATATAAATTGTGTGTCAAACTTTGTTCGATGAGCCTAGACTTGATGCAGAGCGTTTATTTGCTTATATATATATATATATATATATATATATATATATATATGAAAGTGGTGGGACTCTATTCGATGAGCTTTGATTTTACATCCGGTGTGTTTACTCGTTTATATATATATATATATATATATATATATATATATATATATATATATATATATATATATATATATATTCGCCCCACACAGAGTTCACTTCGTGGTGGTTGATCACTTTTGACTTTTTCTTTACGTTTCGTCCTTGCTGGAGTTTACTTACGTGGCGTTTGATCGCTTTATACAGATTTTCTTTACATTTTGTTTCGCCTGGAGTTTCCTTCATGGCGGTTGACCGTATTTACAACTTTATTTACATTTCGTCTCGCTTGGAGTTTCCTCCGTGGCAGTTGATAGCTTTTACAGCTTTATTTACATTTCGATCCCCATGGAGGTGCTTATTGGTTGGTGATCATGTCTATATATATATATATATATATATATATATATATATATATATATATATTTATAGCTTTTATATATATACCTTCTATCGCTTTCATACAAATTGTGGTATTCATGCGCCTAGGAATCATGTGATCACATTCACTTTTCGTTGGATCTAGATTCGGTTCCGTGATGGACATTTTCAAATTTAAATGACTTGTAAATTATTCTACGATTATGCGAATTTCCTCGGATGGTTTCTATACCCATGAGGAAGTCGGCATTATTTTGTACATTATTTTTGACGGGATGCTTCGTGATCTAGAAATAAAATCAATCAAGCGAAACACTAAATAAAATGGGAGTGTAAAAGGTCTCAATTACTATTGAGCATCGTGATTTGAAAAACCTCTTTTATAAAACATCAACTTTGCCATATCTTGCTTAAAATTGAATTTTATATAAATTCAAACCACATGTATATATAGGTGCGAACGAGGCCTCGCACTACTTCCAAATAACAGCACATTAACCCACACACACACATTCAGATAATAGTTTCTTGTAAAGAGGCGGTCACCGTGGTAACACGGATGTCAGGGGGTGCCTAACACCTTTCCTCCGCATAACCAAGTCCCCAGACCCTAATGAATATTGGTTTCACCAACCCGTTTAGCAGTGTCACATCACTGGGTCAATGTGCAAACTTTTTCTCGGTTGTGTTAGTATAACCATTTAAAAAACCAACTGGCGACTCTTAACAGTCCATCGTCGACATTATACATGTCGGACCTTTTTAACTTGTTTTTTCAAACAAATCTCACCTAAAATGAGAACACCAAAAAACAAGTAACGGAAATGGACATCTAAAAATCCCGACGTTGACAGGTGGCGACTCTGCTGGGGACTCCAGTAAGAGGACTTAAGTCGCTATTACAATCTTTTCAAAACTGTTATTTGCTTGTGTGTGGATGTTGCATTTACATTTATGATGAATGTGTATGAATGCATTTCCTTATTGCACTTAGTGCCTCGCACCATAACTACTTGTGATATTAGTGCTTCGCACATGTCATCATTTTCATACGGTGAGACGCGATGTATGTGAATGTATGTTGTGTGGTCCCTCCACCAGGAGGCTATCCCGTCGGTGTTTGATTACTGGGCTCGTGGGAAGACTAATTCCCCGAGGCTCAGGAAAGGCACCACCCAAATTCGTTCCAGTTGAAAGACCGGATTAATTTCCCGTCAAGTAGATTGCGATGATTTGGGAACCTTCATGCCAAAAAGGCGCGAGAGTAACCTAAGATAGGTCAGCCTCTGATAAACCCAAAACGGAGGAAAGTCACTTCATGCTCTCATTTCAAATTACTTGTAAACACAATTACTTATAATTACATTCCATATATATCTCCATGTAATGAGAAATATGAAGAAATGTGTACATATACATATTTTAATTAACATGCTACAAACAGCTGACATCCGTTTTGCAGGATAAAATTCCTAAAATGGACACATTACATAGCATGTTATTATACACATTCCCTAAGGACTAAACTATGCAAGTCTTTCGCAGGGAACCAATCGGACCTACTACCCGGTCAAAGTCCAAAAAGGCAACAGGCCTACAGTCAATCATGTCGTCATCCGACCAGACTGAACTTAATCCAGTTTCTTGCAAAGAATTCGACGGATTAAGCAAACAAATTATAGATTTGGCTGTTCTGTTCAAAGAACTACACTAGTCTAATTAAGGTCCAAGAATACTTGTGCATGCTGAATCCTCCACACAAGGGGGAACCCAGGTCATTACAATACCTGAACTGCAGTTGGATACGACCAACAAAACTCATGATGTTGCCCATCCCACTAGAGATCCAGACACTGGTGGCATCAAAAAGAAAGTCCTCCAAATAGAAGAGACCCTTCATGCTATCAAAGGAATTGGAACACACGGGAATATTTCATATGCTGATCTTTACATTTTCCCCGGTGTTCATTATCCACAAAAGTTTAAAACTCCTGACTTTGAAAAATATGACGGGTTAGGAGATCCTTATACACATTTAAAGGTGTTTATTGGAGAACTTGGATCTTATGTAGAGGACAAAAAGCTCAAAATGCAATTGTTCCAGAAAAGTCTAACTGGAGAAGCCCGTTCGTGGTACACAAGATTAGACAATTCAAAGATCCATAGCTGGGAAGAGCTAGCACATGCTTTCCTCACTCAATAAACTTTCAATCTTAGATGACTCTGATCGGTATCAAATTACCAAGATCAAGAAACAAATTCTAACGAGTCTTTCGTAGAGTATGCTCAAAGGTGGAGACGCTTTGGTACGCCCAAGTTAGTCCTTCCATGATGTAATCGAGAGATGGTCGTGACTTTCATAGAACATACAAGAAGCGCCTTTCTATGAAAGAGTTTTTCACAACATGGTATAATACACCAAACAACTACACCTTATTCACCACAACAAAATGGTGTTGTAGAAAGAAAGAATAGAACTTTAAAAGAGACGATGAATGCATTGTTATTAAGTTCTAGGCTACCTCAGAATTTGTGGGGGGAAGCAATCCTTTCAGCAAATTATATTCTCAACCGAATACCTCAAAAGAAGTCTAATGTTACACCCTATGAATTATGGAAATGACGTAAGCCATCTTATAAACGCTTAAAAGTGTGGGGGTGTTTAGCAAAAGTAATGGTTCCTCCACCCAAAAAAAGTGAAAATATGACCAAAAATAATAGATTGTATATTCATAGGTTATGCTAATAATAACAGTGCTTATAGATTTTTGGTTAATAAATCAAAAATAGAGGAAATACATGAAAATATGATTATTGAGTCAAAAGATGCAGAATTCTTTGAAACAGTATTTCCTAATAAAAAGGAACAAGAGCCAAGTTCTAACGAACAAGAAACAAGTTCAAATAAAAGAACTTATGATGCTGTTAATGACCGTAATCATGGTTTAAAATATATTGATGAACCTATACGTAGTAAACATGCTAAAACATCAAAATCTTATGGTCCGGATTTTCTAACCTATTTGTTAAAAAATGAGCCTCAACCCTATAAAGAAACAATATCGAGTCCTGAAGCTCCATATTAGAAAGAGGCTATAAATAGTGAAGTAGAATTCATTTTGCATAATCAAACGTGGGAATTAGTAGATCTCCCACCAGGCTCTAAACCTCTTGGATATAAGTGGACATTCAAGAAGAAAATGAAAGTAGGTGGATCTATAGACAAATATAAAGCAAGACTTGTAATCAAAGGATACAGGCAAAAGGAGGGTTTAGATTATTTTGATACTTATTCTCCTGTGACAAGAATATCCTCAATTAGGATGTTAATTAATGGCCATTGCAGCTATATATAATTTAGAAATACATCAAATGGATGTAAAAATAGCTTTCTTGAATGGAGATTTAGAAGAAGAAATCTACATAAAACAACCATAATGATTTATTGTTCCAGGACAAGAAAAGAAAGTTTGTCGGCTTGTAATGTCTCTTTATGGATTAAAACAAGCACCTAAACAATGGCATAAAAAATTTGATAATGCAATGTTATCAAATGGTTTCAAAATAAATGAGTGTGACAAATGTGTGTATGTCATGGACACTGAGAATGAGTATATTAGAGTATATTATTACTATTAGAGTATATTATTATTAGAATTTGGTCACTAGATTTGCTTGGAGCCCACACATACTTGGCCTGGTAGCCTATATATGAGGTTTTAGTATTATTTATAATAAAACAACAACAATATTCAATACATCTCTTATCTCTGATATGTATTAGTATAGTATAACAATCATATATAATAAAAAAAATAAGACTATTTAACCCTCCACCGCTTAATCGCCTAATTTTTCCTAAAGATTTTTATAACACATTCAACTTATGCTCAATTGTCAAATAAACAGAATTTACCTCCACTTTCTACCCCTTTTTGGATCGACCCATGAAGCAATTATGAATAAATCCCATTTCAAGACTGAGCAAACAATAATCTATATATTCCTCTATCGGGTCTCAGTCCAAACCCTAGATTTTGACAGGGAAATTGCAGTAATTAACATAGGGGTACTGAATCTAACCGGAGAATTCGTAGCGAGGATCATGCATGGCGGATCGGATTACTACCAATCATGGAGAATTGAGGACAGAGAGAAGAAATATAGAGAGAGACTAAATAAAGGGTTCGAAGAATATGGTAGTATTTATTTTAGGAGCACTACAAGAAAAAAGCTTAAGTCTGACCGAATATTCCCTCGGAAATAAGCCTATTCAGTCGCAAGTAGTATATTCCGACGGAATTTTGCGTCGGGCATTCGGTCGTTTATAAACGCGTCGAAGATAAGGTCCGTCAAAAAATCCGTCGGAGTCTACTTATCTTCGACGAACTTATCTCCGATGAACATGCGTCGCAAATAAGCTATTTACGACTGAATAAGTAGGACGAAACGTTCCGTCGCGTATAATATTTATTATGTTCAACGGAATAATTCCCTCGGCAGTAAGTTATTTTTGACTGAATATTAAAATGACCCGGTATGTATTTAAATTGGCTAATTATTAATTCCGAATGAAATATAAATACGTGAGATAGAAATGGTTCGATTACTACATTCCATCAAAATTAACTTAATTCCGACTGAAAATTAAAATATAATAGTGTTTATTAAAAATTATGTTCTTATTAACGCCGACGGAATATTCGTTGGAAACCCCTTATTCTGTCGTAAATAATAGTAATTTTTTTTTAAAAGCAGATTTGAAAAGTTCAGTTTCTAGGTATTTAAACCCATTTATGTACCTGTAACCTGTCATAACCCAATACACAGTAATATAAACCTGTATCTCACATTCAAATATTTAACGTAACGCTAAAACGTAATATCCAACTCATTATGCAATATCCAACTCATTATCATTCACATACATTCACATTCAAATATCCACCAAAACGTAATCTTCAACTTATTATCATCAACACTACTGAGCTAACCAATTACAAATATAAACTAATGTTCCATAAATGATAAACAATATAATTTACAATAATTGTACAGACGTAATTAGACACTACAATATATACAAATGTTCTACAATAACATGAATACAAATGAACTATGAACTAGTTTGCGGTTATCATCATCGTCGTGGCGATAATGCCGGGTCATCGCCATTTGATCGCCATATCGCCACCTTGTTGATAGAATCAAAAATAAAAATCATTAGTCCGTATATATATGTGAGAATTAACAAGCTAGCTAGCCTTAATTAAAAAAACATAAACAATAAGAATACCTGAGTAGGTGGAGGCGGACAAAAAGCCTCCTCCAAGAGGGTAATCACCATCCGGAGAATCTCGGCGCTCCAAGCGTTGAACTGCTCCCGTGGTAATCCCGTACTCTTTGTAGAGGCCCTATTATAATATCTGAGCAATAACTGGTGAAGACGAGAAGCCGGAAGGCCACTTCACGACGCCGAAATACCGAAGTCGATGCAGAACCTATCCGACACGGCCCCTATCATCACCGAAAAGATATAAATCATCCAATCCAAATAGCCAAATGAGATGGTCCGACATGCTCTACTATCGACATTTGGATGGAGCCTATTAAGAGATACAAATTTAATTACTAATAATAATTTATATAATGTGACTTAAGTCTCTCGGAAATAACTTAACTTCGACGAAACGTCCCTCGGAATTAACGTTTGTTCGTCGAAATTACTTTTCGCGGTGGCGCGAAATTTTGGCGCCAACTGGAGAGGTCTACATTCGACGGAATTCTGTCAGAATTGTGTTATTTTCGAGAGACTTATATTCGATGCATTAGTCCCTCAGCATTAAACCTATTTCGACCGAATTTAATCCGTCGCGGATACGTCCGTCGGAAATAGCCGATTTTCTTGTAGTGGAGGTTTTATAGAGGAGAGAGACGAATGGGTAAAAAGTGTGTAAACGAAGCTGTATTGCATTGGCGGAGTATTTAATTTATTATGTATGTGAGCATATTCAACTTATATAAGCCAAATATATTCTTCTTATTCTAATGTATCATCATATGATTGTAAGTAGTTCAAGTATAAAATCCGCAAGCAAAATTCAAATTCAATCTAGGAATGTCAGCAATTCATATAGTTTGTTAATTAATAAAGTTAAAGGAATTGGAGGGCACAAACCCTTAAACCCCAAGTTTCCCATCAACATTACTAAAACACACAAGCACCCAATATAAACACACACACAAATACATGTTGCAGAAGCGATTTCGGAGTAGCTTATAGCAAAATCAATGGCTAATTAAGTAGTGACCAGCAAATCACTGAAGGATATGAAATTCTTAGTTGTGCTTCCATTTGGTCCAACAGTTTTAAGTAAATGCCCTCTCAGTATTCCCACATTCTCTCTTATTTTTTTTCCCTTTTCACTGCACATAATAATTTCCAACGCATTCATCATTCCATGTTTAGTGATCATTCCGCCCTCCACTTTGACACCAATCTTCCAAATCTTCTCCACAAACCGACAATTGATCATATTATCTCCGAGCAAAGGCCTGCCTATCACTGGCACATTGGCTAATATACTTTCCATCATTGAATTATAACCGCAATGTGTTACATTGACTCCAATAGAAGGATGTGCTAATACTTGTAATTGAGGAGTCCATGGCACCACCTTTCCTAGGCCGCTCGTCTTTTCTAAAAACCCATTTGGTAAGAAGCTCTTAGCATTATCGGGAAGAGACCAAAGAAATGGAATTTTGGTAGCTTCTAAGGCCTCTGTTAATGCTGCTATTTCATTTGGAGGTGGCACCAAAACGGTACCAAAGCCTATATACACCACGGATGCAGCTTTATGTATGTCCAACCATACAAGGCACCCGCTCTCATCGTCGGATGTCGATAATGGTGGTACAGTTATTGTTGATGGGCCGATATTAAGTACGTTTTTCAAAATTGACTTCAAATGATTGGTGACGATAGGCTCAAGTTCTTCAAAGGAGTTGAGTACAACGGCGGTTGCCTCCGCCTGCTTTGATCCCATGTTGTGGAGCATTTTTGCAAATGGAGATTCTAAGTCACCAGATACAACTCCGTCTGGTAGATCACTGATATGAATTGCTGACAATCCCGGGAGGAATGCAAGGTTTGCTTCAGGATTTTCGATTGTACCTGATTTTGGTGATCATAAGATAAAATTAAGATAAATGATTTCATTAGTGCCTCGTACGTATTTTAAAACTTGCTTGCTTAATATGATAGGGAAACTGTTTCATTTACAAAAATAAGTGTCACCCATTACATTTTTGGGTTCTCAGTCGAAAATACTCACAATATTGTAACAGAATTAAGAAAAATCAAAAACAAAAGAAGCCCCAAGAAAATGGAAAATGAAAAGTAGGTTGGACTTTTATACAATAATGAATTTTGATATAGTGGGGTAACTCACTCTTGTCCCACCCCGTGTTAAATACAAAGTTTAAGTGTAAAAAAATAAACAAGTTACAGTATTTCATAAATATGAGATAGGAGATGAGGCAGTGAATTTGAACTGTGCGTATAAATATATTATGTCATTATAGTACCAGTTTTTGTAATTAGGGTGGTGCTGCGAATGAGATCCGTGTGCAGGTGAACAGAAAGAGAAGAAGGTCCGGCAATCCAAAATGCGACCCAAGGAACACCCATTTCCTCTGCCATCTCGCCGGAAAACCACAAGAACGCGTCGGATAACAAGCAGCTAACCTTGACGCCAGTCTCCGCCTCAGCCGCTTGCACGCCTTTCTTGAAATTATGCGGCGTAGCCTTTAAGAAAAGCCCAATGGCCTCTAAGGGTGAATTTGGGGAATTTAGTCCAACTTCCACTCCATCCCACACGTTGTAGGCCTTGAAGTTATGGGTTGATGTTGGCCTCCCAGAGAAAATCTTGGCATTGGAACTTGATGTGTTAAAGAAAGAGAAAATCACCCCCCGTGGTGCCGAGGTCGCCAGCCTTTGTGCGTTGTTGAGTAGAGCTGCGGCGTGTGACCCCAGCGGGAATGCAAAGATACCAATGTGGGATGCCTTGGTCATCATGCTTAATTAATTAATATACAGAAGTAACTATATATATATAGAACTAGGATCCTGTCCGGACTCGGGACAGGTTTAAAATATGGACTCAATTTTTTTTTTTGGCTTTTTTTTTTTAAAACAATTAAAAAAAAATTAATATTTTATGGAACTGAAATTTTTTCATAATATAATGTTATGGGTGTAATTTGAATACTTATACCAAAAAATATATGTACAGTCTGTGCAGATTGTACAGACATGTTTTGTTATATGTATTCAAATCAAACCCAAAATACTGTATTATGTAAAAGTTCAAGTTCCATAATTATTTATTTATTTATTTTTAGTTATTTTAAAAAAAAAGCAAAAAAAAAAAAAAATCCCGGATTTTGGTCGGTCAAAGTCCGGACTGATCCCCTATATATATATATATATATATATATATATAGAGAGAGAGAGAGAGAGAGAGAGGTTCCTATCAGGACTCCTGACTTCTTAAAATACGATTTTTTTGTTTTTTTTAAAACAACTAATTTTTTTTAATATTTTTTATGAAATTGAAATTTTATAATACGATATTTTTTGGTGTGATTTGGATCGTATAACAAAATAGGTATATATAGTCTATTTTGTTATACGTATCCAAATCACACCAAAAATACTGTATTATAAAAATTTCAATTTCATAAAATATTAAACTTTTTTTTAGTTGTTTTAAAAAAAAGTAAAAACATGATTGCTAAAGTCACTATTTCAGCAACTAACATGTCAGTCGTTGATCAATAACATGGAAGACAGATTAAAAAGGGAGTTAAGCCTAACCGCTACAACATGTTTCGACACAATAAATAATATGTAGCGACTTTTATTTTAATAATGGTCAAACTAACTTATTAACGGGACTCACTTTATCAAATAATATTACAAAAAATGGATTATTATTTTTTTAAATATGCATGCCGTTACAGCTTAATTGTAGCGGCTAGGCCTTTTAATTTTTTCACTTCGCCTATTTAATTCCTCTGTTAAATGCTAGATTTTTTAAAACAAAAAATGAAATTTTTTTTTAATATGTATGCCGCTATAATTTGTATCGGCTAAGTTTTTTTATTTTTAATGTTTTTTTAAACATACCTTCCGTAGCACATATGGTCAAACTAAAGTACAAAAAAAAAAAAAAAATATATATATATATATATATATATATATATATATATATATTCATGTGTACCGCTAGAGCATGAAGCGGCTGGGCAACACAGATGAATTTTAATGGAATAAAAATGAAGGGGCGCTTTGCTAAGATGGATCACTGATTTACTGGTAGGCAGAAATGAGATAGGAATTGAAGGGGTGGATGAGGTCATGATTGTGGGCATATAATAATGTATTTTAATATGGATGAGGTTATGATTGTAGGCATATAATGATGTATTTTGTTATGTAATCCAAAATTTACTTGACAGAAATAATAAAATTGAATACGTATAATTTTTTTATGTGTTGCTTCTGAGCTTATTAAAAAAAATTGAAATTAGATTATCAATTTATTCATTTATTAAATCTTAACATATTTGTAATTAAGGGGATAATATATGGGTAAAAATATATTAGATCTTGATATATCCATTTTTTCTTGAGAAATGCTATAAATGTCTACAAATAGAGTATAAACATAACTCACAGAATATAAGAAATTAATACTAGTTATTATTATTTGTTTGTTAAAATTATTATTATTATTATTATTATTATTATTATTATTATTATTATTATTATTATTATTATTATTATTATTATTGTAATTGTTGTTGTTATTAATATTATTATTGTTATTATTTTTAATAATAATAGTAATAATATTAATATTAGTTATTATTGTCATTATTATTATTATTGTTGTTGTTGTTGCTTCTTCTTTTTTTTTGATAATGTGGAGTTTTTCAATCGATCGACTTAAGTCTCCCCACCCAGAACCGAACTTTCTTGTGACGTGCTCTAAACTAAGACATTTCCTCACCTAAAAATGTGTGATCCGTTGCCACACGGACCAGTTTTAATTGGGCCTCACATTTGTTGCAGGTTGTTGTTGTTGTTGTTGTTGTTGTTGTTTGTTAGTGTTAATATTAATAATTATTTCATGTTGTATTTTTAAGTAAAAATAGACAACTGAGATTATGAGCCAATTGACTAAAATGTTCTTTATGATCAACAAAATCATGTTTCAGATAATGTATATAAAGGGAAATATATCTGAAAATGTAAATGTTCCTCTTCAGTACCCCTTTTCTAACTCTTGTAATAATTAATAATTATTTTTTATTTTAAAAATTAGATATACATTAACGAGCTTACAATAATTAAAATTTCAATTTAATTAAGTAGTCGTTGATTAATTTAATTGGTGGTTATAGATGTATTTATTTAATTCTCAATAATTTATGAAATATTTGATTTAATAAAAAATTATAAAGAATATTAATTGAATTTAAGGTAAATGCACGTTATAAAACTCATTTTAATATAATACTATATAGAACAAAAGCTTATTAGTTATTACTATTATGAATATTAAATGAAATATTAATATAAATAATAGAAGTAGTAGTATTGATATTAATATTCTTTTTTCTCAATATGCATCTGAGTAATATTGTATTTTTGGCATATTAGCAATAAATTTCCTAATTAGAAATTGCATCATGTTTATTCTGAGCACGCATCATTCTACATAAGTCACAAAGTATTTTCTTCATTAATAAATAATTAATATCTTTATTTACAATTTAACCTAATATTTCAATCTAACCTTTCAGTATTTCTTTGTCATATTCTTAATTTGGAATACCATATTAATAACTTGTGTCATTCTTACAAGTTCTTTAATAATTAAATATTTATATATTCATTTAAAGATCATTTTAATAATTGTGTGCATAGAATGATGGGTGCCCAAAATAAACATGATATAATTTCTCAGAGAATTTATTGTTAATATGCCAAGAATACACTATTATTCAGATGCATATTGAGAAAAAGAATATTAATATCAATACTACTACTTCTATTATTTATATTAATATTACTTTTAATATTCATAATAGTAATAACTAATGAGCTTTTGTTCTATATAGTATTATATTAAAATGAGCTTTATAACGTGTATTTATCTTAAATTCAATTAATATTCTTTTAAAAAATTTATTAAATCAAACATTTCGTATATTATTGAGAATTAAACAAATACATCTATAACCACCAATTAAATTAATCAATGACCACAAATTAAATTAAAATTTTAATTATTGCAAGCTTATTAATGTATATCTAAATTTTAAAATAAAAAATAATTATTTATTACAACAATTAGAAAAGGGTACTAAAGATGAACGTTTACATTTTCAGATATCTTTCCCTTTATATACGTCATATACATGATTTTGTTGATCATGGAAAACACTGTGACGCCCCCAAAATAAGTATACATAACACATTCTGAGTCGTCAAACACATGGTACAAAATTTAAATACAAACTTCATTTATACAATACGCCAAAACGTAGCTGAGAGTTTTAACACGAATATTGTCTCGTAAACAATATCCAAACTCAAATGGAGTCCTCATTACATTTATTATCACACTATTTCATAGAATAGTGAGGACTACTATAGTTGTGATGAACGAGATTTTGTAATTTAATTTGAATATTTATTGAATTAAATAAATATTTTTGATGATTTAATTATTGAATTAAATAATTAATTGATGAAATTGTGGTAGATTAATTTAATTATATGTATTATATTGATTAAATTAATTTGGGAAATTTTGTTATTCAAGGTATGTATTTAACTAAGCTTATTTGATTAAAGGAATTATTTAATAAGTATAATGTTATTTTAATTAATTTTATAATTAATTAGAGATTTATTGATTTGACATAATTAATAAATGAGAAATTTAATTACGTGACTATGTGAATTAATGAGAAATGATTATATTTAAATTAAATTAAATAAGATATTTGATTTATTGTCTAATTGGGTGCGACATTATTAAACTATATTATAAAGAATTAATTAAATTAAATGGAAATAGTCTTTTAATGGTTAGCCAAACAGAGCCCTATTGGGAGTTGGGCAGTTAACCCATGAATGGGATTAACTGACCACCACGCTAGTTACCTATGCGCATCAGGCTTATTGTTCTCTTACGTATGTTATTTTTTAAACAAAAACTTGGGAGCTCAGAGAGAATTCAGAGGAACTTTGACGGAAATTATGTGATTGAAGAAGTATCTAAAAGGGATTTCATCTCCTACTAATCTACACTGCTAGGTAATCTCTCTAATCAAATCTTATTTACGTTCTTATTTTCTTTTTGTGAAAAACTAACTTTAAGTTCTCTGTAAACTAAAATTTATGGCTAATGTGTTAGGAAACTGATTATATATGTTTATTAGCATTCATAAATCAATTCTATATGATTTATATGTGATTAGAGTAGTTGATTTCACGTAATCATGCTAAAATCAGAGTTTTTCATTAATAAGTGTTTTGAGTTCTCTATAAAACAAAGTTTAGTGATTAATGCATGAATTGTTGTTTGACTTGGAATTAGCAGTAGATTATGATAGCACATGTTAAAATGAAGAAATTGAACTTTGAGTGGAAAGATTCGGTGTTATAACGAACCCGTAATGTCAATTTTCCTGTTTCATGTTCAGTATTTTTGAAAATGCCAAGAACAGTGAAATTTTATGGTTTGATTCAAGTATTGTATGTTTTAACCTGTTAAAATCATGCTAGAAAGGTTGGGTAATGATTATGTGTGTGTTATAATGTCTGGGTATGTTTAAATTCATGTGTGAATAAAGGAATCGATAGATTTTGGCTTGCTCTGCACTTTTCATGAACTGTAGTTTTTCGGAACTGGATTGCCGCGTCGTAAAACCGGATCCAGGCCTAAAGCCCGCGCCATCTGCGCCCGGCAGAGGCCTGATGTAAGTTCTTGGCCTTGACCATGTGCATGGCAGCAGAAAGTTAAGATGTAGGGTGCCAAGCCATACCTACTATGCAAAGGTGTCCAAGAATGAGAATTTTAATTATTTTATTTCAGGGAATGTAATAGTAACCTAATCTAATGAACATAAAAATGTGTTAGACATATAATGTGATGTTAAAATAGATTCTTAACATGTTAACAAAGTAATTACATGTTTAGTTAAATTGTTGAACGCGTAGTTAGCTTGTCGTTAGTTTAATTCTATATGAAAACAAGTGTTGTGAATTGACTAAGTATAGTCATAATCAGAGTTTAGACAAAAGAGAATGAACTTGTGATGCTAGTTATGTTATAATTGACTGGTATTGTGAATGTAAATGGTATATAGGATTTAATCGAGGAACGTGTATAATTAATGTATAACCTACGCACGAGGCAAGTTTCCTAACCCTACTTGTTATCGTTATGCAAATTTCTAAACCTTACCTCTTTACATTGAGCAAGTTCTAGACTTATATTCTATATCGAGCAAACTCTTGTTATTTATTGATTAAGTTCAAGATGTTATATTAAAGGTTATTAATCTTTTCAAAGCATGATTTTTGGTATACAATACTTATTCCATTGTATACCTCTTGAGTTTATTATTCAATTTGAATATCATTTATTGTTGAACCTTGTAAGACTAGCGAACCCTTATTGATCCGACTAGTCCATAGTTGATGAACGTTCTAAATTTCAGAACCCTTATTGAGCTTATCCAAATCAAACTTCTTTTGGTGCGGACTCTAATGTCAAACTGAGATGAGCAACCCTGTTATAGGGGATTACTTATGCTTTAGCGTTAAAAAATTATGCACATTATGGTACTAAGGGTTGATCCCCCTAAGTACGAGTAGAAGAGTCCATAGTCTTATGACTATTAAAAGTATCAAGTATAATCCTTGACAACCTAGGACATAGTTCAAGGTCTTATGACCCTCAGAAGTCTTTTGATTCTTGTTATTCATTCTTGATTCAAAAGTCATGTTTCTTATTTCATAAGTCTTTGATTCACTCGCATGTTATTATATCGTTGTACATTATTATACTTGTAAGCAATCGTGCTCACTCTTGCGTAATAATAACATTGCAATTAAGAACGAAAGGTCCGATGAGCCTTCTACTAGCAAATGCAAGGGCAAGATTAACAAGTGATGAAGACTTGTTGTTTATTGTTTATGTTATGTTTCAGACTTATGTTTAATTTGTGTAAGACTTAATATTTGATTATGTTTCCGCATTTGAGATTTAAGGTTAGTATGACCGAGATTGATGTATTTATTTTTAGATGATGTAACTCCTTAAGGAGATGATTTATTTCTATCTATTTTATGGTTTTCAATTATTATGGGTAGATAGACATATGATGTTTTTATGGTGAACACCAAATCACGTGGAAATTGAAGTACCCGGATTTGGGGGTGTCACAATAGCCACCATCTTGGACCATCACTCAATTCCCCGACAAGTCCCAGCTATATTCTCATTTTCTGAAGAGAATAATGAAAGCAAAGGGTGAGCTCAACTAGCACAGTAAATAATATTATGACTAAGATAATGCATAATAAATTATCGTTAGACTTCAACAGTGTAAAAGTGATAGAAAAAAATAAATAACAAGTTTAACTGCAGTGGAACAAGCAATCCATTAGAAGAGTCAAGTAGAGAATGATATCTACTATGTTCTATGATTTAAAAGTTCATCATCAATATTTTATTGCTATAACATAGCTCAATAAATAATTCACATCACCGAATTATCCATGCACTACGGGCCAAGGATAGTCGTTAGTATCACATCCACGAATTATCCTTGCACTACTGGCCAAGGATATTCGTTATTATCACTAATGGTCATGATCATGCAAACAACTGTCCATCAATGCACTACGGGCCAATGAGGACTTTTACCACATAATTTGTAACATTACAAGTCATAATTATACCGATACATAATTCCTGGTCATAATCATACTCATCAACAGTCCATCTATGCACTACTGGCCAAAGCTGACTTTCATCACAATATAAGAATAAGGATGATGACAATGATATAATAATTCAATTAAATGAGAGCAATGATAAATTTTAAAGATTTATAATTCAATTTATTAAGAGTTCAAGAATGTCCAAATTATCAACATGATAACTGCTTTGTGGAGTAAAATTCAAGAATAATATTCATGTAAAAATAATTTGGACAGAAAAGAAATTAATTTTTGTCGTGAATAGTACCCCAGGTGAATAGTGTAATAACCCGAGATTTTCTATATAAAATAAATAAGAAATTTTGCGTATAAATTTTTTTTCTTATTTTATTTAATGACGAGAATAAGTGAACGATAAATACGAATATATTTATTTCTTTAAAAAATTAGAAATAATTTTGGAATAATCAATTACCACAAATTATATTGTTATGGTAATTAATTTCTGTAAGCAGAAATGTTTTATTAATTATTTTCCATGAAAACATGATTGGAAATAATATATGAAGTGATAATTAGATTTATATAATAAATATTATTATATGAATTGTTCAGAATATTTAAGTGAATTATTTTAACTTGATTATTGATGTCGTGCAAGAAAGAGAAGTCAGATATGAGATCAAAACCCTGGATTGGGATTGTGATCAAGAGATGAGAATAATAATATTATATTATTGATATTATGATTTTACAGTACCATAATTATGTCTTTGTGTATATTGAACGTATAATATTGAGCGATGATGGTCAATTAGTCATAATATATATTGCGTCTTTGTGAAACCCTAATTATTAAACTCAGTTATGAGAAATGATTGAGTGGTGACTGTGTATATGAAGTTACTATGTACAAGAATGTCGGTAACTAGAAGAAAACCCTAATTACTGTTGTACGTCGATAATTAGGACAAACCCTAATTATTATAACCCTAACCGGTTGAAGTTAGAGATCGTAATGACTGTGTTAGTAACATACACATATAATTAGAGAACCCTAATGGTCAATTAGAAACCCTAATTGATGGCGTTAAGAAACCCTAATTATAGAACCCTAAATTTTAAATCGAAAACCCTAATTTTAAATTATTGGGTTTAATTACGATGTTAATGTATAAATATTTTAATTTACCAAAGGATGAAAAGTAATTGGTAAATAATAAGAATTACCATCTAGTGATTAAATATTATATTTAATTGCCATGTACAAGAATGCCCATGAAATTGTATGGGAAATTACCAAAATACCCTTTTTGTCCATTTTAGTGTATTATTAGTAGCATTGTTGATGGAATCTTCAATTATGCTAGCTAATCAATAAACTCTAGAATTCCCTCATGCTACTATACCATTACACCTCAATTATACCAACCCTATTGAGCATCCAAGGCACTTGACATGGTCTATATATAGAGATTGAGGGAGAAATAATGCAAATGCACACTAACATTTTCTAAAATCCCTAGACACACTCTATCAAGCTCTAGCCAACGAATTTTCCTTGCCCATAAGCTCATAATCAAAGCCCAACCATCACAAAAACCAAATCAGAAGCATCAAAACAAAAAAAAATCAGAAATCAAAGCTTGAAAAGGTATAAAATCCCAAAAATTAGAAATCCTTCGATTCGATGTTAATTGATGCAATTGATTGTTTAAAGTTGTGTAATAGGGAGTCTATTAATGTTCTGGGTTGTAAAAACACAGACCCATAACATCAAAGTGCACGAATTTGAAGATTTAAGCAAGTTGGAAAAAAAACGGATTCTGTGATTTTTCATCAAATGTCAGGGTTTATAACTATTTTTTCAATAATGATTTTTGTTGTTTAAAAGTTGTTATGTGTATCTTGTTATGTGGTCTTGTATCTGCAAAAAGATTCAAGGACAGATCAATTCTAGATCAAAAGATATAAGCGGTCAAAACCCCGTTGATCGAGTCTGCCATTTCATGAACCTGCAATTTCTTAGAATATTTAATCCCGTGTTCAAGTTTGACCGCTTTCGAGATCTTGGCTTTGATTCTATGCTTTTTTTTAGTGTTATGATGCTTTTTAATTGTAGTTCTACATGTTTTCTACACACTGCAGTTGATAGATCACACAAACAATGCACATATTTCAAGTTATAAGGGTCCAAAGTAGGCACCTCGATTGTTCTTGATTGAAGAAACGGCGTTGTCGAATTTTTTGAAGGCTAATATCTTCGTGATGTGTTGTTGCTTGGATCTGAAAATTGTTTGTTAGTGTAGTCTTGCACTTCTAATACACGATTGATCTTTAATCTGGTCCAAAAACACAATAGGTTAAGAATTATTCACGGTCAAACATGGTCCCTCGGTAACTGCCTTGTGTTTTCTGGGCTTGAGGAAGAACAGCTATAGCGACAGTTATGTCGCTATAGGCCCCTTTGGAGATTTGAATTATTTTATAATTTTCAATTTCTGGAAATTCCGAAAATGATTTAAAAATTAGAAAAATTAGATTTTAAATTCTGAAAAATTATTTTAAAGTCCGAAAAATAATATTTAATTATTTTGAGTATATTTCATAAATATTTAATATTTTTGGAATATAAAAGGTATTTATTTATTTAATTATAATATTAAATAAATGATTTAAAAATAGTTTTAATTCATAAAAATCATAAAAATTATTTTATGGTATAAGAAAATATTTTAAGTTATTTGTGATGAATTTTAATATTTTGTGATGAATTTAATTAATTAATTAATATTAATAATATTAAAGTTATTTATTAGTTTAAAAATGATTTTAATATTTTAAAAATCATTTTAGATGAAAATAAAGTATTTAAAGATATTTTAAGTTATAAAATATAACTTTTAATATTTAGAAGATAATTTCATTAATAATTATATATTAATGATATTTAGTTAATAATTTGTGATATTAAGTTTATTTAATATTTATATTAAATAAATAGTTTAAAATGGTTTTATTTATTTAAAAATCATTTAAAGAGGATATTAAGGATTTAAAAATATTTTAAGTTATACTTAATGACTTTTAATATTTGGATAAATAGTACATTAATATTTAAATATTAATGGTAATTATTTAAAATGATTTTAATTATTTTAAAATTATTTAAGGGTAATATAAATGTTTTAAAAAATAGTTTGAGTTATTATAAATAACTTTTATATTTTGGCAATGGCTTCATTAATAGTTTAATATTAATTAATTATTAATGATAATAGAATTGTTTGATGTTTAAATCATTTAATTATGATTAGATGTTTGAAAATGCATGATAAAATATCATAAAAGCTTTAAAATTATTTTAAGTCATTTAAAAATAAAATGACCGATGTTGAGATACGTAATAAGAGTCTTAGACTCATTAATTACCCGATAAAGTCGCTTTAAGATGCAAATAAACAAATGTCGAACCTTATAAAAGAAAGAAAAGGCTATCTCTGTAAGAACATGGATGAGATATTTGAAAAATGTATAAAAATATTTCAAGTATAGAATATGAACTAAAAGTATGATCAACTGCGATTATGTGATGACGTGATTAGACTATGTCTTGTTGTAATAAACTGATCTTATGTGTTATGATATATTGTTCTAATCGAATGAATGATCTAATTATTGATAGGTTGTGATAAAGAGATAAAACCTAAGTTGAGATTTGTAATCGGTGAATCGAGTAAGTATCCTACCTTTGCATTTTCTTTATGCAATGGACATGAGTAAGAAGTTTGAATTCTTTTCTATTCCTCGCATCTGATTTTTATGCGCTTTGATTATCAACATGTTAGCTCATATATATATTCTGCTAAGTTGATTTCTAAATGGTTATACAAGTGTCCCCACTTGGATAATCATGGCATTTATTCACATGTTGATACACTTTTTGAATTACCCATATATATATATATATATATATATGTTGAACTACATATTATTGTTGAGCAAGATTAAAAACCTTCGGGTTTGGAACCAAGCATGTATGAACATCCCTATATGGGAAAATTTTTGCGCCCGAGGCGGACAGAATAAAACGATGAATTTCGTTCGAGTTTATGTAGTATTGATCAATCTGAGGTACAATGAGTGATCACCCTCCGTACTCGTAAAGCTAGAAACGGTTTTGCGGATGGATTTACGCCAAACCTTTTCGAAAATGAAAAGAATGTTCATAGTATGTTTCTTAAACCCTATTCATGGGTGGAGCCTAATTTCAAGAAATTGAAAAAGAGTTGTTATGTGAATTTTTATCGGATGATTACTTCACAACTTTCGATTCGTTGTAGAAGTGTTATGTAAAGAGAATACTTATATTCTTTCGACCTTATATATATAATTGCTATTACTTGCTTTGGGCACTCAAATGCTCATCCTTGCTTAAATTAAATGTTTTCGATTCACGTATGAGCAACCTTTGAAGGCTCGAAAACGAAACGGGGAAAGGAAAAGTTGTTGAATGAGTTTATATTATGAGTTAATGGTTATAGTTAGTAAGACAATGGAATCTATTATCGATATTGTAAGGAATGTATTTGAAGGTCACGCACAGGGAAGTAAACTTTGATGTATGTAAATTAAGTTCGAATATATTATTATTTAGTATTATTCAGCTTAAAGAAATGGTATCATGGAGAACCGAGTTCGGGTTGCAAGTACCCGGATTTGGGGTCGCCACAAATAGTACCCGAGTGAATAGTACTTCGTGAATAGTACCCCGTGAATAGTACTTCGACATGAAAAGATTAAAATTTTCGGAAAAATATTTCCGTGAAAAGATACTCGTTGAAGTGCAAATTTCAAGGATATTCTACTAATTTCAAGGAGTATAGAAGCAATACTTAACAAAATGAGTGTAGAATTCGGAATCTAAAACAGAATAATATTACTTGCATACTACAGAGTATGGAAGAAAATATTATTTCTTACGAATATTGAACAAAAATAATATCCCTTACCTTAGTAGGAGAGTAATTACGACTGGTATAGCGGAGATATTCTTGAAAAAAACTTGTACTATTTTCTACACTCAAAGTTTCCTTAACTCAAAAGAAATACGCTCAATATTATAGAAGAAGAATTCTCTGATTCTGGTGTGATTTTCATTTCTAAACTAAGCATCTTATTTATAGGAGAATGATATGATACTATTTAGGAAAATAATCACGGACGCACAGTAAAAAAAATATTCGGACGCAATTCATCAACATATATTTGAGACAACCAATAAGAGAGTGCCCTCCTGAGGAGGTAATTGGAGTTTGGGAGATATGGACCAATGAGAGAGCACCCTTTTTTGAAGGTCACTAGCAAATGGAATGGATTAGCCAATCAGAGGCTACCCCTCATTGAAGGGAATACCAATATAAAAAGAAAAATGATTAGCCAATCAAAATTTACCCCTTTGTGAAGGGAAAATAAATCTACCAAAAATAAAAACACGCCTCTTGAAAGTTTAGGTAAATGAGGGGGCTACTCCTTGTAAAAGAATTCCATATTATTCAAAATCAAATAGAACAATACCAATTTATTCATATCTTTTCAATTGTGCAACATTTATAAATATTATTATACTTACAATATTGACAACCAGATCATTCCCAGGAAAGAGGGGGTTTTCCAATAAAGATTTCTCCTTATTGGCGTGCAATTAGATGACCAAACCCCTTTCCTCGATAGAACTTTCTAGACATTGTCAATAATGGAAATAATAATATGAATAATTGTGTCATCTCATTTATTGATTTAATAATATAAAATATTATACAGATGATACTGTGACAATAATTGAATCAATAATATGAGATATTATGCATCAACTACTATGGTAATAATTGAATAAACTGAGTGACTTCTCACGTAAGCATCAATAATCAAAGATCTTTGTCTGCAATACGATTGTCTTTCTTTGTCTTGATCACGTGTATTCATCGTACTTTTATCACATGGTATTTCAACAGTTAACGGTAAATATTTTGCTGTTATTTTTTAAAAAAAATATATTTCTGTCGTTTTCTAATTCCGACAGTAATTTCGTTGTGGGGTCCACCAATGATTGTGTCATCGTACGAATATTTCCTGATAAAACCAATATTCCCCGACCAAACTAATATTTTATGACAACTTACTTACTTTGCAAAATTTGTAAATATTACCCACAACTATAACATTATATCAAATCCACACCTTATTACTCAAAATAATATTTAGAGAAAATTAAATCTTTATTCATAAAAGTTGGGGTCTTACAACCTCCCCTTCTTATGAAATTTCGTCCTCGAAATTGGTGTACGTACCTGGTATATTGAAGAGGTGAGGATACCTTGTTTTCATTTCAGTTTCTAACTCCCAGGTCATTTCCTCAATATCGTGGTTTCTCCATAAAACTTTGACTTGAGGTATAACCTTTGAGCGTAAAATATGTTCCTTCTTATTCAAGATTTTAACAGGTACCTCTTCATACGTTAAATCTTCCGCTATGTCGTCTGGTTCTAATTCAATAATGCGGTTCAGGTCTGCCACATATTTACGTAACATAAATATGTGAAAAAAGTTATGAACACGAGACATACTTGGCGGTATGGCGAGTCTATAGGCCACAGTTCCTACTCGATCGAGGATTTTAAATGGGCCAATGAATCGAGGATTAAGTTTTCCTCTCTTTCCAAATCTCGTAACTCCTTTCCATGGAGCAACACATGATCTCCAACATTAAATTTCACGTCTCTTCGATGAAGATCAACATAACTCTTTTGTCGATCTTGTGAGGTTTTTTATACGTTGCCGGATCATTTGAATCTTTTTCGTTGTTATACGTACTAATTTCGGTCCCAACAAAGTTGTTTCACCCACCTCATCCCAACATACGGGCAACGACACTTGCGTCCATAAAATGCCTCGAATGGAGCCATGTCTATGCTTGCTTGATAACGGTTGTTGTAGGAAAATTCTACTAATGGCAAGAACTTGTCCCAACTTCCTTTGAAGTCTAGGACACAGAGTCCTAATAGATCTTCAAGAGTTTGAATAGTCCTCTACGATTTCCCGTCCGTTTGAGGATGATATGCCATTGGGTCTTGATCAGAAACTATGGATATTGGCAAACCATGCAGTCTTATAATCTCATTTATATATATACGAGCAAGACGTTCAAGTGAATAAGTTTCTCGTATAGGTAAGAAATGAGCAGACTTGGTTAATCTATCGACAATGACCCAAAATTACATCTATGCCTTGAGAAACCTTGGGAAGACCAGTAACGAATCCATGGTAATGTGCTCCCACTTCCATTCTGTAATTTCAAGTGGTTGCAATGGACCTTTTGGAACTTGATGCTCTGCCTTGACATGTTGACAAGTTAAACACCTTGAGATAAACTTCGCGATCTCTCTCTTCATATTGCTCCACTAAAATATATGTCAAAGATCACGATACATTTTGGTACTTCCATGATGGATTTCAAACGGTGTGTTGTGCGCCTCCATCATGATTTTATACTTCAAATCAGAGTCGTTAGGAACACAAAGTCTGGAGTTGACTCGAATTATTCCTTCTTCATCGATTCTTGCTTCCGGAATAGTACCTTCTTGTACTTTCTTTCTCATACGCATCAGCTCCAGGTCTGTAGCTTGAGCAACATTAACTTTATCGATTAAAGTCGGTTCTACTCGTATATTTGACATCATCACGTGGGTCCCCAAAGTCTTTAACTCTACACTCTTCTATCACTAAGATTCCTTGGAAGGCATCATGCACATCACTAAGATTCCTTGGGACTTGGGACTTCAGTTCACTAAGAACTCTTCAAGGCCAGTAGCCTTGGAACGTCTCTAGTTCCCTAGGAACTCTTCAAGCCCAGTAGGCTTGGAACTTCATTTAGTCCCTCCGGACAAGGACCCCTCAGGCCCTGGCTTCTTGTTGAGTTGATTGTTTGTTTGTTGGAGTTGGTGCTGAGCTGCTAAGATGTCTTTATGCTCTTAACATCTTCTGTACTTAGCAGCTTGATGTGATCATCCTCGAAGTGCAGTTGAGTGTTGCATGATGCTCATCTTCTTTATTTACTCAACCTCCTCTGATGATCCCTTAATGAACTGCCTTGAAGATCATTCCTCTTGATACGTGATGGCTGCACATGATTGGTTTCTAAGATGGTATAGCTCTTACGCTGGGTACTTAGAAACTTTCTCATGCTTGCCACCATGATGGCGTTTGTGATCTCCCTCCTTGATACTTGATGCCTTCTCATGATGGACTTGCTAAGATGATTGTAAGCTCTTCTCTATGGTACTTAGAGTCTTCCCATGATGGACATCAAGATGACATGACACTCTTCTTTCTGTCGGTAGTTCAGAACACTCTTCATGTAGTAGAACTCTCACTTCTACATTATAGAACTCTCACTTCTACTTCTTTCTGTGTCTGTCTCTAAGTGTTCTTGGTTGATGTAGAGTGAGTCTTCGGACTCACTATCTCACATGGTTTAGAACAGTCCACCGTTCCTCTAAAATGTGGCAACTCCAGCAACCCTCGATGTTTGAAGCTCTTGCTGATTTATACACCTTCCCAATCCTTCCATTGGAAAGTAGCCGTTGAAGGCTATTCAAATATCTTCACAAATCTCGAGTTGACGGTGAGGTAGACTAGCGATGTGACAAGTCATACTTTCTCGACAACTGCGATCTCTTTGTTTCACCTACCCCATCAGAGATGTCACTTTAATGTCTTGGGCGGGTCGAAGACTTTATTTCCTCCTTCTGATTTTTCGATCAGAGGTTGTCCTTTTGCATCGATGCTCTCAATAAGCTTTTGTACAAATATCAACCTTTAGATTGAGCGGTTTGTCAATGCTTGATCTTGACCATTTGTACTCTACGATTACGATGCATGTCTTCATGGACTGATCGTAGTGTCATGTTGGTAGTAGTAGAGACAACACTATGATCTTGAAGAGTGTTGATTGGATCTTCAATGTAGAACACCTCTTCCTTCTTTTGTGCGATTGCTTGACACTTACATTTTGCCTCAACGGCTCTCAAAATCTTGATGACTTGACTTCTTTGTTACGGCCCTTACGAATAACAAGACACTTGATTTGTGGCGTGTCGGCTCACTTTTCTCCTTGTGATCTCCGTTCACTTATCATCAATGGGTGACCCAATGTTTAATCACTTTAGCCTTGTTCTTGAAGTTGTCCGGTATCTCTGTATGCACTTCATCGTTCTTTCTTTGTTTGGCAAACACTACGATCTGGTTTCTTCCAAGATCGTTGTCTTCTATCTATTTGACAATGACTCTTGCACTTCTTGACTTTCCTTGGTCGATTCTTTGAAGTCTTCTTGATCTCCTTGTGGAAGACTTCATCTGAATGGCTTCACAACTCAATCTGGATCTTTGATTGGGTTGGTGCTTAGATCTTCTGTTAGCTTGCATGCCATTCGTTGAGTGCTCTCTGGTTTCCTTTATGATGGGATGTATCTTTGCGGTGCCAACGAGGCTTCATTCCTTTGGATATTACAGGAGTGCTCATTTGTTGAGAATCGTATTTGCTCTACGATTACGCCTTGGCATTATGAGCACATCTCTGTTGAGTCGTAGTTCTTCACGCTTCTACGATTACTGCTTTGGTACATGCGAACCTTCGACTCAGAGATCGAGATCTTGACACTCTCTGATTTGACCTTGTGCTTGTTGTCTTCATCGATCTTGCTCGACTCGATCTCTGCATGTAATCAATAGACTCTACGACTTCGAGTGTAGTCTCGATCCTTGACTTGGCTTGACATCGATGACTCTACGACTCAAAGTGTAGTCTACGTTTACGGCTTGGCTTGGCGGATACTCGGTCGACTTGTGGCGGTTGTTGTCTCTACGATTACGAACATGACTTCCTCGGCGGATTACGGCTACGAGGAAGTTCTCCTCGACACACTACTGATCCTTCCTCGTCTCTCTCTGGCGATCTCTGAACTCCAGATCTACTATCTTGCAGACTACGATTACGCCTCGATAGCTCTCGAGTTTTCCTTGACTCTCTGGCGAGACTACGATTTACAGTGCGATGCTTTCGACGATCGAGACAAACCTATCTATTACATCATAAGATCAACCTAACATGCTTGATCTTTCTATGTTTATAGTCCTTGTACATCATTTCTTTTTAAGGACTTTACAAAATTTTTTTTGCTTATATAGGATCGACTAACATACTTGATCAATTCATTCTAAGTCCTTGTACACATGTTTCTATTATCTATCAAAGGACTTTACATCTTTTCTTAATGCAAGATACTTGCATATTCATTCATATATATCATAATCAAATCATATATAAATAGGAATAACATTCACATGCTTATTCTGACAATCTCCTCCCTATTTGATTATGACAAAAATAATAAGTGCATATGCATGTTATGAATGAATCTTATATCTGATGAAACAACTTGTATTTCTAAAAGCAGATAATCATGAATGTCATTTATAATGATATGGAATTTAATACATTGACATTTTACATCACGGATCCGAACATACCTAACTAGTTAGAGATGTACCTCTTTTGGCTCCATGTATGTTTCGAGGATTCTTGATCGATTAATCATCTGTTTGGCCTTCTTGCTTACTGCTCCCCTTGAGATATGGACTTTCTGCTTTGCTTTGCTCCCCTCGGATGTATGCTTCTCTTCTCCTTACGGCTCCCCTCGACTTTGGCATACATGGGTTCATCATTCTTGGCTCCCCCTCGGAAGATGACTCTGCCTCTTCTTCTGCTTATCTTCTTCTTTGACTTCTTCTCTCTTTCTTTTCCTTTTTGCTCTTCTTGAATGCCTCTTGCTCTGCCTCTTTCTATGCCTCTTTTTCTCCCCTTTTTGTCATTAATCATTTGGGAGAGCTTGCTCCATGTTGGACATAAATACTGCTCCATCGGTGGGAGGAGTTAGCAACTTCAAACTTGAGTTCTGTTGGCCTAGCTCAAGTTGCCTTTGAGAAAAAGACTTCTTCATGTCGTCAATCTTGTCGAGAGAGGGCTTGGATTTGCTCTTCATTGGCCTTACATGCTGCTCGTAGAAACTTCGCCTTCGATCATGCATGACCTTGGATAGATGTTATCTCTTTCTTTGAGTTTGAGAGATACATCGACCATAGTAACTTGAAGTTTGTTACGGAATGAATTATCTCCTCTTGTTTGTCGACTTTTGACTCTCTTGATGAATAGAGATATTTTCTCACTTCGATTCATCGAGTTTTTCATCGACTCCTTCTCCATGAGATACTTGATCATCTGGTTGAAGCGGTCTCTGTCGAGCATTAGATTGAACTCTCGATCTGCATCCTTGGATGATTTTTTAAAGGTGTTGAGAATCTGAAGAATCGTTGAGTTCCAATCAATTGATTGAGGATGAAGGAATGTCGATATAGTAGTGCTTGAGTGATGGAGGTTTACGATTTTGACCTTGAACACCATCGGTGATAGAGTGAGCAGACTCTACGATCATCTCCTTGGTCATGATCCTTCTTCTTCCTTGAGAGTCCACTCTACGATCGTAAGGGATATAGTGATTTCGGCATGATGATAGACTTTGAAGTGAAATTTGGTTTGTGATCATCTTTGTAGCAAAACTCTTTACCCTTGGGAAGTTTTGTGCCACCGACTCCATGCTTGGAAAGTGAGAGTAGCACCGGTAAAGTAGCTTCCATCCTTTTCGATGTGGGCCTTTAGCCATGGCATCCATTGGAAGAACCATCTCATTAGCAAGTCATCGAGATTATAGAGATGGTCGTGCGGTCTAGCTCCATGTTATTCGGTTTTTAGCTATATCAAAGGTAGTCATTCTTACCACCTTGAAATTTGCTTCATCTCCATAGTTCACCCATCTTTACGGTGGAGCTTACGGTGGTTCATTGAGACTTCTACCACTATTCTCTGGTGAATTTTCTTTGGAGAGAGGACATGATAGAGTTTTGGTTCCTCTGATTCTGATTTTTTTCAAATGGAATCATTCTTCATTTCTTCTCTTTTCGAGCTGAACCATCTTGATCATTTCCAACGGTGAATCCTTCTTGCTTTGCATTTCATTTTGAGAACCTTCTTGACCAAGATCTTCTTACGATTCATCTTCTTCACCTTTGGTTCCATCTTGACACTTTCATCCTTTGATCTGAGACTCATCATCACTTAGTTCAATGATAGCATTGGGTGATCGCTTCTCTTCTCCTTTTGAGGCAAATTTGGCTTGCAGTCTGTAGCTCTTCCTTCTTCTTGGAGGTTCAATTTTGGGAGAGTCAGACTCTTCTTCCTCTTCAGACTCAGAAGCTTTTGGTTCATCAGATGAGCTTCCTTGGGGTTCAACAAGGGCGGGGCCAGACCTTCTTCTTTGGACTTATCACCTTTTGAGCCATCATGGTGGCTTTCAGGATTGAAAGGGGCATGTTCTTCTTCTCTTGAAACAACATTGTCTGACCCATTATCTGGGCTTGTTGGGGCAGTTGCATTTGGGGATTGAGTTGGGTTATCTTGAATCTTTTCTTCATCAGCAGAGTGACTGCTCTGAGGATTAGCCACAGGGCTTGAGCATTCCTCTTCATCGATGAATCTTTGCATTTTCATTCATTAATCGACTTCACCTTCATTCTTTGGATTTGGTGCAGTGTGGGACTTCGGCCTTGAGATTGTCGATTGCCTTTTCTTCTTACGATTCTACATCCTTCTCTTCATCGGATGTCTTTGTCTTGGGAAGCGAAATTTGGTTTGATTATCACCTTAGCTTTCTTTCTTTGGATGGCCCTTGAAGTAATCTGTTACTTCTCCTCTTTGTGGTTTCGATGATTAGGGCTCTTTCTTCTTCATCCTTGTCTTTGATGGAGAGACTCCTTGGTGGGGCCTTGGTTTTCTTCACACCTCTGGATTTCTTCTTGGGTTGGTGTGGTTCTTGTTGTTGGTGCAGAATCATCGGACTCGAGAGCTTTACTACCTCTTACGCCTTCCTCTTCTTTGCGAGGCCTTGCTGCTTTGCTCCCGGGTCGACCTTGGTTCTCCTTGGGGTTTTCTTCCAATTCACAAATAGTTGTGGAGACATCACTTTGTGAGCGTTCGAGAGAGCTCTCCTTCATCATCCTTGATCTTGCCTCCTAGCTTCTTCTTCATTACAATGCTCGGTGATCTTCCATGAAACACCTTTGTCGGAGGTTTTTTTTAGACTTCTTTAGCTCGACCTTTTCTACCCACTTGGAGATTTGATCAAACAAGATAACTCCAAAGTTAATTTGTTTCTTGAAACTATTCTTGACATTATCTTCAACTGCTTGATCAAACCACAATATCATGTCTGCGGTATCCTTGCATAAAATACATTTTTCCCATATCTACGCAAGGAACTTCGAACTCTTACGAAACTCCTTCTTCTTCATGTCCTTCAGACTAGGGTTTCTTTGGTACCCCATGATCTCCTTTGCTTGTTCCGTATCGACATCATCAAGGCTCTTCAGTCCTTGGTTAGGAAAACCTAAGCATTGATTGAGGTCAGAAGATTTCAGCTTTAGAGGCCCGACCTTTGACCTTGGTAGAAAGGGTTCGGGGTTTTATGGAAGCATTTGAGTAGAACTCTTTAACCGGGTCGACATATACTCAGAGTGCTTGCCTCAAGACATTACGAGAATCCGACTTTCTTTACAAGTTAGAGAAATGTCTACGAACTTCTTTTGGATTTCTCAAATGACTTGGTTAAAAATTTGAATGCGGTGATAACTTCATGATCTTCCATTTGAATAGTTCGAGGAATATGGGTGTTTGATTGAGAGGATTTTTGAGAGATGGTGATTGTGATTTGGGCAAGACTACGGAAGGTTAATTGATTTTGGCTTTTGAGAGGATTCTAGGGTTTGAAAATGGGAGGAGAAAGGTTCGATGGTTTACGATAAGCTGTTTGCGATTTTGAATTTGTCTTAATGACAGTTCCTTCTAACTTTCTGCATAATCGGTGAGGTGTCGAACCAACCATTGGTTGCCACGAAGTCGATAATGAGTTGTAACTCCCCATAACTTTTTAGTTAGATATTTCCTTTAGGAGAGTAGAGCGTTTAATTGGCGTGGATTGACCGTTGACCTTTTTGGTTAAGTAGAGTAGCATGATAAAGCGACTATGGACTCTCGTTTTCCTTTGTTGACTCAACGATCAACTTTTGAGAGATCTTTGCGATGGATGGTTTTGACATTAATCCTCATTTGATCGGCGCATAGATTGATCAACGATATATTCGAACTTATCTCCTCATTATCTGAATGGTTGAGCAATTGTCCCATTTCTCGAAGCTCCTCGTGAGCTGGAGTATACTCTGGTAGAATTGCGATCGTCGAGTGCCTTCTCGATCGTTGATGTTGCCTTCTGATCGTTGAAGTTACATTACTATCGTTGAGTTCTCTCAACCTCTACTCTCTGCGATCGTTGGTGTCTTGGTCCTTGAGATGAATTTGATCAAAAGCAATTCTTACGGGTAAAGGGTAGCTCGGGAAGGGCCAACCTCTTAGAGTGAGCTAAGGTCGGGTTTGTCCACGAGGCACTTTCGGATGAAATACTTTAGAGAGTGATTTTCAATGACATCTCTTTTGACCTTTTACGGTGGGGAGGTCCTCTACCAACTTTGGACAATTGCATTTCTTTGTAATCGTGGTGTCCTCCTCCTTCTACTGCTGCGATCGGATGTTTGATCGTAGGCACTCCACGATTTTGAGTTGGGTGGTGATAGGTTATCGATAGTACGTTTTGAGGCGTTCTTATGACTATGGATCTTCATTTGGTTCATCGACCCACAAAGTTTTGAGACTACATGGGCTGGTACATTTGCTTCATAGTATATCTCGGTGTTGTTGTTTCTTAACGGATCACTTTGCTCCCCATGGTTGATGTTGTCTTCTCGGATAGATGTGATTCCCTTTACTTTAGGTTCATTTGAAAGCGACCTCGCATATCTCCTTACATTGGAATCACCATTATCACTTAGATCTCCTTGTATCGTGGGCATGGATATTTTAGGGTGATCACTCTCTACGATCTTTTGCAGACCTCTGACGTAGTCTTCTTTGTGATCTTGTGCGTGTGAAGTTACTGCTCCGTAATGAGTTCCTCTTGGTGATGCTCGATGATCCTCGATGTGAGCTTCCTTGAGGATTCTTCTCATATAGCATTCTTTGCTTGATTTGAGCATATAAGACCCTTTTCATCTTTGGTTGAATGGCTTTTCTTCCATATCTGATTAAGCGACCATGTGAGCTCCATTCGGAGTTAGCTCGGTGGGTCTTCAGGGATATGAGCTTGGACATATAGGAATTTTATCGAATCATTTACTTAGCAGTCCTTAGCCTTCTGGTTGGTTGAGTCTTCTTGGTGAAGTCTTACCTTGACATTCCTTAGTGTGGTCGAACGGACCAAGTACTGCGAGTTAGATACATTTCTATTTTTGGTACCCATAATTAAATGGGTCTGCTAGGTTAGTTTTCTAAACCCTGTTCCTCATATTTGGATAATCATCACATTTATCATCAATGATCATATTCATGCATGCAACTAGTTTTAGATAATACATTTTGAGATGCATGAAGGTGAGTGTGTGTAAGATTTGTCATTTAAAAACACACTCTTTTCTTTGATGGTTTCATCATTTGCGAGAGTTATGTTCACAAGGTTTAGTGTTCACGGTGAGAATCAACTCTACGATTTAGTGTATCTTGTTGATTCATGGAGGTGATCGGTTTCTATCAATCATCAAAATACTCTTGTAGAAGCGATCATACTCGTGTGTTGTCAAACACTTAGAACATAGGTTTATGTACATACATACTAACCCATCAACAAAGATTACTTCACATAAAATTAATTTGGCTGTGATGCTCTTATGACCCATTTGATTTCCTTCAAGATGTCATCTTCAACCTAAAACTTGGATGGAGAGAAAGTTTATAGGCATTTGAGTTTCCATCCTCGGGGTACTTTCTCTCTTCACCTTTTTTAGGTAGATTATGACTCCTTGACGAATCTTGTTATAGTTTCATAAGAAGATGCATTTATGATGTACACATTTATAATAGTGAGGCAAGTACCTTTTCTTTGTCGGTTTCTTAACGATCATTTACCTTTAATATCTTTGAGTTTAGGCATTGATGTGCATAGTTTCACATTTGCTCTGACAACTTATTGCTCTTGTTGGCCTTTAATCAATCGATCGTAGTCTTGAAGATCATCCACGAGAATCTCGGCATCTTTAGTTCTTTGACATCCTTGATTTCACAAAGTTTGCACCCAATTTCTTTGGTTGGCGGACACGTGTTTGAGAAGAACTTCTTTCTTCTCGGATAAGCATTTCTTAGCATGTATGGCCTTTTCATCTTTTAGGTTTTGGTGGATGCTTGACTCTTTGTTGTTGATGTCTCTTGGGCTATCTCGTCTGCGGTCTTGAGACTACAAGATTATTGCGAGGAGGATTGGTCTTGTTGATATAATATTTGAGAACATGGACCAATCTGATGCGGCTTCAGTGTATATACACATTTACCTGTACACAATATTTCCAACGTGTGAGCTCATCTGCATATAACAAGTGACTTACTACTAAACTAAGTTTAGAACAATGTTTGTGCACAGGATCGGGACTCAAAGCGATTAGCTTTTGAATATAGCATGAGAACCTTTCTGATACCAATTGTTAGTTCGATGAGCCTGATAGATCTAGAAGGGGGGGTTGAATAGATCCTTTTTAATTTCAAATACTTTTCTCTTTTATTTTGTATTGCTATTAAATTAGCATATGATAAACATAAGAATCTTTTCAAAAGCACAAAAATAAGTAAAAGATCCCTTCATTGATATATTCATAATCATACATACATTGTTAAATAGAGTTAGTTCGGTTGTAGCGGTTAGAATATACATAGCGATTATAGCGGTTAATAGACATAATGTAAATGACATAATGTAAAAAGACACAAGGGGTTTTAAGTGGTTTAGAGACTCGAGCTCTAATCCACTCTTACTGCTTTCAACTAGCGAGTTTCCACTAAGGAAGGGCGGCACCACAGATCACTAAGATTCCTTCAAGGCCAACAACCTTGGGACTTGATTCACTAAGAACTCTTGAGGCCCGGCTGACCTTGGAACGTCTCTAGTTCCTAGGAACTCTTCAAGCCCAGCCCGAGCTTGGAACTTCATTTAGTCCCTCGGGACAGGGACCCTCGAGGCCAGCTTCTTGTTGAGTTGTTTGTTTGTTTGTTGGAGTTGGTCTTTGAGCTCTTAAGATGTCTTTATGCTTTGAACATCTTACATACTTAGCGACTTGGCGTGATCATCCTTGAAGTGCGGTTGAGTGTTGCATGATGCTCGACTTCTTGATTTACTCAACCTCCTCACATTGATCCCTTGATGAAGCGCCTTGAAGATCATTCCTCTTGATCGTGATGGTACTTGCATGATGGGTTTCTAAGATGGTATAAGCTCTTACGCTGGGTACTTAGAAACTTTCTCATGCTTGCCACCATGATGGCGTTTGTGATCTCCTTTTTGATACTTGATGCCTTCTCATGATGGACTTGCTAAGATGATTGTGAAGCTCTTCTTCTCTATGGTACTTAGAGTCTTCCCATGATGGACATCAAGATGACATGATGGCTCTTCTTTCTCTCTCGTGATTCAGAACACTCTTCATGTAGTAGAACTCTCACTTCTACATTGTAGAACTCTCACTTCTACTTCTTTCTTTATGCATCTCTAAGTGTTCTTGGTGGATCGTAGAGTGAGCCTTGGACTCACTATCTCACATGGTTTAGAAACAGTCCACCTTTTCTCCAAACTTGGCAACTCCGGCAACCTCGATCTTTGAAGCTCTTGTTGATTTATACTCCTTCCCAATCCTTGGTTGGAAAGTAGCCGTTGAAAGCTATTCAAATATCTTCACGGATCTCGAGTTGGCGAGGTAGGCTAGCGATGTGATAAGTCATACTTTTTTACGACAACTGCGATCTCTTTGTTTCACCTACCCCATCGAGATGTCACTTTAATGTCTTGGGCGGGTCGAAGACTTTATTTCCTCCTTGATTTCTCGATCGGAGGTTGTCCTTTTGCATCGATGCTCTCAATAAGCTTTTGTATAAATATCACCTTTGATTGAGCCGTTGTCAATGCTTGATCTTGACCATTTGAACTCTCTCGATTACGATGCATGTCTTCATGGACTGATCGTAGTGTCATGTTGGTTGGTAGAGACAACACTACGATCTTGAAGAGTGTTGATTGGATCTTCAATGTAGAACACCTCTTCCTTCTTTTGTGCGGTGCTTGACACTTACATTTTTGCCTCAATAGCTCTCGAGATCTTGATGACTTGACTTCTTTGTTACGGCCCTTACGAATAACAAGACACTTGATTTGTGGCGTGTCCATTTCGCTTTCTCCTTGTGATCTCCGTTTCACTTATCATCAATGGGTGACCCGATGCTTAATCACTTTAGCCTTGTTCTTGAAGTTGTATCCGGTATCTCTGTATGCACTTCATCAGTTCTTTCTTTGTTTGGCAAACACTACGATCTGGTTGCTTCCAAGATCGTCGTCTTCTTGTCATTTGATAGCTCTGCGCACTATTGACTTTCCTTGATCGATTCTTTGAAGTCTTCTTGATCTCCTTGTGGAAGACTTCATCTGAATAACTTCATAACTCAATCTAAATCTTGATTGGGTTGGTGCTTAGATCTTCTGTTAGCTTGCATGCCATTCGTTGAGTGCTCTCTGGTTTCCTTTATGATGGGATGTATCTTTGCGATTACCAACGGAGGCTTCATTCCTTTGGATATTACAGGAGTGCTCATTTGTTGAGAATCGTATTTGCTCTCTACGATTACGCCTTGGCATTATGAGCACATCTGTTGAGAGTCGTAGTTTACGCACTCTACGATTACGCTTTGGTTTGTCACGAGACACTCGACTCTCGAGATCGAGATCTTGACACTCTACGATTTACGCCTTGTGCTTGTTGTCTTCATCGATCTTGCTCGATTCGATCTCTGCATGTAATCAATAGACTCTCGACTCGAGTGTAGTCTCGATCCTTGACTTGGCTTTGGCATCGATGAGACTCTTCGACTCAAGTGTAGTCTACGTTTACGACTTGGCTTGGCCGGATACTCGATGTCGACTTGTGGCGGTATCTCTACGATTTTGAACATGACTTCTCGGCGGACTTGGCTCAGGAGGAAGTTCTCCTCGACACACTACGATCCTTCCTCGTCTCTCCTGGCGATCTACGAACTCAAGAGATCTACTATCTTGCGGACTACGATTACGCCTCGATAGGTCTCGAGTTTTCCTTGACTCTCTGGCGGAGACTCGATTTTTGAGTGCGATTGCTCGACGATCGAGACAAACCTATCTATTACATCATAAGATCAACCTAACATGCTTGATCTTTCTATGTTTATAGTCCTTGTACATCATTTCTTTTTAAGGACTTTACAAAGTTTGTTTTGCTTATGTAGGATCAACTAACATACTTGATCAATTCATTCTAAGTCCTTGTACATACTTGCATGTTTTCATATTATCTATCAAAAAATAGACTTTCTGACTTTTCTTAATCTTATGAACTGCAAAGAACATACTTGTTTACATCTTCATTTCATTCATATATATCATAATCAAATCATATATAAATAGGAATAACATTCACTAATATTATTCGAATATTATAGTGTGGATTTGATATAATGCTATAGTTGTGGGTAATATTTACAAATTTTTCAAAGTACGCAAGTTGTTATATAATATTCGATTGGTCAGGGAATATTCATTTTAACGGGGAATATTCAGACAACTACTACTCAATCATTGGTGGACCCTGAAATTATTGCTTGGATTGAGAAAACGACAAAAATACTTTATGAAAATAACGGTGGAAGTTTTACCATTAACTCGTTGAACTACCCATAGTAAAAGTATACTAATACGCGTGGTTGCATAGTATCACCACGATATTGATTATTGATGCTTACGTGAGAAGTCACTCAGGTTATACTCAATTATTGCTACGATAATTCTTTGCATCATATCTCTTATATTATTGATTCGATTATTGTCATAAGTATCATCTCGCATAATATGTTATTTTATTAAATCAATAATTGAGGGCGACAAAGTTATTCATATTATTAAATTGCAATATTTACAATGTTTAGAAGTTCATCAAGGAGAGGTTTGGTCACCTAATTGCGCCTACCAATAGGAGAAATCCTTATTGAAAGCCCCTCTTTCCGAACGACCTTATTGATAAATATTATGAGTTATAATATTAATGATGAATGTTATTAAAATTAAAGTTGTGTCCTGAGTTGAATTTGGAGACGCCGGACATGATATTTGAGTCCTAACGATGAAATTAGTAAAAATAGTCTATAAACACAAAATTTTCCTAATTCACTATTTGGTCAAAGTCAACATTGACTTTTTTGGGAAAAATCAAACTTCGAAATTTCAAAATTTATATTTTTGATAAAAATTGTTTCATTGTGTTGGAATTATTTGTGTTAGTGAAAATCGACAATTATTTTGATAATAATTGATGTCCGGAGGTTATATTGACCAACCTATTATTTAACCCATAAATGAACAATTGATTGCTATTATTTCACATGATTATAACTATTTGTTCACATGTGTATACTATTGTTTCACATTCTTGTTACTATTAGGGGAGTTGGTGCAAAATTGATAATACTTGCATGACTAAGTAAAAATGGAGGTATAGATGGAGGTACTATATTGTAATTATATTTTCACATGTCTAGAACTATTGATTCACATAATTTACTATTGAATCACATTATTTACTATTAGGGGAGGTGGTGCAAGTTTGATAATACTTCCATGACTAAATTAAAGATAAAGGAAAAGTTGAAGGTATTGTACTGTAATTTTTCGAGCCCCAAAACGTGCAATTATTGAAACTATATTTTTCTATAAATAAGCTCATTCTTCCTTCATTTCTCACCAATTCACAAAAGCTTTAGAAGCGATTATTATAGAGAGAAATTATAGAAAGAAGAAGAGAAGTCTACACCTCACTATTCCAATTATCCGAGCTTTTTTAAGGTAGGGAGTATTATTTCTTTCTTATCCATGAAGAGAACTTCATTATTCCATTCTTTACTATTACATTGGAATAACTCAGTATACTGCAGCAACCCTATACTTGGTGAAATTCTTATGTTATTCCATTCTTTATTATTCTGCTGGAACATCCTGCTCATAAGGCGTTTCACGGACCGGGTTCCGCCTTTTATTATTCTCCGTGGAACATCCTCATATGCGCGTTCTACGCCGGACCGGATCTCTGTTTTTATTATTCTTTGGAATATCCTCGTCGGTATGTTTCTACGGGACTTCGATTCCGCCTTTATTATTCTATTGAATATCCTCATGCATGCGCTTTTACGCCGCACTGATTCCGTTATTTATTATTCTGTTGGAATAACTCACTGTATGCTGATACTATCGCATGCTTGGTGATTTCTTTTGTTATTCCATTCTTTATTATACTCAGTTGGTTAAAGTTTTGACTTCTATAATCCATGAAATTAGTGGAATATCCTTGATATTTGCGCTTCATCCAGTATCTTTTCATGTAAATATTCTTCCGAGCATTCTTGAATTTTACTCTACAAAGCAGTATCATGTTGACAATTTGGACATTATTGGTTCTTGGACAAATTAATTCTTGAACTTGTTTTATTGAATTCTTATATCATTGTCATCATCCTCATATTTATATTTTTTGAAAGTCATATGTGGCCTGTAGTGCATAGATGGACTTTGTATGATTATGACTAGGGATTATTCGGTGTAATCATGACCGTAATATTACAAATGATGTGGTAAAAGTCCTCATTGGCCCGTAGAGTGCATTGATGGACAGATTGTTGGCATGATCATGACCATTATTGAATACACAAATATTCTTGGCCCGCGTCTTTGCATGGATAATTGTGGTCGTGATACTAAAGAATATCCTCGGCCGTAGTCTGCGGGGTGATTCGATGATGTGGATTTTTATTGTCGAGTCCCAATGATAAAAGTGATGAAAAACCTTCTAAATCATAAAAGATAGTAGATTTTATTCTCTACTTGACTCTTTTAATGGATTGCTTGTTCAAGCTGCAGATTAAACTTGATGGTTGTTATATTGTATCGCTTTAACACCGTGAAACTAACGATAATATATTCGCATTATCTTAGTCATAATATTTCCCTTTGGGCTAGTTGAGTTCACCTTTTTACTTTTATTGTTCTCTTCAGAAATGAGAGAACGTAGCGAGGGACTAGTCGGGGAATGGAGTGACGGACTAGATGATAGCATTAGTAGTCCTCACTATTCTGTGAAATAGTGTGATAATAATTGTAATAAGGACTCCTTTTGAGTTTGTATAATCTCTAGTATACAATATTTGTATTCAAACTCACAATTTTATGTTTTGTCGTATTGTACCCTACGATTTGTATTATTAAGTTGTATTTGAATTACATACCATGTATTTGATTTACTCATAATAGGTGATGTATACCTGTTTTGGGGGCGTCACAAATATGATATTAATCCTAATATATGAGGAATAGGGTTTTTGAAACTAACCTGGCAGAACCCATTTAACTATGGGTACCAAAATAGAAGCATATCTAACTTATAGGTACTTGGTTTATCTGACCACACTAAGGAATGATGAAGCAGAAGACTTCAGTCAAAGAAAGATTCAACCAGCAGAAGGCTTAAGACTGTTCAAAAATAATTTTGATAAAATTCCTATATGTCAAAGCCTACCCTTGAAGACCTGCTGAGCTAATCTAAATGAAGCTCCCTTGGCTGCTGATCTGTATATGGAAGCAGGCCATTCAACCAAAGATGAAAAAGGGTCTTAGATGCTCAATCATACAAAGCATGTCATGAGAGAAGAATCCTCAAGGAAGCTCACCTCAGAGGATCATCGAGCATCAAACATGAGGAACTCACTACGGGAGCAGAACTCCACAAGTACAAACTGTAAAAGAAGACTACGTTCATAGTGCTGTCAAATGATCGTAGAATGACCAGTCCTGGAGATATCCATGTCTATGATGTAAACAGACTTGACTGTCAGTGGTGATTCTAGTCAGAAGGAGAGATACAAGGATTCCTCCTAATACACATGAAGAAAAGGAAATCACAACTCACTAAAAGGACAACATCAACCATGGGGGAGCAGTGATCTATTAAGGAACAACATCACTGAGATATTCTATGAAGAAATGTACCATCTACAGAGTCCCAAAACTTTGTGGCTGATGAACTAAATGAAAATCCATAGTCAGAAGAAACGTCTCAAAATGTACTACTGATAACCCATCAACCACCAAACTCAAAATCGTGGAGTGCCTACGATCGAACATCTGATCGTAGTGTAAGAGCAGGAGGACACCATGATTACAGCAAATGCAATTATCTAAAGTTGGCAGAGGACCTCCCCACCAGAAAAGGTCAAATGAGATATCAGTGAAAATCACTTCTAAAGTATTTCATCTGGAAAGCGTCTCAGGGACAAACCTGACCCTTAGCTCACTCTAAGAGGTTGGCCCTTCCTGAGCTACCTTAACCCAGAAGGATTGCCTAGTCAAGTTCATCTCAAGGACCAAGACAGTTAACGATCATAGAGTAGAGTTTGAAGAGAACTCAACGAATGTGGTGCATCCTCAACGATCGTAGAAGCAGACTCGACGATCGTAGTTCTACCAAAATGCACTAGCTCATATGGAGCTCGGAAGAACTAAATAGATGCTCATCTACTCAGATCATGAAAAGAAAAGTTTGAATACCAGTTCGAAAGAAGTCCTGTAGATTCATCTCAGAAATGGAGTCCCCAAACCTTCATGAAGTACATCAGTGGTTAAGATATGCAGTCCCAAAATGAGGAGTAATGTCAAAACCATCCACTACAGCATCTCTCAAAAGATGATCATTGAGTCAACAAAGAAAAACATAGAGTCCATAATAGCCTTACCATACTACTCTACGAACCAAAATGGTCAACGGTCAATCCACGTCATTGACGCATATTTGTTTTTAAAAGGGGCATTAAAACTGAAGAGGTAATGGGGGAGTTACAGCTCATTACTGGGCATCGTGCAACCAATGGTTGGTTGACACATCACTGATTATACAAAATCAGAAGGAACTACCATAAAGACAAATTCAAAATGTTAAGCCAGTTACCAAAAACTATCCAACCTTTCTCCCTCCCATTTTCAAACCCTAGAATCCTCTTATAAGCTAGAATCCATTAACCCTCCAGAGCATTGCCCAAATCACATTCATCGATCTCTTGAAAAACTCTCTAAATCAAATACCCATATTCCTTGAACTATTCAAATGGCAGATTGGAGAGTAATCACTGGCATTCATCTCGGAACCAAGTCATTTGAGAAATACGAAAAGAAGTTCAGAGACATTCTTGAACTTGTGAAGAAAGCTGGATTCTCAGAATGTCTTGAGGCGAGCACTCGAGTATATACTGAACTGGTGAAGGAGTTCTACTCAAATGCATCCATAAATTCCAGAACCCTTACTACCAAGGTCAAAGGTCAGACTCTAAAGCTAAAATCGTCTTACTTCAATCAATGCTTAGTCTTTCCTGACCTTGGACTGAAAAGCCTTGATGAGATCGACACTAAACAAGCGAAGAAGATTATGGGGGTATCAAAGAAACCCTAGTCTAAAGGACATGAAGAAGGAGTTTTCTGAGGAATACAAATTCCTTGCTGAGATAGTGGGAAAATGTATACTATGCAAGGATACTGCACATGACACTGTGCTTGATCAGCAGTTGAAGATTATGTCTGCAATAGTTCTGAAGAAGCGAATCAACTTTGGAGCTATATTGTTCGATCAGATTTCTAAATGGGTAGAAAAGGCTGAGATAAAGAAGTCTACAGATAGACCCCTGACTAAGGTCTTTCATGGAAGACTGTTGAGCATTGTGATGAAGAAGAAGCTGGGAGGCAAGATCAAGGATGATGATGGAGAGCCTCTGAATGTTCACAAAGTAATGTCTCCATAACTGTTTGTGAACTGGAAGAAAAACCCAAAGGAAAATAGGAGGCTGACAACAACTGGAAGCAACAAAAAGAACTCTGTGAAGAAGAGGAAGGTGAAAGAGGTGGAAAGTTCTGAGTCTGGTGACTTTGCATCAGTAGCTGCCATACCAGTAAGGAAGAGATCCAGGGTGTAAAGAAAACCGAGGTCCCACCAAGAAGTCTCTCCACCAAAGATAAGGATGAAGAAGAAAAGGTCCTGAATGCAGAAACCACCAAGAGAAGAAGCAACAGACTGCTTCAAGGGCCATCCAGAAAGAAAGCTAAGGTGATAAACAGACCAGTGTTGGTCGGAAAACCGATCACTAAACACGCGCAAGTATACGCAGTCTAACAAGTAATACAGTGATAAGGAGTGTGTCGTACCCATGAGGAACTATGACAAATATTTACCAAGTACCGACTATGTATCGCTAAAGTCTTATTCGAACAACAGTTAATGGAAGTGTGATTAATCTAGTTAAAACTAATTAACAAAGCAAGTAATTGGATAACGAATGGTAATCTAAGGAATTCAAGCTAAGGTCACAACTTCACCCCACACAGGCATTCTATCGAACATCTGGCGTGTTATGCTTCATAAAACTAGCTACCCTTCTCTCTTTGGTCTTAATGATCATGATGATCTGTCGACCGAGAACGCACATGTGCCTATAGACCTCTGTCGAGGTATGCACAAACATATCCTCTCCAGATCCACCCAAAAGGGAATAGAACAGAAAAGAACGTCAAAGCTAGATGCAATCCTACACATGTCTATGCGAATTAATCATAACAAGGATTTAAGCATAGGTTCTCAATTAGGTCGCACGTGGCGCACAGAGATATGTCTATTCTACGTACAACTTATGCAGTCGAAACCCACAATCACACGCTAATATATTTAGGTGTAAATCTACAATTCTTTTGTCGATATCATGTAGATTACCAAAATCATCACTAATGTCTTAGCAAGAATCATTAAGCACAAATATATCAATCCAAATCATATGGTGACAACCAAAGAGATAAGACAGTCAATTTAAATAACAAAGGGTTCCATTATAACCTTAGAGCAAATATTCAGTTCATAGCTATTAAACCAAATATAAGTAACAAATAAGACAACATTTATAGATTACAAAACTAGAGAAGATAAATGTATAAGAGGAAACTCTGTCAAAGCCCTTCAATCTCCACATATTCCGCTCAAATCAAGCTTTCCAATCCGTGTCGCTCGTAGCTCTTATACTCCAAAGAAATAACAGACTTCTCCCTAAATCTACCTACTCCATATGTACACACATCAACTAAGGGAAAGAACAAGAAATTACAGAGAAAAACTAAATTAAGCTAAGCTATATGATATATGGTGTCTGGTTAGAGATAATTATAGATGCAGAGGCTTCTTCTATTATATACGCTTCTTCTGCCTTTCAAGCTAGGTCAAAACAAGACATTGGTTGTGCAGGAACCGGACACAACTTGCATGGCAACAAAGTAAGCTATGGTTATACCGGCAATGATACCATGTCATTAATAAGGAGACCGAGTTTGCTGCTGTACATGAGCCCAAGAAGGAACATTGGCACCGCGACGCAAAAATGATGTTAGCAAGGGCAAGGGATCGGTACGTAGTAAGCCGATATGTTGGCTTTGGCGCCATTTATGCTCTTGACTATACATAAAATGCCCATTTTCCCCCTGAATGGTAGAAAACACCTGATAATCCCTGCAATATGTCAATTAAGCACAACAACACTATAATAATATAAAAACATATAAACTCTACGAGAATAGGAAACTATTTAAGTCATAAAGTATCCGATTCGCGGGTATAAATCCCACTCATCAAATACCCCAAACTTAAGTCTTTGCTTGTCCTCGAGCAAACTAACTAACACAACACTACTAATAAATAAAACACACGCGAAAGAAAAATAAAACAGTAAAGTAGTACATGGCTTCAAAGCTCGATCATAGCCACTCCTAGAGAATAGGGCAAACATAGAATTGAATAAGGGTTAATTCAATTTCAAGCATAAGACTATATTCGATCCATTCTCTGTGTGTGTGGAGACCAACCGTTCTAACTAATCATATCTCAAATAAGCTAGCACAGTCGATTGCTACTAAAAATATGCACACTCCGCAACTTAAACATTCAACAAGCATTAAGAATACAACGCAAGTGCAGGAAAAGATCAAAAGACTCTAGCATGATGATAGTAAAATCTGACTTGGACAATACTTAATTACCTTAGGCTATTCAGAACTACCCGTGAATGAGCTTTTGATCAGTGACTCCTAAGCCAGACGACCTTAGGGCACTAGGTGTAGAACACCCCTATGAATCTAATAACTCGAGCAGTAAAGGCCACGTAATCAACATAAGCCAACTGGGATTTTACAACAAAAACGAAGATTATGTAGCGAGTGCATTTTATGCTCTATCTCGATATCAGCCCTGCATTTATGACCGAGTGCGTTTTATGCTCCATCTCGAACCACCGCAAAACTTTCGATTTAAACTATTATTTTCTATTTTTATTCTTTTTTCATTCATTTTTTTATATATATGTCAGCATGCCAGAAACCAAGATCCAAAACTGTATAAACGTCTAAGTCTTTATTACCTTGTAAGAATGAAAGTTTATAAAAGTGAACAACTCTCAAAGAAATAAACATGTGAACTAAATTCAAAAAAATAAATAGTTAACACAGTTAGTCGGTGCTTGCTAAGAAGGACGGATCAATAACAGTCTAAACTTATCAATTGAGTAACCCCTAGCTCATACTTGCTTGACACGACTCTAAGAGATATGCATAAATACTTGACACTTGTTATCAGCCACAATCAAAAATTAATGATAACTATAACACCCTTGATAAATTGCAGCTCAAAATAGGGTAAAAAGGCCATTCATATGGCACAAGCATCTAATCTGTATAAGCCCCAAAAAGATGGCTATAAACCACAATATGCTGATAATAATCAAAGCATTACTAAAATGAAAACCAAAAATAGTTCGTAGCTTAATTAATAAAAATCCCAACATAATCTCACAGTTTAAAATGACTGCACCACAATACTGATAATAAGTCATAACAAAATACTAAATATGCAATCCTAATCATGGCAGTTCAGAAATAAAAGATAATAGCCAGAACACCCCCAAACTTGAGGTGAGCAATACCCTCATTGCTAATGTTATACAAGAGGGCTTCCCTAAAGTTCGCTCACTCAGCAACGGTCTCGTCCTCGTCAGCCTCGGCGGGTGGTGATGGTGGAGGGTATGGTGGGAAGACAGGCAGCTCTGAAAACTGGTATGGCGTGAACTCGGCATTCTCGCCACAATAGTCAAGTAAATGCTCGTGATGGTGTTCACTACCACTGGTGCATCGCATAGATAGCTATCTCCGCCTCCGAGCCATCAGAAATGTTGTGCTCTCCTCCTCTTCTCTGCGATTCAAGGCCCTGCTTCGACGATGCAAAGAAGGTGAGGATGCCATGATGTCAATCAAGAGCCCTCATCCCATTGGGCCGTCTCAAGTCCAGTGCTCGCCTCGTTCTATAGTAGGGCGGCGTGGAGTGGTCCGTAGCCTTCGCCTCGCATGCGACCGCTTCTACCCCCCACACAATGAAGCATGAGATCGTCTGGTGGTCGATGATTGCCATGGGAGGCAAGGCTATCTCTTCTGGCCCCCACAGAATGCATGCTTGCTTGCACAGTCACGTGATCAATGATGGATGTGGAAGCCCTGAAGTGACTGTACTCTTGATTGTTTCAGAATGGACTCGTGAATAAGAACTCCAATATCCACCTGCAGACCCGTGACAATGGCGAATAGTAGAATCGCCCTATCTCTGGTCACGTCGCTCAAGTGACGGGTCGGGATCATGTTCGCACATATGAAGCCGAACCACGCTTTCCCATAGCGATCGAAAGTCTTTGAAGTCGGAAGTCGGTCTTTTCACCAAAGATAGTCGTTCTTCTTCCACGTAGTCCCGGCTTGCACACCTCTAATGATATCCTCTAGGTCATAGTCATGCGAGGCCCGCTCCATATAGTCCTTGCTTCGCATAGTTACAATAAGTGCAAACAAAGGCATCGATGGCTACACTTCCGAACGCCACTAGCTTCCCCCTAACTTGGACAACCGCATCACCTTCAGGATTGGTGTTAGTATAGAACTCTCGAACCACTGATACGACTGCTTACCCAGGTGGTTTTGTGAACTGGATCCAATTGCGTTCTTGTATCATGGTCGCTAAATCACCATCCTTTTTATCCGGCTTGAACCCCCGCTCAGGAATGAGATTTCGTGCGCCAAATGAGCTTTTGTACCTTTTCCAGGCCTCCTCATTGATGAACTTGGCTCTGTCCTAAGCCGTCGGTGGTGTCGCAGACGACGATCCTCCCATGCTAAGGCGTTGCCTCTTTTGTGCCATTGGAAAAATTTTAGTTGGTTTGGCAAAAATTCAGTCCCTAAATAGTGACATGCTCTGTAGAAATGACCCTTGAAATAATGCACAGTAAATCCCAGTGATTCTAAGCCAAAACAGCCCCAAATTTTCTCTCAGGTAAATAATCGAACACCTTGTGTGCGCTCTGAAAATCAAATTTGGACAACCCTTGCTTGATAGTGATCTAGCCCGATTTTCGACAGTAGAAATCACCCAACCAGAAAACCAGAATCTCACAAACACCAAAACTAAACCAAAATTGTTATGCTTGAATAAAAATCCAACCAAATTACCTTAAGTTGCAAAATCTAAGTGAGAAACCCAAAGTGAGAAGTGTGGGCTCGAACTCTGACAGTTGATTTGATGGAGTTTTCAGTTTGTGATGGTGAATTGAGATGAGAAATCAAGGCCGGCTGAAATTTTGTGGGAGGGGCAAAGGGTTTTGGCTTTGTGATGCCGAGTTTGTTCGAGAAAGAGGAAAAGGCGTGGCCTAACTACCGCCAAAATCACTTTTTAAAAAACAAAATTTGCTTCCTGGCACAAGCGACGCGGATCGACCTTCAAAGACTTGGCAAAGACAGGGGGATGGGCTTGCTTCATGGCACCGCAAGACGACAATGTTTAGTGTTAGTTTATGCTTGTGGCGCAAAGGAGAGAGGTTGAACATTACACAATCGGGTAATCAGAAGCATGAAAATTGGCGGCTGGCGTGAAGTCGGCCAATACAAGACGACTTGCAATACATTGGTTGATGTGTGGCCATGAATGCCATTTTTTGCAAATTGTCTGTATGTTATCTGCAAATATGCATTATTACAAACAATATAATAACTAACTACAGAGTAACTAGATATAGGTAAAGGAAAACAACTGAAATTTATACTGAGATGGGGGTGCCTCCCCACCAATCGCTTGTTTTAAACTCGTCGGCTTGACTATACTGACGCCGTTCAATTCAGCTCATAAGCGAAAATGACCTTTTCATGCCGCCTATTCATCAATTGCTTTGAAGTATTGGCCGACATGGATGATTGGCCATTCTCATTTCCTTCGTCCATCCACTCATCCTTCGGCACAAAGAATCTTTCGCCACTGGAATTATCCACTAATTCTCATTTTTCATCAAATCGAAAGCGTTCTTCATGCTCTAGTGGGCCCTCCAGGGTTTTCACAGTCGGGAGCATGGTTTCTGATTGTAGATCAGTATTGACTATACAACCACTATGTATCCTTTTGTCTCCAACTTCAGACTCCACCGGTTGGTCAGTTTGCACTATGACGTCTCCCTCAACAACTGTGCGAGACTCATTGCATTTTCTTTGCGCATCCACCGTGCAATGCTCTACTGCTTCATTGTCGAGATCAATTAAGACCGGGATATTGTCTTGTGGTGGATTTGTGATGGCATTAACGAGTTTCCCCAATTGATTCTCAAGGTTGTGCAATGCGGCTTCTTGGCTTGCCATCCGAACCTCATTTCTCTCAATAAAGTCGGTGAGAAGCTCCCCAAGCCTGTTCTCTTCTTCTCGTGTTGAGGTCTCAGAAAAGTTCTCATAGTGTTGAGAGGTAACTGCATATTGCAGTAGAGATTGGTTGTCAAACTTATTTGGATATAAGTAATTCGGATCTTGATATTGCTCTTGACTGTAGTCCCAAGAGTTTGGATAACCCTGACAGTTTGGATGATAGGAGATCGGTTCAAAGTTAGCTCGTTCCTGACAGTAGGAATTCTGAGTGGACTGACACTTAAGATTGTCAGAAAACCTCAAGGCATTAGCAATTTGAAGTTGCAATTTATCGAGTCCTTCTTCAGAGCTTGGTTGCGTTGTCCCCTCATAAGGCCATTGATAACATTGATCGTCCAAAATCTGTAAACTTAAAAACAAAAAGAAAGGAAGATCAAACAAATAAAAGAAATAAATATATACACATTCAAAGTAAGACTAAATTGATTTGAATCAATAATGGACAATATTAGAATAACAGTTCCCTGGTAACGGCGCCAAAAACTTGTTGGTCGGAAAACTGATCACTAAACACGCGCAAGTATACGCGGTCTAACAAGTAATACAGTGATAAGTAGTGTCGTACCCATGAGGAACTATGACTAATATTTACCAAGTACCAACTATGTATCGCTAAAGTCTTATTCGAACAGCAGTAAATGGAAGTGTGATTAATCTAGTTAAAACTAATTAACAAAGCAAGTAAATGGATAACGAATGGTAATCTAAGGAATTCAAGCTAAGGTCACAACTTCACCCCACACAGGCATTTTGACGAACACCTGGCGTGTTATGCTTCATCAAACTAGCTACCCTTCTCTCTTTGGTCTTAATGGTCACGATGATCTGTCGACCGAGAACGCACAGGTGCCTATGCACCTCTGTCGAGGTATGCACAAACATATCCTCTCCAGATCCACCCAAAAGGGAATTGAACAGAAAAGAACGTCCAAGCTAGATGCAATCCTACACATGTCTATGCGAATTAATCATAACAAGGATTTAAGCATAGGTTTTCAATTAGGTCGCACGTGGCGCACATATATATGTCTATTCTACGTACAACTTATGCAGTCGAAACCCACAATCACATTCTAATATATTTAGGTGTAAATCTACAATTCTTTTGTCGATATCATGTAGATTACCAAAATCATCACTAATGTCTTAGCAAGAATCATTAAGCACAAATATATCAATCCAAATCATATGGTGCCAACCAAAGAGATAAGACAGTCAATTTAAATAACAAAGGGTTCCATTATAACCTTAGAGAAAATATTCAGTTCATAGCTATTAAACCAAATATAAGTAACAAATAAGACAACATTTATAGATTACAAAACTAGAGAAGATAAATGGATAAGAGGAAACTTTGTCAAAGCCCTTCAATCTCCACATATTCCGCTCAAATCAAGCTTTCCAATCCGTGTCGCTCGTAGCTCTTGTACTCCAAAGAAATAACAGACTTCTCCCTAAATCTACCTACTCCATATGTACAGACATCAACTAAGGGAAAGAACAAGAAATTACAGAGAAAAACTAAATTAAGCTAAGCTATATGATATATGGTGTCTGGTTAGAGATAATTAGAGATGGAGAGGCTTCTTCTATTATATACGCTTCTTCTGCCTTTCAAGCTATGTCAAAACAAGGCATTGGTTGTTTGGGAACTGAACTCAAGCGACGCTACAGCCAAGAAGTAATGTGGGTCATACCGCAACGCCATGTCATTAATAAGGAGACCGGAGCTTGATAAGTAGGATTTTTACCAACTTATGGAGTACCAATTCATATGAACTATGCCCATCTCAAGTACATTTTAGTCTAGTTTAGCTGCATTTCATGTTAATTTGCATTGCACGTTCTTAAAACTCCTTTTGGTGAATAAGTGCAGGAATAGGTCTGTTTTGGTGGTGATTTGGAGCATAAGGCAAATGGATGCTTGAAACGAGGTAAAAGGATGGGATATGCATGGCATGAAGGTGCATTAGTGCAAGGAAATAGAGCATAACGGAGAAAGCAAAGAAGCAGTGAAAAAAAGTAAAACCAGACCTGCAGATTTCAAGGGCGCATGCAAGCGCTTAAACCTTTTAAGAACGCATGCCAAGCGATCACCCACCAGATCTTGATGTTACTACAAGTCTCATGATCGCGAGATAGATAAGTTTATGGAGCGCTGCTATACAAGCACGCAGAGCAAATCAAACATATGAATTTATCGCATCTCGCAAATGCGAGATTATCATAAAGAAGAACGCGCGCTGCGCGTGGCGTGTCCGACATGTCATTGATGTGTTTTATTTTATTTCCAAATTTTAAAGGTTGTAATTGATTTAAAACAATTCCTGACTGGTGTCAGTGGGAATTTTTTGACATTTTTATTAGTTTTCACGTAAATTTACATCGTAATTAGGGTTTTACTCTGGAGAGAGGATTCCAACGTAGAAGGAGGCTATAACGCTACTTTTCTACTCCTTCTTGGGAATTCTCTACGAGAGTGGATTATTAATATTAGTTTTTGCTGGAATCTTATGGGGATTGGATATTGATGTGTATTCAGCAATTGGGTTTGATAGTTTCATCTTTCCTCTTTCAATTCTTGCTTATTGATCATGTTTAACTTTGATCCCATAATGGCTTTTGGTTCAGTCATGAACTAAACTCCATTATGGGATTCTAACGTATTTTATACTGTAGTTTGATTTCATACTTAAATGCTGGGTTGTTTTGCATATTATATAAGATGTCTGTCATGATTGTTTTGCATACATGAATGCTTGATCACCATTCGTTTCAGTATTTGTATGGAATTGACAATGAACATGCAAATATGGATCAGAATCATGATAGTATACGATGATATAGTAATGTGTTATATGGCTTATGTATTTCGTGAACCAGATAGACATATACTGTTTCACCGTATAAGTTAAGATAAGAGCTTGAACTTAAAATCAATATAGTTGCAATTTCACATAGACATATAGTGATGTTGGTTATATTGATGATTACATAAAGTCTATCATCTGTGGATGCTGTGTAAGTATGTCTTAGTGCATTGAAAAATGGCTAATACGCTTTTAGTGCTCTTGGCTACTTTCCTATGATATGTGAACAAGTCAGGCATGATAGTAGCGATTTAATGAAATAGTAAATGAAGTTAGAATCCCATTAATTCTAATATCATTTATTATATCGTTTATATTATTTTAGTTGTTATTTGCAATTCAAGAATCAACCAAGTTTAATCTTTAGTGTGAGCATATAAATATAGTGATTTAATTAATGAATAGTAGTTTGCTTAAACAACTTTCTCGTGGGATCGATACTTTACTTGCTTCTATATTACTTGTTGACGCGTGTATGCTTGCATGAGTTAGAGCTCTTTTGTTAGTCGTAAAAAAGAGGCAACAAGTTTTTGGCGTCGTTGCCGAGGAAAGGCGTTTAATTTAGTATTATTATCATTAGTTTTAAGCTATATTGTATGACTTAGACAATTCTAGTCTTATCTCATTTCAGCTTTTTGTTTTTGTTTCAGAATTTGATAAATTTTTATACAAGACACTGATCAACCAACCCCGAAGTTAATACCTGCTCAGAAAATATAAACGGGAGAGGTTGGAAAGCAGTGTACGTAGAAATTCACAAGAATAGTTAGAAAACACGACAAATAACATGGCAGCCGAGGCACAAGGAGAAGATCAAAGAGAGGAGCATCGGCTCCGAAAGAGTATTCCATGCCCAATATCAATCTGGACTATAGTCCAAAGATAGCTGCATCCAATGATAGCGACCAATACTTTTGAGATCAAGACCGGCACTATTCAAATGGTCCATAACACGCTTCATTTGGGGTGTCAAGCACGGATGATCCAAATGAACATCTATCGAGTTTCATTGAAATTTGTGATACATTCGAGATACAACGCAGTGACGGAGGATGCTATTCGACTAAGGTTGTTCCCATTTTCATTGAGGGATAAAGCAAAAAGTTGGCTTTCATTCTTCCGCCACAGGATCTATAACTACATGGGAGGATTTAGCACAGAAATTCTTAGCTAAGTTTTTCCTAATGGCTAAGACTGCAAAGATGAGGATAGCTATCTCTCAATTTGAGCAACAACAGGGCGAATCGTTACATGAAGCATGGGAGAGATACAAAGAAATGCTGAGAAAGTTCCCACATCACGGTATGCCAGATTGGATTGTAATTAACACGTTCTATAATGGATTGGGATGGCAATCGAGACCGATTGTAGATGCAGCTGCGGGAGGTGCATTATGGGCAAAGAACTATGAGGAAGCCTATGATCTTATCGAGACAATGGCATGATTTCCAGAATCCTACATCCCGAATGCCACAAACCAAAGTTGCAGGTATATTGGATGTTGATGCCATTACTCAACTATCAGCACAGATGGCAGCTATGACAAAGAAGATAGATACTTTGGCTAAAGGAAAGTTAAAGACGGTTGCCTACATATGTGAGACTTGTGCGGGGTCACACTCGACGGACTAATGTCATTGTCACCGTAATCGGTCAAAAGATGTGAGCAACTACGAAAAAAGACCAAGGCCAATTTCGTAACACCTACCATCCCAACAATGTAAATCATCCAAATTTTAGTTGATCGAATAATCAAGGGAATCAACAAGCCTCGGCCAACCAAACAATCAATTTCGTGCACGTACCGCAATTAAATCCCTAGACCACCCTTTCCGCCAGATTTTCTCAACAACAACAAAGAATATCACACTCCAAATTTGCACCTCAAAGAAGAAAAGAAATCAAAAGTGGAGGAGATGATGATGAAATACATGGCAAACACGTGGTTATGATCAAGAGCCAAGCAAAGGGCTATAAAGAACTGGAAACTCAAATGGGCAGATGGAAAACATGCTTACTTAACAGTGCCCCAGTGGCTCATTGCCAAGTAACACGGAGATTTAATCCAAGAAGAGAAGGGAAGGAACAATGCCAAGCGATTACATCGAGATCCGGGAAAGACCTATCACCATCAGAGGTCGCGCGCCCATGCGGTATGTATCGAGGAGAGCTGCTGCTGGTATGAGGCGAAGGAACCAAATGATGAGTAGGAAAATTTGGAGAAATCTGGGATCTACAGAAGAGAAAGACAAAGCAGCTCGAGAGGAGATGCTTAAGAATCCAAAGACCACCAATGCACATTCAGTTCCGATCCGCAGAGATTAATGAAGAAAAGGGAAGATAAACAGTTCAAAGAATTCTTGAGGTGTTCAAAAGTCACAGATCAACATACCCTTCACGAGGCATTGAACAAATGCCTAGCTACGCCAAGTTTATGAAGGGTATATTGTCAAGAAGAGAGATTAGATGATTTTGAGATGAGAGGCCTCGACAGAGAAATGCGGCAAAGGTTTTTAATAGAAATTACCTCCAAAGTCGAAGATCCAGCAGCTTTCACAATTCCATGTACCATAGGAAAGTTGAACTTCAGTAAGTGTTTATGTGATCTTGGGGAAAGCATAAATTTGATGCCCTTGTCAGTGTTTAATCAGTTGGGATTACCGAATCCAAAACCCACAAACATTGCATTGCAGTTAGCGGACAGATCCATCACATATCCATGGGGACTTGTTGAAGATGTGTTGGTTAAGGTGGACAAGTTTATTTTCCCAGCTGACTTCATAATTCTAGACTACGAGGAGGACAAAAGCATACCAATCATATTAGGAAGACCATTCTTAGCCACATGCAGAATGTCAATAGATGTGCAGAAGGGTGAACTCACTATGCATGTCCAAGATCAAGAGATCACTTTTAACGTCTTTAAAGCAATCAGTCTACCAACGGATGAAGAAGAATGCTTTCTAGTTGACGTGGTGAACTGGTGCCTACAGGATGAAGTACAAAAATCGAGGGATTATGGACCATTGATATGTGCAACGGGTAAAAATCTAGATTTGGAGGAAACACCATTGACGAAAGCTGAAGTCAGGAAATTACAGGGTGCAGAGAACACGAAGGAAATCACCGTCATTCCAACGGTGACATGAAGTCAAACACAGTCAAGCTAATTGACTATAACTTAGCGTTGAATGGGAGGCAATCCATTATTATTCTCTCCCTTGCTTAGTTTTTAATATTTCATTTTGAGTTATTTCAGCAGTTATATCAAACTCCTTTTTAATTGGATACTATTAGTCGTGCTTAAGAGTGTAACAAGAATTGCTGTGCGAATCATTGCAAAATGTTAGTGTTATAAGACCACTACGTCATGCCTTAACACGATACGTTAATATCTACGCAGGACCCATTACTGGACAACACCACTGACACGCAGGAAATGAAGTTTAGCATTGCAAATATCAAAGATCGCGCTGGGTCACAGAGGCATAGTCAAAGACAAAATCGCTGCGGGTCACGTGCTAGCATCTGAGCCAAAGTATAAACAAATCATTCTGCAAGTCTCGCGCCCGCGCGCCCATCTTAGTAAACAAGCTCATGGCCGCACGCAGAACCGGGTTAAGGCAGAACTAGCTGATTTAAAACAGAGTTGGAGACCATTTGGACTCTCATTTGGGATATCAACAGAAGCGAAATTCTCTCCCTTTCCATAACTCACGTCGCTATCTCTTCATCAGTTACAATTTTGTGTCGTACATCTCTCAATCAATCAACCACGATTCTCTCCTCATTCAAAGTCCATATCTCCTCAACTTCTTCAATAGTGCTATAAAGCTAGGGTTTCTATGTGGGAGTGTAGAATCAAGAGTGAGAGCTATCAATTTCAAGCTTTTCTTCCTACCCAATCATATAATCTGTGCAATTACTAGAAAATACAAATGGGGCCTAAGCGAGCACGATCTATCGCGTCGTCTTCTTCATCCTCTGCGGGCAGTCAAGAGGCTGACATTGTAGATCACGAAAAATTCCTTAATTTGGAAACTCAACAAGAGTACTACCGCATTGTGGCGAAAACATTCGTCAAGGAGCGAGGATTCAAGCTGGCAAGTCAGGATGGTCAGTTATGCCCCATGATTCAAGAGAGAGGTTGGGGTGGACTGATGGCGACTCTAATACCCAGTCCTATGAGCATAGTTCGTGTATTCTATGCCAATGCCAAGGTTACTATGAGCGGAATATCTCTGGTTCGGGGTAACGAGGTAAATTACAGGCCCCGTGCTATTCGATCAATTTTCAAAATTACAGATGCACCGCCAGAAATGCTAATTGATAATCAGCGCTCATTTGAGACCGAAACATGGAGCCGATCATTGCGAGTTATGTGTGTCGCACAAATGGACGTATAAAGTTGGCACAACACAGCCGCAGTTATTCCCAGCTGCAACACTAAATCGCTATGCAAAAGCGTGGAACTTGTTCATATGTGCCATGCTCTTGCCTTCAGCCCATTAGCACGAAATATCAGTGGAGAGGGCACGTCTTTTATGGGGAATAATCACCAAAAAATACATCGACATTGGTCATCTCATTCACAAGAATATGCTGCGCTATTTACGGGGAACAACGGTTGGGAGCATTCCACACGCATCCGTGGTAGCCATGCTTTGTGCTAATCAGGGATGCAACTGGGGAAACGAGCAGATGCAATACCCAAGCTAGGACATTACTCATGCCACGATCAAAAAGTTCAAAGACTAGGCAGGTGGTGCACCGCATCCACGCGGACTAGGATTCATCCTTCATCCTATTTTCCAGAACAACAACCCCCACAAACAGATGAAGCAGGCCCATCCACGCACGTGCGTGCCACCTATGGCGATCGACAGCTCCGAAGGTTGGAGCGCAAGGTCGATGCCATGTATGACAATTTGGGCACATTTGCGACGGGACTCACAAGGGCTCTAGCCGAAGCGTTTGCGCAACAAGAACAACACAAGAATGGCCTCAGTTTGGAATAGCATCACCATATCCACCACCGGACTCACCACCCGAGGAGGGTGGCACCACCAATAATTAGGGGAGTTTTCATACCTTTTACATTCATTCAATTGGGACGTTGAATATTTTAAGTTTGGGGGTATTAGGTAGTAGTAGTTAGTAATTTTTTTTATTAGTTTTACATGATTAGTTTAATTTTTATGTGCATGTTTAGTTCTACATTTTAGCACATAGTTGCATGTTGCTTACCTCACAGTCCTTGCCATTTAGAAAAAAATTTGTCTAGCCAATGATAAAAGTGAAGTTTTAAATGAATTCTGAATATTTTGGATAACTTGAGCTGAGTTATAACGTTTTTTTCAACGAAATTCATAATACTGTATACATGCTCTCGGTTTGCACAAATGGATTCACAAGTACTTATAGGTATAAGAAACACGTGTCTTTTGCTCGACGAAAAAATGTAGTGTTAAAAAGAGAAATATGTGAAAAGTGGTTGTGAGATTGTATAAAACATCGAGTTTTAAACTCTGGGAAAACATGGGTATCTATGTATAAAAAAATAAAAAAAGAAAAGAAAAGAAAAGAAAAGTAGAAATAGCATGGCTAGTCTTATTTCGGGGCCCTGGCTACTTGAGTAAGTATGCCCGAGGGGATTGTCTCTACACCTAGTGCCCTAAGGTCTTTCATGGTCTGGGAGTCGTTGGTTGAAAGCTCGCTAAGGGGTAGTAGTGTGCCTAATGGAGTAAGACATTGCACAGTCATGTAGAAAAAGAAAGAAAAGAAAAATAGCAATAAACACCGCGAGAAAGAGCGAAATTCGTCCTCATGAGTAGAATAAAGCAGATAAACTCATTGTTGAACCTTAGTTTATTTTAAGATGTTGGAATAGTTCATGTCGCATATATAAACATAAGTCTTGATTTATGCTATAATTTTTCTAGTTTGAGCAAGATAGCATGAGCATTCTACACCTAAATCAAGTATTGGGTGAACACAACACACACACACAACATCTCAGATAAAGATTGGTGAATTATTTGCATATATGACATTACTGCTCTCAGCTTGGGTTGAATTTGTATTCTCAAATCTAGAAAAACTTCGCTGAGGCAAATTGGACTGAATGCCTATAATGGTTAGGACAATGTAAGAATTAAGTGCATAGTAATGTAGTTGCATCTTTCATTATTCATTAGTATGCATTGCTTGAGGGCAAGTAATGGTTCAAGCTTGGGGGTATTTGATAAGTAGGATTTTTACCAACTTATGGAGTACCAATTCATACTAACTATGCCCATCTCAAGTACATTTTAGTCTAGTTTAGCTGCATTTCATGTTAATTTGCATTGCACGTTCTTAAAACTCCTTTTGGTGAATAAGTGCAGGAATAGGTCTGTTTTGGTGGTGATTTGGAGCATAAGGCAAATGGATGCTTGAAATGAGGTAAAAGGATGGGATATGCATGGCATGAAGGTGCATTGGTGCAAGGAAATAGAGCATAACGGAGCAAGCAATGTTGAGAGGAAAACAAACCAGACCTCGCATATTTCAAGCGCGGCTATGGCAAAAACAAATTTAAAGAACGCATGCGCGTAGCGATCACCCAGCCAGATCTTGGGTGCTACTGTAAGTCTCGTGGCCCGTAAGATGTATAAGTTTATGGAGCCTATGGAGGCCTTGCCACAATGTAACAAATGAACATATGAACCTCTCGCAAGTCTCGCGCAGCCGAGACTACTATCATGTTGGAAGAACGCGCTGGTCATGCGATGTCCGATGTCATTGATGTATTTTATTTTATTTTTGAATTTTAAAGGTTATAATTGATTTAAAACGATTCCTGACTGGTGTCAGGGGGAATATTTTGACATTTTTATTAGTTTTCACGTAACTTTACATCGTAATTAGGGTTTTACTCTGGAGAGAGGATTCTAACGTAGAAGGAGGCTATAACGCTACTTTTCTACTCCTTCTTGGGAATTCTCTACGAGAGCGGATTATTAATATTAGTTTTTGCTGGAATCTTATGGGGATTGGATATTGATATGTATTCAGCAATTGGGTTTGATAGTTTCATCTTTCCTCTTTCAATTGTTGCTTATTGATCATGTTTAACTTTGATCCCATAATGGCTTTTGGTTCAGTCATGAACTAAACTCCATTATGGGATTCTAACGTATTTTATACTGTAGTTTGATTTCATACTTAAATGCTGGGTTGTTTTGCATATTATATAAGATGTCTGTCATGATTGTTTTGCATACATGAATGCTTGATCACCATTCGTTTCAGTATTTGTATGGAATTGACAATGAACATGCAAATATGGACTGTAATCATGATAATATACGATATATAATGTCATGTTATATGGCTTATGTATTTACGTGAACTGTATAGACATATCTTTGTTTCACCGTATAAGTTAAGATAAGAGCTTGAACTTAAAATCAATATAGTTGCAATTTCACATAGACATATAGTGATGTTGGTTATATTGATGATTACATAGAGTCTATCATCTGTGGATGCTGTGTGAATAGGTCTTAGTGCATTGAAAAATGGCTAATACTCTTTTAGTGCTCTTGGCTACTTTTCTATGATATGTGAACAAGTCAGGCATGATAGTGGCGATTGAATGAAATAGTAAATGAAGTTAGAATCCCATTAATTCCAATATCATTTATTATATCATTTATATGTTTTTTAGTTGTTATTTGGAATTCAAGAATCAACCAAGTTTAATCTTTAGTGTGAGCATATAAATATAGTGATTTAATTAATGAATAGTAGTTTAAGTTAAACAACTTTCTCTATGGGATCGATACTTTACTTGCTCTATATTACTTGTTGACGCATGTATGCTTGCATGAGTTAGAGCTCTTTTGTTAGTCGTAAAAAAGAGGCAATAGAGCTGTACGCAAAATATGAGCCCAAGAACATTAGTTCCATGACGCCAAGATGATGTCGACAAGGGCCGTGAGTGTGGCGCGCTACGTGGCCAATATGTTGCTTTAGCGCACGCGTATGCCGACTATATATAAAATGCCCATTTTTCCCCTGAATGGTAGAAAACACCTGATAAACCCTGCAATATGTCAATTAAGCACAACACCACTATAATCATATAAAAACATATAAACCCTACGAGAACAGGCAACTATTTAAGACATAAAGTATCCGATTTGCGGGTATAAATCCCACTCATCAACCAGCCCCAGTTTCCCAAGAAAGTACATCTGACGAAGAGAAGAACAAAGAGTCAGAAGAAGAGAAGGGAACCGGCGGTCTCAAGATCAAGTCCCCAAAGAACGAATCTAGCAATGAAGCTAAAGCTGAATTCATGGAAGAAAATGCAGAATATGCTGATGAAGAAGAATGCACAAGCCCAATGGCTAACTCTCAGAGCATTCACTCTGATGATGAAGAAAAGCTACAAGATGACCCAACTACATCTCCAAATGCAAATGCTCCAACAAGTCCAGATGATGGGTCAAATGATATTGATTCTGAAGATGAAAGACATGCCCCTACAAATGTTGAACATCAAGAAAGTTTAGCAGATGATTCAAAGGCCTCAGAGTCTGAAGAGGAAGAAGAGTTTGACTCTCCCATAGCTGAACCCCCAAGGAGAAGGAAGAGCTACAGATTACTTGCTCAATTTGCCTCCAAGAAGAAAAGTGATCACTCTACTGAAGTCATAGAAGTAAGTGATGATGGATATGGATCAAAGGAAGAAAGTACTGAAGGTGGGACTAGTGATGAAGAGGATGAATCCAAGGAATATATTACTGAAGAAAGTTTTGGTAATGAAAATCAACAAGAAGGATTCACTGATGAATCTGATCAGAATGATTCAGGCTTAGAAAGACAAGAAATAGAGAAAGATTCGGATTCTGCTCATCAGGAATCAGAGGAACCAGAATACTATCTCGTCATCTCTCCAGCTGGGAGTAACGGAAGAATAGAAGAGGAAGCCTCAAATGAACCACCAGAAGTACTTCTAGAAATTCCAAGCCTAGAACTGGTGGCTAAAAACTTCCCAAAGTTGAAGAGTAATGCAACAATGATTATCAAAGACCAGCCCCACTACAAAGTCTACAGACATGCTGGCTGTGACGCCCCCAAATCCGGGTATCTTCCAACCCGACAGATGGTGCTCCACGATACTACGATCCATACAATCATTCCATTGAGATAACAATAAAATGAGTGCAATTACTATCTTTGTATTACATTTGTAATAAATCCTTTCCTTGGCTCATAACCGAATACATTCGTTGTTCTTCATAAGTATATTACATACAAATATACTAATCTATTACAGATTTATTAATTGTCCATCATAGCCTTGCCTTTATCTCTCTCTTAGAACTCTCGGTTAGTTTCGGCTTTTAGTCAGCAAAACATATGGTTCAAGCAAGAATGAGCATAACTAGCTCAATAAGTCTTAACAACGAATCATATGAATATCACCCCAACAAATACATGCTTTAATTTTATATCTGAACAATTATCTATGAAGCATTATAACACATTTGACTAATACTTCTCATACAAAGAATCCCGGAGCATAATTAATAGCTTAGGAATGATGAACCTATTAATAGACCATGAACTTACTCCTTTCATTTTCATACTTGAAAAGGATATCCGTGATAAGGCCATCCACCCGCCTTTACTTACGAGCACTTCTAGGTGATCGGCTATTGTACTCTATGTTGATCAACACTCTTACGTTAAACGATTTACGCTTAACATTTGGCAACCTCGCGTGCCCATCGAATAATCGATGAAAATACTTTTGTTTGTACATAGACAAACTTACCTTCTCATCGAGCATTCATATACTTGGCATAGATAAGCGTTAGCACGCTTCTATATCAACGGACTTGTAACAAATCAATCAACTCTTCAATACTTGTCTAGCCAGAATAAAACAGGCATCGACTCTTTTCTATTTACAATTCATGCATTGTATAACATGCATCTCGTAAAAACTTGACTAACACGAAGGTCAAACAAGAGTTAAGAAAGACTTGCCTTCAAGCGTCTTCGAATATATATTTCAACTATTCTCAGTCTTTATAGGATCTACATGAGATATTCACATAGAACACTGTAATTAGTCATCAAACAAACTCACTTTACGGTTCTAACCAACTTCTTTCTCTTATATGTCTTACTTGTTTTAACTTCATTATTAAAGTCGATTCGACTTTCTATACTTCGTTACATTTCATTAACATTCTTACGTCCTTAGCTGACATTCGATCATAAATGGTTAATTACCAACGTTGAACGTCATTCACGGTTCACTCATTACGTCTTTGTGTTCTTCGTTTAATTACTATTAAACCTTACTAGATCTTCTTACATTAACATCTTACAAGTGTTTTAAAGTAAGTCTCGGTATGTACTTTAAGTACCTTTAACATCTTACTTTAAGTCTTCATTCAAAATGGAACAAAAACTAACTTGGTCAACCTTTTTCATCGCTTTGGCACCAAGCGACATCCTATGCATTCTCTCAGAGGTTTTGCGGACTTGACTTGTGCTGCGCGAGTCCATGTATAAACGCTTCGTATTTACATGAAGTCTCCGGATTCTTTTATTTTCTCCTCGCCATAATCAAGGCGCTGGCATGATGAGATAACACACGAGTTTGGCGTCATGCACACAACTGCACGCACCAATCGGCAAAATAGCTTTGGTTTCTTAACGAAACTCTTGGCTTCCTAATTTGTTCGTTTTACATGCGAATTGACCCATTCAAATTCCTACAAGTCAGGAATTACATCCTTTACGTGTTCATATAAGAATTTCATATTTTCGAATTCGTTAACTAGGAATTCACCTTTAAGTTCATTTTTGAGCGTTCGTTTAACGTTTTCGTCCGTTCAATACTCGTTTTCTTCGTTATAAGTTGGAATGCGACGATTCTTTCACCAACAACTCTTAATTACCTTATCTCACATATTGACATTGGAAACTGACATTTTCAAGTCACACGACAACTTTTGACCTTTAATCCGGACTTTATACGTTTTCGACGTTTACCGTCTATTCCCGCAAAATCCGTCATAACTTCGTTACTAATGTTCTCTAAGCCAAATCACATGGAATACTCCATGGACTTCATATCTACATCCTAACCAAATCAAGATGCACATACCTTAGCTACAACGATTTCCAAAACGTTCAATTATAACTAAGTTCACGTTCTAGACTTTTTTATGGTTTTAACTCACGTAAACACTTACGATTTCTATTTGGTCATGTTCTATCCATGATTTGGTCATTAATAGGCATTCTTATATCTTCTTAATAAACACTCTCCACTCATCTACGATTCTTCTATGAGAAAGAAATCGAAAAGGATGAAGATTACGGTTTATAAGAATTTACATTTGAAGTAGTTAACGTTCTTGATAAACGTCTAGTGGTTTGCTTAGAAGTAGAAAGATTATAAGTTTCTAGTTCTTTTCTCTCTCTCAAATATGTTAGACAACTTTTTAAAACAACAAAAATCCAACTCTTAGCTTTCTATTTATAGAAAACCAATTAAGGGGTAAAATGGTCCAATTTAGCACCTCCTCACTTATTTACAACTTTGTCACCAAGCAAAATACTTGGTGACCAAGTGACTCACTTGCCTTGCACACCAAGTGGCCGGCCCACCTTGCCCATGGGTTATCCCCATGGGTTACCCCATGGGTTTTACCCACCCCTTGACCCGCCGGTTCAACCCACGATTTAATTCTTTGGATTGGGCTTGACATTAACAAACATTGGGCTTGCATACTTAATTCATTGGGCTTGTTATTAATCCAAGTCCAATTGGATTGGATAAAATCCTTAACTCATATTCTAATAATACAACTCATATTCTACGCGTATTACTCACGTATTCTCTTTGTATAATACTCATATAATGATCGTATCATGCGTCGTACTATTCTTTATACCATACTCCTATACATACTAGTATAATACTCATATTCCTTACGCATAAAAATTGAAACGACTATACGCATTACATTTCCCTTTCGAAAATCTCTTTCACAACCCTTAGGTTTTAAGTCCGCATGTGAAAACTTCGTTTGCCATAACGGAAATATTATTGGATATTCCATAATATCGTCATATTCTAACAGTACGCGTTTCTCAGAATTTCAAACCCTAGCTCCGAACGACATCGGATGAATAGTGTTTTTACGCAAACAATCTCAGAAAACCTTCGTTCTGGTCTTAATAATTCACAACAATTAATTCTAGCACAAAGCCAGAATATTAACCACATCCATGTATTCTAGGTCATAGAACGACTTTCGAACATCTTACTCACATAAAAATCAATTAAATTCATTTAATTCACATAATCAAATAAAAATTTAATTCATTGAAAATTCGAAATTCTCGTGTGTTACATTCTTCCATCCTTATAAGGATTCTGTCCCCAGAATCTCGCTACTCTTACATAAACAAATGAGGAAACTTTTCCTTCATTTTACTTTCGAGCTCCCACGTTGCTTCTTCAGCACCGTGGTTACTCCAAATTACTTTTAGTGAAGGTATCACTTTATTTCTCAAGACTTGTTCCTTTCTATCAATAATCTAAATTGGAAGTTCTTCATATGTTAAGTCTTTTTCTACTTGAATAGACTCGTACTCTATTACGTGCTTGTAGTCTGGTTTATAAGGACGCAACACAGACACGTGAAACACATTGTGTATTCTTTCCATTTTTGGAGGTAAGGCTACTTCATAAGCTACCTCTCCTATCCTTCTTAAAATCTCAAAAGGTCCTACAAACCTTGGACTTAACTTCCCTTTCTTTCCAAAATGTATCTTCCCTTTCCAAGGCGATACTTTTAGAAAGACATAAGACCCTACTTCAAACTCCGTCTTCTCTCGATGAGGATCTGCATACTTCCGTTGTCTATCTTGAGCCGCTATTAATCGAGCTCTTATCAGCTTTACCATATCTGCCGTTTGCTGTACCATCTCAGGTCCCAACATTCGACGTTTACCTACTTCATCCCAATAAAGTGGTGTTCTACACTTCCTTCCATACAACGCTTCGTAAGGCGGCATGCCTATACTAGCGTGAAAACTATTGTTATAAGTGAATTCTACCAATGGTAGATGTTCGTCCCAACTCCCCTTGAAATCCATAACGCAAGACCTTAACATATCTTCTAGCGTTTAAATTGTCTGTTCGCTTTACCCATCCGTCTGTGGATGATACGTCGTAATCAATCTCAACTGTGTTCCCATTTGCTCTTGCAAACTCCTCCAAAAGTTCAACGTGAATCGTGGATCACGATCGGACACAATCGAAACAGGTACTCCATGTCTAGAAATGATTTCTTTGACATAAAGCTTAGCTAACAGCTCTAAGTTATACCTAACTCCTATTGGTAGAAAATGAGCCGATTTAGTTAATCGATCCACTATTACCCCAATAGCATCGTATCCTTTTTTGGTCGTTGGAAGTCCCACCACAAAGTCCATGGTGATATGCTCCCATTTCCACTCCTAATCTCCAAAGTTGGTCGATCATTCCACTTTGTCTTTGGTGTTCAAATTTTTAACTTTCTGACAAGTTAAGCACTTACTAACATATTTTGCAATCTTCCTTTTCATGTTAGGCCACCAAAAGTTCTGACGAAGGTCTTGATACATCTTAGTACTACCAAGATGTATCGAGTACCTCGAACTATAGGCCTCGCACATAATCTCTTCTTTCAACTCAGAATTATTTGGAACCCAAATTCTTCCTTCAAAACGAAGTAAACCTTCTTTATCAAGGTTGTACTTAGTCTTCACGTCATCCTTCGTTATCTTCTTTATTTGCTTGCATTCTTCAGTACTTATCTGTACCTCCTTAACCCGTTCCACTATCGTTGGTCGAGTCTTTAATGAGAACAACATCTCTACTGTTTCACTTGGTAACTTAACTTCTAATTCCATCTTGTCCATCTCTGTTATTAACTCATTCTGAGTCGTTAACATTGCCAGCTTTTCTCTACCCTTCCGACTTAATGCATCGGCTACTATATTCGCCTTCCCCGGATGATATAAGATATCACAGTCATAATCTTTTATCAATTCTAACCACCTTCTCTGCCTCATGTTCAACTCCTTCTGTGTGAAGATATATTTCAAACTTTTATGGTCTGTATATATCTGACACTTCTCCCCGTATAAATAATGTCTCCATATTTTTAATGCAAACACTACAACAGCCAGTTCTAGGTCATGAGTAGGGTAAACCTTCTCATAATCCTTTAGCTGACGTGACGTGACGCATACACAATGACCTTGCCATGCTGCATAAGCACGAAACCTAGTCCTCTATGCGAAGCATCGCTATAAACTACAAAATTCCCCGTATCATCTGGTAAGGATAATACAGGTGCCTCACTCAACCTCCTTTTTAGTTCTTGAAAACTACGCTCACACTTTTACTCCTCGTATTTCACCGACTTCCTTGTCAGATTTGTCAGCGGAGTAGCTAATTTAGAAAAGTCCTGAATGAACCTTCTATAGTATCCCGCTAACACCAGAAAACTCCTAACCTCGGTCGGCGTTTTCGGTTGATCCCACTCATTCACTGCTTCCACCTTCGCTGGATCTACGGAGATGCCATTTTTGTCTATAACATGTCCTAGAAACTGCACTCGTTCGAGCCAAAATTCACACTTAGTGAATTTCGCATACAACTTCTCCCTCCGTAGTGTTTTTAACACTATTCTTAGATGTTTAGCATGATCTTCTGGCGTCTTGGAATAGACTAGAATATCATCAATGAACACTACGACGAACTGGTCTAAATACTATTTGAACACTCTGTTCATCATATCCATGAACACGGCTGGCGCATTCGTCAACCCAAACGACATAACCAAAAACTTGTAATGCCCGTAACGAGTTCTGAACTCCGTTTTAGGTATATCTTCCTTCCTCACTTTCAGTTGATGATACCCCGTGCGCAAGTCTATCTTAGAAAAATACTTTGCCCCTTTCAACTAATCAAATAGATCATCGATCCTGGGCAACGGGTATTTATTCTTAATCGTTAACTTGTTCAACTCCCGATAGTCGATACAAAGTCATAACGATCTGTCCTTTTTCTTTACAAATAACACCGGTGCTCCCCACGGTTACACACTTGGTTGAATGTACTTTCTATCTAATAGTTCTTGTAACTGGACCATTAACTCCTTCATCTCAACTGGCGCCATTCTATATGGTGCCTTTGAAACTGGTGTCGTACCCGGCAACAAATCAATCACAAACTCTACATCCCTATCTGGAGGAATACCTGGTAACTCCTCCAGAAATACATCTACGAATTCTTGTACCACTGCTATCTCTTCCAATGATGTTCCCACTCTTTGGGTATCCACCACATGACACAGATAACCCTTACACCCCTTCTTCAACATCTTCTTAGTTTGTGTTATGGTTAGACAACAAGAACGTCCCGGTGATTTATTTCCATAAAACATCACCCCAGGTTTCTTAGGAAGCCTTAGGTTCACACTCTTTCTATGACAATCTATTATTTCTTTATGGTTAATTAACCAATCCATACCGAGAATCACATCGAATTCTCTTAACCTTATCGGTAAAAGATCTACCGATAATCTATTACCCCTGATATCTATAAAACAATTCCTATGAATGTGTTCAATGGGAATTATCTCCTCGTTTGCTACCTTAACGTCTAAAGGTATTTCTAACTTTTCAGGATTTAATCCCAATTTCTGAGCAAATCCACATGCTATAAAAGAACAAGTAGCACCCGAGTCAAATAACACGTAAGCATTTATTTCGTTGACTGGAATGATACCTGCTACTACATCCGTTGATGCAACCGCATCTTGGACTGTCATATTAAACGTTTGGGTTGAGGGTCTACCCACTGATGGTGTTGGCCCAGTAATGACTAAATTCACACTACCAGAACCCTTACTACCCTCCGCCCCTTTCTTTGGGAAATTTCTTGCCATGTGGTCTACCGACCCACAAACAAAACTTCCCCGACTTTTCTTAGGATTAGGATAGTTGGGAGATATATGACCCTCCTGCCCATAGTTATAACAACCGGTCTTCCCCTTCAGGAAAACTCACAGATGAGTCTTACCGCATGTCTTACATGCCTCCATCCTCCATTTAGGATCCCCTTGTTTTGCCCCAGTATTCCCAGGGTTAAAATTCTTCCTCTTAGGCATATTGCCACTTCCACTGGCAACCTCTACCTTATTTCCTCCCTCTCCCTTACCCTTATTCTTCCTATCTTTGTGGTACTTGGTCAACGCCTCGCTACCACCCTCCGCTATTATCACCTTTTCCAGAATGGTCCCGTAGGAAGCACTCTGAAAACCGATATCCTACTATAGAGCCGTGGGTTTTAGGCCTGCTCAAAACCCTCTGACCTTCTCTCCTCCGTGTCCACTTGGTGTGGAGCAAACCTTGCCAATTCATTGAATTTGGCGCATATTGGGGACAATGTGTCCCCCCGCTTAAGTTCTAAGAACTTAATCTCCATTCTCCCTTGCATGCTAGTAGGAAATAGTTCTCAAAGAATACCTTCTTAAACTGCTCCCACGTATACCTTCCACTCCACTTTCACCTCGGTGAGCCTCCCACCAATAGTTGGCTTCCCCTTCATCATATAGGTCACAAAAGAGGTCTTTTAAGGCCTCGACACGCGTTGTAATAACAAACGCCTTCTCTATTCCTTGACCCATGTGCGGGACTCCATTGGGTCCGTTGTTCCTTTAAATTCGGGTGGACCTACACTTTTAAATTCCTTAAAAGTAGTGGTCGCTACTCTCTAGGTCCATGGTGCTCTACCCCGAGTTTGGTTAAATGTAGCCGTTAATAAATTAACGAACTCTTGCATTGGGTTATTAGGACCCCCCTTGTTCTCATTATGTGATTCTGCTTCTTGGTTACTCTGTCTTCTTCTTGGCAGCATTTCTGATTAAATAAATAAATTTTCGTTATTACTTATTTACGTACTTCGTTATTAGTCGTCAAACAATTAGACAATAACTCATACAATCAAAGCAAATTAAACATAAAAACTTCCTTATATTAAAATGCTTCTTTATAGTTCAAAACTATTTACAAGTTGCTTTCCATAGCCCAAAAGCTATTACATATACATCCCGCGATTGACTTCTACAAAAATTGGGATTTACAACAAGACTACCCTTTAATTATACAAAAGAGGGTTTTACGTCACTACACAAAAGTAATTATCATACTACTCCTAATCTTTGTATAACATTCTCTCATGCTTACGGTTTGCCGAAATCGACACAATATCTCGACTTATAGTATGTCGAGTCTCATCCGACTTCAATAGAATAACAAGCTATCTTAAGCTTGAAATCCTCGTCTTGCGCCGCCATTTATATATGAAATTAAATTACTATCTTTTGGTCTTTTTCAACCAGTTTCTTGCGAAGTTCTATGACCTCGTTCTTATAGTCCTAGGCCTTGTCAGTCATGGGCACTTTCTCATCGTGCTCAATCTCATAGTCTGACTCTGCAGACTCTTTTTCCCCATAGAGATCACTGATCTCTTCCTTCTGGTGCTGCACCATATTGTGCAGTTGCACGCTACGGTCAAGCACTGAGAGGTACATTGCCCTCATAGTCTCGGTAGGTGTAGGCTCTAGGGCATGCATCACCGTATTAATCGATGTTATCTCTATGTCATCCTCCACATCAATCATCATATTTAAATATGATGCTATCCCCATGGTCTCCTCCGAATAATCCTCCTCTGAGTAATATTCCTCGGGCTCTGACTCCTCTAGAATCACTACAAGTATGTCTGCTATAGGCACAGGTACTGTCTCAACTCGGTTCACGGACTCCTCACTGATCACATGTATATCCCTATACATCAAGCTATCAACCGACATCTACAATAACGCATAACAAATTGATTAGTATATAATACACAATAATATAAGCACAAATCACATTTAATCCATTTAGGGTTACTTTCCATCTTTTAAATCTTTTGGTACTGAGTTTCCTCAATACCTTATTAACTCATTTGACTCGAGTTAACTTTCTTCGGAACTCTTCCTTTCCTACGAGGTTATTAGCCTAAGGTTCTTCCCCCCCTTAAGTTTTATAACCTAATGCTTTGATACCAACCTGTGACGCCCCCAAATCCGGGTATCTTCCAACCCGACAGATGGTGCTCCACGATACTACGATCCATACAATCATTCCATTGAGATAACAATAAAATGAGTGCAATTACTATCTTTGTATTACATTTGTAATAAATCTTTTCCTTGGCTCATAACCGAATACATTCGTTGTTCTTCATAAGTATATTACATACAAATATACTAGTCTATTACAGGACGATTAATTGTCCATCATAGCCTTGCCTTTATCTCTCTTAGAACTCTCAGTTCGTTCGGCTTTAGCTGCAAACATATGGTTCAAGCAAGAATGAGCATAACTAGCTCAATAAGTCTTAACAACGAATCATATGAATATCACCCCAACAAATACATGCTTTAATTTTATATCTGAACAATTATCTATGAAGCATTATAACACATTTGACTAATACTTCTCATACAGCAATCCCAGAGCATAATTAATAGCTTAGGAATGATGAACCGGTCAATAGACCATGAACTTACTCCTTTCATTTTCATACTTGAAAAGGATATCCGGCAGTAAGGCCATCCACCCGTCTTTACTTACGAGCACTTCTAGGTGATCAGCCTATTGTACTCTATGTTGATCAACACTCTTACGTTAAACGTATTTACGTTTAACATTTGGCAACCTCGCGTGCCCATCGAATAATCGATGAAAATACTTTTGTTTTTACATAGACAAACTACCTTCTCATCCGTACCATATATTTGGCATAGGATAGCGTAAACAGTTCTATATCAACAGACTTGTAACAAATCAATCAACTCTTCAATACTTGTCTAGCCAGAATAAAACAGGCATCGACTCTTTTCTATTTACAATTCATGCATTGTATAACATGCATCTCGTAAAAACTTGACTAACACGAAGGTCAGACAAGCGTTAAGAAAGACTTGCCTTCAAGCGTCTTCGAATATATATTTCAACTATTCTCAGTCTTTACAGGATCTACATGAGATATTCACATAGAACACTGTAATTAGTCATCAAACAAACTCAATTTACGGTTCTAACCAACTTCTTTCTCTTATATGTCTTACTTATTTTAACTTCATTATTAAAGTCGATTCGACTTTCTATACTTCGTTACGTTTCATTAACATTCTTACGTCCTTAGCTGACATTTGATCATAAATGGTTAATTACCAACGTTGAACGTCATTCACGGTTCACTCATTATGTCTTTGTGTTCTTCGTTTAATTACTATTAAACCTTACTAGATCTTCTTACATTAACATCTTACAAGTGTTTGAAAGTAAGTCCCGGTATGTACTTTAAGTACCTTTAACATCTTACTTTAGGTTTTCATTCAAAATGGAACAAAAACTAACTTGGTCAACCTTTTTCTCATGCAGGGTAGCACATGACATCCTATGCATTCTAGTGGCTGTGTGCGCCACTCTCTAGAGGTTTTTACGAACTTGGCGTTATGGCCATGAGTCCATGTACAAACGCTTCGTGCTGCAATGTGAGTCTCCGCACCTTTTTTTTTTTTTCGGCCCATCTTGGCTGCTGCGGCTTCGAACTTGTGCACCAGTTGGCCAAAACAGTTTGGTTTCTTAACGAAACTCCTGGCTTCCTAATTTGTTCGTTTTACATCCGAATTTACCCATTCAAATTCTTACAAGTCAGGAATTACATCCTTTACGTGTTCATATAAGAATTTCATATTTCCAAATTCGTTAACTCAGAATTCAGCTTTAAGTTCATTTTTAAGCGTTCGTTTAACGTTTTCGTCCGTTCAATACTCGTTTTCTTCGTTATAAGTCAGAATGCGACGATTCTTTCACCAATGACTCTTAATTACCTTATCTCACATGTTGACCTTTAATCCGGACTTTATACGTTTTCGACGTTTAACGTCTATTCCCGCAAAATCCGTCATAACTTCGTTACTAATGTTCTCTAAGCCAAATCACATGGAATACTCCATGGACTTCATATCTACATCCTAACCAAATCAAGATGCACATACCTTAGCTACAACGATTTCCAAAATGTTCAATTATAACTAAGTTCACATTCAAGACTTTTTTATGGTTTTAACTCACGTAAACACTTATGATTTCTATTTGGTAATGTTCTATCCATGATTTGGTCATTAATAGGCATTCTTATATCTTCTTAATAAACACTCTCCACTCATCTACGATTCTTCTATGAGAAAGAAATTGAAAATGATGAAGATTACGGTTTATAGGAATTTACCTTTGAAGTAGTTAACATTCTTGATAAACGTCTAGTGGTTTGCTTGGAAGTAGAAAGATTATAAGTTTCTAGCTCTTTTCTCTCTCTCAAATATGTTAGACAACTTTGTAAAACAACAAAAATCCAACTCTTAGCTTTTTATTTATAGAAAACCAAATGAGGGGCAAAATGGTCCAATTTAGCACCTCCTCGCTTATTTACAACTTTATCACCAAGCAAAATACTTGGTGACCAAGTGACTCACTTGCCTTGCACACCAAGTGGCCGGCCCACCTTGCCCATGGGTTATCCCCATGGGTTACCCCATGGGTTTTACCCACCCCTTGACCCGCCGGTTCGACCCACGGTTTAATTATTTGGATTGGTCTTGACATTAACAAACATTGGGCTTGCATACTTAATGCATTGGGCTTGTTATTAATCCAAGTCCAATTGGATTGGATAAAATCCTTAACTCATATTCTAATAATACAACTCGTATTCTACGCGTATTACTCACGTATTCTCTTTGTATAATACTCATATAACGATCGTATCATGCGTCGTACTATTCTTTATACCATACTCGTATACATACTAGTATAATACTCATATTCCTTACGTATAAAAATCGAAACGACTATATGCATTACATTTCCCTTTCGAAAATCTCTTTCACAACCCTTAGGTTTTAAGTCCGCATGTGAAAACTTCGTTTGCCATAACGGAAATATTATTGGATATTCCATAATATCGTCATATTCTAATATCGTCACATACTAGAGCATATATTTATAACCATGAAATATATCGTCATATGCACAATCCTATCGTCATATTCTAATATCGTCACATAATATCGTCACATACTAGAGCATATATTGGATATTCACAACAATTAATTCTAGCACAAAGCTAGAATACTAACCACATCTACACATTCTAGGTCATAGAACGACCTTTGAACATCGTACTCACATAATAACTCAATTAAATTCATTTAATCCACATAGTCAAATAAAAAATTTAATTCATTGAAAATTCAAAATTCTTGGGCGTTACTCTGGCAACCACTATATTCCTTTTGATCGAAGAGTGGACTCTGAAGGAAGAAGGATCATGACCAAGGGATAATCGTAGAGTTTGTTCACTCTACTACTGATGGTGTTCAAGTCCAAAATCAGAAGCCTCCATCAGCTCAAGCACTATTGGCCGACATTCCTTCATCCTCCAATAGTGATTGGTACTCAATGATTTTTCAGATTCTCAACACTTTTAAAAATCTGTCCAAAGATGAAAATCGTAGAGTCCAATCTAGTGTTCAACAAGAGGTTGCCCAACCAGATGATCAAATTCCTATTGAGAAGGAGCTGATGAAGAATTCGGATGAGCTGATTGAGAAAATATCTCTAATCAACGAAGAGTCAAAGAAGTTGATAGCAACAGGAGATAACTCAGTTCAAGACAAACTTCAAGCCACTACAGTTGATGTATCTCTCAAAATCGAGAGATATCAAATCTATTTGAAGGCCATACATGATCAGAAGGCAAAAGCTCTACGAGCACAGAAGGCAAATGAAGAACATCTGCAAGTCCTCACTGACAAGATTGACAACATGAATCAGTCTTTCTCTATGCAACTTGAGTTAAGCCAACAAGAACTCAAGATGGAAGTTGGTAACTCCTCCTACCTGATGGAGCAACTTATGTCCAACATGGAGCAGCTCTCTCAAGTGATTAATGACAAAAAGGGGGGAAAAAGAGGCATTCAAGGAAGAGCAAGGAGAGCAGAAGGAGTGAAGATAAGAAGGCCAAGGGAAAGTCAAAGAAGAAAAGAATAGAAGAAGAAGCAGGGTCATCATCTGAGGGGGAGCCAAAAGATGATGATCATATGATCGTAGAGTTTGAGGGGGAGCAAATTAAGATAGAAGATCATGAGTCTGAAGGGGAGCAGAGCAAAGACAGAAAGTCATCATCCCAAGGGGAGCAGGAGCTAGAAGATCAAACAGATGAATAGCTGATCAACAGACATCCTGGAAACATACATGGAGCCAAAGAGGTACATATCTAACTAGTTAGGTATGTTCTGGATCCAGGATGTAAAATGTCATAGTGTATTAAATTCCATATTATTACAAATAATATTCATGATTATCTGTTTTAGAAATACAGTTGCTCACTGTATATAAGATTCATTCATAACATGCATATGCACTTATTATTTTTGTCATAATCAAATAGGGGGAGATTGTCAGGAATAAGCATGTGAATGATATTCCTATTTTACATATGATTTGATTATGATATATATATATATATATATATATATATATATATATGAATGAATATGCAAGTATGCTTGCATTAAGAAAAGTTGTAAAGTCCTTTGATAGATAATAGAAACATGTGTACAAGGACTTAGAATGAATTGATCAAATATGTTAGGTTGATCCTACATTAGCAAAAAAGCTTTGTAAAGTCCTTAAAAAAGAAATAATGTACAAGGACTACAAATATAGAATGATCAAGCATGTTAGGATGATCTTATGATGTAATAGATAGGCTTGTCTGATTGTCGAGCACTGCACCAGAAATCGTAGTCTACTAGGAGAGTCGAGGAAAACTCGAGAGCTATTGAGGCAGAATCGTAGTCTGCAAGATAGTAGATCTTGGAGTTCGTAGACTGCCAGGAGAGACGAGGAAGGATCGTGGTGTGTCGAGTAGAACTTCCTCGGGCCAAAGTGCATTGAGGAAGTTATGTTCGAGAATCGTGAGAGACAAGCACGCTTACTAGCTGATCGAGCATCTGCGCCAAAGCTAAGTCAAGAATCGTAGACTACACTCACGAGTCGTAGCCCATCTCTGACCATATCGAGGAGGCGAGATAGTAGTCGAGCAAGATCAGATGAAGAAAACAAGCACAACGATAGAAATCGTAGAGTGTCAAATCTAATCTCGGAGTCGTAGTGTCTGCACAGCCGAAGCTGAATCGTAGAGTGCAGAACTAAGACTCCAATAGATGTGCTCACAATGCCAAAGCAGAATCGTAGAGAAAATATGATTCTCAACAAATGAGCACTCCCAGAATATCCAAAGGAACGAAGCCTCTGGTTAGTTCTACAAAGATATATCTCACCTGAAGGAAACCAGAGGGCACTCAAAGAATGGCATGCAAGCCAACAGAAGATCCAAGCACCAACTCAATCAACATCCAGATTGAGTTGTGAAGCCATTCGAGATGAAGTCTTCCATAAGCTGATCATAAGAAGACTTGATGGCCCGACAAAGAAAAAGTCGGCCAAGTGCAATAGCTGTCAAGTAAATAGAAGACGACGATCTTGAAAGCAACCAGGATCGTAGTGTTTGCCAAACAAAGAAGGAACTGATGAAGTGTACATAAAGATACTGATCAGCCTCTAAAGAACAAGACTAAAGTGATTAAGCATTGGGTCAGTCCATTGATGATAAGTGAGCGGAGAGATCAAGGAGAAAGCGGTTTGGACCGCCACAAATCAAGAAGTGTCTTGCTATTCAGAAGGGGCCAGAACAAGGAGTCAAACCACCAATGTTTAAGAACAGTCGAGGCAAACAGAAGTGTTGAAGCACTGCACAGCAAGAAGGAAGAGGTGTTCTACATTGAAGATCTAATGAACACTCTTCAGGATCGTAGTGTTGACTCTACTAGTCAATGAGCAACATTCAACAAGACACTACGATCATGTCCAAGAAGATGTGCATCAGAATCGTAGAGTTCGGTCAAATGAAGATTGAAGCATTGGCAACGGTTCAATCTGAAGATTGATATTCGAACAAGAGCTTATTGAGAGCATCAATGCAAAAGGACAACCTCTGATCGAGAAATCAGAAGGAGGAAATAAAGTCGTCGACCTGCTCAAGACAACAGAGTGACATCTCTGACGGGGTAGGTGAAATAGTATACTGCAGTGTCAGAAAGGCAGAAAAGAAGATGTCATGTCACATCTGCAGTCTACACCAAATAACTCGAGATCTGTGAAGCATTTCAAAGAGCTTTCAATGGCTACTTCTCAACGGGAAGATTGGGAAGGAGTATAAATAAGCCAGAGCTTCAACGATTAAATGTGTTAATGATTGCGATGTTACAGAATCGTTAAGTTGGTAGAATGCTAATGTTGACTCTACGAGCTCTACCTGAGCTTAAACATAACAAGTCTCAGTGACAGTGAGACTACGAAGGTAGAAGTGAAGAAACTTTAAAGAAGGAATTGAACAGACCAAAGCTTCACTCAACAAGATGAGAATGCCACTTAAATTGGCATCCAAGTTAAGAGCCAAAAAGGACAAGAAGATAGCATTCAGAAGAGTGACAAAGCACAAGGCATATCCTGAGAGCCACTTTACGATTCACCATGAACCTAAAGCTGAACTAGAGCAAGTGCAGAACCATGTCTTCCAACATGTTAAGAAGGGTTCAAGAAATGGTGATGGTGCACAGCTGACACTACATGAAGATGAGCAGAACAGAAGAAGATCAGTTGCACCAAAGAAGATGTGGCCCAGACTCAAAGCAGAATGCAAAGAGGACCACACCAAGCTGCTAAGTACAAAAGATAATCAAGCTTAAAGACATCTTAACAGCTCAGCACCAACAACAGAAACAAACAACAACAACAACAACAACAACAACAACAACAAGCCAGTGCCTGAGGGGTCCTTGTCCGGAGGGACTAAATGAAGTTACAAACCTCATCAGGTTGAAGAGTTCTAAGGAACTAGAGAAGTTCCAAGGTGCTGGCCTTGAAGAGTTCTTAGTGAGCGAAGTCCCAATTGCTGGCGGCCTTGAAGGAATCTTAGTGATCCGAGTCTTTGCCTTCCTTGGTAAATCACAGTAGAAAGTAGAAGAGTGGATTAGGAGCTTGAGTCTCTGAACCACTTAAAACCCCTTGTGTCTTTTACATTATGTCATTTACATTATGTCTATTAACTGCTATAACTGCTATATATGTTCTAACTGCTTACAACCGAACTAACTCTACGAACAATGTATGTATGATTATGAATATATCAATGAAGGGGATCTTTTAATTATTCCGATGTGCTTGAAAAGATTCTTATGTTTGTCATATGCTAAATTATTAGGTATACAAAATAAACCAGAAAAGTATTTGAAATTAAAAGGATCTATTCAACCCCCCCCTCCTTCTAGATCTATTGTGCCTACTGGGAACTAACACATTTATTATCACACTATTTCATAGAATAGTGAGGACTACTCTAGCCACCATCTTGGACCAGCACTCCATTCCCCGACTAGTCCCAGCTATATTCTCATTTCCTGAAGAGAACAATGAAAGCAAAGGTGAGCTCAACAACCCCAGTAAAGAATATTATGACTAAGATAATGCAGAATAAATTATCGTTAACCTTCAACAGTGTAAAACTAATAGAATCAAATAAATATCAAGTTTAACTGCAGCGGAACAAGCAATCTATTAGAAGAGTCAAGTAGAGAATGATATCTACTATCTTCTATAATTTAAAAGTTCATCATCAATATTTTATCGTTGTAACACAGCTCAATAAATAATCCACATCATCGAATTATCCATGCACTACAAGCCAAGGATATTCGTTAGTATCACATCTACGAATTATCCATGCACTACAGGCCAAGGATATTCGTTATTATCACCAATGGTCATGATCATGCCAACAACTATCCATCAATGCACTACGGGCCAATGAGTACTTTTACCACATCATTTGTAACATTACAGGTCATGATTATACCGATATGTAATTCCTGGTCATAATCATACCAATCAACAGTCCATATATGCACTACGTGCTAAAGATGACTTTCATCACAATATAAGCATGAGAAAGATGACAATGATATAAGAATTCAATTAAGTGAGAGCAAGGAAAATTTTAAAGATTTATAATTCAATTTATCCAGAGTTCAAGAATGTCCAAATTGTCAACATGATAACTTCTTTGTGGAGTAAAATTCAATAATAATATTCATGTAAAAATAATTTGGACAGAAAAGAAATCAATTTTTGTCATGAATAGTACCCTAGGTGAATAGTACTTGAGTGAATAGTACCCCGTGAATAGTACTCCGGCATGAAAAGATTAAAATTTAACAAGAATGTTCGGAAAAATATTTCTGTGAAAAGATACTCGATGAAGCGTAAATTTCAAGGAATGTAGAAGCAATACTTAACAAAATGAGTGTAGAATTCGGAATCTGAAACAAAATAATATTACTTACATACTACAGAGTATGGAAGAAAATATTATTTCTTACGAATATTGAACAAAAATAATATCCCTTACCTTAGTAGGAGAGTAATTTCGACTGGTATATCGGAGATATTCTTGAAGAAAACTTATACTGTTTTCTACACTCAAAGCTTCCTTAAATAAAAAGAAATACGCTCAATATTATAGAAGAAGAATTCTCTAATTTTGGTGTGATTTTCATTTCTAAACTAAGCATCCTATTTATAGGAGAATGACAGGATACTATTTAGGAGAATAATCACGGACGCACAGTAAAAAAAATATTCGAACGTAATTCATCAGCATATATTTGAGACAACCAATAAGAGAGTGCCCTCCTGAGGAGGTAATTGGAGTTTGGGAGATATGGACCAATGAGAGAGCACCCTCTTTTGAAGGTAACTAGCAAATGGAATGGATTAGCCAATTAGAGGCTACCCCTCATTGAAGGGAATACCAATATAAAAAGAAAAAATGATTAGCCAATCAAAACTTACCCCTTTGTGAAGGGAAAATTCATCTACCAAAAATAAAAACACGCCTCTTGAAAGTTTTGGTAAATGAGGGGCTACTCCTTGTTAAAGAATTCCATACTATTCAAAACCAAATAGAACAATACCAATTTATTCATTAATTATTCATATCTTTTATGTGACGCCCCCAAAATAGGTATACATCACCTATTCTGAGTCGCCAAATACATGGTACAGAATTTAAATACAAACTTCCTTATACAATACGACAAAAACGTAGCTGAGAGTTTTTACAAGAATATTATTTAGTAGATAGTATTCAAACTCAAATGGAGTCCTCATTACAATTATTATCACACAAAATAGTGACGACTACTAAAAAAACCATCTCGGACTGTCACTTCATTCCCGACTAATCCCGGCTACGTTCTCATTTTCTGAAGAGAACAATGAAAGCAAAAGGGTGAGCTCAACTAGCCTAGTAAAAAATATTATGACTAAGATAATGCAGAATAAATTATCGTTAGCCTTCAACAGTGTTAAACTGATAAAATACAATAAACATCAAGTTTAACTGCAGCGGAACAAGCAATCCATTAAAAGAGTCAAGTAGAGCATGATATCTACTATCTTCTATGATTTAAACAGTTTATCATCAATTTTATCGCTGAGAGTCAGCTTAATAAATAAACCACATCATCGAATCATCCCTGCACTACAGGCCAAGGATATTCATTAGTATCACGTCCACGAATTATCCATACACTACGGGCCAAGGATATTCGTGTAATCATCAATGGTCATGATCAAACCGAATAATCCCTGGTCATAATCATACCAACAGCTGTCCATTAATGCACTACAGGACAATGATGACTTTTACCACATTATTTGTAACATTACGGGTCATGATTATACCGAATGATCCCTAGTCATAATCATACCAATCAACAGTCCATCTATGCACTACGGGCTAAAGATGACTTTCATCACAATATAAGTATGATGATGATGACAATGATATAAGAATTCAATTAAATGAGAGTAAAGGATAAATGTTAAAGATTTATAATTCAATTTATCCAGAATTCAATAATGTCCAAATTGTCAACATGATACTGCTTTGTGGAGTAAAATTCAAGAATAATATTGTATCGAAAATGATTTGGACCGAAAAGAAATCAATTTTTGTCATGAATAATACCCCGGGTGAATAGTAACTGAGTGAATAGTATCCCATGAATAGTACTTCAGGAATAGTACCCCGTGAATAGTACTCCAGCATGAAAAGATTAGAAATTATCAAGAATGTTAAGAATAATATTTTCGTGAAAAGATACTAGATGAAGCACAAATTTTAAGGATATTCTACTAATTTTATGGAGTATAGAAGCCATATTTTAACAAAATGAGTGTAGAATTTGGAATCTTAAACAAAATAATATTACTTACATACCACAGAGTATGAAAGAAAATATTATTTCTTACGAATACTGAACAAAAATAATATCCCTTACCTTAAAAAGAGATTACTTCTTACTGGTAGGGCGGTGATATTAACTTTTTTCTACGCTCAAAGCTTCCTTAAACTCTAAAGAAATACGCTCAAGATTATAGAAGAAGAATTATCTGATTCTGGTGTAATTTTTAATTCTAAAATAAGCATCATATTTATAGGAGAATAGAAGGGGTACTATTTAGAAATAATCACAGACGCACTGTGCAAACTTTTCACGGGCACCGAATCGTCTAAAATAATTTTCTAAAGTCACTATGCAAACGCTATGCATAATAAAATATAATATATTCTATTTTTCATAAAAAAACAAAACTTATTATAATATATATTATATAATATTAATAATATTCCCTCCATTACACGTTTTCTCCCCCCCCCCCACCCCATTTTAATTTTTCATCCCACGTGTAGGCCCCACCCCTCATAAATATCACTTTCACACACATATTATATGTGTGTGTGTGTATATATATATATATATATATATATATATATATATATATATATATAATTTTATATATCGATTATTTTGAAAAATGGGTAAATAGGGTGGTCCAAATAATAAGCAAATTTTATAACAAATACTTCATAAAAAATCCCCTCAATATTTTTAACAACATTTATTCATCATTATTATAACTCGAAATATTAATAACCAGATCATTCCCAGGAAAGAGGGAGCTTTCCGATAAAGATTTCTCCCTATTGGCGCGCAATTAGGTGATCAAACTGTAACGCTCCCAAAATAGGTCCAATCCAACCAACCTATTCTGAGTCGCCAAAAACATGGTACAGAAAACAACTTCAACTTTATTACTACAATGTCGTGCAAAATATAACAACACATATGTTATGAGTTTTGATACAAATATATACCAAATGTGACTCATGTCCCAACCTTGGATAGTACGTCACAATGGCACCTTACATAAAGGTACAGTCAATAACTGTTTTAGAAATTAAAATCTTTGGGAAGTGCTCAAGGAAACCTTCGTACATAGGAGGCCACGCGTCTAGGTTATGATAGATATCATATGCCCACATAATTATCCTTGGTTGACCCAATAAACCCCAAAGAAAAACGAGAAGATTACTATCATATTCTTTCGAATGGTGAGTCTTCTCTTGACATATCATTATCTCCACCGTCTCTAATTGAGAATTATACTTCAACCAAACTCCAAGATCATATAGGTATTGCTTGTAGATATACTCAACAAGTGGATGTGCATAATATTGTCTTATGATAACACGAAGTCGCATGTCATTAGACATCTTGATTGATAGTGGCAAAACACCCTTCCAAACGTTGGGTTAGCTTTCACCTATATGGTTCACCAAATATAACTACTAAATGATGTATAAAATACTGACCCACTTTTCTATCTTGTTTAGGAGAACCTCCACGATTAGAGACCACGATTCTATTCCTATTTACCCAAGCTCGACCCAAATTTACACTCTTATTACACGAAAGGAATTGTGAAACAAAAGGGTGAGCACAAATAGCCCAGTAAAGAATATCATGACTAAAGATAATTAAATTATCAATAGCCTTCGTCAATAATAAATTAGAGATTTAGAACATATGGTAGATGATAAAAAATTTTCCACCATAGCTGCAGTGGAATGAGCAATCCATTAGAAGAGTCAAATAGACCATAAAGTCTATTATCTTCTCCATGTTAAAAGTCCACCAACAATGTTTTAACCCTGTAACATCAATCAACGGTTCCTGTCCACAATCATGTGATTAACTTGTCAGACCCAGAATTTTATGAAATAAAAGTATTCAATTTTTTTTATAATTACTATCCAGTAAATGGTTAAATTGATAAAACTAAAAGTTAAGGGTGATATATGAAAAAAAATTCAAAATATGCAAGTTGTTATAAAATACTCATTGCTGTCGGAGAATATTTTTTTGGTCGTGGAATATTCTTTTTATCGGGAATATTCGTACAACGGAGCAGTAATTTGTGGGCCCCATAACGGAATATCAGTCGGATGAAGAAAATGACAAAAAGGGAGTTTTTATAAATAACGGTGTAGTAGTTATTCTGTAGTTAACATTTGTTGGAATACCCCGTGGTTAAAATACGATAATATGCATTGTTGCACATGGCGCGCAATTATTGCACCAATTATTGATTCTTACGTGAAGAAGGCACTTACTCAATAATTATTACTGATAATTCTTTGTTTAGTATTTTATTTTATTGATTCAATAATTGTTGCGTTGATATTTTATATTCTTTGTTGTTTCAATAATTGTCACTACGGTATTTTCCATTATCGAAGAATAATTCATATTATCTGAATAATATTATTAGAAAACATTAGTGGCAATGTCTAGAAAGTTACGCTCTAAGGAGAGGTTTGGTCACCTAATTGCGGCGCCGATGGGGAGAAATTCTTATTGGAAAGCCCCTCTTCACAGGAGCGGCACAGTTGCCCGATCTTGTGATTCTGTAATATTATTTGTGAATAATTAATTATTGATTTATATGATGAGGAAAATATTCATTTTATATGGATATAGATGGAGAAAATTTTTAAAGTGACAATTGTTGAAAAATGATATTTTATCTTTTCTGATAAAATAATTTATTATTATATTTTAATAATATAATAATGGTGATAGTTTTACAATGAATGTGGTATATATGAGTATATGAGGAGGAAGAGTATTTTTGTTGCAAAAGTTATTTAAAACATGTTAAATATGTCTGTGGGCCCATTTCTTGACTGAAATTTGATTATAACCTGTAAAATCGCTCGTTCATGAGTTACTATTCATGAGTTACTATTCATGAGTTACTATTCACGAGTACTATTCACGAAGCATGATAATTTTTTTTGTGAAATTTTTATCTTTTGGTGTTGAAGTTACTATTCACGTATACGACACTATTCACGAATATGGGACTATTCACCGAAAAATAAAATTTTCTTCTTTTTGTCCAAAATATCTATTCTGGATACTAGCTTTGATTGTATCCATATTTTGATCATTCTTGAATTTTACTCCACTATGATTATTTATGAGGTATTTTTGGACATGGAATAGCTGAAATACGAATCCTTAATATTTATTCTTTTGTTTCACTGGATTCGTTTTCTTTAAAATATTTTTCATCATCCTCTATCCTAAATGATGATATAACTGAATATCTTTGGCCTGTAGTGCAAAGATGAATGATTTCTGATGAATATCTTTGGCTCGTAATGCAAAGATGACATGTTGTTGAATATCTTTGACATGTAGTGCAAAGATGACTTGTTGATGAATATCTTTGGCCTGTAGTGCAAAGATGACATGTTGTTGAATATCTTTGGCCAGTAGTGCAAAGATGAACTGTTGATGAATATCTTTGGCCCATAGTGCAAAGATGAATTTATTAGTAGGATTATGAACATGAACTATGATTTGGTATAACCATGATCTTTGATGTTTCAGGTGATGAAAATTAACTTTGTCCTGGATGAGGAAAGGAATTTAGAACTACAATTACGATTATGAGTTATACACGTGATTGTGAACAGGAATTGTTGATTAATGTTACAGGGATAAAACATTGTTGATGGACTTTTAACATGGAGAAGATAATAGATTTTATGGTCTATTTGACTCTTCTAATGGATTGCTCGTTCATTACCGCAACTATGGTTGAAAAGTTTTATCATCTACCATATGTTCTAAATCTACGATTTATTACTTGTTGAAGGCTATTGATAATTTATTTATCTTTAGTCATGATATTCTTTCTTGAGCTAGTTGTGCTCAACCTTTTGCTTCACAATTCCTTCGGGTAATAAAAGTGTAGGCCGGGTTGGCGAGGATATGAGAGGAATAGAGCGGTGGTCATCATTTAGTAGTTATATTTGGTGAATCAACTAGGGTGAGGCGAACCCAACGTTGGAAGGGTGTTTTTCCACTATCATACAAGATGTCTAATGACATACCACCTCGTGTCATCATAAGAGGCGAGGGTTGTGCTCATCCACTTCTTGAGTATATTCTGAGCACTACCTATATAATCTTGGTGTTTATTTGGAGTTTAATTCCCAATTAGAGACAGTGGAGATAATGATATGTCGGAGAAGACTCACCATTGGGAAGAATATGATAGTAATCTTCTCGTTTTTCTTTGGGGTCTATTGGATTGACCAAGGATAATTACGTGGCCATATGATATCTATCATAACCTGGGCGCATGGCCTCCCATGTGAAGGTTTCCTTGAGCACTTCCCAAAGATTCTAATTTCTAAAATAGTTTTTGACTATACCTTTATGTAAGGTGTCATTGTGACATGCTATCCAAGGTTGGGATGAGAGTCACAGTTGGTATATATTTGTATCCAAACTCATAGCATATGTGTTGTTGTATTTTGCACGACAATTGTTGTAATAAAGTTATAGTTGTTTTCTGTACCATGTATTTGGCGACTCAGAATAGGTTGGATGGAATGGATCAATTTTGGGGGCGTCACATAACTCATAATCATAATTGTAGTTCTAAATTCCTTTTCGCATTCAGGACGAAGATAATTTTCATCACCTGTCTTTATCTGAAACATCAAAGATCATGGTTATACCAAATCACAGTTCCTGTTCATAATCATACTAATAAATTCATCTTTGCACTTTCTGGCCAAAGATATTCATCAACAGTTCATCTTTGCACTACTGGGCCAAAGATATTCAACAACAGTCATCTTTACTCTCTGAGAACGAAGATATTCATATCTCAAAGAAATACATAATCATTTCGAAATTTATATAAACCATAATTATAACCATGTTGATCAATTCACCTTGCACTTAAGCTAAAATATTCCATTGTAAATTCAATGGTCATGATTATACTAGTCAACAATTCAACTTTGCATTCTTGGCCAAAGAGAACCCATAGTCACGATCATACCAATATTTTACCCATCTTTACACTCGTATCAAAGAGAAATTCCATCACCGGGTTATAAAATGTTATATATGATAATAAAAAATAATAGGATCAACAACTACATTTAATTTCAAGAGCAATATTCATAAATCAACGATAATTTGGTCGTAAAAAAAACCAATTTTAATCGTGAATAGTACCCGTGAATAGTAACTTGTGAATAGTAACTCGTGAATAGTAACTCATGAATAGTAACTTTGAATGAATAGTACTTATTATTATACATAGTCTCAGTATACGTAAAAATATCCTATACATGAATATTGTCATTATATCGTGAATAATGTAAATATCGTGAATAGTAACTCCCCAAACAAAAAGGTAGAACTTCCACAATAAAATTCATACCAATATTTCGATATAATGATATTGAAAGAATAACATCATTCTGAAAAAACAACCCTTACAATCCCCAAAAATCCCTTACCTCAAAAGAAGCGGTATTTAAGCTGGAATATCGGATATAACGACGAGAGAACTTGCACCGTATAGCAACACTCAAGATATCTAAATACTCACAAAATAAAACTCGATAATATAGAGAGAAAACTTGATTTACGGTGTGATTTTCAATTCTAACCTAAGCACCTATTTATAGGAAAATGCTTAGAACACCAAAGCGAAAAATTTAATAAAATATTAATATATAATAAAATTTTCCTCACGCCCACTTAGACTTCAATTCAGCATATTTTTGCAACACATGTGGGGATCATCAATCACACAAACATGTTTTTCTTAAAAAAAATATTTAAAACTCCAAAAATCAATTATTCCGGAACTTCAATAATTCATAATAAATAGCCATTTTATCAGAAAAAATCGAATCATATGTTCTTCCATAGGAAATTCAATTCTCTACAACTTTGAAAGTTTAAGTTTTTCCAAATTCCAAATAGAAATTGACCGAAATCCACATACGGACGATTTTACAGGCTATAATCAAATTTCAGTCAAGAAATGGGGTCCACCGATATGTTTAACATGTTTTTAGTATTTATTGCAACAAAAATACTCATCCTCCTTATATACTCATATATCCCACATTCATTGTAAAAATATCATCATTATTATATTATAATAATATAATAAAATATTATTTTATCAGAAAAGATAAAATATCATTTTTCAACAATTGTCACTTTAAAATTTTCTCCATCTATATCCATATAAAATGAATATTTTCCTCATCATATAAATCAATAATTAATTATTCACAAATAATATTACAGAATCACAATCTTGTGCAACCAGTAGTTCCTGGGAAGAGGGGCTTTCGATAAGAATTTCTCCTTCTTGCGGTATGCAATTAGGTGATCAAACCTCTCCTTAAATGTAACTTTCTAGACATTGCCAATAATGTTATCTCATTATATTATTCAGATAATATGAATTATTGCTCTGATAATGGAAAATCTTCGTAGTGACAATTATTAAAACAACAATAATATAAAATATCAACGTAGCAATTATTGAATCGATAAAATAAAATATTGAACAGTAATTACTGTAACAATTATTGAGTAGTGACTTCTTACGTAAGAATCAATAATTCAAAAATCATAATGTAATCTTGTATCTTCTTGTTGGCCTGCCAGTGTATTATTGTATTTTAACCAAGGTATTCCAACGATGTTAATTGAGTAACAACTACTGTAGTTATTTATAAAAACTCATACTTTTCATTTTCTTCATCCAATCTCTTTCCGTTATGGGGCCCACAAAAGGTTGCGTCGTCGTACGAATATTCCCCGACAGAAAGAATATTCCACGACCAAACGAATATTTCCCGACAACAATGAGTATTTTATAATCACTTGTTTATTTAAAATATTTACATATATTACCCTTAACTTTAAACTTTTATCAATTTAACCATTTACTGAATAGTAATTATAAAAAAATTGAATACTTTTATTTCATAAAATTCGGGGTCTTACACAAACTCCTTTCCTCGACAGAACTTTCTAGACATTGTTAATTATATAAATAATAATATGAATAATTTGTCATCTCAATTATTGATTTAATAATATGAAATATTGACAATAATTGAATCAAATAACGTGAGATACTATGCAGCAATTACTGTAGCAATAATTGAGTATAACTGAGCGACTTCTCACGTAAACATCAAAAATTAATAACGTGTGCTACTATACAATCACGCGTATTACTGTACTTTTATCACCGGGTATTTCAACAGTTAAAACTTCCGCCGTTATTTTCATAAAAAGATATTTCTGTCATTTTCTAACTTTGACAATAATTTATTTGTGGGGTCCACCAATGATTGTACTATCGTATGAATATTCCCTGTTAAAACAAATATTTCACGACCAATCGAATATTTTATAACAACTTCATACTTTGTAAAATTTATAAATATTACCCACAACTATAATATTATAACAAATCCACACCATAATATTAAAAAATGATATTTAGAGAAAAACTCATTTTTATTCATAAAAGTTGGGGTCTTACATTTTCATTTGTGCCACATTTATTAATATTATTATACTCACAATATTGACAACCAGATCATTCCCAGGAAAGAGGGCGCGCAATTAGATAACCAAACCCATTTCCTCTGTGACGCCCCCAAAATAGGTATACAACACCCATTCTGAGTCGCCAAATACATATAGTCTGAAAAGCAAACTACAACTTCAATAATACAATTGTAGATGCAAAAATACGACAACACATCTTTGTGAGTTTAAATACAAAAATTGTCTTCTAGACAATATCCATACTCAAATAAGTCCTCATTACAATTATTCAAACACTATTTTACAGAAATAGTGAGGACTGCTAAAACATCTTTCTAGAACCATCACTCCGTACCCAGGTAGTTCTGCTATGTTCTCACCTCCCGAGAAAAATGGAACAAAAAGGAAAAGTGTGAGCTCAACTAGCCCATAAAGAATATTATGACTAAGATAATATACAACAAATTATCGTTAGTCTTCAACGAGGAGAAATCGATAAAATATAATAGACAACAAGTTTTAGATCAACAATTGCGGTGAAAACAACAATCCATTAGAAGAGTCAGTAGAGAATGAGTTCTACTATCTTCAAGATTTAAAAGTCCATTATCAATATTTTATCCACAGTAACAACAATCAATATACATCTTTAATCAAATATTCATCTTTTACACTACAGGGCCAAATATATTCATTTGTATCACCAGGTTAGTCATGTTCATCTCAACACTGTTCATCTTTTGCACTACTGACCAAAGATATTCATCGATTAATCATTTATCTTTGCACTATAGGCCAAAGATATTTAGTAATATCATCATTTAGGACCGAGGATGATGAAAAATATTTTAAAGAAAAAACAAATCCGGTGAGGACGTAAGGACAAATAGTAGGAATTCAGTATAACGGTTTATCCAAGATCAATAATACTCCATAATAACCAATTTTGAAGCAAAATTCAAGAATAAAGATCAAAACATGGATACAATCAAAGATAGTAACCATAATAGACATCTTGGACAAAAAGAAAAAAATTTCATTTTTTGGTGAATAGTGCCGTATTCGTGAATAGTGTCGTATACGTGAATAGTGTTGTATACGTGAATAGTAATCCCAACACAAAAAGTTCCAAATTTGATAAAAAGTTCATACCAACATTTCGGTATAATGATATTGAAGAAAATATCATTTTAAGAAGAATATAACACCCCTTACCGCAAAATATCAGTACTTCTGATCGGAATATCGGTATAAGGCTGAAGGAAACTTGCATTGATGAATAGAAACTCACAAAGTATCTAAATACTCATAAAATACACTCAATAATCTAGAGAGAGAAAGCTTATGTTCTGGTGTGATTTTTAATTCTAACTTAGCCCTCTATTTATAGGAAAATGTTAGCAGATTTGACCTGCAACCTGATGGATTTACCTGTTACTATTCCCACCCACCACATTTGAAATAAAATTCAGCACATTTCTTCACCAACCACAAGTGGGGCCCACTCAATTCTAAATTTTCCACCAAAATGCTAAATTCGGATACTTGACAATTTATTTCAACCAGTCACCTCTTAAACTTCATAACAAATCATACATTCATTTTTAACGGTTCAAAATTTGTGGACATATACTCAACTTATATATGTATAACATATCCAAAAATTACAACGATCCAATATCGGATTAAAAATTATAACTCACACATATATCTCAAAAATCTTGGTTTAATTTTAATACCTCCATTCCAACAAAATCTTGATAAAACACCTCAACATTAACTCCTTCATTTTTAACCACAATAAATATATCCAACATTTATATCCACATAAAATAAATATTTCCCTATCATATTAATCAATAATTAATTATTCATAAATAATATTACAGAATCACATTTATGACAACCAGGCCATTCCCAGGAAAGAGGGAGCTTTCCAATAAGAATTTCTCCTTACTAGCGCGCAACTAGGTAACCAAACCTCTCCTTAACAGAACTTTCTAGACATTGCCAATAATGATATCTAATAATATTATTCAAATAATATGAATTATTGATCTGATAATGGGAAATATTGTGCAGTGACAATTATTGAAACAACAATAATATAAAATATCAACGCAGCAGTTATTGAATCAATAAAATAAAATATTGAACAATAACTCACGTAATAATTATTAGTAGTGCCTTCTACGTAAGGATCAATAATTCATCAATATTGTGCATCCACGCCATTCATTGTATTTTAACCATAAGTATTCCAACGATGTTAGCAGTAACAACTACGTCGTTATTTATAAAAAACTCAAACTTATCGTTTTCTTCATCCGACAATTATTCTATTATGGGGCCCTGAAATGATCGCTATGGCAAATGCGTCGAATATTCCCCAAACAACATGAATATTCCACGACCAAATGAATATTCCCCAAACAACAATGATTATTTTATAACCACTTGCATATTTTGCAAAATTTCCACATTTCACCCATAACTGAGAGAATTATATCAAATTACTACCTTATTATTCACAATAATAATTAGAGGAAATTGATTTTATTTATAATAAGTTGGGGTCTTACAACCTCCCTCCTTATGAAATTTCGTCCTCGAAATTGACATACGATACACAGTGTTTGAAAAGGTGAGGATACCTCGCTTTCATTTACATTTCCAACTCCCAGGTCATTTCTTGATAGCATGGTTTCTCCACAAAACCTTAACTTGTGGTATAACCTTGCGTGCGTAGGACATCTTCTTTCCTAACAAAGATCTTAACGGTACTTCTTCGTGCGTTAAATCTTCTGCTATCTCGTCTGGTTCTAACGCAATAATATGGTTCGGGTCTTTCACATATTTACGAAGTATGGATATGTGAAAAATATTATGAATCTGAGACATACTTGGAGGTAATGTCGAGTCTATAGGCCACATTTCCTATTCGGTCAAGAATCTCAAATGGACCAACAAATCGTGGATTGAGCTTTCCTCTCTTTCCAAATCTTGTAACTCCTTCCATGGAGCAACACGTAACAATACATGATCTCGAATATTAAACTCCACGTCCTTTCATATGAAGATCGGCATAACTCTTTTGTCGATCTTGTGAGGTTTGAATCGTTGTCGAATCATTTGGATCTTTTACGTAGTCATGCGTACTAATTACGGTCCCAACAACGTTGTTTCTCCCACCTCGTCCCGACATCTTTGGAGAACGACACTTTCGTCCATCTACGCCTCAAATGGAGCCATGCCAAAACTTGTTTGATAACTGTTGTTGTAGGAGAATTCCACCGATGGCAAGTACTTATCCCAACTTCCTTTAAAATCTAGGACACAAAGTCTTAATAGATCTTCAAGGGTTTGAATAGTCCTCTCTGATTGTCCAAATCAGTTTGAGGATGGTATCCGAAATTGAATCGTAAATCCGTGCCTATAGCTTTCTGCAAGCTAACCCAAAATCGTGAAGTGAATCTTGGGTCACGATCCGAAACTATGGATACTGGCATGCCATGTAATCTCACAATCTTGTTCACGTACATAATAGCAAGACGTTCAAGGGAATAAGTCTCCCGTATAGGCAAGAAATGAGCAGACTTAGTTAATCTATCAATAATAACCCAAATAGCATCTATGCCTTGAGAACTTTGGGAAGACCTGTAATGAAATCCATAGTAATGTGTTCCCACTTCCATTTCGGAATCTCAAGTGGTTGTAATGGACCCTTTGGCACTTGATGCTCTGCCTTTACACGTTGACAAGTTAAACACCTCGAGATAAACTCCGCGATCTCTCTCTTCATATTGTTCCACCAAAATGTATGTCGAATAACATGATACATTTTGGTACTCCCAGGATGGATTGCAAACGGTGTGTTGTGTGCCTCCATCATGATTCTATGCTTCAAGTCAGAATCATTAGGAACATAAAGTCTGGAGTTGAATCTAAGTATTCCTTCTTCATCGATTCTCACTTCTAGAATAGCTCCTTCTTGCACTTTCTTCTTCATACGTATCAGCTTCAGGTCCGTAGCTTGAGCAGCTTTAACTTTATCGATTAAAGTCAGTTCTACTTGTATATTTGCCATAATCATGTGGGTCCCTGGAGTCTTTAATTCTACCTCCATCCTTTGCAAGTCATACAGAATGGGCCTTTGCATTGACAATATCGCACTCGTACTCGCATATGATCAGGGGCGAAGCTATGGTAAATTTGTGGGGTCAATTGACCCCACTCAATTTTTGACCTCCACTCAATTTTTGACCCCACTCCGATTTTTTTTTTTTAATTAGAGGTACCCAAGCGGCCAAGTCACAAAATAGAGAGAGATGGGGCAAAGTCAAATCGCCAAAGGCAAAAGCCAAACCTTGAACCATCAAAGCCTTTCGCAAGTGGTCGAAGTGGAGTGCTGATATTTGGCGAGCCATGAAATGGAGAATGGAGTGCGACTCTATTCTATTGTGACTCTCTTGCAACTTTGTGCCCTTGCAGGTAACATAAATTACTCTCTCTTCAATTTCTCCAACCTCAGTTTTATTTTCAGAAATCAATTGTGATTTCCCCCTTTTGTTAGTATTATTAAATTGGATATTTGGATGTATTTGTCTAACTCGAAAGTATAAAGTATTAAAAAAAATTGGCTCAGTATTTGAATCCCATAAAATTTTTATAACTTACTAATAATTTTGACCCCACTACTATACGTTCCTGGCTTCGCCACTGCATATGATCTTCTACTCAATGCGTCAGCTACTACGTTCGTTTTTCCAGGATGGTATTGAACAGTATGATCGTAATCTTTCAACAGCTCGAGTCAACGTCGTTGCCGCATGTTGAGTTCTTTTTGGGTGAAGAAATATTTGAGGCTTTTATGGTCCGTATAAATCTCCACTTTCTCCCCATACAAGTAGTGTCTCCAAATTTTCAACGCGAATCGATTCTTTGCCAACTCTAGATCATGAGTAAGATAATTCCTCTCATATTCTTTGAGTTGTCGTGAGGCATAGGCTATGACTTTCCCATGTTGCATGAGAACGCATCCAACCCTTTGCACAGAAGCATCAGTATATATAACAAATCCATCCGTACCGGATGGTATTGGCAAAACAGTGCCAAATGAGTCTCCTCTTGAGCTCTTGGAAACTCTTCTCGTATTCCTCGCTCCATCACAATTTTGTATCTTTCCGAGTCACCGTGAGTTAACGGAGATGCGATTCGAGAAAATCCTTCCACGAATCTCCGATAATAACCAATTAAGCCCGAAGCTACGCACTTCGGTCACCGACTTTGGTTGCTCCCAACTTTGTACTGCTTCAATCTTTGTCGGGTCAATAGATACTCCATGTTTTGACACCACATGCCCAAATAATGATACTTCCTCAAGCCAGAACTCACATTTCTTCAGCTTGGCATAAAGCTTGTTTTCACGAAGCCTTTCAAGTATCAGCTTCAAATGGTGCTCATGATCTTCACGGCTTTTGGAATAGATGAGGATGTCATCAATAAAGACAACAATAAACTGATCCAAATATTCCTTGAATACCACGGTTCATCATATCCATGAAAGCGGCGGGGCATTAGTCAATCCAAAAGACATGACTAAGAATTCATAATGCCCGTCTTAGGGAGTTACGAAGGCGGGTCTTTGGAATATCCTCGATTTTAATCTTGGTGATGATATCCTGAGCGAAGATCGATCTTTGAAAAGAATTGTGCTCCTTATAATCGGGTTGAGCAGGTCATCAATACGAGGTAAGCGGATACCTATTCTTGATGGTGACATGGTTTAATTCTCATTAGTCAATACAAAGTCGCATACTCCCGTCTTTCTTCTTTACTGAATAAAGCAGGGAGCACCCCAAGGAGATGTACTAGATCCAATGAAACCGATGTCTAATAACTCCACGTAGTTGGACTTTTAACTCAAGTTCAATAGGAGCCATTCGATATGGGGTTTTAGAAATGGGTTTTGTTCGGCTCAAGGTCAATAAAGAATTCAACATCACATTACGGGGGTAGGCCAAGGCGCTTCTTGAAATACATCAGGAAATTCTCTAACAACAGAAATATTATTCAAATCTGACTTGTCTTTGTTCAAATCCATAACATGGGCTAAGAAAGCTTGACATCCATTTTTCAATAAATGAATAGCTTTATGGCTTGATATGATAGTGACTGATTTTAGTGGTTTAGTTGTTTGAATTCGTATGACAGGTTAGTTAGGACTATAAAAACTAACAACCTTACGAAAACAATCAATTTTTGCATAATGAGTGGTTAACCAATCAATTCCTAAAATCACATCAAAAGCAAGTATCTTTAAAGAGATAAGATCAACAGGTAATGTGATAGTGCCAACTTGGATCATGCAAGATTTATAAACTGTAGATGTAACGAAGGTTTCACCCAACGGAGTTTCAACGAGATAAGTCAAAGTCCAATTTCTCCTGAGTCAAGTTTAAGCGTTGAGCACAAGCGGGGAGAGATAAAGAATGGGTAGAACCGATTATCTAGTAAGGTATAAACTTCGGAAGAGTTCAATATTAGCTTACCCGTAATCACCTCGTTTGGGTTCCTCGCATTTTGGCTAGTCACGACAAACGCTCTTCCAGGAACCGTTGATTTCGACTTATCCAGGATAGCCCTTGGAGTCACCATCCCCGTTGAACTTTGTTTTGCTACAGAACAATCCCGAGCTATGTGGTCTTCCTTTCCACAGTTGTAACATACCTTGGATTGTTGTGGACAGTTTGGGCTGATATGTCCCTCTTTCCCACATTTGTAACATCTAACTGGCGGTCGTTCTCCTCCCCTAGAATTTGTTGTTGGTCTTTGGTCTTTGTTGTTGATGTCTTCCGTCATTGTTGAATCTCCTCTTTACAAAATTTTCACTTGACTCACCTCTCCTATTATCATGGCCACGATGACCACACAGTGGTTCTGCCTTTGTTAAATATTTTTCCCTCCTCGTTGGTTATCATCGCTCTCGATGAATCTTTGTCCACCAGGTATGACCACAGTTGTGGTCCCTCGGTTTACATACTCATTATCTCGCTCTAATAATTGAGCCTACCATTTACAACATCTCAATATAAAGAAAATTTATGAGATATAAGATATTGCCGAATCTCGGGCTTTAGACCTCTCAGAAACATCCATGTCATTCGTTCCTCATTTTCGACCAAATGAGGTGCAAACCTAGATAACTCTGCAAATTTTGCCTCGTACTGGGACACCGTCATATTATTTTGTTCTAGTCTGATAAACTCCACCTCCTTCATATGACGAATACTTTCAGGAAAGTACTTGTCATTGAATAGTTTCTGAAATGTTTCCCAAGACATGTTGAGTGCAGCTGGCTGGGTACGCTTCACAGACTCCCACCAGTAGTCTGCCTCACCACGGAACATAAAGGTGGCGAATAGAACCTTTTGTTCCTCCGTGCATCCCAAGACATCGAATATCTTGGTAATTTGCTTGACCCACGTTTCCGCCATGATCAGATCCGACTTTCCCTTAAATTCTGGTGGTCCCAACTCTTTGAACTGCTTGGCTGTGACAAGCCACGCATTGCTAGCATTTCCACCCGTATTCTGTGCACGAGTTTCTCTCGTCTAGTTTTGCATAAAATGCAAAAAAACTTCTGAACATCCCACCATTCATCATTTGTTCGATAGTGTTGTTTACAGGAGGATTATTGCCTTCCTGTTGCAAGTTCTCCTGGTTTGTAACTAAAGGTTGTTCCACAGTCTCATACACTCCATTGTTAACGTTCTCAGCAGCCATTTTTAAATACTGCCATAAAATAAGGGTTAATTAAACAAATTAACATATCACATAATATCCCTATATTATGACTGACCCACCAACAAATAAGCTTAGATAGGACACACTAGCGAAGGATTTACTCATCTCTCCCTCTTAGTTCTATTCTCCGATCTCATGAGAGACCATATCCTAAGCTTTGATACCAACTGTGGCGCCCCAAAATAGGTATACAACACCCATTCTGAGTCGCCAAATACATGGTACAAAAAGCAAACTACAACTTCAATAATACAATTGTCGTACAAAATATGACAACACATACTGTGAGTTTAAATATAAATATTGTCTTCTAGACAATATTCACACTCAAATAAGTCCTCATTACAATTATTCAAACACTATTTTACGAAATAGTGAGGATCTAAAAACATCTTTCTAGAACCATCACTCCGTACCCCGACTAGTTCCTACTATGTTCTCACCTCCTGATAAAAATGGAACAAAAAGGAAAAGGGTGAGCTCAACTAGCCCAGTAATGAATATTATGACTAAGATAATATACAACAAATTATCGTTAGTCTTCAACAGGGAGAAATCTGATAAAATATAATAGACAACAAGTTTTAGATCAACAACTGCAACGGAAACAATAATCCATTAGAAGAGTCAAGTAGAGAATGAGTTCTACTATCTTCTAAGATTTAAAAGTCCATTATCAATATTTTATCCCTGTAACAACAATCAATATACATCTTTAATCAAATATTCATCTTTGCACTACAGGCCAAAGATATTCATTAGTATCACCAGTTGGTCATGTTCATCTCAACACATGTTCATCATTGCACTACGGGCCAAAAATATTCATCAGTTAATCATTTATCTTTGCACTATAGGCCAAAGATATTTAGTAATATCATCATTTAGGACTAAGGATGATGAAAAATATTTTTAAAAAAATGAATCCAGTGAGACAGAAGGACAAATAGTAGGGATTTGTATAACAGTTTAACCAAGATCAATAATACTCCATAATAACCAATTTTGAAGCAAAATTCAAGAATAAAGATCAAAACATGGATACAATCAAAGATAGTAACCATAATAGACATCTTGGACAAAAAGAAGAAAATTTCATTTTTCCGGTTGAATATTAATACGTATTAAGTGAATAGTCTTAGTATATATGAATAGTAACCCCGAGCACAAAAGTTCTAAATTTGATAAAAAGTTCATACCAACATTTCGGTATAATGATATTGAAGAAAATATCATTTTAAGAAGAATATAACACCCCTTACCTCAAAATATCAGTACATCTGATCGGAATATCGGTATAAGGCTGAAGAAAACTTGCACTGATGAATAGAAACTCACAAAATATCTAAATACTCACAAAATACACTCAATAATCTAAAGAGAGAAAGAGAGAAAGCTTATGTTTCTGGTGTGATTTTTAATTCTAACTTAGCCCTCTATTTATAGGAAAATGTTAGCAGACTTGACCTGCAACCTGATGGCTTTACCTGTTACTATTCCCACCCACCACATTTGAAATAAAATTCAGCACATTTCTTCACCAACCACAAGTGGGGCCCACTCAATTCTAGAATTTTCTACCAAAATGCTAAATTCGGATACTTCAACAATTTCTGAACCAGTCACCTCTTAAAATTCATAACAAATCATACGTTCATTTTTAACAGTTCAAAATTTGTGGACATATACTCAACTTATATATGTATAACATATCCAAAAATTACAACGATCCAACGGTTGGATTAAAAATTATAACTCACGTAATATATCTCAAAAACACTGGTTTAATTTTTAATACCTCCATTCAAACAAAAAATCTTGATAAAACACCTCAACATTAACTCCTTCATTTTAACCACAATAAATATATCCAACATTTATATCCACGTAAAATAAATATTTTCTTATCATATGAATCAATAATTAATTATTCACAAATAATATTACGTAATCACATTTATGACAACCAGTAGTTCCCCAAGAAAGAGGGGTTTCAATAAGAATTTCTCTCTTCTTGGCGCGCAATTAGGTGACCAAACCTCTCCTTGACAAAACTTTCTAGACATTGCCAATAATGATATCTAATAATATTATTCAAATAATATGAATTATTGATCCGATAATGGGAAATCACGTGTAGTGACAATTATTGAAACAACAATAATATAAAATATCAACGCAGACAATTATTGAATCAATAAAATAAAATATTGAACAATAACTATCGTAACAATTATTGAGTAGTGCCTTCTTACGTAAGGATCAATAATTCATCAATCACATGCATCCACGCGATTCTCGTATTTTAACCAATTTGGGTATTCCAACGATGTGAACCTGGTAACAACTACGCCGTTAATTATAAAAACTCAAACTTGTCATTTTCTTCATCCGATAATTATTACATTATGGGGCCCACAAATGACTTGCATCAAATGTCTGAATATTCCCTACACAACAAGAATATTCCATGACCAAATGAATATTCCCAACAACAATGATTATTTTATAACCACTTGCATATTTTGCAAAATTTGCACATTTCACCCATAACCAGAGAATTATATCAAATTAATACCTTATTATTCACAATAATAATTAGAGGAAATTCGATTTTATTTATAATAAGTTGGGGTCTTACACCCTCGACATAACTTTCTAGACATTGTCAATAATGCAAATAATAATATGAATAATTGTGTCGTCTCATTTATTGATTTAATAATATAAAAAATTATGCAGGTGATATTGTGATAATAATTGAATCAATAATATAAGATATTATGCATCAACTATTGTGGCAATAATTGAATAAACTGAGTGACTTCTCACGTAGCATCAATAATCAAAGATATTGTATAAATACCGTGTGCTACTGTGCAACCACATGTATTATTGTACTTTTATCACTGGGTATTTCAACAGTTAACAGTAAAAGTTTTGCCGTTTTTTTATAAAAAGTTATTTCTGTCGTTTTCTAACTCCACAGTAATTCCGTTGTGGGGTCCACCAATGATTGTGTCGTCGTACGAATATTCCTTAATAAAACGAATATTCTCCGACCAAATGAATATTTTATGACAACTTGCTTACTTTGCAAAATTTGTAATTATTACCCACAACTATAACATTATATCAAATCCATACCTTATTACTCAAAATAATATTTAGAGAAAATTAAATCTTTATTCATAAAAGTTGGAGTCTTACAAACACTTTGGTCAATTAACCCATAATCCAATTGTCCATCTTTTACCTAAAAATACAACATGAAACCATTATTATTAATAATAATAATAATTAATATTAATATTATTTCTATTATTATTAATTATAATAACAATAATAATATTAATAACAACAACAATAACAATAAAATAACAAAAACAAAAACAAAAACAAAAATAATAATATTAATAATAATACTAACTAACAGATAATAATAACTAATATTTATTTCTTATATTATGTGATTTATGTTTATACACTATTTGTTTGTAGACATTTCTAGTATTTCCTAAGAAAAAATTGATATAACAAGATGTAATATATTTTATCCTTATAGTATCCCCTTAATTAAAAATATATCAAGATCTAATAAATGAATAAATTGATAATCTAATTTCAAAGTGTTGTTTTAATAGAGTCCTTCTACGTCGACCGCTTTCTTCCGACCGAATTAGTGACCGGTCGGAATTTTAATTTTTTATTAATTTTTTTTGTTTTTAACTACTAAATAATTAATGTGATTTATTGAAACTGAATTTTTTATAAAATGCAGTAATTTAGGTGTCATTTGGATACATGTAAAAAATAGGGTTGTACAGTCTGTTCAACCCTATTTTTTACATGTATCCAAATGACACATAAATCACTGCATTTTATAAAAAATTCAGTTCCAATAAATCACATTAATTATTTAGTAGACAAAAGCAAAAAAAAAAATTAAAAAAATTAAATTTCCGACCTGGTCAGTAACATCACATAAATAAGCTCAGTAACATCACATAAAAAAAATTTATACGTATTTAATTTTATTATTTCTATCAAGTAAGTTTTGGATTACATATTAAAATACAAAAGTGGTTAGGATGAAGTTCATTTTTGGGTAAGTTTGTAAAACCCCAACTTTTTGAATAAAGATGAAATTTTCTATAAATATTATTTTTTGAATATAATTGAGTGAAATTGATATAATGTTATAGTTGTGGGTAATATTTATAAATTTTGCAAAGTATGCAAGTTGTTATATAATATTCGATTGGTCGGAGAATATTCGTTTTAACAGGGAATATTCGTACAACGGCACAATCATTGGTGGACCCCACAACGGAATTATTGTCGGATTGAGAAAATGACAAAAATACTTTATAAAAATAACGACGGAAGTTTTACCGTTAACTATTGAAACACCCGGTGTTAAAAGTACAATAATACGCGTGGTTGCATAGTAGCACACGATATTGATTATTGATGCTTACGTGAGAAGTCACTCAGTTTTGCTTATTTTTGGATCCCCATTTACCCATTTTTCAAAATAATCGGTAGAAAGTTATTCAGTATTATATATATATATATATATATATATATATATATATATATATATATATATATAGTGGTGTGGCCCATGAATAAAGGAAATGAAATGTTTAGTCACATGGGGGGAGACATTTACGGGTTGAAATTGTGGGAATTAGACAAGTGGTCTTTGTTTGCCAACTAGTACCAAATTGCTTTATGACTTTAGTGGTTGATATTATGTCCCAATATGAAGGCTTTCAAAATTCTATTGACTTAAGTGTTTTTTTTTTGTGTATGAAATTATGCATAGGCAAAGTAAGGCAAATTTTATATATACATGAATTACATTTTTTATTATATAATAAATAGAATATATTATATTTTATTTAAAAGATTTTGCTTTAATTATGAATCGTCCATTAAAGTAAATCAATCTGGACCGTTCATGAGTTAGTTACTATGCAATCCATTTTTTCTATAAATAGAAGCTCATTCCTTCATTATTTTCTTACGAATTCACTGAAACTCTAGATAGATAAACTATAGCGAGAAAGAAGAAAGTATTTTGCCACTTCACTACTTATATATATGCAGTACTCTTCTTCTTAAGGTAGGGAATATTATTTGTTATACTCGTAAGTGGTGTTATTCTTTCTTATTCATAAAGAGAACTGTTATTCCATTGCTTATTATTCTGTTGGAATAACCTGTATATGCGGTCTACCCTATACTTGGTGACATTCTTCTATTATTCCGTCTTTACTATTACATTTGGAATATCCTCGTCTGCATGCATTTTATGCTTGGACACGGTTCCGTCTTTATTACTATTACATTGGAATATCCTCATGCATCTGTTTTCTGTGCAAACTCGATTTAGTCCTTATTAGTATTACATTGGAATAACATGTCTATCACAATCCGCATGCATGGTGATTTCATTGTTATTCCATTCTTTATTATTCATTGGAACATCTTGTCGCTTTGTGAATTTAGCCGACACGGTTCCGTTATATAGTATTCTATTGGAATAACTTTTGTCTGTCCAAGTACCGCATTCATGGTGATTTCTTTTGTTATTCCATTCTTTATTATACTCAGTTGGTTAAAGTTTTGACTTCTATACTCCATGAAATTAGTAGAATATCCTTGATATTTGCGCTTCATCTAGTATCTTTTCATGGAAATATTCTTCTTATCATTCTTGAATTTTACTCTACAAAGCAATATCATGTTGACAATTGGGATATTAGTAGTTCTTGGACAAATTAATTCTTAAACTTGTTTTATTGAATTCTTATATCATTGTCATCATCCTCATGTTTATATTATGTTGAAAGTCATCTGTGGCATGTAGGTGCATAGATGGACTTGGTATGATTATGACCAAGGATTATCCGGTGTAATCATGACCGTAATATTCAAATGATGTGGAAAAAAATCCTCATTGGCCCGTAGTGCATTGATGGATAGTCGTTGGCATGATCATGACTATTAATGAATACACAAATATTCTTGGCCCGTAATGCATGGATAATTGTGGTCGTGATACTAAAGAATATCATTGGCCATAGTGCAGGGGTGATTCGATGATGTGGAATATTTATTAAGCTGAGTCTTAGCGATAAAAGTAATGAAAAACCTTTTTAATCATAAAAGATAGTAGATTTTATTTTCTACTTGACTCTTTTAATGGATTGTTTGTTCCGCTGCAGTTAAACTTGATGTCCATTCTATTTTATCAGTTTAACATTATTGGAGACTAATGATAATTTATTCTGCATTATCTTAGTCATTATATTTCTTACTGGGCTAGTTGAGCTCAACCTTTCTTTCACTGTTCTCTTCAAGAAATGAGAATATAGCTGGGACGAGTCGGGGAACAGAGTGATGGTCCAGAGGATAGCATTAGTAGTCCTCACTATTCTGTGAAATAGTGTGATAATAATTGTAATGAGGACTCCTTTTGAGTTTGTATAATCTCTAGTAGATAATATTTGTATTCAAACTCACAGTTTATGTTTTGTCGTATTGTACCTGACGATTGTATTAGTAAGTTGTATTTGAATTACATACCATGTATCAAAGTGACCCAAGATGGGTGATGTATACCTAATTTTGGGGGCGTCACAGTTGGTATCAAAGCTTAGGGATATGATCCCTGGCTAAGATGTGAGACTAGAACTAGGAGGGGAGAGACGGGGAATTGCCTCGCTAGTATGACCTACTTAAATTTATTTTGTATTTAAATTGGTTGGTCAGAGTTTAGAGATATTATGTTACATGTCAATTAACCTTTGTTTTGTGGCAGTATCTGAAAATGACATCCGAAAATGTTGAGAATAGCAATGGAGCACAAGAGACCGTTGAGTCTCCATATATCAATAATCAGGAGAATGTGCATCAGGAAGGCGACAATCCTCATGCAAACAACAACACTGACCAAATGATGAATGATGGATTGTTCAGAGGCTTTATGCAATTCATGCAACAATGACAGAAACGACTCTCATCCAAAATGTAGGTGGAAACACCGAAACTCTCGGGCGGTCACCGCTAAAAGCAGTTCAAGGAGCCGGGACCACTTGGGAGTTTAAGGGAGTGCCAAAACCACTTATGGCGGAAGCATGGATAAAGCAGATCACCAAGATATTTGATGTCTTGGGATGCTCCGAGGAGCAAAAGGTTCCCTTTGCCGCCTTTATGTTGCGCAGAGAGGCAGATTACTTGTGGGAATCGGTAAAACGTACTCAACCTGCCGCACTCAAGATGTCTTGGGAGAAGTTCCAAGAGCTATTCAACGACAAGTACTTTCCTGAGAGTATTCGTCACATTAAAGAAGTGGAGTTTATCAAATTAGAACAAAACAATATGACCGTATCGCAATACGAGGCTAAATTTGCAGAGTTATCCCGGTTTGCATCCCATTTGGTCGATAATGAGGAGCGAATGACGCGAATGTTTTTAAGAGGTTTGAAACCGAAGATACGTCAATATCTTATTTCTCATAAACTGTGTTTGTACTCAGATGTTGTAAATAGGGCTCAGTTATTGGAGCGCGGTAATGAGTCAACGCAACCAAGAGAAAGCAGCCGGTAGCATGAAAATACCAGTGGTATCAGTCAACGAAACGGCGACAACAAACGTGGAGGGAATCAATATGCCAGAAATGGTAACCACTTCAGTGGTAATCATAGCGAAATTTCATAAGAAGGGGAGATTGTAAAACCCCAACTTTTTGAATAAAGATGAAATTTTCTATAAATATTATTTTTTGAATATAATTGAGTGAAATTGATATAATGTTATAGTTGTGGGTAATATTTATAAATTTTGCAAAGTATGCAAGTTTTTATATAATATTCGATTGGTCGGGGAATATTCGTTTTAACAGGGAATATTCGTACAACGGCACAATCATTGGTGGACCCCACAACGGAATTATTGTCGGATTGAGAAAATGACAAAAATACTTTATAAAAATAACGACGGAAGTTTTACCGTTAACTATTGAAACACCCGGTGTTAAAAGTACAATAATACGCGTGGTTGCATAGTAGCACACGATATTGATTATTGATGCTTACGTGAGAAGTTACTTTCATTTTGCTTATTTTGGATCCCCATTTACCCATTTTTCAAAATAATCGGTGAAAGTTATTCAAGATTATATATATATATATATATATATATATATATATATATATATATATATATATATAGTGGTGTGGCCCATGAATAAAGGAAATGAAATGTTTAGTCACATGGGGGGAGACATTTACGGGTGGGAATTAGACAAGTGGTCTTTGTTTGCCAACTAGTACCAAATTGCTTTATGACTTTAGTGGTTGATATTATGTCCCAATATGAAGGCTTTCAAAATTCTATTGACTTAAGTGTTTTTTTTTTTGTGTATGAAGTGTCATAAGTAAGTAAGGGCAAATTTTATATATACATGAATTACATTTTATTATATAATAAATAGAATATATTATATTTTATTTAAAAGATTTTGCTTTAATTATGAATCGTCCGATTAAAGTAAATCAATCTGACCGATTCATGAGTTAGTTACTATGCAATCCATTTTTCTATAAATAAAGCTCATTCCTTCATTATTTTCTTACGAATTCACCTCAAACTCTAGATAGATAAACTATAGCGAGAAAGAAGAAAAGTATTTTGCCACTTCACTACTTATATATATGCAGTACTCTTCTTCTTAAGGTAGGGAATATTATTTGTTATACTCGTAAGTGGTGTTATTCTTTCTTATTCATAAAGAGAACTGTTATTCCATTGCTTATTATTACATTGGAATAACTTTGTATATGCTATTGATCTACCCTATACTTGGTGACATTCTTCTATTATTCCGTCTTTACTATTACATTTGGAATATCCTCATCTCATGCATTTTATGCCGGACTCGGTTCCGCCTCTTTATTACTATTACATTGGAATATCCTCATACATCATGCTTTTTCTGCCGAACTTTGATTTAAAGTCCTTATTAGTATTCTGTTGGAATAACATGTCTATGCGAAGTACCGCATGCATGGTGATTTCTGTTGTTATTCCATTCTTTATTATTCTGTTGGAACATCTTGTCGGTGTGAATTTCGCCTGACCTGGTTCCGTTATATAGTATTCTATTGGAATAACCTGTCTATCCGAAGTACCGCATTCATGGTGATTTCTTTTGTTATTCCATTCTTTATTATACTCAGTTGGTTAAAGTTTTGACTTCTATACTCCATGAAATTAGTAGAATATCCTTGATATTTGCGCTTCATCTAGTATCTTTTCATGGAAATATTCTTCTTATCATTCTTGAATTTTACTCTACAAAGCAATATCATGTTGACAATTGGGATATTAGTAGTTCTTGGACAAATTAATTCTTAAACTTGTTTTATTGAATTCTTATATCATTGTCATCATCCTCATGTTTATATTATGTTGAAAGTCATCGTGGCACGTAGTGCATAGATGGACTTGGTATGATTATGACCGGATTATCCGTGTAATCATGATCGTAATATTCAAATGATGTGGAAAAAAATCCTCATTGGCCCGTAGTGCATTGATGGATAGTCGCTGGCATGATCATGACTATTAATGAATACACAAATATTCTTGGCCCGTAATGCATGGATAATTGTGGTCGTGATACTAAAGAATATCATTGGCGCAGTGTGCGGGTGATTCGATGATGTGGAATATTTATTGTTTGAGTCTTAGCGATAAAAGTAATGAAAACCTTTTTAATCATAAAAGATAGTAGATTTTATTTTCTACTTGACTCTTTTAATGGATTGTTTGTTCCTCTGCAGTTAAACTTGATGTCCATTCTATTTTATCAGTTTAACATTATTGGAGACTAATGATAATTTATTCTGCATTATCTTAGTCATTATATTTCTTACTGGGCTAGTTGAGCTCAACCTTTCTTTCAACGTTCTCTTCAAGAAATGAGAATATAGTTTGGACGGAGAGTCGGGAAGCGGAGTGATGGTCCGGAGGATAGCATTAGTAGTCCTCACTATTCGTGAAATAGTGTGATAATAATTGTAATGAGGACTCCTTTTGAGTTTGTATAATCTCTAGTAGATAATATTTGTATTCAAACTCACGGTTTATGTTTTGTCGTATTGTACCTGACGATTGTATTAGTAAGTTGTATTTGAATTACGCACCATGTATCGAAGCGACCCAAGATGGGTGATGTATACCTAATTTTGGGGGCGTCACGGTTGGTATCAAAGCTTAGGGATATGATCCTGGCTAAGATGTGAGACTAGAACTAGGAGGGAGAGAGGGAATTGCCTCATTAGTATGACCTACTTAAATTTATTTTGTATTTAAATTGGTTGGTCGAGTTTAGAGATATTATGTTACATGTCAATTAACCTTTGTTTTGTGGCGATGTCAAAAAATGACATCCGAAAATGTTGAGAATAGCAATGGAGCACAAGAGACCGTTGAGTCTCCATATATCAATAATCGGGAGAATGTACATCGTGAAGGCGACAATCCTCATGCAAACAACAACACCGACCAAATGATGAATGATGGATTGTTCGAGGCTTTATGCAATTCATGCAACAAAGAAAGAGAACAGACTCTGTCCAAAATGTAGGTGGAAACACTCGAAACTCTCGGGGTCACCACCGCTAAATGATTCAAGGAGGGACCACCGGGAGTTTAAGGGAGTGCCAAAACCACTTATGGCGGAAGCATGGATAAAGCGGATCACCAAGATATTTGATGTCTTGGGATGCTCCAGAGGAGCAAAGGTTCCTTTCACGCCTTTATGTTGCTTGTGAGAAGCGTATTACTTGTGGGAATCGGTAAGCGTACTCAACTGCCGCTTCAAGATGTCTTGGGAGAAGTTCCAAGAGCTATTCAACGACAAGTACTTTCCTGAGAGTATTCGTCACATTAAAGAAGTGGAGTTTATCAAATTAGAACAAAACAATATGACCGTATCGCAATACGAGGCTAAATTTGCAGAGTTATCCCGGTTTGCATCCCATTTGGTCGATAATGAGGAGCGAATGACGCGAATGTTTTTAAGAGGTTTGAAACCGAAGATACGTCAATATCTTATTTCTCATAAACTGTGTTTGTACTCAGATGTTGTAAATAGGGCTCAGTTATTGGAGCGCGGTAATGAGTCAACGCAACCACGAGAAAAGCAATACGCAGTAGCATGAAAATACCGGTGGTATCGGTCAACTAAAGCTACGACAACAAGCGTGGAGGAATCAATATGCGAGAAATGGTAACCACTTCATTAGTAATCATAGCGAAATTTCATAAGAAGGGAGATCAGAAACCCCAACTTTTGAATAAAGATGAAATTTTCTATAAATATTATTTTTTGAATATAATTGAGTGAAATTGATATAATGTTATAGTTGTGGGTAATATTTATAAATTTTGCAAAGTATGCAAGTTTTTATATAATATTCGATTGGTCGGGAATATTCGCTTTAACAGGAATATTCGTATAATGCAAGATCATCATTGGTGGACCCCACAACGGAATTATTGTCGGATTGAGAAAATGACAAAATACTTTATAAAAATAACGACGGAAGTTTTACTGTTAACTATTGAAACACCTTGTGTTAAAGTACAATAATACGCTTGGGTGGCATAGTAGCACAGGATATTGATTATTGATGCTTACGTGAGAAGTAACTCGGTTTTGCTTATTTTTGGACCCCCATTTACCAATTTTCAAAATAATCGGTAGAAAGTTATTCAGTATTATATATATATATATATATATATATATATATATATATATATATATAGTGGTGTGGCCCATGAATAAAGGAAATGAAATGTTTAGTCATGTGGGGAGATTTTACAGGTTGAAATTGTGGGAATTAGACAAGTGGTCTTTGTTTGCCAACTAGTACCAAATTGCTTTATGACTTTAGTGGTTGATATTATGTCCCAATATGAAGGCTTTCAAAATTCTATTGACTTAAGTGTTTTTTTTTGGGTGTATGAAGTGTCATAGGCGGCGGGGCAAATTTTATATATACATGAATTCTGTTTTATTATATAATAAATAGAATATATTATATTTTATTTAAAAGATTTTGCTTTAATTATGAACTGTCCGATTAAAGTAAATCAATCTGGACCGTTCATGAGTTAGTTACTTATACGCAATCCATTTTTCTATAAATAGAAGCTCATTCCTTCATTATTTTCTTACAATTCAATTTGAAACTCTAGATAGATAAACTATAGCGAGAAAAGAAGAAAGTATTTTGCCACTTCACTACTTATATATATGCGACTCTTCTTCTTAAGGTAGGGAATATTATTTGTTATACTGTAAGTGGTGTTATTCTTTCTTATTCATAAAGAGAACATTATTCCATTGCTTATTATTACATTGAATAACTTTGTATATCTTGATCTACCCTATACTTGGTGACATTCTTCTATTATTCCGCCTTTTACTATTCTCATTGGAATATCCTGTACATGCATTTTATGGGACCGGTTCCGCTTCTTTATTACTATTACATTGGAATATATCACATCATCTAGTTTTACGCCGAACTGATTTCGTCCTTATTAGTATTACATTGGAATAACATGTCTATCCGAAGTACCGCATGCATGGTGATTTCTGTTGTTATTCCATTCTTTATTATTCAGTTGGAACATCTTGTCGGTGTGAATTTCGCCTGACCTGGTTCCGTTATATAGTATTCTATTGGAATAACCTGTCTATCCGAAGTACCGCATTCATGGTGATTTCTTTTGTTATTCCATTCTTTATTATACTCAGTTGGTTAAAGTTTTGACTTCTATACTCCATGAAATTAGTAGAATATCCTTGATATTTGCGCTTCATCTAGTATCTTTTCATGGAAATATTCTTCTTATCATTCTTGAATTTTACTCTACAAAGCAATATCATGTTGACAATTGGGATATTAGTAGTTCTTGGACAAATTAATTCTTAAACTTGTTTTATTGAATTCTTATATCATTGTCATCATCCTCATGTTTATATTATGTTGAAAGTCATCTGTGGCCTGTAGTGCATAGATGGACTTGGTATGATTATGACCAAGGATTATCCGGTGTAATCATGACCGTAATATTCAAATGATGTGGAAAAAAATCCTCATTGGCCCGTAGTGCATTGATGGATAGTCGTTGGCATGATCATGACTATTAATGAATACACAAATATTCTTGGCCCGTAATGCATGGATAATTGTGGTCGTGATACTAAAGAATATCATTGGCCATAGTCACGCGGGGTGATTCGATGATGTGGAATATTTATTAAGCTGAGTCTTAGCGATAAAAGTAATGAAAAACCTTTTTAATCATAAAAGATAGTAGATTTTATTTTCTACTTGACTCTTTTAATGGATTGTTTGTTCCGCTGCAGTTAAACTTGATGTCCATTCTATTTTATCAGTTTAACATTATTGGAGACTAATGATAATTTATTCTGCATTATCTTAGTCATTATATTTCTTCTTTGGGCTAGTTGAGCTCAACCTTTCTTTCACCGTTCTTTCAAGAAATGAGAATATAGCTGGGACGAGTCGGGGAACGGAGTGATGGTCCAGAGGATAGCATTAGTAGTCCTCACTATTCTGTGAAATAGTGTGATAATAATTGTAATGAGGACTCCTTTTGAGTTTGTATAATCTCTAGTAGATAATATTTGTATTCAAACTCACATAGCTTTATGTTTTGTCGTATTGTACACCATGCAGTTTGTATTAGTAAGTTGTATTTGAATTACGTACCATGTATCGCGACCCAAGATGGGTGATGTATACCTAATTTTGGGGCGTCACGGTTGGTATCAAAGCTTAGGGATATGATCCTCAAGCTAAGATGTGAGACTAGAACTAGGAGGGAGAGACGGGAATTGCCTCGCTAGTATGACCTACTTAAATTTATTTTGTATTTAAATTGGTTGGTCGAGGAGTTTAGAGATATTATGTTACATGTCAATTAACCTTTGTTTTGTGGCGATGTCTGAAAATGACATCCAAAATGTTGAGAATAGCAATGGAGCACAAGAGACCGCTGAGTCTCCATATATCAATAATCGGGAGAATGTGCATCGAAGGCGACAATCCTCATGCAAACAACAACACCGACCAAATGATGAATGATGGATTGTTCGTGGAGGCTTTATGCAATTCATGCAACAAAGAAAGTAGAACAGTACCTGTCCAAAATGTAGGTGGAAACACTGGAAACTCTCGGGCGGTCACCGCTAAACAGTTCAAGGAGCTGGGACCACCGGAGTTTAAGGGAGTGCCAAAACCACTTATGGCGGAAGCATGGATAAAGCAGATCACCAAGATATTTGATGTCTTGGGATGCTCCGAGGAGCAAAAGGTTCCTTCTTCAGCCTTTATGTTGCTTGTGAGAGGCATTACTTGTGGGAATCGGTAAAAACGTACTCAACTCTTACCACTCGAAGATGTCTTGGGAGAAGTTCCAAGAGCTATTCAACGACAAGTACTTTCCTGAGAGTATTCGTCACATTAAAGAAGTGGAGTTTATCAAATTAGAACAAAACAATATGACCGTATCGCAATACGAGGCTAAATTTGCAGAGTTATCCCGGTTTGCATCCCATTTGGTCGATAATGAGGAGCGAATGACGCGAATGTTTTTAAGAGGTTTGAAACCGAAGATACGTCAATATCTTATTTCTCATAAACTGTGTTTGTACTCAGATGTTGTAAATAGGGCTCGATTATTGGGCGCCAGAATGAGTCAACGCAACCAAGAGAAAGCAACAGAGCATGAAAATACCAAGGGTATCGACCAACTAAAAGCAACGACAACAAACGTGGAGGAATCAATATGCCGAAATGGTAACCACTTGATTGGTAATCATAGCGAAATTTCATAAGAAGGGGAGATTGTAAAACCCCAACTTTTTGAATAAAGATGAAATTTTCTATAAATATTATTTTTGAATATAATTGAGTGAAATTGATATAATGTTATAGTTGTGGGTAATATTTATAAATTTTGCAAAGTATGCAAGTTTTTTATATAATATTCGATTGGTGGGAATATTATCGCTTTAACAGGGAATATTCGCATAACGGCACAATCATTGGTGGACCCTACAACGGAATTATTGTCGGATTGAGAAAAATGACAAAAATACTTTATAAAAATAACGACTAAGTTTTACCGTTAACTATTGAAACACCTTGTTAAAAGTACAATAATACGCTGGCGTGGTTGCATAGTAGCACACGATATTGATTATTGATGCTTACGTGAGAAGTTACTCGATTTTGCTTATTTTGGATCCCCATTTACCCATTTTTCAAAATAATCGAGTGTTATTTATTATATATATATATATATATATATATATATATATATATATATATATATATATATATATATATATATATATATATAGTGGTGTATCCCATGAATAAAGGAAATGAAATGTTTAGTCACATGGGGAGACATTTCTACGTTGAAATTGTGGGAATTAGACAAGTGGTCTTTGTTTGCCAACTAGTACCAAATTGCTTTATGACTTTAGTGGTTGATATTATGTCCCAATATGAAGGCTTTCAAAATTCTATCGACTTAAGTGTTTTTTTTTTTTGGGTGTATGAAGTGTCATAAAGCATGTAAGCAAATTTTATATATACATGAATTTGCTTTTTATTATATAATAAATAGAATATATTATATTTTATTTAAAAGATTTTGCTTTAATTATGAATCGTCCGATTAAAGTAAATCAATCGGACCAGTTCATGAGTTAGTTACTATGCAATCCATTTTTCTATAAATAAGCTCATTCCTTCATTATTTTCTTACTTAATTCACTGAAACTCTAGATAGATAAACTATAGCGAGAAAGAAGAAAGTATTTTGCCACTTCACTACTTATATATATGCAGTACTCTTCTTCTTAAGGTAGGGAATATTATTTGTTATACTCGTAAGTGGTGTTATTCTTTCTTATTCATAAAGAGAACTGTTATTCCATTGCTTATTATTCTGTTGGAATAACCTGTATATGCGGTCTACCCTATACTTGGTGACATTCTTCTATTATTCCGTCTTTACTATTCTGTTGGAATATCCTGTCTGTGCATTTTATGCTTTAACTCGGTTCCGCTCTTTTATTACTATTCTGCTTGGAATATCCTGTTCATCTGCTTTTACGCCGAACTCCGATTTCGTCCTTATTAGTATTCATTGGAATAACATGTCTATGCTGGGCACCGCATGCATGGTGATTTCTTGTTGTTATTCCATTCTTTATTATTCGCTGGAACATCTTGTTTGGTGTGAATTTCGCCGACCGGTTCCGTTATATAGTATTCTATTGAATAACTCGCTCATCCGGCACCGCATTCATGGTGATTTCTTTTGTTATTCCATTCTTTATTATACTCAAATTGGTTAAAGTTTTGACTTCTATACTCCATGAAATTAGTAGAATATCCTTGATATTTGCGCTTCATCTAGTATCTTTTCATGGAAATATTCTTCTTATCATTCTTGAATTTTACTCTACAAAGCAATATCATGTTGACAATTGGGATATTAGTAGTTCTTGGACAAATTAATTCTTAAACTTGTTTTATTGAATTCTTATATCATTGTCATCATCCTCATGTTTATATTATGTTGAAAGTCATCTGTGGCCTGTAGTGCATAGATGGACTTGGTATGATTATGACCAGGGATTATCCGGTGTAATCATGACCGTAATATTCAAATGATGTGGAAAAAAATCCTCATTGGCCCGTAGTGCATTGATGGATAGTCGTTGGCATGATCATGACTATTAATGAATACACAAATATTCTTGGCCCGTAATGCATGGATAATTGTGGTCGTGATACTAAAGAATATCATTGGCCATAGTGCAGGGGTGATTCGATGATGTGGAATATTTATTAAGCTGAGTCTTAGCGATAAAAGTAATGAAAAACCTTTTTAATCATAAAAGATAGTAGATTTTATTTTCTACTTGACTCTTTTAATGGATTGTTTGTTCCGCTGCAGTTAAACTTGATGTCCATTCTATTTTATCAGTTTAACATTATTGGAGACTAATGATAATTTATTCTGCATTATCTTAGTCATTATATTTCTTACTGGGCTAGTTGAGCTCAACCTTTCTTTCACTGTTCTCTTCAAGAAATGAGAATATAGGCCGGGACGAGTCTGGGAGCAGTGATGGTCCGAGGATAGCATTAGTAGTCCCTCACTATTCTCGTGAAATAGTGTGATAATAATTGTAATGAGGACTCCTTTTGAGTTTGTATAATCTCTAGTAGATAATATTTGTATTCAAACTCACAGCTTTATGTTTTGTCGTATTGCACACCTACGCGGTTGTATTAGTAAGTTGTATTTGAATTACGTACCATGTATCAAAGCACCCAAGATGGGTGATGTATACCTAATTTTGGGGCGCCACAACTGGTATCAAAGCTTAGGGATATGATCCCCGGCTAAGATGTGAGACTAGAACTAGGAGGGAGAGACGGGAATTGCCTCGCTAGTATGACCTACTTAAATTTATTTTGTATTTAAATTGGTTGGTCGAGTTTAGAGATATTATGTTACATGTCAATTAACCTTTGTTTTGTGGCGATTCTCAAAATGACATCCGAAAATGTTGAGAATAGCAATGGAGCACAAGAGACCGCTGAGTCTCCATATATCAATAATCGAGAGAATGTGCATCGTGGCGGCGACAATCCTCATGCAAACAACAACACCGACCAAATGATGAATGATGGATTGTTCGGAGGCTTTATGCAATTCATGCAACAAGAAAGAAGAGAACAGCTCTCGTCCAAAATGTAGGTGGAAACATCGGAAACTCTCGCTGGCCACCGCTAAATAAGCAGTTCAAGCTGGGACCACCGGAGTTTAAGGGAGTGCCAAAACCACTTATGGCGGAAGCATGGATAAAGCGATCACCAAGATATTTGATGTCTTGGGATGCTCCGAGGAGCAAAAGGTTCCTTCACGCCTTTATGTTGCGGCAGAGGCAGATTACTTGTGGGAATCGGTAAACGCATTCAACTCGACTGCACTCAAGATGTCTTGGGAGAAGTTCCAAGAGCTATTCAACGACAAGTACTTTCCGAGAGTATTCGTCACATTAAAGAAGTGGAGTTTATCAAATTAGAACAAAACAATATGACCAGATCGCAATACGAGGCTAAATTTGCGAGTTATCCTGGTTTGCATCCCATTTGGTCGATAATGAGGAAATGAATGACGCTAATGTTTTAAGAGGTTTGAAACCAAGATACGCCAATATCTTATTTCATAAACCGTGTTTGTACTCGGATGTTGTAAATAGGGCTCGATTATTGAGCACGCAGTAATGAGTCAACGAACCAAGAGAAAGCAAATAGAGCATGAAAATACCAAAGGGTATCACCAACGGCTACGACAACAAAAACGTGGAGGAATCAATATGCCGAAATGGTAACCACTTCAATTGGTAATCATAGCGAAATTTCATAAGAAGGGAGATTGTAAACCCCAACTTTTTGAATAAAGATGAAATTTTCTATAAATATTATTTTTGAATATAATTGAGTGAAATTGATATAATGTTATAGTTGTGGGTAATATTTATAAATTTTGCAAAGTATGCAAGTTTTTATATAATATTCGATTGGTGGGAATATTCGCTTTTAACAGGGAATATTCGCATAACAAAGACAATCATTGGTGGACCCCACAACTAATTATTGTTTGATTGAGAAAATGACAAAAATACTTTATAAAAATAACGACTAAGTTTTACTGTTAACTATTGAAACACCCGGTGTTAAAAGTACAATAATACGCGTGGTTGCATAGTAGCACACGATATTGATTATTGATGCTTACGTGAGAAGTCACTCGCTTTTGCTTATTTTGGATCCCCATTTACCCATTTGTCAAAATAATCAGAGAAAGTTATTCAAGATATATATATATATATATATATATATATATATATATATATATATATAGTGGTGTGGCCCATGAATAAAGGAAATGAAATGTTTAGTCACATGGGGGAGACATTTACTGAGTTGAAATTGTGGGAATTAGACAAGTGGTCTTTGTTTGCCAACTAGTACCAAATTGCTTTATGACTTTAGTGGTTGATATTATGTCCCAATATGAAGGCTTTCAAAATTCTATTGACTTAAGTGTTTTTTTTTTTTGTGTATGAAGTTATCATAAAGCATGGGGCAAATTTTATATATATATGAATTTCGCTTTATTATATAATAAATAGAATATATTATATTTTATTTAAAAGATTTTGCTTTAATTATGAACTGTCCGATTAAAGTAAATCAATCTGGACCGTTCATGAGTTAGTTACTATGCAATCCATTTTTTCTATAAATAGAAGCTCATTCCTTCATTATTTTCTTACGAATTCACTGAAACTCTAGATAGATAAACTATAGCGAGAAAGAAGAAAGTATTTTGCCACTTCACTACTTATATATATGCAGTACTCTTCTTCTTAAGGTAGGGAATATTATTTGTTATACTTGTAAGTAAGTGGTGTTATTCTTTCTTATTCATAAAGAGAACTCATTATTCCATCGCTTATTATTCTGCTTGGAATAACTCAGTATATCTGATCACCCCTATACTTGGTGACATTCTTCTATTATTCCGCTTTACTATTCTGTTGGAATATCCTCGTACACAGCATTTTATGCTTGGGACCGGGTTCCGCTTTTTATTACTATTCTCGTTGAATATCATGTTCATCCGCTTTACTGTAGAACCTCGATTTCGGCCCTTATTAGTATTCTCGTGGAATAACATGTCTACATGCTGAAGCACCGCATGCATGGTGATTTCTTGTTATTCCATTCTTTATTATTCATTGGAACATCTTGTCGGTGTGAATTTCGCTTTGACCGACCGTTCAGATTATATAGTATTCTATTGGAATAACCTCCGCTCTGTCAAAATCACGCATTCATGGTGATTTCTTTTGTTATTCCATTCTTTATTATACTCGGTTGGTTAAAGTTTTGACTTCTATACTCCATGAAATTAGTAGAATATCCTTGATATTTGCGCTTCATCTAGTATCTTTTCATGGAAATATTCTTCTTATCATTCTTGAATTTTACTCTACAAAGCAATATCATGTTGACAATTGGGATATTAGTAGTTCTTGGACAAATTAATTCTTAAACTTGTTTTATTGAATTCTTATATCATTGTCATCATCCTCATGTTTATATTATGTTGAAAGTCATCTGTGGCACATAAGGCATAGATGGACTTGGTATGATTATGACCGGGGATTATCCTTGTAATCATGACCGTAATATTCAAATGATGTGGAAAAAAATCCTCATTGGCCCGTAGTGCATTGATGGATAGTTGTTGGCATGATCATGACTATTAATGAATACACAAATATTCTTGGCCCGTAATGCATGGATAATTGTGGTCGTGATACTAAAGAATATCCTTGGCCATAGTGTAGGGGTGATTCGATGATGTGGAATATTTCTTAAGCCGAGTCTTAGCGATAAAAGTAATGAAAAACCTTTTTAATCATAAAAGATAGTAGATTTTATTTTCTACTTGACTCTTTTAATGGATTATTTGTTCCGCTGCAGTTAAACTTGATGTCTATTCTATTTTATCAGTTTAACATTATTGGAGACTAATGATAATTTATTCTGCATTATCTTAGTCATTATATTTCTTACTGGGCTAGTTGAGCTCAACCTTTCTTTCACTGTTCTCTTCAAGAAATGAGAATATAGTTGGGACGAGTCGGGGAACGGAGTGATGGTCCAGAGGATAGCATTAGTAGTCCTCACTATTCGTGAAATAGTGTGATAATAATTGTAATGAGGACTCCTTTTTGAGTTTGTATAATCTCTAGTAGACAATATTTGTATTCAAACTCACGCTTTATATTTTCGTGTCAGATTATTACGACAGCTTGTATTAGTAAGTTTTATTTGAATTTTGTACCATGTATCGCGCGACCCAAGATTGGTGATGTATACCTAATTTTGGGGGCGTCATAAAGTTATCGATTGGCCAATAAAGATCTTGACACGTGAGTGAGACTACATGTGTGTCAGCATTCTACTAGCCAATTGACCAACTTACCAAATAATAAATTTCATGTTAACCGGATCCTTAAAATACATCATTATATATGCCCACCCACAATCATAACCTCATCCATATTAAAATACATCATTATATGCCCACAATCATGACCTCATCTACCACTTCAATTCCTATCTCATTTCTGCCTACCAGTAAATCAGTGATCCATCTTAGCGCAGCGCCCCTTCATTCTTATTCCATTAAAATTCATCTGTGTTGCCCAGCCGCTACATGCTATAGTGATACAACGAATATAATTATTTTTTTACCTTTTGTACTTTAGTTTGACCATATGAGCCACGGAAGATATGTTTAAAAAAAAAAAAAATTAAGGCCAAGCCGTTACAAGTTATAACAGCATTCATATTATAAAAAAATCCATTTTTTGTTTAAAAAAATTCAGTATTTAACAGAGGAAATAGGCGAAGGGGAAAAATTAAAAGGCCTAGCCCGCTACAGGTGAAGTGAAAAAATTAAAAGGTCTAGCCGCTACAAACTGTAGTGGCAGACATATTAAAAAATTCTATTTTTTGTAATAATATCTGACAAAGTGGGTCCCGTTAATAAGTTAGTTTGACCATTATTAAAATAAAAGCTGCTACAGGTTATTTATTGTGCCGTAACATGTTGTAGCGGCTGGGCTTAACTCCCTTTTTAATCTCAGCCTTTCATGTTATTGATCAACGACTGATATGTTGGTTGTTAGAATAGTGACTTTTATATATATATATATATATATATATATATATATATATATATATATATATATATAAGATTAGGCGATTGAAATTTACAGAACAATAAAGATCGGCATTTAGCAATTTATTTTTTTTTAAGACAATTTCACCCTTATTATGAGATTGCGGAAAAACTCAAAACCCTTTAAAAGATGGGGTTTTCTTTAATTATATCGATATAACAGCTACCTAAATCCTCTAGAAAATCCTTCACACCTTGCATACTTCATCCTAACTAACTCACACCACATAATTCATGAACGAACTTATTTAGATTTTTAAGGATGCTCAAGTTCATGTATGCTTAGGTACATGAATTACTCCGAGTTTGCTTGCTGAGGTAGAAAATATTTTAATAATATTTTATTAATAATACTATAGTGATTAAAGAATTATTATAAAAAGAAAATACAAAATAATGTGCATGAGTTTGGCTGGTTACAATCACGGGATCACCCATCCATATATATATGGTGAATCATCAACTGATTAAATTTTGATACATTATTTTGTAAATTAATTTTTGTAAGAGGTATTTGTAAGTGTAACATGACTCATATTTTATAGTTTAATTAATACTCCATCTCCCTAAAAAGATGACTAAATGTACAATTTTTTTATCTCTAAAAAGATGAGATAAAGTACATAAAGTGAAAGGGTAACTAAGTCATTTAGTGTGGTCCATTAGTATAAAAAAGATAAAAAAATAAAAGTACTCTCACTTTATATACTTTTGGGATTACTTGGGATAAAGTTATTACTTTTTTACTCTCTTTACTATATTTTTTTCTTTTCTTAATTTGTGCGTAAATTGTACAGCACGGCCCTAGGCTAAAGCCCAAAGTGCTCGGGCTTTAGGCCCACTAAAATTGATAAATTTTTTGGGCCCCCAATAGGTATTTGTGTTATGCATATATATACCCAGACAAAATAGCACAACCCACGTCAGTTTAAATTTAAAAGCCCACAAAAAATTTACCAAATCAAATATACCCAAATCACAATGGCAGACTTGTAGTTTTTTAATCAAAAAAGCCCTTTTTCATATTACATCTACACAACTTTTTTACACGTAAACAATTATACATACACGTACAGACCTTTTTGGCTTTTTGCTTCCATTTGAAAATCAAATAAGTAATATTTTATGTATTCTTTCGTATTGATACTCTTTTGTTAAGGAAAAATTCTTAATTTTTTTTATGCCTATCTTAATTGCAATTCACAAAAGACTTATTTTTTTGTTGTCGCATTAAATCCTTAAAAACTCAGAACGGAACCTGAAATTGTACTTTGTTCATACTTCTCTGATACACAAGGGTTATACGAATTTTCACAATATTCTTTCCCAAGCGAATAGTATGTGGGTCGTGAGAAAGGATATAAGGTCATTACATGAAAACTTAGGCCAAGAATAGAAGGGATTTTTTTCTTGGTGGATCAGTAATCTAGTGCTTTATCAACATTCATTAGAAAATTAAGTGAACTGCTCCATCTGTACTTTTTTAGTTGACGTTTTAAAAAATTTAGTTAAAATAATTTTGTAAAACTATTAAGATAAATTTAATTTTTTTATTTTTTTTTCTATTTTAATTTGTGTGCAAAGTATACTTTAGAAACCGTTTGGAGGTTTTTTCGAGTAATAATTATTCTCAAACGAATTTTACAAAGTGTACAATTCTTTTATTCTTCAAAAGACGTAGATAGTATATATTTGGCAAAACTAATGAATTAATCATTGTATTTGGCAAATTTTACTGATTACACCATTGAACTGTTAATTTTTTAAACTGTCCCATTAAACTAATTATTATTTTGAAATTGGATCATTCTGTTATCTTTAGTTCATATTTGTTAAATTTTTTCTAACATCTATTTGATGTGGACTTGGAAAAAAATAAAAAATGACATGGGTTGAATCTTCCTAGTTTGTCTTCTATTATAACTTTTAATATTCAATCTTTTTGATTTTTAGAGAGAAAAATAGAAAGATGAGTTCTCAAGAAAGAAACGGCATCGACTTCCGACCATCTGGAGCCGAATACATGCGCCAATCTACCGTGGTTTCTTCGGCATGGCAAAGAACGAATAACCTGCGTGCTCCAAGTGATTCGAGAGATTTGCGTGACGAGAGGAAGAACAAGCGGCTCGGCTAAAAGACGCTTTATGGAGAAATTCGTTGATGAGTTTTCATCACGTGCTCATGTCAGACATTAAGCGGCGCCCATGCAGTTGAAATCTGATCCGGCAAAGGGTCGGTTCGAGTGGATTAGGCAATTTAACATTGTAAGACCCCAACTTTTTAATAAAGATGATTTTTCTATAAATATCATTTTTAAATATTATGGAATGAATTTGATATAATGTTATAGTTGTGGGTAATATTTATAAATTTTGCAAAGTACGCAAGTTGTTATATAATATTCGATTGGTCGGGGAATATTCGTTTTAACAGGGAATATTCGTACGACGGCCGAATCATTGGTGGACCCCACAACGGAAATATTATCGGATTGAGAAAACGATAAAAATATCTTTTTTATGAAAATAACGGCGGAAGTTTTATCGTTAACTGTTGAAACACCCGGTGTTAAAAGTACAGTAAAACGTGTGGTTGCATAGTAGCACACGGTATTGATTATTGATGCTTACGTGAGAAGTCACTCAGTTTTGTTCAATTATTGCTATAGTAATTGTTGCATAATATCTCACGTTATTTGATTCAATTATTGTCGATATTTTATATATTATTAAATCAATAATTGAGATGACAAAGTTATTAATATTATTATTTACAATATTAACGATGTCTAGAAGTTCTGTCAATGAGAGGTTTGGTCACCTAATTGCACGCCAATAGGGAGAAATCCTTATTGGAAAGCCCCCTCTTTCCTGGTAACGACCTGGTCGATTAATATTGTGAATTATAATAATGATAATGTATGTTGTTAAAAATTTTGAGGGAATTTTTTTATGAAGTATTTGTTGTAAATTTTGTCGTATTTTATGAACCCCAACCTATTCATTTTTCAAAATAATCGGGAGAAGTTATCTCAATTTTTGTATTATATATATATATTTAATTAGGTTACCTGGGGGCAGGAAACCAAATTCACGGGTGGAGTGAATTTGGTGGAATGATGTTAATATATATATATATATATATATATATATATATATATATATATATATATATGATGATGTTGATAAGGGGTGGGGGGCATTTAATTATTTTCAAAGAATGGCTAGCTTTATTTGGCAGATTGTGGGATGTTTTTTCAAGCCTAGACATTAATTGGCCAGACTTTTCCACTCATGCAGTATTATTGACAACTTGCAAATTAAGATGCATTCTAATTGGTCAAGGCTATTATATTGGCATGTGTTCATTTTTCTCATTGGCCAACTCCTTGAAAATGAATATTGATACTTAGGAACCGTGAAGTTGTGTTGTTTCATCCGTAAATTTTAAAAAAATAACTGTTGCGTCTGTTTCTTAATAATACCCCTTCCATTCTCCTATAAATAGAAGCTCATTCCTTTGTTATTTCTTACGAATTCACTAAAACTCTAGAGAGAGAAATTATAGAGAGAAAGAAGAAAAATATTCTGTTACTTCACTACTCCTATATATCCAGATTCTTCTAAGGTAAGGGGTATTATTTCTTTTGTATTCATGAAGAGAACTTCTGTTATTCCATTCTTTATTATTCTGTTGGAATAACCTGTATACGCGAGCTACCCTATACTTGGTGAAATTCTTTTGTTATTCAATTATTTATCATTATGTTGGAACATCCTGTCTGTGCTTTACGCATGACCTGGTTCCGTTCTTTATTATTTTGTTGGAACATCCTGTCTGTGTGTTTATGCATGACCTGGTTCCGTTATTCTGTTGGAATAACCTGTCTGTGCGGTCTATCGCATGCCTGGTGATTTCTTTTGTTCTTCCATTCTTTATTATACTCAGTTGGTTAAAGTTTTGACTTCTATACTCCATGAAATTAGTGGAATATCCTTGATATTTGCGCTTCATCCAATATCTTTTTATAGAAATATTCTTCTGAGCATTCTTGAATTTTACACCACAAAGCAGTATCATATTGACTGTAAGACCCCAACTTATTATTAATGAAATTTAATTTTCTCTATTTATTATTTTGAAATAGTAAGGGTTGATTTGATTAATGTGGATAGTTATGGGTAAAATACGCAAATATTTCAAAATAAGCAAGTGGTTATAAAATATTCATTGTTGTCGGGGAATATTCGTTTGGTTGTGGAATATTCAGATCTTTTCGGGGAATATTCGTGCGATTTACCAGCATGCAACCATGTGTGGGCCCCATAACGAAAGCGATTTGATGAAGAAAACGACAAATATAAGTTGTTTAAAAATAACTTGGCGTAGTTATTACAGATTAATCATCATTAAAATACTCTATGGTTAAAACACGATGTAGTATTACGGTATTGCACCAATTATTGATTCTTACGTAAAGAAGGCACTACTCAATAATGGTTACGATAATTACTTATTCAAAGATTTTATTTTATTGATTTAATAATTGTTTGCGTTGATATTTTATATTCTTTGTTGTTTCAATAATTGTCATTACACTATATTTTTTCATTATCGAAGCAATAATTCATATTATCTCAATAATATTATTAGGTAACATTATTGGCAATGTCTAGAAAGTTCTGCTCCAAGGAGAGGTTTGGTCACCTAATTGCAAGGCCACCAAGAAGAGAGAAATTCTTATTGGAAAGCCCCTTTCCTAGAACCGCTTTGTTTGTCAATATTGTGATTCTGTAATATTATTTGTGAGTAATTAATTATTGATTCATATGATGAGAAAAATATTGATTTTATGTGGATATAGATGGAGAAAATTTTTAATGTGACAATTGTTGAAAATTGAAATTTTATCTTTTTCTGATAAAATAATTCATTTAAATATATTATTATATTTTAATAATATAATAATGGTGATATTTTTAAAACGAATGTGGGATATATGAGTATACGAGGAGGAAGAGTATTTTTGTTGCAATAAATGTTTAAAACATGTTAAACATGTCGGTGGACCCCATTTATTGACTGAAATTTGATTATAGCCTGTAAAATTGTCCGTTTATAGATTTTGGTCAATTTCTGTTTGGAATTTGGAAAAACTTCCTTCTACAAAGTTGTAGATAATGGAATTTCCTATAAAAACTCGTGAGTTTTGAATTTTTCTGATAAAAAGACTATTTATTATGAATTATTGAAGTTCCGAAGTTCCGAAATAATTAATTTTTGGAGGTTTTAATTGTTTTATTCATGAAAAACGTTTTTTGCAAGCCCACATGTGTGGTAAATGAGCTGAATTCGGATTCTTGGGAAGTGGGCTTGAATATTTATTAAATAAAATTATTTTAATAAATTTTCTACTTTGGTGTTCTAAGCATTTTCCTATAAATAGGGTGCTTAGGTTAGAATTGAAAATTACACCAGAAACTGAAGTTTTCTCTCTATTTCTCTCTCTATATATTGAGCGTATTCTTGTGAGGATTTTTATACTTTGAGTATTGTTATACGGTGCAAGTTCCTTCAGCACTATACCCAATATTCCATCTAGAAGTACTAATCTTTCGAGGTAAGAGATATTATTTTTTTTCGTAATGATATTATTTCTTCAATATCATTATCTTTGAAATATTGATCTCAAATTTTTATCAAATTTGGAACTTTTGGTGTTTGAGTTACTTATTCACGATACTAAGACTTATTCACGATATGATACTATTCACGAATACGGCATTATTCATTGAAAATGAAAATTTTCCTTTTAAATAAAATATCTATTCGGATACTAGCTTTGATTGTATCCATGTTTTGATCATTCTTTAATTTTACACCACTATGATTATTTTTGAGGTATTTTTGGACGTGGATAGAACAAAGTATGAATCCTTAATCCTTAACCCTTGTCATTTTGTTTCACTGGATTCGTTTCTTTAAAAATATTTTTCATCATCCTCAGTCTTAAATGATGATATTATGGAATATCTTTGGCCTGTAGTGCAAAGATGAATGATTTCTGATGAATATCTTTGGCCCGTAGTGCAAAGATGAACAGGTGTTTAGATGAACATGACCAACTGATGAATATCTTTGGCCTGTAGTGCAAAGATGAATATTTGATTACAGATATATATTGATTGATGTTACAGGGATAAAAGATAGACGATGAACTTTTAAATTCATACATAGAAGATAGTAGGTTGCATTCTTTACTTAACTCTTCTAATGAATTATTATTTCCGCTGCGAATATTGATTTAAAACTTGTTGTCTATTGTATTCTATTAGATTTTTTCCCTGTTGAAGACTAATGATAATTTGTTGTATATTATCTTAGTCATAATATTCTTTACTGGGCTAGTTGAGCTCACCCTTTTTCTTTTTTGTTCCATTCCATTTTTCTTCTCGTGGAGGCGAGAATATAGCGAGTAAGTGCAGCTGGGTGTGGAATGAAGGTTCTAGAGAGAGTTGTTTAGTAGTCATCACAATTTTGTAAAAATAATGTATCAATAAATGTGATGAGGATTTATTTGAGTATAGATATTGTCTAGAAGATAATATTTGTATTCAAACTCACAGTTTTACTGTTGTAATAATAAAGTTGTAGTTGTTTCTGTACCATGTATTGACAACTCAGAATGGGTGATGTATACCTATTTTGGGGGCGTCACATTGACAATTTGGACGTTATTGGTTCCTGGATAAATTAATTCTTGAACTTGTTTTATTGAATTCCTATATCATTGTCATCATCCTCATGTTTATATTCTGTTGAAAGTCATCTATGGCCTGTAGTGCATAGATGGACTTGGTATGATTATGACCAGTGATCATTCGGTATAATCATGATTGTAATGTTATAAATGATGTGGTAAAAGTCCTCATTGGCTCGTAGTGCATTGATGGAAAGTTGTTGGTATGATCATGACCATTGATGAAAACACGAATATCCTTGGCCCGTAGTGCATGGATAATTTGTGGTTGTGATACTAATGAATATCCTTGGCCTGTAGTGCATAGATGGACTTGGTATGATTATGACCAGGGATCATTCGGTATAATCATGACCATAATGTTACAAATGATGTGGTAAAAGTCTTCATTGGCCCGTAGTGCATTGATGGAAAGTTGTTGGTATGATCATGACCATTGATGAAAACACGAATATCCTTGGCTCGTAGTGCATGGATAATTTGTGGTTGTGATACTAATGAATATCCTTGGCCGCAGTGCAGGGATGATGTGGATTATTTATTAAACTGAGTCTCAGCGATAAAAGTATTGAAAAACCTTTTAAATCATAGAAGATAGGAGATTTATTCTCTACTTGACTCTTCTAATCGATTGCAGTACGAAGCTAAGTTTGCCGAGTTGTCCCGGTTTGCGTCTCACTTGGTTGACAATGAGGAGAGAATGACGCGGATGTTTCTAAGAGGTTTGAAACCCGAGATACATCAATATCTAATTTCTCATAAACTGTGTTTGTATTCAGATGTTGTAAATAGGACTCAGTTATTGGAGCGCGATAACGAGTCAACGCAACCAAGAGAAAGTAGCCTGCAAAATGATAATATCAGTGAGAGCAGTCATCGAAGCGGTGACAACAAGCGTGGAGGGAATCAACAGGCCAGAAATGGTAACCACTTCGGTGGTAATCAGGGCAAAAACAATAAGAATGAAAATTTCAAGAAGAGGAGATTCAACAATGATGGAAAGACGTCAAAGACCAAAGACCCGTTGTTAAGGAAGGAGAACGACCACCTATCATATGCTTCAAATGCGGAGGGGAGGGACACATCAGTCCAAACTTCCCGATGTCAGTCAAAAGCATGTTATAATTGTGGAAGAAAAGGTCACTAGCCCAATTTTGTCGTTCACCGAAGACAAGTTCAAATTAGGATGGAGGCACCAAAGTCCGTCCCTGTAAAAGTCAAAGCCAGAGTGCAAGGGAGAGCGTTTGTAGTGACCTCCCAAAAAGTAAGGAACCCGAACGAGGTCATCACGTGTAAGCTTATCATAAACTCTAGCGAAGTCTATACCTTATTTGATACCGGTTCTACCCATTCTTTTATTTTTCCTACTTGCGCTCAACGATTAAATTTGACTACGGAGAAATTAGACTTTGACTTATCTGTGGAAACTATGTTGGGAGAAACCTTCATTACATCCACTGTTTATAAGTCTTGTTTGGTTCAAATCGGTATCCTCACATTATCTGTCGATCTTATTTTATTAAAAATACTTGCATTTGATGTGATTCTAGGGATTGATTGGTTAACTACTCATCATGCAAAAATTGATTGTTTTCGTAAGGTTGTTAGCTTTCATATTCCTAACCAACTTATTATGTGAATTCAAGCAACCAAACCATTAAAATCAATCACTGTCATCTCAAGCCATAAAGCTATTCGTTTATTAAAAAATGGATGTCAAGCATTTTTAGCTCATGTCACGAATCTAAACAAAAATACGTCAGCTTTGAATGATATTTCTATTGTTAATAAATTTCCTGACGTATTCCCTAAAGAACTTCCTGGCCTACCCCCAGAGCGTAAAATTGAATTTTGTATCGACCTTGAACCCGGTACAAAACCCATTTCCAAAGCCCTATATCGAATGGCTCCTATTGAACTTCAGGAGTTAAAGACCCAACTGCAGGAATTGTTAGACATTGGCTTTATTCGTTCTAGTACTTCTCCTTGGGGTGCTCCTGTTCTATTCGTGAAGAAGAAAGATGGGAGTATGAGACTTTGTATTGATTATCGGGAGTTGAATCATGTCACCATCAAAAATAGGTACCCATTGCCACGTATTGATGACCTGTTTGACTAGTTGCAAGGAGTCAAATTCTTTTCAAAGATTGATCTTCGTTCCGGATATCACCAATTAAAGATTAGAACGAATGACATTCCAAAGACGGCTTTCAGAACTCGGTACGAGCATTATGAATTCCTAGTCATGTCCTTTGGATTGACTAATGCTCCTTCTGCCTTCATGGATATGATGAACCGAGTATTCAAGGAATATTTGGATCACTTTGTGGTCGTCTTTATTGATGACATCCTTATTTATTCCAAAAGCCATGAAGATCATGAGCAACACTTGAGGCTGATACTCAAAAAGCTTCGTGAATACAAGCTTTATGCCAAGTTGAAGAAATGCGAGTTCTGGCTTGAGGAAGTAGCATTCCTTGGGCACGTAGTATCAAGTCATGGAATATCAGTTGACCCATCAAAGATTGAAGCTATTCAAAGTCGAGCAACCTGAAATCGTTGGATCAAGTACGTAGCTTTCTCGGTTTAGTCAAGTTATTATCGGTGATTCGTGGAAGGATTTTCTCGAATTGCTACTCCATTAACTCAACTGACTCGGAAAAATACAAAATTCGGTTGGAGCGAGGAATGTGAGAAGAGTTTTCAAGAACTCAAGAGGAGACTCATTTCAAAGACTGTTACGGCTCAATACCATCCTGCCTTGAGGATTTGTCTTCTACAATGATGCTTCGGGTAAAGGTTAGGATGTGTTCTCATACAACATGGGAAAGTCATAGCTTTATGCCTCAAGACAACTCAAAGAATATGAGAGGAATTATCCTACTCATGATCTAGAGTTAGGCAAATGTTGTCTTCATGCACTTAAAATTTGGAGGCATTACTTGTATAGAGAGAAAGTGGAGATCTTTACGGATCATAAAAGCCTCAAATATTTTTTCACTCAAAAGGAACTCAACATGCGACAACGACGTTGGCTTGAACTGTTGAAATATTATGATCATACCATCTAATACCATCCTGGAAAAGCGAACGTGGTAGCTGACGCATTGAGTAGGAGATCATATGCAAGTACGAGTGCGATATTGTCAACGTAAAGGCCCATTTTGTGTGACTTGCAAAGGATGAAGATAGAGTTAAAGACTCCAGGGACCCATGTGATGATGGCGAATATACGAAAGTAGAATTGACTTTAATTGATAAAGTTAAAGTTTGCTCAAGCTACAGAATCTAGAGTCGATCGCGTATGAGGAAGGAAGAAAGTGCAAGAAGGTGCTTGTCTGGGAAACAAGAATCGATGAAGAAGGAATACTTGAGTTAACTCCGACTTTGTGTTCCTAACGACCACGATTTAAAGTATAAAATCATGATGGAGCGCACAACACACCGCTTGCAATCCATCTCGGGAGTACCAAAATGTATCGTGATCTTCGTCATACATTTTGGTGGAGCAATATGAAGAGAGAGATAAGCCCGCTGCTTATCTCAAGGTGTCTAACTTGTCAACGAGTCAAGGCGAGCATCAAGTACCAAAAGGTCCATTGCAACCACTTTAAATTCCGTAATGGAAGTGGGAGCACATTACCATGGATTTCATTCTACACTGTCTTCCCAAGGATTCTCAAGGCATAGATGCGATTTGGGTCATTGTTTATAGATTGACCAAGTCCGCTCATTTCTTACCGAACGAGGAACTTATACACTTGAACGCCTTTCTCGTATTATGTATAAACGAGATTGTAAGATTGCATGGTATGCCAAGATCCATAATTTTTGATCGAGACCCAAGATTCACTTCAAGATTTTGGGTTAGTTTGCAAAAAGCTATGGGCACGCAGTTCTGATTTAGCTTGGCATATCATCCTCGAATTTGACGGGCAATCGGAGAGGACAATTCAAACTCTTGAAGATCTATTAAGACTCTGTGTCCTTGACTTCAAGGGAAGTTGGGACAAGTTCTTACCATTGGTAGAGTTTTCCTACAACAACAGTTATCAAGCAAGTATTGGCATGGCTTCATTCGAGGCGTTGTATGGAAGAAAGTGTCATTCTCCAGTATGCTGGGATAAGGTGGGTGAAGCAACGTTGTTGGGACCGGAGTTGGTACGTATGACTACGAAAAAGATTCAAATGATCCAACAACGTATAAAAATCTCACAAGATCGACAAAAGAGTTATGCTGATCTTCATCGAAAGGACGTAGAATTCGATATAGGAGATCATGTGTTGTTACGTGTTGCTCCATGGAAAGGAGTTACGAGATTTGGAAAGAGAGGAAAGCCCAATCCTCGATTCATCGACCCATTTTTAATCCTCGATCGAGTAGGAACGTAGCTCATGAGACTCGCTTCTGCCAAGTATATGTCTCGTGTTCATAACGTTTTTCACATATCCATACAACGTAAATATGTGGAAGACCCGAACCACATTATTGAGTTGGAACCGGATGAAATAGCGGAAGATTTAACGTATGAAGAGGTTCCTGTTCAAATCTTGGATAAGAAGGAACATACTCTACGCTCCAAGGTTATACCTCAAGTCAAAGTTTTGTGGAGAAACCACGATTTTGAGAAAATGACCTGGGAGTTAGAATCTGAAATGAAATCAAGGTATCCTTACCTCTTCGACATATCAGGTACGTACCCTAATTTCGAGGGCGAAATTTCATAAGAATGGGAGGTTGTAAGACCCCAACTTTTTAATAAAGATGATTTTTCTATAAATATCATTTTTAAATATTATGGAATGAATTTGATATAATGTTATAGTTGTGGGTAATATTTATAAATTTTGCAAAGTACGCAAGTTGTTATATAATATTCGATTGGTCGGGGAATATTCGTTTTAACAGGGAATATTCGTACGACGGCACAATCATTGAGAAAACGATAAAAATATCTTTTTATGAAAATAACGGCGGAAGTTTTACCGTTAACTATTTAAACACCCGGTGTTAAAAGTACAGTAAAACGCGTGGTTGCATAGTAGCATACGGTATTGATTATTGATGCTTACGTGAGAAGTCACTCAGTTTTATTCAATTATTGCTATAGTAATTGTTGTATAATATCTCACGTTATTTGATTCAATTATTGTCAATATTTTATATATATTATTAAATCAATAATTGAGATGACAAAGTTATTAATATTATTATTTGCAATATTAACGATGTCTAGAAGTTCTGTCAAGGAGAGGTTTGGTCACCTAATTCCGCGCCAATAGGGGAAAATCCTAATTGAAAAGCCCCATCTTTCCTGGGAACGACTTGTTCAATTAATATTGTGAATTATAATAATGATGATGTATGTTGTAAAAAATATTGAGGGAATTTTTTTATGAAGTATTTGTTGTAAATTTTGTCGTATTTTATGAACCCCCACCTACTCATTTTTCAAAATAATCGGGAGAAGTTATCTCAATTTTTGTATTTATATATATATTTAACTAGGTTACCTGGGGGCAGGAAACCAAATTCACGGGTGGAGTGAATTTGGTGTGTGTGTGTGTGTGTGTGTGTGTGTGTGTGTGTATATATATATATATATATATATATATATATATGATGTTGATAAGGGAAGGGGTGGGGTGGGATGGGATGGGGTGGGGTGGGGGGGGCCTTAATTATTTTCAAAGAATGGCTAGCTTTATTTGGCAGATTGTGGGATGCTTTTTCAAGCCTAGACATTAATTGGCCAGACTTTTCCACTCATGCAGTATTATTGACAACTTACAAATTAGGATGCATTCTAATTGGTCAAGGCTATTATGTTGGCATGTGTTCATTTTTCTCATTGGCCAACTCCTTGAAAATGAATATACTGATACTTAGGAACCGTGAAGTTGTGTTGTTTCATCCGTAAATTTTAAAAAAATAACTGTTGCATCCGTTTCTTAACAGTACCCCTTCCATTCTCCTATAAATAGAAGCTCATTCCTTCGTTATTTCTTACGAATTCACTGAAACTCTAGAGAGAGAAATTATAGAGAGAAAGAAGAAAAATATTCTGCTACATCACTACTCCTATATATCCAGATTCTTCTAAGGTAAGGGGTATTATTTCTTTTGTATTCATGAAGAGAACTTCTGTTATTCCATTCTTTATTATTCTATTGGAATAACCTATATACACAGGCTACCCTATACTTGGTGAAAATCTTCTGTTATTCAATTATTTATCATTCTGTTGGAACATCCTGTCTGTGCTTTACGCATGACCTGGTTCCGTTCTTTATTATTCTGTTGGAACATCCTGTCTGTGCTTTACGCATGACCTGGTTCCATTATTTATCATTCTGTTGGAAACATCATGTCTGTGCGTTTACGCATGACCTGGTTCCGTTATTCATTATTCTATTGGAATAACCTGGCTGTGCTGTCTATCGCATGCTTGGTGATTTCTTTTGTTATTCATTCTTTATTATACTCAGTTGGTTAAAGTTTTGATTTCTATACTCCATGAAATTAGTGGAATATCCTTGATATTTGCGCTTCATCCAGTATCTTTTCATGGAAATATTCTTCTGAGCATTCTTGAATTTTACAGCACAAAGCAGTATCATGTTGACAATTTGGACGTTATTGGTTCCTGGATAAATTAATTCTTGAACTTGTTTTATTGAATTCCTATATCATTGTCATCACCCTCATGTTTATATTCTGTTGAAAGTCATCTGTGGCCTGTAGTGCATAGATGGACTTGGTATGATTATGGCCAGGGATCATTCAGTATAATCATGACCGTAATGTTACAAATGATGTGGTAAAAGTCCTCATTGGCCCGTAGTGCATTGATGGAAAGTTGTTGGTATGATCATGACCATTGATGAAAACACGAATATCCTTGGCCCGTAGTGCATGTATAATTTATGGTTGTGATACTAATGAATATCCTTGCTCGTAGTGCAAGGATGGTGTGGATTATTTATTAAGCTGAGTCTCAGCGTTAAAAGTATTGAAAAACCTTTTAAATCATAGAAGATAGGAGATTTTATTCTCTACTTGACTCTTCTAATGGATTGCTTGTTCCGCTGCAGTTAAACTTGATGTTTGTTATATTTTATCAGTTTAACACTGTTGAAGGCTAATGATAATTTATTCTGCATTATCTTAGTCGTAATATTTCTTCTTGGGCTAGTTGAGCTCACCCTTTTGCTTTCATTGTTCTCTTGTGAAATGAGAATGTAGCGAGGGACTAGTTTGGGAACTAATTTGACGGTCCAGATGATAGCATTAGTAGTCCTCACTATTCTATGAAATAGTGTGATAATAAATGTATTGAGGACTTATTTTGAGTTTGAATATTGTCTAGAAAACAATATTTGTATTAAAACTCACAGCTCATGTTGTATATTTAAGGTTGTATTTGTATTCTGTACCATGTATTTGGCGACTCAGAATAGGTGATGTGTAAGACCCCAACTTTTATAAATAAAGATGAATTTTCTATAAATATCATTTTTGAATATTATGGAATGAATTTGATATAATGTTATAGTTGTGGGTAATATTTATAAATTTTGCAAAGTACGCAATTTGTTATATAATATTCGATTGGTCGGGGAATATTCATTTTAACAGGGAATATTCGTACAACGGCACAATTATTGGTGGACCCCACAACGGAATTATTGTCGGATTGAGAAAACGACAAAAATACTTTATGAAAATAACTATGAAGTTTTACAGTTAATCGCTGAAACACCCTGTTAAAAGTAATGCGAATATCTGGCGTAGTTGCAAGAGAGTACTACTGTATTGATTATTGATGCTTATATGATAAGTCACTTTCAGTTTTGTTTTATTGGTATTATTAATGTAATAAAATAGAAAAGCTTTTATATAAAACAAAATACTTTTATAAAGTTATTCGCTTTTATTAGACTAATAGTAAAACCTTTTTATATAAAATGTAATATTTTTATAAAGTTATCTATTTTATTAGATAATAATTAGAATATATTATATTTTATTATGCATAGTATTTTCATAGTGCACTCGCATAGTATTTGCATAGTAAAATCTTTTATAAAGTTATTCGGTTTATTAGATTATAAATACAATATATTATATTTTATTTAAAAGATTTTGCTTTAAATATGGATTTGTCAGATTAAAAGTAAATCAATCTGACCGCTTCATGAGTTGAGTTACTATGCAGTCCATTTTTCTATAAATAAAGCTCATTCCTTCATTATTTCTTACTTAATTCACCAAACTCTAGAGAGAGAAATTATAGAGAAGCTATATAAAAGTATTCTCGCTCCTTCCCTACTCTTATATTCAGCTTTTACTAGTAAGGGATATTATTTGTTGTACTCGTTAGGGGTATTCCTTCTTTCTTATTGGTGAAATTATTTTGTTATCCCATTTTTATTATTCAGCTTGGAATAACTCAGTATCATGGGATACCCTATACTTGGTGAAATTCTTCTCATTATTCCATTATTTATTATTATGTTGAACATCTTGTTGCAATATGCGTTTTACGCCGGACACGGTTCCATTCTTTATTATTCTCCGTTGGAATATCCTGTCTCGCATTTTACGCGACGGACCGGGTTCCGTTATTTATTATTCCATTGGAATAACTTTTGTATGTCTGCGGCCTATCGCATGCACCGTGTTTTCTTTTGTTATTCCATTCTTTATTATACTCAGTTGGTTAAAACTTTGACTTCTATACTCCATAAAATTAGTGGAATATCCTTGATATTTGCGCTTCATCCAGTATCTTTTCATGGAAATATTCTTCTGAGCATTCTTTAATTTTACTTTACAAAGAAGTATCATGTTGACAATTTAGACGTTTTTAGTTCCTGGATAAATTAATTTTTGAACTTGTTTTATTGAATTCCTATATCATTGTCATCATCCTCATGTTTATATTATGTTGAAAGCCATCTGTGGCCTGTAGTGCATAGATGGACTTGGTATGAGTATGACCAGGGATTATTCGGTGTAATTATGACCGTAATGTTATAAATGATGTGGAAAAAGTCCTCATTGACCCGTAATGCATTGATGTATAGTTGTTGGCATGATCATGACCATTGATGAATACACGAATATCCTCGTCGTAGTGCATGGATAATTTGTGGTTGTGATACTAATGAATATCATTGGTAGTAGTCAGCGGGATGATGATGGATTATTTATTAAGTTGAGTCTCAAATGATAAAAGTCATGAAAACCTTTTAAATCATAAAAGATAGTAGATTTTATTTTCTACTCGACTTTTTTAATGGATTGCTTGTTCACTGCAGCTTAAACTTGATGTTTGTTATATTTTATCGGTTTAACATCTTTGAAGGCTAATGATAATTTATTCTGCATTATCTTAGTCATAATATTTCTTCTTTGGGCTAGTTGAGCTCACCCTTTCTTTCACCGTTTTCTCTTCGTGAAATGAGAATATAGCTGGGACGAGTCAGGGAACAGAGTGATGGACCAGATGATAGTATTAGTAGTCCTCAATATTCTGTTAAATAGTGTGACAATAAATGTAATGAGGACTTATTCTGAGATTGGATATTGTCTAGAAGACAGTATTTGTATTAAAACTCACAACTCTCTTTGTTGTATATTAAAGATTGTATTTGTATTCTCATCACGATTTGGCGACTTTGCGATATGTGATGTATACCTATTTTGGGCGGCCACACGATATATACCTATTTTCAAAAGCGTCACAAATGCAAGGATATATGCTGCCTCTAACAGATTCGAGACCGCCATTTAAATCGATCATAGGAAAATAATGACGACGGTGGAACTGAAACTAATCATACCCACAAAAAATCTATGCGGTCAACAAATCATTCTTACCAAGATTCCCTAAACGACGATCAACTCAGACTGCTCCCACAGCTTCCCCCCGCCCCCTTCCACTCTATCTATCAAATTTTAAAACTCAAGAGACTGTATGATTTGAAACTTTGCCTCTCTTTCCAAGAGACAGAATTGAACTTGAATACTGCGAGATTACCTCTGACCAAATATAATCAATTTCACTGTATCTGTACACCGCTTTGATGACATTTGATTATACCTAAATTTGGAACAATTTTAAGTAAATGGTATATCTAAAATTTGATTAGTTTTAAATTTTGATGATTGTGAGAAATACACACATTGGATAAAAGATTAACTGGAAAAAAAAATTCTCCAATGATATATAGATGAGTATAGTTGTAAAATTTATGCTTCTATTGTGAGGTTCAATTAGTGACTCCCGCGACGGTGGAATCTGTTTCGGTAGTGAAGGTGTTGAACCGGTGACTCTGGTACTGTCACTGAGGACTGAAGACCTGGAATCTTAGATAAAAGATTACAAATATATCAAGATCTAATAAATGAATAAATTGATAATCTAATTTCAAAGTGTTTTTTTAATAGTCCTTCTACGCTGACCGCTTTTTTCTGACCGGATTAGTGACCGGTCGAAATTTTAATTTTTTTTTTAAATTTTATTTTGTTTTTGACTACTAAATAATTAATGTGATTTATTGGAAGTGAAATTTTTATAAAATGCAGTGATTTAGATGTCATTTGGATACATGTAAAAAATAGGGTTATAAAGTCTGTGCAACCCTATTTTTACATGTATTCAAATGACACTTAAATTACTGCATTTTGTAAAAATTTCAATTCTAATAAATTACATTAATTATTTAGTAGTCAAAAATAAAAAAATTAAAAAAAATTAAAAATTCCGACCGATCACTAACTCGGTCGGAAGAAAGCGGTCCGCGTAGACTTATTGTTTTAATAAGCTCAGAAACATCACATAAATTTTTTTTATATGTATTCAATTTTATTATTTCTGTCAAGCAAGTTTTGGATTACATATTAAAATACATCATTATATGCCCACAATCATAACTCATCCATATTAAAATACACCATTATATGCCCACAATCATGACCTCATCTACCACTTCAATTCCTATCTCATTTCAGCCTACCAGAAAATCAGTGATCCATCTTAGGGCAGCGCCCTTCATTCTTATTCCATTAAAATTCATCTGTGTTGCCCACAGCCGCTGCATGCTCTGGTGACACAATGAATATAATATTTTTTTTGACCTTTTTGTACTTTAGTTTGTCCATATGTGCCACGGAAGATATGTTTAAAAATAATAATTAAAGGTCTAGCCCTTACAAGTTTCAACAGCATGCATATTAAAAAAAAATCCATTTTTTGTTTAAAAAAATCCAGCATTTAACAGAGGAAATAGGCGAAGCAGAAAAATTAAAAGGCGCTACAGGCGAAGCGAAAAAATTAAAAGGCCTAGTCGCTACAAATTGTAGCAGTAGACATTAAAAAAATTCTATTTTTTGAAATATTATCTGACAAAGTGGGTCCCGTTAATAAGTTAGTTTGACCATTATTAAAATAAAAGTCGCTACAGGTTATTTATTGTGTCGTAACATATTGTAGCGGCTAGGCTTAACTCCCTTTTTAATCTCAGTCTTTCATGTTATTGATCAACGACTGATATGTTGGTTGCTAGAATAGTGACTTTAATAACCTATTGTCATAGATTAAAATCATATATATATATATATATATATATATATATATATATATATATATATATATATATATATAGGATCGAGCATTCTCGATAAATAGCATTAAAATCTTAAATAACATTCTTTTTTTAAAAAAATTCTATTTATTAATTTTGGAGGAGGGGTGTGACATTTTTGTAAATACAATGCCATCGTATTTACAAAAATATCACACGCTCCCTCCAAAGCGGCGTAGTTTTAATAAAAGAATGTTATTTAAGCGAAATGCTTTTTGAATAATCTTCTTGATATATATATATATATATATATATATATATATATATATATATATATATATATATATATATATATATATATAGGATTAGGCGATTGAAATTTACATAACAATAAAGATGGGCATTTAGCAATTTATTTTTTTAAAGACAATTTCACCCTTATTATGAGATTGCGGAAAAACTCAAAACCCTTTAAAAGATGGGGTTTTCTTTAATTATATCGATATAACAGCTACCTAAATCCTCTAGAAAATCCTTCACACCTTGCATACTTCATCCTAACTAACTCACACCACATAATTCATGAACGAACTTATTTAGATTTTTAAGGATGCTCAAGTTCATGTATGCTTAGGTACATGAATTACTCCGAGTTTGCTTGCTGAGGTAGAAAATATTTTAATAATATTTTATTAATAATACTATAGTGATTAAAGAATTGTTATAAAAAGAAAATACAAAATAATGTGCATGAGTTTGGCCGGTTACAATCACGGGATCACCCATCCATATATGGTGAATCATCAACTGATTAAATTTTGATACATTATTTTATAAATTAATTTTTGTAAGAGGTTTTTGTAAGTGTAACATGACTCATATTTTATAGTATAATTAATACTCCATCTTCCTAAAAAGATGACTAAATATACAATTTTTTTTATTTCTAAAAAGATGAGATAAAGTACATAAAGTGAAAGGGTAACTAAGTCATTTAGTGTGGTCCATTAGTATAAAAAAGATAAAAAAATTAAAGTACTCTCACTTTATATACTTTTGGGATTACTTGGGATAAAGTTATTACTTTTTTACTCTCTTTACTATATTTTTTCTTTTCTTAATATGTGCGTAAATTGTATAGCACCGGCCCTGGGCTAAAGCCCAAAGTGCTCGGGCCTTAGGCCCACTAAAATTGATAAATTTTTAGGGCCCCCAATAGGTATTTGTGTAATGTATATAGATACCCAAACAAAATAGCACAGCCCACGTCAGTTTAAATTTAAAAGCCCACAAAAAATTTATCAAATGAAATAGCCCCAAATCACAATGGCAGACTTATAGTTTTTTAATCAGAAAGGCCCTTTTTCATATTACACTTGTGACGCCCCCAAAATTAGGTATACATCACCCATTCTGAGTCGCCAGATATATAGTACAAAATTCAGATACAACTTCATTTATATAATCGTTGAGTACATCAGTATAGAATCGACCACGATTAATCGTGAGTTTTAATACAAATGTATGTAACTCTTATGGTGCCTCGACCACAACCTTACAATGGTACTTTACATAAAAGTATAGTCAAAGACTGTTTTAGAAATTAAAATCTTTGGAAAGTGCTCAAGGAAACCTTCGTACATGGGAGGCCATGCGTCTAGGTTATAATAGATATCACATGGCCACAGAATTATCCTTGGTTGACCCAATAGACCTAAAAAAAAAACGAGAAGATTACTATCATCTTCTTTCCAATGGTGAGTCTTCTCTTGACATATAAATATCTCTGTTGTCTCCAAGTCAAAATTATATTTCAAATATACTCCAAGATCATATAGGTAGTGCCCGTAGATATATTCAGCAAGTGGATGCGCACAACCCTATCTTATGATAACACGGGGTTGTATGTCATTAGACATCTTGTATGATAGTGGCAAAACACCCTTTCAAAGTTGGGTTCGCCTCACCCTATTTGATTCACCAAATATAACTACTAAATGATGTATAGAATACAACACACTTTTCTATACTGTTTAGGGAGAACCTCCACAGCTAGAGACCAGTGTTCTATTCCCCTGTTATCCCCGCTCGACCTGGCAACACTCTTACGGCAACACTCTTATTACCTTAGAAGAAACTGGATATAGAAGTAGTGAAGTAGCAGAATACTTTTCATCTTTCTCTCTATAATTTCTCTCTATAATAATTGCTCTAAAGCTTTTGTGAATTGGTGAGAAATGAAGGAAGAATGAGCTTCTATTTATAGGAAAATATAGTTTCGATAATTGCACGTTTTGGGGCTCGAAAAATTACAGTACAATACCTCCAACTTTTTTTTATTTTTAATTTAGTCCTGCAAGTATTATCAAACTTGCACCACCTCCCCTAATAGTAAATAATGTGAATCAATAGTACAATCATGTGAATAAATAGTATAATCATGTGAAAAATTTAATTACAGTATAGTACCTTCAACTATACCTCCATTTTTAACTTAGTCATGCAAGTATTATCAATCTTGCACCAACACCCCTAATAGTACAAGAATGTGATTCAATAGTACACACATGTGAATAAATAGTTATATAAGTATGTGAATTAGTAGCAATTAATTGCTCATTTATTCGATAAATTACCCGATTTATCAATATAACCCCCAGACATCAATTATCATCGGAATAAATGTCGATTTCCACTAACACTAATAATCCTAACACAATGGAACTATCAAAATTCATTTTTAATCAACACAACTTATTCATCATTAATATTATAACTCACAATATTTAACAACCAGTTCGTTCCCAAGAAAGAGGGGGCTTTCCGATAAGGATTTCTCCTTATTGGCGCACAATTAGGTGACCAAACCTCTCCTTGACAGAACTTCTAGATATTGTCAATATTGTAAATAATAATATGAATAACTTTGTCGTCTCAATTATTGATTTAATAATAATAAATATTATGCAGATGATACTGTGACAATAATTGAATCAATAATATGAGAGAAATGATGCAGCAATTATTGTAGCAATAATTGATTATAACTGAGTGAATTCTCACGTAAGCATCAATAATCAATACCGTGTGCTACTATACAACCACGCGTATTACTGTACTTTTAACACTGGGTGTTTCAACAGTTAGCGGTAAAACTTCTGCCGTTATTTTCATAAAATATTTTTGTCGTTTTCTCAATTGGGGGTTCACCAATGATTGTGCCGTTGTACGAATATTCCCTGTTAAAACGAATATTCCCCGACCAATCGAATATTCCCCGGCACAACGAATAACAACCTGCTTACTTTGCAAAATTTTTCAAATATCACCCTTAACTTTAACCTTTTATCAATTTAACCATTTACGAAATAAAATAATAATTATAAAAAAAAATTAAATACTTTTATTTCATAAAATTTGGGATCTCACAACACCTACACAATATTTTTACACGTAAACAATTATACATACACGTACAAACCTTTTTGGCTTTTTGCTTCCATTTGAAAAGCAAATAAGTAATATTTTTGGTATTCTTTCGTATTGATACTCTTTTGTTCAGAAAAAGTTCTTTGTTTTTTTATGCCTGTTAACGCCAAGATCTTTCCACGCGCCTCAATCACGTAACACGCGTCTATATCCTGCACAATAAACACGACAATCACCAAAAGCTTGATGGTTTGGACCGGTCGAGGGATAGCTCCGTGAGATGAGAGTCGATCTGATGCGATCACAAGGTTAACAATGGATGATAAAATATCTAGTGCTTGAGAGAGAAAATGATTTAGTTAGTGTGTTGTTACCTTTAGATTACGTGATCTTTGCCCCATATACACTCGGTCTGGTTTTTCGTGCCACCCACTACCTCCGAATGACACGCATTACCCCTCCTCTCATCTCAAATATTTATGCAGTTCACTGACTACACCATCGTTTATTTGCTTGCCACCGCCACCGATCGAGTCCCATCCTCATTAATGCATGACAGAGATAACAGTCAACTGTTGAAATTCAGATAAGGCACACTTAGAAGGGGGGTTGAATAAGTGTGGGAGCAAACTATGACCAATTTTTAAACTTTAAATTAAAACTATTGAATATAGCCTACTGTATCAAAGAATGCAGCTTGCTGAATGAATGTAGTCTACCGAATTGAATTTTTATTTTAAGAAAATATCTTGGTGAATTTATAAGTCAAATAAACTACTTGGTGTTAACACAATATCTCAAGATGAAGCAAATGTTTATATTTTAATTATTGAGAAAATTAACTATCTTGAGAAATAATAAAATAAGCAATAAAATAACACCAAGATTTTTTTACGTGGTTCAGCTATTACCCTCTATAATAATAGCCTAGTCCACGTCCAATACCAACTAGTATTGGAGACTCACTTTTATTTCTTTAAAGAAACCCTTGTTACAAAAACAGATTCTATCAAATTGAATTACAATAATTCACTTGAGCACACTTGCTCCTTGTGCACCAATACACCCCTTAAGCACCTAAGCTTCCTTGAACTTGTTTGTAAATAAACCTTAATCCACCCGGATTAAAAACCTTTAGACAACACTTAGTCTAAAAATATAAGATTACAATTATAGAGGTCTAATGATCAAAACAAATAAGCAATTTAACAATGCAAGGCTCAACTAATGAATGCAATGATCAAATAGTAAAAGTAAGAGATATCACCAATATGAAGCTCACGAAAATAGCTAAGAATAATATGAATATAATTTACACAGCAGCTGGAAATTTTGCACCAAAAATAATGAATTTGCTTTTCAAGTATATGAGTGCAATAATTGATTCAAGTGTTGTGTTTTCTACTGAAATCAATTCTTCTTTTTATAGCCCAGAAAACAACCGTTTGTGAAAAATATTTCCGTTGCAAATATTTTGTTTCGTTATCAGACTTTGTTTACGTTGCCAACAGATTACAAAAGATAAGTATTGTTTTAAGTGTTAAGTCCGTTGGAAAGAACAAGTCTAATTAACTTTGGTAATTATAAAATATGTTGGACTCTTTCAAAAACTGATCAAGTAGGAAACATATATATATATATATATATATATATATATACAATTCACATGGACTCTTCAGACTCCTATAGTAATTATTATTCTTAAAGTCGGCTACCTCTTATCTCATTGCACGTCAATATATATTATTTCCGAAGTTCAAGCAATAAGAAAAGTATCACAATAAATATAGGAGTATTAGTTACGTAACCTATAGAAAGTTTAACAGAACCCAACTCTCCAAGATAATCATGATCTGCTATTTCCAAGAATTGTACTTTTTATAAAACTCTACCGCCACATGACTACCTTTTCCATCAAAAGTGGTATCATTTATTTTTAACAATAAATCTGATTTTGCATGCATGGCAATACAAATACTAACCACATATGAATATTAAAAAATAGTTTAGCAATGAAACATGTGACGCCCCCAAAATTAGGTATACATCACCCATCTTGAGTCGCCAGATACATGGTACAGAAATTAAATACAACTTAATAATACAACTGTCGTGTACAATACGACAAAACATAAACTGTGAGTTTGAATACAAATATTGTCTACTAGAGAGTATACAAACTCAAAAGGAGTCCTCATTACAATTATTATCAGACTATTTCATAGAATAGTGAGGACTACTAATGCACCATCTAGGACCATCACTCCGTTCCCCGACTCGTTCCAGCTATATTCTCATTTCCTGAAGAGAATAGTGAAAGAAAGGGTGAGCTCAACTAGCCCAGTAAGAAATATTATGACTAAGATAATGCAGAATAAATTATCCTTAGCCTTAAACAGTGTTAAACTGATACAATATAACAAACATCAAGTTTAACTGCGGTGGAACAAGCGATCCATTAAAAGAGTCGAGTAGAGAATAAAATCGACTATCTTTTATGATTTAAAAGGTTTTCATCACTTTTATCAACTTTGGGACTCGACAATAAATAATCCACATCATCGAATCACCCCTACCTTTTACTGGACAAGGATATTCTTTAGTATCACGTACAATTATCCATGCACTACGGGCGAAGAATATTTGGGTATTCATTAATGGTCATGATCATGCCAACAACTGTCCATCAATGCACTACGGGCCAATGAGGACTTTTACCACATCATTTATAACATTACGGTCATGATTACACTAAATAATCCACAGTCATAATCATACCAAGTCCATCTATGCCTTTTGAGCCCATGGATGACTTTCAAAAAAATATAAATATGAGGATGATGACAATGATATAAGAATTCAATAAAACAAGTTCAAGAATTAATTTGTCCAAGAACCAATAACGTCCAAATTGTCAACATGATCTTTGCTTTGTAGAGTAAAATTCAAGAATGCTCAAAAGAATATTTCCATGAAAGATCTTTGGATGAAGCGCAAATATCAAGGATATTCTACTAATTTCATGGAGTATAGAAGTCAAAACTTTAACCAACTGAGTATAATAAAGAATGGAATAACAAAAGAAATCACCATGCATGCGGTACTTAGCATAGACAGGTTATTCAACAAAATACTAAATAACGGAACCGTCGTCGCAAAATTACATGCAAATAGGATGTTCCAACAGAATAATAAAGAATGGAATAACAACGAAATCACCATGCATGCGGTACTTGCATAGACATGTTATTCTAACGAGAATACTAATAAGGATTTTAAATCGGTCCCGTAAAAACGCATGCATGACGGGATATTCCAACGTAATAATAATAAAAGAGCGGAACCGTCCGGCGTAAAAGCGCCTGATGACGGGATATTCCAACAGAATAGTAAAGACGGAACAATAGAAGAATGTCACCAAGTATAGGGTAGCCCGCGTATACAGGTTATTCCAACAGAATAATAAAGAATGGAATAACATAAGTTCTCTTCATGAATACAAAAGAATAACACCACTTACGAGTACAACAAATAATATTCCCTACCTTAAGAAGAAGAGTACTGGATATATAAGTAGTGAAGTAGCAGAATACTTTCTTCTTTCTCTCTATAGTTTATCTCTCTAGAGTTTCAGTGAATTCGTAAGAAAATAATGAAGGAATGAGCTTCTATTTATAGAAAAATAGACTGCATAGTAAATAACTCATGAACGGTCCAGATTGATTTACTTTAATCTGACGGTCCATATTTAAAGAAAAATCTTTTAAATAAAATACAATATATTCTATTTATAATCTACTAAAACGAATAACTTTATAAAAGATTTTACTATGCAAACACTATGCGAACCTTATCTGAAACACTATGCACAATAAAATATAATATATTCTAATTATTGTCTAATAAAAAGCAGTTAACTTTATAAAAGTATTACATTTTATATAAAAAAGATTTTACTATGCAAAACACTATGCAAACACTACTATGCAACACTATGCATAATAGAATATATTATATTCTATTTATAGAATAACTTTATAAAAGTATTACATTTTTTATATAAAAAGATTTTTTGTATTATTACATTAATAATACCAACAAAAGCGAGTGACTTATCACGTAAGCATCAATAATTAATCTGGTATTACTACTATGCCAACCCCAGACATTCTTTATACTTTAACACCGGTGTGTTTCAACGAGTTAACGGTAAAACTTACTGTAGTTATTTTCATAAAGTATTTTTTATCGTTTTCTCAATCCGACAATAATTCCGTTAATAGGGTCCACCAATGATTGTCTTGCCGTTGTATGCGAATATTCCTGTTAAAATGAATATTCCCCAGACCAATCGAATATTATATAACAACTTGCGTACTTTGCAAAATTTATAAATATTACCCACAACTATAACATTATATCAATTTCACTCCATAATATTCAAAAAAAATATTTATAGAAAATTCATCTTTATTCAAAAAGTTGGGGTTTTACAATCTCCCCTTCTTATGAAATTTCGCCCTCGAAATTAGGGTATGTACCTGATATATTGAAGAGGTAAGGATACCTTAATTTCATTTCAGATTCTAACTCCCAAGTCATTTCCTCAACATCGTGGTTTCTCCACAAAACTTTGACTTGAGGTATAACCTTGGAGCGTAGAATATATTCTTTCTTATCCAAGATTTGAACAGGAACCTCTTCATACGTCAAATCTTCCGCTATTTCATCTGGTTTTAACTCAATAATGTGGTTCGGGTCTTCCACATATTTACGTAACATGGATATGTGAAAAACGTTATGAACACGAGACATATTTGGCGGTAAAGCGAGTCTATATGCCACAGTTCCTACTCGATTAAGGATTAAAAATGGGTCGATGAATCGAGGATTGAGCTTTCCTCTCTTTCCAAATCTCGTAACTCCTTTCCATGGAGCAACACGTAACAACACATGATCTCCTATATCGAATTCCACGTCCTTTCGATGAAGATCGGCATAACTCTTTGTCGATCTTGTGAGGTTTTTATACGTTGCCGGATCGTTTGAATATTTTTCGTAGTCATACGTACCAACTCCGGTCCCAACTATGTTGCTTCACCCACCTCATCCCAACATACTGGAGAACGCCACTTTCTTCCATACAACGCCTCGAATGGAGCCATGCCAATACTTGCTTGATAACTGTTGTTGTAGGAAAACTCCACCAATGGTAAGAACTTGTCCCAACTTCCCTTGAAGTCAAGGACCACGAGTCTTAATAGATCTTCAAGAGTTTGAATCGTCCTCTCCCATTGCCCGTCCCGTGCGAGGATGATATCTTAGAAACTAAATTATAAATCCGTGCCCATAGCTTTTTGCAAACTAACCCAAAATCTTGAAGTGAATCTTAGGTCTCGATCAGAAACTATGGATACTGGCATACCATGCAATCTTACAACCTCGTTTATGTACATACGAGCAAGACGTTCAAGTGTATAAGTTTCTCGTATCGATAAGAAATGAGCAGACTTGGTTAATCTATCAACAATGACCCAAATCGCATCTATGCCTTGAGAAACTTTGGGAAGACCGATAACGAAATCCATGGTAATGTGTTCCCACTTCCATTCTGGAATTTTAAGTGGTTGCAATGGACCTTTTAGTACTTAATGCTCCGCCTTGACTCGTTGACATGTTAGACACCTTGAGATAAACAGCGCTATCTCTCTCTTCATATTGCTCCACCAAAATGTATGACGAATATCATGATACATTTTGGTACTCCCAGGATGGATTGCAAACGGTGTGTTATGCGCCTCCATCATGATTTTATACTTTAAATCAAGGTCGTTAGGAACACAAAGTCTGGAGTTGACTCTAAATATTCCTTCTTCATCAATTTTTGCTTCCGGCATAGCACCTTCTTGCACTTTCTTCCTCATACGCATCAGCTCCAAGTCTGTAGCTTGAGCAGCTTTAACTTTATCAATTAAAGTCGGTTCTACTCGTATATTCGCCATCATCACATGGGTCCCTGGAGTCTTTAACTCTATCTCCATCCTTTGCAAGTCACACAAAATGGGCCTTTGCGTTGACAACATTGCATTCGCACTTGCATATGATCTTCTACTCAATGCGTCAGCTACCACGTTCGCTTTTCCAGGATGGTAATGGATGGTATGATCATAATCTTTCAACAGTTCAAGCCAACATTGTTGTCGCATGTTGAGTTCCTTTTGAGTGAAGAAATATTTGAGACTTTTATATTCCGTAAAGATCTCCACTTTCTCCCCATACAAGTAATGCCTCCACATCTTTAGTGCGAAGACAACAGCTGTAATATTCCAGAATTTTAAAGTGTAATATTAAATATTTATTGATTTATATAAGTATTTAATGGATTATGTTTATTGTTGAATAAATAATTGTTCAATTTGGGTTGATGTGATTTAGTTAATTATTTGTTGAATAAATAATTAAATATTAAATATTAAATATAAATATTTATTTGCAATATTAAATATTTATTGAATTATATAGCAATTTGAGTTGATGTGGTTTAATTAATTATTTGTTGAATAAATAATTAAGGAGCTAAGTAAATTAATTGTTATGAGATTATATACCAATTTGATTTAATAAGTAAGACTAAAGAGCTTATAGTGATTTAAATAAATTATAATATTTTAAATGGGAAATTATAATTTAAAATATTAGTTAATTGAATAAAATTATAATTATAAAGAAATTATAGTTTTGTGATATTGAATTTATGTATTAAAGTAATTTAATAGATTAATATTTTAATTGATTATTTAATTAAATAAAAGTTAATTAACCTTGCTTTATAAAGGAGTTACTAAAAATAAATTAAAAGAGTTTAATTTAGTTTTGAGTCTTATTGCAAATAAGTAAATTGTTTTTATCAAACAAGATAAGTTTAATTTAATTAGCTTTACTAAACAAGGTATATAAGTTAATAGATTATTTTTTTTATTATGTTATCCAAACAAGCCTTGTGGCTTTTGATTTTCAAAACTTATATAACTGACATAAGTTATATCTATATTTATATTATATAATTAATATATATTATTGTTATATACGTTATATTGTTAGTACGTAGTTAGAGTTAGGGAGAAAGAACTCAGTGGAAGAGAAGAAGAGAGTTTATAGAGAGAAAAGAAGAGAGGAAGGAAGGCTAGAGAATTTGAGAAAGGAATTGGGGAAAAGAAGCTTGATAATCAAAAGTAGAGTATCATCTTCTTAATCAAAGGTAGGAGCTTAATCTTTTTCCTTTAAAAATCTAGTTTTCTTCTTCTTCCAAAAAGTTCTCTGTGAAAATTTTATAAAAGATAAATTGTTGTTATGTATATAGTTTTGTATGATGATTGATTATATGGTTATTTCATGAGTTTATGCATGAATATAGAGAAATTAATTCATGTATGTATGTGTTATGTGAAGAAAATATATTATAGTGTTTACATGAAAATATGTATGAATATGGCTTAATTTGAAATAGAAATTCAGGTTTAATTAGTTGTTAGATTGATAAATTGATTATTGAGTTTGATAAAGTATGGATAATCATAACCATGATGTTTTGAAATTTCTGTTTTGATTGAAAAACAAAATCACAGTGTTGAATTTTATTAAAAATATCAAAAATGGAGTTTTTGCCAAAAACATTGAAATTGGGTGTTGTATATTTGATGTTTATGTTATTTCATGAGTAGAAACATGTTAGAAGTCTTCACAATATTTTATATGAAGTCTATATGTAAATTACATGATAATCAGTCTATTAGATTCGAGCTTTTAGGCCAATTTGGCTTTTTCCTCGCAATGCTGTCAAGTCAGTCATCGAATCGAAGCTGAAGTTTATTGCACATGCCCAATAAAGATGCGTTCTAATCGGCGCATAACGCCATCTCCCACATCAGCAATGGCGGCCGTGGTTCATTTATCAGTGCCATGGCCATTAATCTCATTGTCAAGAACGCGAAACCACAAAGTAAATCGTAGCTAGCATGAATCTTGAGTTAGCAGAATGGTCTGACAATGTACTTTTTGTACACGAAATTTTAAGAAAACATTTTGTGATGATAGTAGGGTCAGTAAAATATAGATTTTAGTATTTCTATACTATGAATAATTATGTTATTAAGGATTAACTTATGTTATAAGTTGATTATGTGATTAAATAATCAAACCTATATGATGAATGTATTAGTTATGTGATAATGACTAACTATGTCACGATGACATATGTATATAGGATATTGTGATTCAAATTGATTCGGTTTAGTCTACGAGCAAGGCAAGTTCTCTAACTCAAAACTTCATTGTGCGAGTTTAATTTCATTTGGTACATTATTGTTTTCAAATTCAATTACAATTGTTGTAAGTTGCTACTTTTACACTTTCGTAGAGCTAGATTTCCTATGATTGAGTAAGTCATTGTATCTAGTTACTTATGACGATGCAAGTTTTCTAATCCTTTGTCTTATTGAGCTAATTATTGTTTTCAATTCGATTACCTTATAATGATGTAAGTTGTCTAAACTTTGGTTTGATGTTGAACAAGTTTTTCTTGTATTTTAATTATTGATTAACATGCATAACCTGAATTGCCATGTATGTTTAGTATTCAATTCTAATTAACTTTGGCTTAGTATTGTTCAAAGCAAGGTATGCTATATTTATTCAAATTGTATGCTATTAGATTATTCATAATGCATGACTTTAGTTACTATGATTGATTCAATCACTATTATTCTATAGTATAATGTTATTGGTCTTATTCAACTACTCCTTAGTTGATGTTCGTTAAATTCCAAATTTCCTTAAAAGCTTATCCAAACCAAACTTACTTTGGTGCGGACTTGTATTCTAAATAACCGATGAACAACTCTTTTAATAGAGGTTTACGCTTAGCGTTGAAATAGTTGTGCACAATACATTGTATGAAGGGTTGATCCCCTAAAGTACGTGGAGTCCTTATAGTCTTATGATTTGTTAAAGTTAAAGTTGAAAGATTACTTATAATCTGTGGACATGATTCATGGTCATTAGACCCTCGGTGAATGTTATAATTTTCGAAAAGTTAATAGAATATATTGTTCAGTTCTATTGAGCCTATTATTGGCAAATGATGTAAAAGTTTAAAGATTTATTTATTGTTATTTCAAGTGGGCCTTGTTTGCTCACTCTTGCCCGTAAAATTTCTTACAGCTAAAGTTGAAACTGGTGATGTACCTAGCTCCAGTAAGGGAAAAGGAAAGATGAACAAGTACTGAAGAATTGTAATAGATTTGATAGTTTTATTATCAGACTTTGGTTTAAAGATTGTAATGAAGTTTATTTTATTTTCCGCATTTGAATGTTTGTAATTCAAGGTTAGATAACCTGGGAGATTTTTATTTAAATTTAATCCTGTATGGGCAGGTTTTATTATTCAATTTATTATAATTGGGTAGTTAGCAATGAATGTTTTGATTAAGTGAACACCAAATCTTGAGGAAATGAAGTACCGATTTGGGGTGTTCTGAGTTGGTATCAAAACTTTAGGTTATGAACCTTAGGTGGGGGAAAAGCCTTAGGAAGTAACCTTTGAAAAGATAGTGGAGATAACTCTTATCGAGTTTTAAGAAAGAAGTAATAAAACACTTATGTGCTTATGTGTTTATAGTTTTATGTACTCGTGAGTGTCGAGTAGTAATGATTAATAATTAAAACTTTAAAACTTTGTTGTCGAGGATGACTAATGTCGGAGAATCCAACAAAGCTAGAGAGGAGGGACCTCAAGTGCCTATATTGGAGGAGCCTCACGACATTCGAGTAGTTTGGGAACAACTCATCGCCATGGAGTCGACCAGTTGGTCACGATGAGTTGAGGATGAGGATGATGATGTGGAAATGTATGAGGAGGATCCCATTGAGTTACCACGGAAGGATGAGGATGATGAGGACGAGGAGGAAAGGATTCCACTTAACTCGATGGCAGTAGTGTATACGATGAAGTGCATGATCGTAATGTGGAACTTCGAGGATACTGATTGAGGAGTTGCAGGAGATAGTAGTCGAACAACAAATCGCAATGACACAAAAATACTGGCGAGATCCGGGGATCGTGAGGAACGGCCGACAAACTCCGAGGAGAAACTAATACTGGTGAAGGAGAGAAAGAACAATTGATCGAGATGGTTGCTTTGAATCAAGAACAAGCTGAGAGAAGAAGCTGCTAAGAGGGCAAGAGCTGAAGATGCATACGAGGAAGCTTATCAACGAACTAGAAGAGCAGTAAGGAACTAAAAGGATGAAGATGGAAGATGAAGATGGATAAAGTATTTGACACCGCAATTAATCGACCTCAAGATCGGGTCATGGGATATCCGATTCAGTTTGAGACACTGCCATCATTCGTGTTAGATCGCAGAACAATGTTTCGAGTCATGGAGGAAGAACGTGATAGGGCTAAGAAGTATCTTAATAGATCATCGTAGAAAATGTGCCTATAAAGCACGTAATAAGTATTAAATAATGTGTAAATCCCTAGTGTTAAGTAACCATGGGATATGATAATAATGATGTTATCCTGTAACTTTTGTAGTTCAGGAAAGGAATGTAAATAGCAGTGATGCTATTGTTTTTATGATTTTCGAAGTAATGATGAATAAATAAAAGTTATTATTTTATTCAAAGTGATTATGTGTATGTGGTTATTTCTTTAATGGAGGCAAGTTAATTAGAAAATACTTAAAGAAGTTGAGTAATAGTCTAATAGATGTTTTATTTTAACAGAAAATGTCTCCCAGACGTGAACCACCCCGACAGAGAAACAATGACAGAACTACCAATAATGACAATGTTGACGGTAACCCCGTTCAACAACTAGTGACACTACTGACAGGAGCGTTGTAGAATCAACCACAAAACCATGGTACAACGTTTAAGGATTTCAAGGCGGTTGGACCACCTGAATTCCGTGGGTCTATGAATCCAAATGAAGCACGCACTGGATTATGGAGATAGAAAAAGTATTCGATGTCGCTAGGGTAGGGATGACTGTAAGATCGCTTTAATGCTCATATTGAAAGCGAAGCTAGTTATTGGTGGCGAGCCAATAAAACTTCGGGAAGGGCCGGGAGTGATGACCGATAGGTTCAAGGAGTTATTCTTCGAGACCTATTTTTGGAGAGTTCAAGAGTCACTAGAAGTGCAGCTTTACGGAACTAAAGCAAGGAATGATGATGGTATCTCGAATATGCCGCCAAGTTCAATGAATTGGTGAGGTTTGCGCCATATCAAGTCAAAGCCTGAAGACGAGCATAAGGCGAAGAGATTTGAACAGGATGAAGCCCCAGGTCAGACAAGAGGGTATCCTGCTCCAATTGAAGACATTCTGCAATGGTGATGGAGAAAATAGTACTACGCTAAAGGTGGAGGCGAGGCGAAGGACAAAGTTCAACCAGAACAAAAGAAGAAGAAGAATGAGAATGAGATTAAGAATGGAGGTGGTAGCAGTGGAAACAGCAATAACAACAACAACAACAACTTGAAGAGGAAGTGGAATGGGAACGTGGGTGCTGGAAACCAGCAGGGTAACCAACAAAATAAAAAGTTTGAAGCATGTGCGACATGCGGGAAATTCCATAAGGGTGCGTGCTTGATGGGAAGCGGTATGCTACAATTGTGGTCGGGAGGGTCACATCGCCCCAAATTGCACTCAACCGAAGAAGAATGTATTCTTCACGTGCGGATCCAAGGATCACTTTGCTCGTGAATGCCCTAAGAAGAGGGAATGAGTGACAACCAGAAGCAATGGAGGTAATAATGGAGGTACATGGGCCATTGCAGGACCTGCAACATCAAACAAACCCATATCCAGAACCTTCAATATGACTGTGCAAGATGTTGTACAATCAAAAGATGTAGTGTCAGGTATTATCCCAATCAATGATATAAATGCTTATGTATTATTCGATTCGGGTGCTACTTGTTCGTTTATATTTGATGAATTTGCTAAGAGGTTAAAATTGCCTAGAGAAGAACTGAATTTTCCTTTGAACATAGAAATTGCGAATAAGGAAGTAATCCCTATTAGATTCGTATACAAGAACTGTAGGGTGAACATTAAGGAGAATATCTTGTTGGTAGATTTGATTCCGATTAGACTCGGGAATTTGATGTAATTTTGGGAATGGATTGGTGTTTAAATATGGAGTAAGAATTCGATTGTCACAAGAAGAAGTGTAAACCTTATGACTCCATTAAAGGTAGTATTTTATGGTAGCAAGTCACCTAGACAAATGAAATGTCGGACGACAATGCAGCCAAGAAGTTCTTGAGTCAAGGTTGTGTGGACTATTTAGCTTACATAATCGATACTCGTAAAAAGGGTGTGAAATTAGAAGAAATACGGTAGTGAGAGAATTCAAGACGTGTTTCCGAAAGATTTGCCAGACTTCCACTTGACGACAGAGAAATTGAGTTCGTGATCGACTTAGCGTCACGGAATAAAGATCGATATCAAAGGCCCCATCTGAGAATGGCTCCTAGGTAGAAATGAAGGAATTGATGGTACAGGTTGCAAGAGTTGTTGGATAAGAAATATATTCAACCAAGCGTATCACCGTGGGGGCGCCAGATTTATTCGTTAAGAAGAAGAAGGACAAATCAATGCGTCTTTGCATTGATTATAGAGAGTTAAACAAAGTCACTATTAAGAATAGGTATCCATTGCCTAGAATAGATGACTTATTTGATCAAATTTGAAGGGTGCTAAATATTTCTCAAAAAATGGATTTGAGAAGTGGGTATCACCAATTGAAGGTAAGAAAGGAGGATATACCTAGAACGCGTCATTCGAACTCGATTTTACATTACGAGTTTACGGTGATGTCTTTTGTTTAACAAATGCCCTTCTGCGTTCATGGTTTTGATGAATGGGTGTTTAAACCATTCTTAGACAAGTTTGTGGTGGTATTTATTGATGACATTCTGGTGTATTCCAAAACTTAAGAAGAACACGTGGAACATTTACGTTTGACATTGGAAACACTAAGGAAGGAAAAGCTATACGCGAAATTCTCTAAGTGCGAATTTTGGCTCGATCGTGTACAATTTTTGGGTCACGTGATTGACAAAGATGGGATTTCAGTGGATCCATCAAAAGTGGAAGCTGTAATTAATTGGGAACAACCAAGAACACCGTCAGAAGTGAGGAGTTTCTTGGGACTGGCTGGTTATTATAGAAGATTTATTCTAGATTTTTCTAAGATAGCCACTCCGCTAACAAATTTGACAAGGAAAGCTGTAAAATTCGTTTGGACGGAGAAGTGTGAAGAGAGTTTCCAAGATTTGAAGAAAAAGTTAAGTATGGCACCCGTGTTGACATTACCAGATAATATAGGAAATTTTGTGGTGTATAGTGATGCCTCACACAAAGGGTTGGGGTGTGTTCTTATGCAAAACGGCAAAGTTATTGCGTATGCATCAAGATAACTAAAGGATTATGAAAAAGGGTATCCGACTCATGATTTGGAATTGGCTGCAGTTGTATTTGCTCTGAAGATATGGAGACACTATCTTTATGGAGAGAAATGTGAGATCTATACTGACCACAAAAGTCTGAAGTATATTTTCACTCAGAAGGATTTGAACATGCGTCAAAGAAGATGGATGGAACTGATAAAAGATTTCGATTGTGAGATCTTTTACCATCTAGGAAAAGCGAATGTGGTTGCAGATGCTTTAAGCAGGAAAGGTCGAGAGAAGCTGATGTTGATAACAACTCAGGAGGAGCTTATTTCAGCAATGACAAAACTGGAGTTGGAAATTAAATTTCCAAAAGAATCTGACGAACAATTATTCCAGATAGAAGCTGGTCCAACTTTAGTGGACAAAGTGAAGAATGCTCAACTACAAGATGAAGAATGTGGGAAAATCAAAGAGAATCTGGTTGAAGGCGGTGATGTAAAATACAAGGTCGATCTCAAGGATTACTACGATTCGAGGAAGAATTTGGGTTCCAAAGAAGCTTAGAATCGAAAGAAGAAATTTTGAACGAAGCTCATAGCTCAAATATTCAATTCATCCAGAAGCACGAAAATGTTTCAAGATTTGTGCCGACATTTTTGGTGGCCAAACATGAAAAGGATGTTCTTTGAATGCGTAAATAAATGCTTGACATGCCGTAGAGTAAAAGCCGAACATCAAAGACCCAAATGATTACTCCAACCATTGGAAATACCCTGGAATGGAAGTGGGAACACATCACGATGGATTTTGTGGTGGGTCTTCCAACTACTCGAGAGAGGATGCGATGCGATTTGGGTGATAGTGGACGACTGATCGAAAATCAAAGACACTTTTACCAATAAAGATTAGATTCAATCTTGATCGGTTGGCAAGATTGTACATTAAAGATATCGTTTCAAGGCATGGAGTGCCAGTATCAATTGTGTCCGATAGAGATCCGCGATTCACGTCAAATTTCTAGAAGAGACTTCAAGAATGCATGGGGACACAGTTGCGAATGAGTACGGCTTATCATCCACAAACAGATGGCCAAAGCGAACGAATAATTCAGACATTGGAAGATATCTTTGAGAGCATGTGTCATGGACTTTAAAGGAAGCTGGGAAGAACAATTACCATTGATGGAATTTGCTTACAACAACAGTTACCATGCGAGCATCGGCATTCCACCTTACGAGGCATTGTACGGCAGAAAGTGCAGAACTCCACTATGTTGGGTTGAAGTCGGTGAACGCCAACCGTTAGACCGCTAATCGGTACAACAAATCTGCAGCGTTGTTAAACTCATCAGGACAAGATTAGTAGCAGCCCAAGACAGACAGAAAAAGTATGTTGATCAACACGAACAAGATCGTGCATTCGACGTAGGAACTTTTGTATTCTTAAAAGTTTCTCCTTGGAAGGGAAAATTCATTTTTGGTAAAAGGGAAAGCTAAGCCCGAGGTTTATTGGACCCTTTGAAGTATTGCACGAAGAGTGAGAGAAGTGGCTTACGAGGTAGCTCTACCTCCGAGTTGGAAAACATTCATAATATTTTTCATATTTTGATTATTCGACCATATAAACCCGACTACAAACATGTGATCGAGTACGAACCGCTGCAATTTGAGAAAGATTTGTCTTATGAAGAGGTTCCTATCCGGATAGTCGACGTGGAAAGAACAAGTGCTCGGAATAAAGTGATACCTTATGTGAAGGTGATATGGAGGAACCACAACGTCAAGAAGAAGAATACGTGGGAACTCAAGAGAAAATGTTGAAAGAGTACCATGAGTTATTTGTTTAATCTTGTGTCTTCGATTTTGGGGATAAAATCTTTGTAAGTAGGGAAGAGTAGTAACAAATGATTTGTTTGAGTTGTGATTACGAGGATGTATCCTTGTAAGGAGGAATGATGTAACATTCCGAATTTTAAAGTGTAATATTAAATATTTCTTGATTTATATAAGTATATAATGGATTATGTTTATTGTTGAATAAATAATTGTTCAATTTGAGTTGATGTGATTTAGTTAATTATTTGTTGAATAAATAATTAAATATTAAATATTAAATATTTATTTAATATTAAATATTTATTGAATTATATGGCAATTTGAGTTGATGTGGTTTAATTAATTATTTGTTGAATCAATAATTAAGGAGCTAAGAAAATTAATTGTTATGAGATTATATACCAATGTGATTTAATAAGTAAGCTAAAGAGCTTATAAGGATTTAAATAAATTATAATATTTTAAATGAGAAATTATAATTTAAAATATTAGTTGGTCGAATAAAATTACAATTTTAAAAGAAATTATAGTTTTGTGATATTAAATTATGTGTTAAAGTAATTTAATAGATTAATATTTTAATTGATTATTTTTAATTAAATAAAAGTGTGACTAATAACCTTGCTATAAAGGAGTTACCAAAATAAATTATAAATAGAGTTTAATTTTTATTTTAATTAGCTTTACCAAACAAGGTATATAAGTTAATAGGTTATTTTTTTTTTATTATGTTAGCCAAACAAGCCTTATGGCTTTTGATTTTCAAAACTTATATAACTCGACATAAGTTATATCTATATTTATATTATATAATTAATATATATTATTGCTATATACATTATATTGTTAGTACGTAGTTAGAGTTAGGAAGAAAGAACTCAAATTGGAAGAGAATAAGAGAGTTTATAGAGAGAAAAGAAGAGAGAAGGAAGGAATGCTAGAGAATTTGAGAAAGGAATTGGGAAAAAGAAGCGATAATCAAAAGGAGAGTATCATCTTCTTAATCAAAGGTAGGAGCTTAACCTTTTCTTTAAAAAATCTAGTTTTCTTCTTCTTCCAAAAAGTTCTCTGTGAAAATTTTATAAAAGATAAATTGTTGTTATGTATATAGTTTTGTATGATGATTGATTATATGGTTATTTCATGAGTTTATGCATGATTATAGAGAAATTAATTCATATATGTATGTGTTATGTGAAGAAAATATATTACAGTGTTTACATGAAAATATGTATGAATATGGCTTAATTTGAAATAGAAATTAAGGTTTAATTAGTTGTTAGATTGATAAATTGATTATTGAGTTTGATAAAGTATGGATAATCATAACCATGATGTTTTGAAATTTCTTTTTTGATTGAAAAACAAAATCACAGTGTTGAATTTCATTAAAAATATCAAAAATGGAGTTTTTGCCAAAAATATTGAAATTGGGTGTTGTATATTTGATGTTTGTGTTATTTTATGAGTATAAACATATTAGAAGTCTTCAAAATATGTTTATATGTAAATTAAATTACATGATAATCACTATTAGATTCGAGTTTTAGGCCAAATTGCCTTTTTAAGATCTGCATCGTTGTCAAAGTGTCAATCGAAATCTAGCTTTCATAAGCAACACTACCAAGAAGATTTATGTAGCGCCGGCAAAGACCATCTCCACACCGCAATGAGCGCTTCGTGGTTCATTTACCGCCAGCAAACTCAGCAGCACGAACGCCGAACCATAAATGTAACTGTATGCCACAACATGAAGTTAAGCGTAATGGTCTCGACAATGTACTTTTGTACACGAAATTTTAAGAAACAATATTTGTGATGATAGTAGGATCAGTAAAATATAGATTTTAGTATTTCTATACTATGAATAATTATGTTATTAAGGATTAACTTGTGTTATAAGTTGATTATATGATTAAATAATCAAACCTATATGATGAATGTATTAGTTATGTGATAATGACTAACTATGTCAATGATGACATATGTATATAGGATATTGTGATTTAAATTGATTCGGATTAGCCTACGAGTAAGGCAAGTTCTTCTAACTCAAAACTTCATTGTTCGAGTTTAATTTCATTTGGTACATTATTGTTTTCAAATTCAATTACAATTGTTGTAAGTTGCTACTTCTACACTTTCGTAGAGCTAGATTTCCTATGATTGAGTAAGTCATTGTATCTAGTTACTCATGACGATGCAAGTTTTCTAATTCTTTGTCTTATTGAGCTAATTATTGTTTTCAATTCGATTATCTTATAATAATGTAAGTTGTCTAAACTTTGGTTTGATGTTGAACAAGTCATTTTCTTGTATTTCAATTATTGATTAACATGCATAACCGAATTGCCATATATGTTTAGTATTCAATTCTAATTAACCTTGGCTTAATATTGTTCAAAGCAAGGTATGCTATAGTTATTCAAATTGTATGCTATTATATTATTCCTAATGCATGACTTTAGTTACTATGATTGATTCAATCACTATTATTCTATAGTATAGTGTTATTGGTCTTATTCAACTACTCCTTAGTTGATGTTTGTTAAATTCCAAATTTCCTTGAAAGCTTATCCAAACCAAACTTACTTTGGTGCGGACTTGTATTCTAAATACTGAGATGAACAACTCTTTTAATAGAGGTTTACGCTTAGCATTGAAATAGTTGTGCACAATACATTGTACAAAGGGTTGATCCCCCTAAGTACATGGAGTCCTTATAGTCTTATGACCGTTAAAGTTAAAGTTGAAAGATTACTTATAACTGTGGATATGATTCGTGGTCATTAGACCCTCAGTGAATGTTATAATTTTCAGAAAGTTAATAGAATATATTGTTCATTTCTATTGAGCCTAGTATTGGCAAATGATGTAAAAGTTTAAAGATTTATTTATTGTTATTTCAAGTGGGCCTTGTTTTCTCACTCTTGCTCGTAAAATTTCTTATAGCTAAAGTTGAAACCGGTGGCGTACCTAGCACCTCGATGAAGGGAAAAGGAAGATGAACAAGTACTGAAGACTTATAATAGATTTGATAGTTTTATTATCAGACTTTGGTTTAAAGATTGTAATGAAGTTTATTTTATTTTCCGTATTTGAATGTTTGTAATTCAAGGTTAGATAACACTGGGAGATTTTTATTTAAATTTAATCTCTATATAAGCGGGTTTTATTATTCAATTTATTATAATTAGGTAGTTATAAAATGAATATTTTGATTAAGTGAACACCAAATCTATGAAAATGAAGTACCGTGGATTTGGTGGTGTTACAAGGAATGCTACTTCCTCGAGCCGAACTCGCATTTCTTCAACTTGGCATAAAGCTTATATTCACGAAGCTTTTGAGGTATCATCCTCAAGTGTTGCTCATGATCTTCACGGATTTTGGAATAAATATGGATGTCATCAATAAAGACGACCACAAAGTGATCCAAATATTCCTTGAATACTCGGTTCATCATATCCATGAAGGCAGCAGGAGCATTAGTCAATCCAAAGGACATGCCTAGGAATTCATAATGCCCGTACCGATTTCTGAAAGCCATCTTTGGAATGTCATCGGTTCTAATCTTCAATTGGTGATATCCGAATCTAAGATCAATCTTTGAAAAGAATTTGGCTCCTTGCAAATCGGTCAAACAGTCATCAATACGTGGCAATGGGAACTATTTTTGATGGTGACATGATTCAACTCCAGATAATCAATACAAAAGTCGCATACTCCCATCTTTCTTCTTCACGAATAGAGCAGGAGCACCCCAAGGAGAAGTACTAGGACAAATAAAGCCAATGTCTAACAATTCCTACAGGTTGAGTCTTTAACTCACGAGTTCAATAGAGCCATTCGATATGGGGATTTGGAAATGGGTTTTGTCTACCGGTTTAAGGTCGATACAAAATTCAATTTCATGCTCTGGGGTAGTCCAGGAAGTTCTTGAGGAAATACGCCAGAAATTCATTAACAATAGAAATATCATTCAAAAGCGGCGTATTTTTGTTTAGATCTGCATACGGGCTAAGAAAGCTTGACATCCGCTTTTTAATAAACGAATAGCTTTATGGCTTGAGATGACCGTGATTGATTTTAATGGTTTGGTCGCTTGAATTCAAGATAATAGGTTGATTAGGAATATGAAAGCTAACAACCTTACGAAAACAATCAATTTTAGCATGATGAGTAGTTAACCAATCAATCCCTAGAATCACATCAAATGCAAGTATTTTCAATGAAATAAGATCAACAGGTAATGTGAGGGTACCTATTTGAACCAAACAAGACTTATAAACAGTGGATGTAATGAAGGTTTCTCCCAACGGAGTTTCAACAGATAAGTCAAAGTCTAATTTCTCTGGAGTCAAATTTAAACGTTGAGCGCAAGTAGGAGAAATAAAAGAATGGGTAGAACCGGGGTATCATAAGGTATAGACTTCGCTAGAGTTTATGATAAGCTTACCCGTGATGACCTCATTCAGGTTCCTTGCTTTCTGGGAGGTCACGACAAATGCTCTCCCTTGCACCACCAGCTTTGACTTTTCTGGGACGGCCTTTGGTGCCTCCATCCTAGCTGAACTTGTCTTTGGTGAACAACAAAATCGGGCTATGTGATCTTCTTTTCCACAATTATAACACGCTTTGGATGACATCGCGCAGTTTGGACTGATATGTCCCTCCCCTCCGCATTTGAAGCATATGATAGCTGGTCGTTCTCCTTCCTTAACCACGGTTGCTGGTGCTGACGTCTTTCCATCATTGTTGAATCTCCATTTCTTGAAATGTTCATTTTTACTGTCTTGGCCATAATTACCAACGAAGTGGTTACCATTTCTGGAATGTTGATTCCCTCCACGTTTGTTGTCACCGCTTCGATGACTGATACCACTAGTATTTTCATGCTACCGGCTGCTTTCCCTTTGTTGCGTTGACTCGTTACCGCGCTCCAATAACTGAGCCCTATTTACAACATATGAGTACAAACACAGTTTATGAGAAATAAGATATTGACGTATCTCCGGTTTCAAACCTCTTAAAAACATTCGCGTCATTCGCTCCTCATTATCGACCAAATGGGATGCAAACCGGGATAACTCTGCAAATTTAGCCTTGTATTGCAACACGGTCATATTGTTTTGTTCCAACTTGATAAACTCCACCTCTTTCATGTGACGAATACTCTCGGGAAAGTACTTGTCGTTGAATAGCTCTTGAAACTTCTCCCAAGACATCTTGAGTGCGTCAGGCTCGGTACGTTTTACAGATTCCCACCAGTAATTTGCCTCTTCACGCAACATGAAGGTGGCGAAGGGAACCTTTTGCTCCTCGGAGCATCCCAAGACATCAAATATCTTGGTGATCTACTTTATCCATGCTTCCACCTTAAGTGGTTTTGGCTCTCCAAAAAACTCCGGTGATCCCAGCTCCTTGAACTGTTTAGAGGTGACCGTCCGAGAGTTTCCAGTGTTTCCACCTATATTTTGGATAGGAGCCGCTCTCGCATGATGTTGCGTGAATTGCATAAAGCCTCTGAACAATCCATCATTCATCATTTGGTCAGTGTTGTTGTTTGCATGAGGATTGTCGCCTTCCTGATGCACATTCTCCTCGATTATTGATATGTGGAGACTCAATGGTCTCCTCATGCTCCATTGCTATTCTCAACATTCTCGGATGTCATTTTCAGATCCTGCCACAAAATAAGGGTTAGTTGACATGTAACATATTATCTCTAAACTCGACCAACCAATTTAAATACAAAATAAATTTAAGTAGGTCATACTAGCGAATGAATTGCTGTCTCTCCCTCCTAGTTCTAGTCTCACATCTTAGCCAGGATCATATCCTAAGCTTTGATACCAAGCTGTGATGCCCCAAAATTAGGTATACATCACCCATCTTAAGTCACCAGATACATGGTGCAAATCAAATACAACTTAATAATACAACCGTCATGTACAATACGACAAAACATAAACTCGAAGTTTGAATACAAATATTGTCTACTAGAGAGTATACAAACTCAAAAGGAGTCCTCATTATAATTATTATCACACTATTTCACGTAATAGTGAGGACTACTAATGCACCATCTAGGACCATCACTCCATTCCCAGACTCGTTCCGTGTATATTCTCATTTCAAGAGAATAAAGGAAAGAAAGGGCGAGCTCAACTAGCCCAAGAAGAAATATTATGACTAAGATAATGCGTAATAAATTATCATTAGCCTTAAACAGTGTTAAACTGATATAATATAACAAACATCAAGTTTAACTGCAGCGGAACAAGCAATCCATTAAAAGAGTCGAGTAGAGAATAAAATCTACTATATTTTATGATTTAAAAGGTTTTTCATCACTTTTATCACTGGGACTCAGCTTAATAAATAATCCACATCATCGAATCACCCCTGCACTACGGCCAAGGATATTCTTTAGTTTCACGACCACAATTATCAATGCACTACGGGCCAAGAATATTTGTGTATTCATTAATGGTCATGATCATGCCAACAACTATCCATCAATGCACTACGGGCCAATGAAGACTTTTACCACATCATTTGTAACATTACGGTCATGATTACACCGAATAATCCCTGGTCATAATCATACCAAGTCCATCTATGCACTACAGGCCACAGATGACTTTCAAAAAAATATAAATATGAGGATGATGACAATGATATAAGAATTCAATAAAACAAGTTCAAGAATTAATTTGTCCAAGAACCAATAACGTCCAAATTTTCAACATGATATTGCTTTGTAGAGTAAAATTCAAGAATGCTCAGAAGAATATTTCCATGAAAAGATATTGGATGAAGTGCAATTATCAAGGATATTCCACTAATTTCATGGAGTATAGAAGTCAAAACTTTAACCAACTGAGTATAATAAAGAATGGAATAACAAAAGAAATCACCATGCATGCGATTGCCAGCATGTACATATTATTCCAACAGAATACTAAATAACGGAACCAAAGTCGTGCAAAATTACACCGACAAGTGATGTGTTCCAACATAATAATAAAGAATGGAATAACAACGAAATCACCATGCATGCGGTACTTAGCATGACAGTTATTCCAATGAGAATACTAATAAGGGCGAAATCGGTCCGGCAGTAAAAACGCATGCACGTGATATTCCAACAGAATAATAATAAAGATTTTAATTCCAGTCGGTCGTAAAAGCATGAGCAGGATATTCCAATGAGAATAATAAAGAGCGGAATCGGTCCCACGTAAAATGCCGCAGACATGGGATATTCCAAGAGAATAGTTAAGACTGAACAATAGAAGAATGTCACCAAGTATAGGGTAGCCCGCGTATACAGGTTATTCCAACAGAATAATAAAGAATGGAATAACATAAGTTCTCTTCATGAATACAAAAGAATAACACCCCTTACGAGTATAACAAATAATATTCCCTACCTTAAGAAGAAGAGTACTGGATATATAAGTAGTGAAGTAGCAAAATACTTTCTTCTTTCTCTCTATAGTTTATCTCTCTAGAGTTTCAGTGAATTCGTAAGAAAATAATGAAGGAATGAGCTTCTATTTATAGAAAAATGGACTGCATAGTAACTAACTCATGAAATGTCCAGATTGATTTACTTTAATCTGACGGTCCATATTTAAAGCAAAATCTTTTAAATAAAATATAATATATTCTATTTATAATCTAATAAAACGAATAACTTTATAAAAGATTTTACTATGCAAACACTATGCAGGCACTATACAAACACTATGCATAATAAAATATAATATATTCTAATTATTGTCTAATAAAACAGATAACTTTATAAAAGTATTACATTTTTATATGAAAAGATTTTACTATGCAAAATACTATGCGAACACTTATGCAACACTATGCATAATAGAATATAATATATTCTATAAATAGAATAACTTTATAAAAGTATTCTCATTTTATATAAAAAATTTTTTCACGTATTATTACATTAATAATACCAAAAAAGCTAGTGACTTATCACGTAAGCATCAATAATTAATACCGTAATGCTACTATGCAACCACGCCATTCATTATTACTTTTAACACCGGTGTTTCAACGATTAATTGAGTAAAACTTCCGCCGTTATTTTCATAAAGTATTTTTGTTGTTTTCTCAATCGATAATAATTCCGTTGTAGGGTCTACCAATGATTGTGCCATTATGCATTTAATATTCCCTGTTAAAACGAATATTCCCCGACCAATCGAAAATTATATAACAACTTGCGTACTTTGCAAAATTTATAAATATTACCCACAACTATAACATTATATCAATTTCACTCCATAATATTCAAAAATAATATTTATAGAAAATTCATCTTTATTCAAAAAGTTGGAGTTTTACATAACATACTTAGGCATGCACAAAATACTTAATCACATTTTTTGCCCAAATAAAATGTCCTAGAGCCTTGTATCGAAAAATCAAATATTTGCAATGACCTTACATAAAATTCTTAGGACTCAAATCTTCAAAGTCTTTCAACAATGATCTTTCATCAACTTTCTGAAATTTCACAATAGAAAAATTAGTCTATAATATTAAGTCATCATCAAAACAAAAAAGTTAGAATATTAACAAATCAACATTCTCTCCCTTTTTGATGATGACAATACCAAAAATTATAACTCCCCCTGAATTCATGCATATTAAAAATTTTAGAATTCAAACTAATTTCCACCATGCCTGTTGTTTAGGCATAACTTATCCTGCAAATTTGTTAGCTGTAACAAATACTAAAGCCACAAAATATAGCATTCATAATGTCTAATATTGGCTCCAGCCATATTGTTTAAACAACCCATTAAAACAAAAATAATAATATTATGTCTTCACAACAACCTTCATGTCTTCACCTTCACAGCAACAACATTGTCTCCACCTTTGTCATCACCAAAAAGCCACTATCAGATATCAATATCATCAATGTGAATCACAGGTAGAGGACGATTAGTGAAATAAGGACGGTGGAGAAGACGATGAATCCTTTCTCCCATAGAAAAATCATGAGCAAACTTAGGAGGGCGAGGAATAAAGGTTTGATTGGGTAGAGGAAAGTCAAGGAAATCTCCAATGTATTCGGCCATCCAATTACATCGAGGCCACTCAGGAATAGGAGAAACCATTCTGTCAAAATGTAATCTTCTACCAACATCATTCATACGATGAGCCATGAAATCAGCAAACTGTCCAATCTGATTATTCACAAACTTCATCTCTTGACTTAGTTGACATAAGTTTCTATTGATCTTGAGATGAAGAGATTCAACCATAGTCGTGGTATGCAACTCGAAACCAGCTTGTAAATCGATAAATTTATCCTCAATTTTTGAAAAACAGTTAGTCTAATCAATTTCCCGTATAGGCAAATTCCCTTTTTCCAAAACTGAAATCCTTTGCTTAATATCAACAATGTCAGAACGAATGAATTCTTGAGAATTTGAGAATTTGAGACAACATATCAACCACTACGGAAGATGAGACCAAGGAAGGAGGATGTGAAGAAGATACAGAATTATCAGTCGGTAAAGCAGATGAAACAACACTTGGTGGAGTAAGAATAGGATCAGGAATGATACGTACAAATGAACCATCAACAAAAGAAATATGAGATTGTTTGAGATTAGCAGAATTAATAAATTCATTATGGGAAACCACAATTTCATCATCAAGACAGATTTTAAAATGCTGAAACATCTTTGTCAAAAACAAATCATAGGGCAAACACTTTTTAGTTTGACGAATACAACTCATCATGTGGGATAACATCATAAGAGAAATAACAACCACTTGATAAGTGAAATCTGCTCCACCACCTAATCGTGGAGACAGATTATACCGAAGGATTTTGTGCAAAACACATGCAAGTGGACAAACATCGACAGTTTTAGGAGTAAACAAAGTTGTCAAAGATGAATCATCCATCACTGTATGAAGTTGTTCAAGAGGAGGAAAGGGTATATTAGCAGCACCCTTAAGAGTAAATGGACAGGGACCAGATGAAGGAATATAAAAAATACTCCCAAAATCGACAACAGTGAAAAACAAAGACTTTCTCTTCACAAAAGATGTATAACAATCCCCATTACACTCTAAATTTGTGTAAAATTGTTGTACCAAATGAGGATAAGCCCTTGTGAGAGGAAATAACATAGATGAAATACCACTAGAAGTAAAAAGTTTTTCCAAAGACGAGTTTTTGAAATAAAACAGATCCAAGATTTTCTCATAAACAAACTGTTTAGTAGCAATAGAAGTTTTGAAATGAGCTTCAAAACTCTGACCTCAAAAGAAATTATCCGGCAAATTAGAAGTAAGAGAGAAAGGATTTACCAGATTTGATGGCGATTCTGGTTGAGAAGGAGGAGGCTCCGAACCAGGAGATTGTGGGGATTTCTTTAAGAAGGAAAAACTTGAATCAGATCCATCAGAATCATCGGAAGAAACATGAACAGATGTTTGGCGAGGTTGTCATTTGGACTTCTTCGGTGAACGTGTGGTATATAGAGATCGTGGATGTTTCCCTTCTTTGATAGTGATGCCGAAAGATCGTTTGTTAGCACGAGTCTTCATCTTTGTTACAGAAACTAGATTTGAGGGAGAAATAAAAATGGAGAGAGGAAATATCTGAGACTGTGAATGAAAAAGGAGAGACGATGTGTATTTAATGGAAAGTGTTGGACGTCGAACAGACTCCTTGAATCTCTAAACTCTCAGCGTCTGTCTTTTCAAATTTCAAAAACCAAAATGATATTTCCCGTAAATCGTGCCGAGTAGATACGTCTCCCTTAGTCGCCAGTTATGAAAGATAATGTGTAGCAACAGAACATATGTAAAATAACATGCAGATATATGAGATATTTTATGCATGAACTATTTTAGTACGTGATCATATTATACCATGCACATTCCAAGTTCTCTTCTTAACATCCAGAACCTTTCATCACTTAAGGGTTTAGTAAAAATGTCAGCCAATTATTTTTCTGTTGGAATAAAAATTAATTTAATTAATCCTTTTGAAATATTATCCCTTAGAAAATGATGTCTAACTTCTATATGCTTTGTACATGAATGTAACACAGGATTTTTAGAAATATCTATAGCACTAGAATTATCACAGTATATAGGCACACTATCACATAGAATATCAAAGTCACATAGAGTTTGTTTTAACCATAAAATTTGAGAGCAACAACTCCCTGCAGCTAGATATTCACCCTCAGTAGTTGATAAAGCAACTGAGGTTTGATTTTTACTATGCCACGTAACAAGACTGTGACCTAAAAATGTGCAAGCACCACTGGTACTCTTTCTATCAATTTGACACCCTGCATAGTCAGCATCTGAATAACCCATTAGTATAAAATGATTGCAGATTGGATAAAATAATCTCAAATTGATTGTACCACTTAAATATTTAAAAATCCTTTTAACAGCTTGTAAATGAGATTCTTTATATTTTGCTTGAAAACGTGCACATAAACAAACACTATACATAATATCCGGTCTAGAGGCGGTTAAATATAATAAACATCCAATCATTCCTCGATATTTAGTTACCTCCACATCTATACCTTTTTCGTCAGACGTAAGCTTTATTGAAGTGCTCATTGGTGTAGCCTTTGAATTAGATCCTTCAAAACCAAACCTTTTGAGAAGCTCTTTTGTATATTTGGTTTGATGGATGTACATACCATTCTTTGTTTGTTTGATTTGGAGTACCAAAAAGTAATTAAGTTCTCCAATGAGACTCATATCAAACTCTTTGTGCATGCACTTAGAAAACCACTCACAAAGAAAATTATTAGTAGCACCAAAAATTATGTCATCTACATATATTTGTACAATAATAATATATTTATTTTCATGCTTAATAAATAATGTAGAATCAATTTTTCCTCTAATAAAACCATTTGAAAGCAAATACTTACTCAACCTGTCGGACCAAGTTTTTGGAGCTTGTTTTAGCCCATAGAGAGCTTTCTTTAGCTTGTAGACATGATTTGGATACCTCTCATGTTCAAATCCAGGAGGCTATTTTACATACACCTCTTCATTGATGTATCCATTGAGAAAGGCGCTTTTTACGTCCATTTGATAAAGTGTGAACTTCTTGTAACATGCAAATGCTAACAAGATGAGGATGGACTCTAGTCTGGCGACTGGGGCATAAGTTTCTTCATAGTCTATCCCTTATTGTTGATTGTATCCTTGAACTACTAGTCTTGCTTTGTTACGAGTGATAGTCCCATGCTCATCAAGCTTGTTCTTGAATACCCACCTTGTTCCAATGATAGAAACATCTTTAGGAGGGGGCATAAGTTCCCAGACTTGGCATCACTCAAATTGTTGAAGTTCTTCCTGCATTGCCATTAGCCAGCTTTCATCTAAAATAGCTTCCTTAGCATTCTTTGGCTCAACTTGGGATAAAAATGCTAAAAAAGCACATTGATTTCACAATCCTCTTCTTGTAGTGATTCCTTTGTTTATATCTCCAATGATGTTTTCTGGTGGATGGTTCTTGAGATATCTCACAGTTTTTGGCATTTGTACATCATGTATCACTTCTTCTTGTTGATGGAAATCTGCTTTAAGTTCTTCTGTTGTATCTTGTTCTACACCTTGTGAGTTTTCCAATTCACCTTACTGGATTTGTTCATTTGGTTTGCTGAATAGATTCTTCCGGTTTGCTGGATTTACTGAGATCTCCAAGGTACCTGCATCCTCATCTCTTTCTTTTGGAAGATCATCGTGAGTTTCATTAAATCGAATATGAACAGATTATTCAACACTCAACTTGTTAATATTAAATACACGATATGCTTTACTATTCTGTGAATACCTAATGAAAATTCCTTTATAAGATTTAGCATCAAATTTTCCTAGGTTATCACTAGTATTTAGAATAAAACATTTAGATCCAAAAACTTTGAAATAACTGATATTAGGAATCTTATTATTTAACAGTTCATAAGGAGTTTTCAAAATAATTGGACGAATAAGTACTCTATTCAAAACATAACAAGATGTGTTTACAGCTTCAACCCAAATTTTTTTAGGAAGTTTAATTTCTTGTAATAAAGTTCTAGCTGTTTCTTGTAATGTCTTATTCTTTCTTTCTACAACTCCATTCTGTTGAGGGGTTCTAGGAGTTGAAAATTCATGACTGATTCCCTTTTGATCACAAAATATTATAAAGTCTTTTTGAAACTCAGTACCATGATCACTTCTTATCCTTACAGTTTTAGACTATATTTTATTTCCAAGTTTCTGATTAATTTCTCAAATTCCTTAAATACTTCATCTTTAGTTCTCAAGAATAATACCCATGTATATCTAGAGAAATCATCTACTATTACAAATGCATAAAACTTACCATTTATACTAGGATGTCTTTCTGGTCCAAATAGATCGAGATGAAGAAGTTGTAAAGGGGAAGAGGTTGATACCATGTTCTTTTCCGTAAATGATGTTCTTACTTGTTTTCCAAGTTGACAAGGAACACAAATTCCCTTCTTTTCATATTTTATTTTCGGCAACCCTTTGACCAGATTCTTTGAGGATAATTTCTTGATTAAATCCATGTGAACATGTCCCATCCTCTTGTGCCACAAATCAGCCTCATCTTGTACAGATGCTAGACATAATTCTTCATCCTGCTGCTCAAAATCAATAGTATATATATTTCCTTCTCTTTATGCAACTAGAGTAACATTGTTAGTACCATGAGAAATAGTGCATTTTTCTTTATCAAAACTAACTTGGTGACCATTATCCATTAATTGACTGATACTAATAAGATTAAATTCAATTCCATTAACAAGGTGTACATTATCAATATTTACCTTACCGTTTCCTATTTTACCTTTTTTCGATTATCTCGCAGTTCGATTATCTCCAAATGTAATCGCATTCCATTTTTCTTCTTGATTTTTAGCCCCACGAACTTTGTTTTGTCACCACCACGTGACGTGAGCATCCACTATCAAGAATCCATTTTGAGATGGAACCCTTGCCTTGAGACATACACACAAGAAAAAGTAATTCATCCTTTTGGTACCCACATCTTTTTGGGTCCTTTTATGTTAATTCTTGGTAAATCATCCTTTTTAACCCATACCTTTTTAATCTTATTTTTCTTAAAGCAGTTTATGTCCAAATGACCTTTAATGCCACAATTTCTACACGTTGTGAAGAGTGAACAATAATTTAATCTAAAACATGATTTTGACTTTAGTATTTTCATATTACCCTTTTTATGCATAGAATTATAACCAATTTCTTGTCTTTCAAAACTAGGTCTTTGTTTACCCAATATGACATTTAAATTTTCTTCACCTTGCGAATTTAGCAAGAGATGATTTTAGTGAAGTTATTTCTTTTTGAAGTTCGTCATTAGGAGAAGTTTTAACAGGTGATTTATCACTAAATGCATCAATACACACATCTCTCATTTTCAGTTCATTTGTCAATTTTTAGATTTCATTATTCAAAAAATTTACCCTATTGAAAAGTATCTTGTTGTAATTATCTAAATAATTAATTTTAGCAATCAAAACCTTTTCTTCTTTACATGTAGATTCCTTTTCAATATCTTTCTTTTCATCTATTAAAGAGTCTACTTCACCCATTAATGTATTTACCAAGTCTTTTAAATATGCATTCTTTTATCTTAATTTATCATTTTCTTGTTTCAAAGAATTAAACTCAAAATTAGATACCTCATTTGATTCACCTTCTATTCCCATGAAGCATACTTGAGCTATCTCATCCTTGGCATCAACTTCAACTTCAGCTTCTTCTTCATCACTCCAAGTGACCAGTGCCTTGTTTCTCTTATAATCCTTGAAGCATGTTTTTCTTTTATTCTTTAGTTGAAAACAGTCCTTCTTGAAGTGCCCTGGACGTCCACATTCAAAACACGTCTCCTCAGTTTGCTTTCCTTTGCCTTTATTTGAGTTGAAGATATTCTTTCATTTATTCTTCCTTTGTAAGAGTCCTTTGAGTCTCCTTGACATCATGGCTATCTCTTCATCAGAATCATCATCAAGTTCATCTTCATTTCCTGCATTAAGAGCTAAAACCTTTCTTCGAGGAGTTTCATCCTCATCATCATACCTTTCTTAACTGATGTTCATATTCCTCAAGTTCACCAAAAAGAGTTAGTGTGTCCATAGTAGATATAGTAGAGGAATCTTGAAGAGTAGTAATTTTAGAAGCAAACCTTTTGGGCATAGCCCAAGATTTCATGAATCAATGAATACGCAAGTATACACGATCAACAAGTAATATAGTGATAAATTAGAGTGTCGATCCCTCGAGAGAATTCTAATTAATAAATTCCAATTACTAGTACTATATCAATTCAATTTTATTTAAACAACCAAAAATTATGATTATTAAGAAATTATGCTAAAACTAAGAAAACTAATTGCAATTGTATTTAAGAAATTATGTTAAAAGAAAGCAAAAACAAATTGACAATTATTTGAATGCGTATAAATGGTAATTAAGACTCCAATTTCCCCAATTATGATTATTAAATCAATTATTCAATTATCCTAATTATTATGCCTCATCGAATTGTTAATGTGAATTCTCAAGTGCCAAAAGCCCTCTCTCGAGCGATCAATTGCCTTCTATTTAACCCAGATTAATTTTGCTATATCTCTATGCAAAACAATTGAATTAAACTCTTTACAAACCCAATTCCTTATGTGTTACATGCGGCAAATAGATATTCTCATTCTATTCACAAACCTAATTATTCACTGTGCAAATAACTAAGTCACATGTCACCAAGCCCAGTTCTAACCCTAGAATTCCTCTCTCGATTCCATCTAGAGTAACCCGGTAATTATTGGCCAGATAATTAATCGATAAATACAAGGCATGATGAACAATTCACTTCAACATAAATAATTGAATAAATTAATTAATCAACTCATAACCATAAAAGGTTCCATTGGAATCTTAATAAAAGGAATTAGTTCATAACGGACATAAAAACCACAAATAATTGATAAATCATCTTTTAGAAGTTATGCAATTAAAAGAATAAATGGGAAGAAAAACTCCAAGTTGTAGCCTTCAGATCTGCTCTTCCTCCTTGCTCCTCTCTTCAATTGTGTAGTAGTTTTTTTTTTTTTCAATAAGAATAAACCAATTTATATTATTCTTGCCCAATTCCACAAATCTTGCCCAATTAGGCTTCTAATACACCAAATAATGTAAAGTCAACATCAATTCAATAAAAATCCCATCTCTCTGCTTCTTCACGCACGCGCTCTCCTTCCTCGAGTTAATCGAGGACTAGCGCCTACTACGCTTTTTTTTTTTTAGAAATAATACCCAAATATTCATAATAGAAATTGAATCTTGCTCCCTTTTTTCCCAATTGTTCCAATTGTTCCTAATTGCTCCCCAATCAATGCAACACTCGCCACAACACACTAAAACGAGTAAAATAATTCTAAAACGCTTTGAACACATAACAAATTAAGGTTAAACGTAATTAATTCATGGGTATATTACCCAATCATCAAATACCCCCAAACTTAAATTGTTGCATGTCCTCAGGCAACAAAACACAACACAATTAACTAAACATCATGCAAATGCAAACTAACTAAAGGACCTTAATCCCAAAGAATTCAATAGTTAATTTAATATCCATATGCCTCGTAAAAATCACAAAAAAAACATTCTAATACTTCATGTTCAAACAGATCAACAATATCCCAACAATCAATCAATCAAAATCATATTACCGATATTGTGAGTGTGTGTTCAACAACCATGATAACCAATGACAAGCAAAAATCTCGAAAGATAATAAAGTTCTTAATAAGCATCATACAGCTTCAACTCAAGAACTCATTAAATAAACTAAATTCAACCAAATTAAACAATCACCAAAATTCGTGATTCAACATGGAATACTTATGCTTATTTTTGCTAAACGGGGCATTTTGCTTTTTCCCCTTTTTTTTTCAACATAATTGTGCAATGTCTCATTCCATTAGGCTAACAATGCTACCTTCCTTAGCGAGCTTTCACCAAACGACTCCCGCACCATATAAGACCTTAGGGCGCTTAGGTTTTAAGATACCCTTCTCTATGCATTTCTGCTCAAGTAACAAAGGCCCCAAACAAGACTAGTCATATATATATATATTTATATTTTTTATATATATATATATAGCTCAAAGCTTATATATTCCATATATTGTCCCCAACTTAAGTTCAAGTCTAAATTCAATCTTCACTAGCTACTTAACTTGTTCCTTCATTTCACTAGCATTCAACCTTGAGAACTCTATTATCTATCCATTTAAACTATCATAGCTAACATGGTCATCTTTCCAAAAGTGCTATCCTTAAAACATCAATGTCAAAATGTATAGGATTCAAATCTTGTCAAGAATATCATATCACCGACTCAACAATCCTTACTAGACTTGTTCATGCAATTTTAAGTTCATCATCTACCTTCAATATACTCACTATCAAAAGTCGGAATTAACATGAAAAACTAAAACAAATTTACTCATGCAACTAAGAAAATAAAACTCAACAACTAACTACCCCCCCCAAACTTATCTAGAGCAATGTCCTCATGCGAAAGATAAAACAAAATAAAACAGAGGACTTCCTCGAGGAGCTTAAGCATCGGCTTGATCATCATCATCCTCGCCATCTCTAGATCGGACGGGGAAAATCCGGCAGGATCGGAGCTAATTTTAAACTCGATCGAGACTAACATTTGGAAATTGCTGGGCATTCATCGCATTCTGGGCGGCAAATTGATCAACTAAATACTTAAAAATAACATCTTGGCGCAGACAAAGGACATTTTTGGGCTTCAAAATTGTAGAACCAACCATTGATTTCTCGCTGAACAGCTTCGGAACCACACTTTGATACGCAGCAGACGAGGGACCGTAAGTTGGTGGAGCCTGGGAGGATGGAGCTTGAGGTTGTTGAGCTTGGGGAATTATGAAACCCAATCCCCTAGGGTGATTTGCTCCACCAGTCCACACTTTGTACCTGCTAATTAACTTGTGGTCCAACGTTGGCATAGGCTTTTGGATCATCTCGTCTGACTTCCATTTGACGCCAAACTTAGCACATAATACGCAGATGAGAGATGGATGTGGTAACCCTCCAGTGGTACTTCCCCGAGATGCTCAAGGATGATTGCAAAATGAGATGTCCCACATCAACTTTAAAGCCTTTGATGATTGAGTATAAAAGCACGCACACGCTCCTCGGTAACATGACTCATATGGGTGCATGGCACGAGTTTTGCGCAAAATAAACGCATACCAAGCCTTCCCATATAAGCTAAGATTCGCGAGGGGGAACGCTATATTTCCGCTCATGTATCGTCCATGTGGTGCCCTACCGACAAAGCTCACGAATTATTTGCTCATAATCCGCCCATCACTCACAAAACTAGCATATTCATCATAAAACCCTCTCTCGGGCAAATTGGTAACACTCATTGAAGTCCTCGTCGCCAATTTCCACTGTTTTACCCCTTACAAAGACTGTATAATGATCATGTTCGGGTACATTGGCGTAAAATTCTTTTCTACAAACGCATCATCATCTGGATGGATCGGGTCTTTAAGTGAGTGTGAACCAGCTTTCTTCATTATCATGATCGCCATGTCACCATCCTTCACGGATCCGGGTTCAACCCACGCTCCGGAATCAATGATCGAGTAGCCATTCTATTATATCTTTCTTGAGCCGCAAGACTAACAAAACTATGGTACACAAATTTTGGAGGTGGAGTCGAGGTCGTTCCTCGATCCTTCACCACGCCGTCGCTTCGATGCCATAAAGAGAATCTACAAGTACAAGCATATATATATTAGATTGAATAAATTTTGAATTTTTTTAAATCAATGTATGATGCTCAATTTCCCCAAAACTTGAAAAAATATATGGACATGGAGCACACAAGAGATGTTTGACAAAACAATGAATAGGCAAAAGTGTAGTAAAAGATATCATAGGGCTCATCCGCTATAGATTTGGCACATCCACAAGAGATGCCCAAAAGATTATTGTAGAGAGTGTAAAAGATATGATAGATTAATAAAGACCATCCTCACTCTAATTCACTATGTGTGATGGGAATCAAGAACAAGTGCTACAAGAATTGAACATGGGTGGCAGGGTCTAGAGGATAGTGCTTATACATAGTTATAAGTGTGCATGTGGAAAGGATTGTTCATTCAGCAATCCATCAAACATCTAAGAGGCAACACATCAATTACTTAGATTTGCACTAAGTTACTTTCAAGTCATACCTCTTAGTAATCAAAAATATCCCATTGATGCAACATCTACTTTCAAATAAGCAATTTATGGCCATTATGCAAGATGGAACAACAAAAACGTGTATCTATAGATGAGAGACACATCCGAGTATAGAACACTTACCAAACAAATTAACACCCATGCTTGTTGCACGAAAATAAAAGTAAAACATTGAACATACCTTGGTAGATGATTGTAAGAAAGAAGAAAATTGAGTCACTATCAAGGATGGAACCCTAGAATAAGAAGCCTTACAATTTTGGTGTATCCAAGTGAAAGAGAGAATGAAATCGTGTAAGGGAGAGGAGAGAGAAGAGACGTGATGCTAATAAAGGAAGAAGTGTAACCTGCAGCAAAGCAATTAACTCATTTTAGGACTCTTGGTCAACCATTAGCGCCGGGCGCTTTTTTATATAGGAAAAAGCAATGCCGGGCGCTTTAACAAAGAACGTTCAAGAGACCTTTAGCGTCGGGCGCTTAATTTTAGAAGGAAGTCAATTCACACGGGCTTAATCAAGCTCGAATCTGGTGAAACATCTCAGTAACGGGCTTATTATTGTACTATAGCGCAATGATTTGGGAGCTTTCTTAGCGTCAAGATTAACATATCATGTCATCATAACCCCTTAGTGCTTAGGCAAATGAGTTTCAAGACTTCCTCATTTATGTAATTTAACATTTAATTAAGCACCCGCCATGACAAGAACTTTACTCTACTCTCAAATAAAGACAATTTAAGCGATAGATAAAAAGAATAAAATAAAATACTCTAGAAATAAAATGAAATAAAGAAAAATAAAAATAAAATAAAATAAAATAAAATTGATTGGGTTGCCTCCCAATAAGCGCTTGGTTTACTGTCGACGGCCTGACTTTTCTAGTTTGCTCAATTGTTCACTGGATCGTTGAGAGTTACGACCGACGTTTGCCTTTCAATAGGTCCACTCCAGTAATGTTTGAGTCGTTGACCGTTAACCTTGAATTTGCAATTTGAATTGGGTTTTTCGATCTCAATGTTGCCATGTGGGGCAACAGATACGACTGTAAAAGGTCCTGACCAACGTGATTTCAGCTTCGAATAAACGCAATCTCGAATTGAAAAGCAAAACTTGTTGGCTTGGCTTCAAATGTTTTATCGAGAATTTTCTTATCATGCCAAGCTTTAACTTTCTCCTTATAAAGTTTTGCATTTTCATAAGCGCTAAAGCGGAATTCATCCATCTCGCTCAATTGTAGTAACCTTTGCTCACCCGCTGCTTGTTCATCAAAATTGAGCTTCCGAATGGCCCAGTATGCACTATGTTCTAGCTCGACTGGAAGGTGACACGCTTTTCCATAAACCATACGATAAGGTGACATACCGATCGGATTCTTATATGTTATACGATATGCCCATAGAGCATCGCCAAGACGTAAAGACCAATCTTTTCGTGTCCGATTGACCACCTTTTCCGTAATCCTCTCCTCCTCCTATTCGAGACCTCACCTGGCCATTGGTTTGAGGGTGATATGCAATGGCGATTTTATGTCGAACCCCATATTTCACCAAGAATTTTGTGAACTTCTTGTTGCAAAAATGTGTTCCTCATCACTTATTATTTCCCGAGGAGTCCCAAAACGCTGAAAATATTTTTCTTCAAGAATCGGAGGACTACGTTAGCATCATTTGTGGGCAACGCCGCGCTTCTACCCATTTGGAAACATAATCCACCGCCAATGTAATATACCGATTATTGAACGATGAGGGAACGGCCCATGAAATCGATGCCCCAAACGTCGAAACAATTCTACCTCCAAAATAGAGTTGAGTGGCATCTCGCTTTCGCTTGAGATATTACCAACGCGTTGGCATCTCACACACTTTAGCACATAGAGATATGCATCCTTGAATAACGAAGGCCAAGAAAAATCCAGATTGTAATACCTTGCCGCAGCTTCGATCTCCGAAATAATGTCCTCCATAATCGGATGAATGGCAATGACCTAAGATATCGCCCCATCTCTTCATGAGGTACACAACGCCTAATCATTTGATCCGCAGCTTTAAACAAGAAAACTGTTCATCCCAATAATATTGCTTCACGCCATGTAGGAATTTCTTTCGTTGTCATGAAGTTCAAATCGGAGGTAACACCTTAGCAACCACATAGTTCACATAATCAAGATACCAAGGCAAGGTTGTGTGGTCACTCACGTAGAAGTTGTTCGTCCTCGAAATTTTTCGTTAATCAATGCATTGTCCTTCCTCTCGCACCTCATCATTTTCCAACCGCGATAAGTGATCCGCTACTTGATTTTCTCTCCCTTTTCTATCCCGGATCTCCAAATCAAACTCCCGCAATAAAGAATAATTCCAAATCGGATTAACCTCGGTTTGGCATCCTTCTTTTCGATCAAATACTTGATCATGGAATGGTCCGTGTAGACAATGACCTTGGTTCCGATGAGGTATGCTCTAAATTTGTCGGCGGCTAACACAACCGCAAGTAGTTCTTTTTTTGGTGGTTGTGTAGTTCAACCGAGCATCTGTCAACGCCTTGCTTGAGTAATAGATTGTATGGAATATTTTGTTGTGACGTTGACCCAAAATCGCTCCCCATCGCATAATCACCGGGCAAGTCAGACATCAATTCGAATGGTAGAGACCAATCGGGCGCCATAATGATCGGAGCAGATACCAACTTCTTCTTTAGAATCTCGAATGCCTCGATACATGACTGATCTAGTTTGAAAGGCACATCTTTCTCTAACAAGGAACACAAGGGTTTTGAGATTTTTGAAAAATCTTTGATGAAACGTCGATAGAAACCCGCATGTCCCAAAAAGCTCCGGATTCCCTTCACAGATGATGGAGGTGGTAATTTCTCAATAGTCTCAATCTTTGCTTTATCCACCTCTAGTCCGGCTGCAGAAACCCTATGCCCAAGAATAATCCCTTCCTTCACCATGAAGTGACATTTTTCCCAGTTAAGAACTAGATTAGTCTCCACGCACCGCTTTAATACTAACATCGATTTTGCAAGCAGAGATCAAAGCTATCACCAAACACGGAAAAATCGTCCATAAATACCTCCAAATTTTTCTCGACCATATCGGAGAAGATCACCATCATGCACCACTGGAAAGTTGCTGGTGCGTTGCATAGACCAAAAGACATTCGCCGAAATGCAAACGTATCAGATGGACATGTGAATGTCGCTTTCTCTTGATCCTCCGGTGCAATAACAATTTGATTATATCCCAAATAACCATCCAAGAGACAATAGAACCGGTGTCCCGCTAGCCTATCCAACATCCGATCAATGAATGGTAAGGGAAAGTGATCCTTACGTGTGGCTTTATTTAACTTATGGTAGTCCATGCACACTCTCCACCTCATAATCGCTTAGAGTAGGGATGAGCTCATTCGCTTCATTCTTTACCACCGCATACCCCTTTCTTTGGTACGCATTGCACAGACTTACCCATGAAACTATCTCGAGATTGGGTAAATAATGCCAAAGATCCAACCACTTTATTATTTCCTTCTTCACCACCTCCTTCATGATGGGGTTTAGCCTTCTTTGCATCTCGATGGTTGGTTTTGCCCCTTCTCCATTAAGATTTTATGCATGCGTAATGATGGGCTAATACCTCGAATGTCGCCTATAGTCCACCCAATTGTTTGCTTTGAATTCTCGCAAAACCCATAGCGCTTTTTCCTTTTCAGATCACCAATTCCTTGGAAACAATAACTCGGTAGGTCTCGTCTTTTCCCAAATAAGCATATTGCAAATGGGGTGGTAATGGCTTTAACTCTAGCATCGGTGGGCTCTTCTATCGACGGTTTGAACTTCTTACCTTCAAATTTCTCCTCTCTCTATGGTGTCAAAGGATTGCGTGCTTTTCCGAAAAACTGATGGTGTGTCTCAGCCATTTGACGATTCGATATTTTCTTCAATACCATATTCATTTGCCTTAACAAAATAGATTCAAGTGGGTCCTCCAAAAGTTGTGTCAATTTATGATTCACCAATTCCTCCATGATATCAACCCGCATACATTCGCTTGTTTCTTTAGGATATGACATCGACTTGAAGACGTTGAAGGTGACCTGTTGATCTTCAACTCGCATTGTCAATTCACCTTTTGAACGCCAATCAATGTTCTCGCCATGCCACAAAAATGGTCGCCCAAGAATGATCGGAATCTCACCGCCCACTTCACAATCAAGAATAAAGAAATCCATGGGGAAGATGAATTTATCCACTTTACTAAAGCACATCTTCAACTATACCTCGTGGATATGTAACCGATCTATCCGCTAGTTACAAATTGATATTTGTTGGGCGTGGAGCTGCAAATCCGAATCGGGCTATAGATTTTATATAATGGCATTAGATTAATATCGCCCCCCAAATCACACAACGCCATCCGTAAAACTAATTTCCAATCTCGCATTTCGGTATATTGAAGCTACCGGTCCTCGAGCTTTATGAATTTATTCTCAATGATAGCACCGCATTCTTCCATCAATGCTACTATTCTCGAATTCACCCAATTTCTCTTCTTTGACAACACCTCCTTCATAAACTTCGCATAACTCCTAAGATCTCTGCTCCAAGGCTTCATGAAGGGATGTTGATGTGCAATTTCTTGAAGATATCCAAAATCCGTGAGAACTGCTTATCTAACTTGGATTTCTAAAATCTCTGCATGGATACTGGTATGGGAGGCATTGTACCGTTGGTTCTCAATTTTTCACGTGAGATCTCCTCTTGATGCTTTTCAGATCCACCCCTTTCTCTATTTCGATTTGTGCCTTGTCCTCCTTTTCCTTGTCCGTGACCGAAGTCTTGTAGTTCTTTCCCACTCAGTAGAGTTACCGCTTACAATGCTCATCTCTCGCCTGGGTTTTTCTCGTGTCGCTCTTCTAAGTGTTCCTAAAGTGGTCTGCTATTCAATGCATGTGCCAATTGTCCCAATTGATTTTCTATGTTTTTAATTGATGCAGTCTGACTTTGTATACTCATCTCCACTTGATCCAATCTTTTATCACTCTCATCGTGCCTTTTCTCAGATGCCTTAACAAATCTTTCCAAAGCTTCTTCCCAGCTTGCTTTCATGGGGTTGTTGTGTCTGGTTTTGAAACCCGGAATTGTTTTGCTGTCTCGGTGCTTGTTCTGCAGCTTGGTTGTTGCTCCATGAAAACCCAGGATGATTTCTCCACCCCGGATTATATGTATTTTGGTTCGGATAAGGCTGAGTAGACCTACTATAACTCCCCACATATTGTGCTGCTTCAGCATTGATGGCACATTGATCCGTAGTATGACCCCCAAGACAAATTTCACATGCACTATAGCTACCGAGTGGATTGTGGGCGCATTAATTCCATCTCGCTTAGCTATTGCGACACTTGCACTTGTAAAGATGTTATCGCATCCACATCATACTTTCCCCACCGCTTTGAGGATTAGACCTCGCCATGGGCCACCGGTAATTGTTGGTGGCCATCGCTTTCTAACAACCAAATGCATCTTCAAGGTTTTTAGACATAATCGCTTCTCCTCCATCGTGCCAATACTTGCCCTTGTGGATGCTTTTAAACCATCGCAAAATATCGCTAATTGCATCCACTGTGGAATTCCATGGTGTGGGCACTTGCGGAGCATATCTTTAAACCTTTCCCACGCCTCATACAACGATTCCGAATCAAACTGTGCGAAGGTATGAATGTCATTCCGTAATTTTGCTGATTTTGCTGGTGGGAAAAACTTAGCTAGAAATTTTTGAGCCAAGTCGTCCCAAGTGTGGATTGAGTCGAGGTCGAGTATATAACCAATCAAGGCGTTTGTCTTTTTCAAAGTAAATGGGAACATTCTCAACCTTGTAGCATCTTCCGACACATTGTTGAATTTGAAGGTGTCACAAACTTCCAAGAAACTCAAGATATGCTCATTCGGATCATCTAATGGACCACCCCCAAACTGACATTGATTCTGAAGCATTTGAATAGTTGCTGGTTTAATCTCAAAATTATTAGCGTTGATTGCGGTCTCCTTATGCTCGATCAGATATCCGTGATATTCTAAGCATGGCATAATCCCGAAGTGATTTCTGCTCATTCCCTGCCATATTTACTGGAATTTCTTGATCCGCTAGTTTTTCTTTTTCGGGTGTTACCGCACTAGTCGATTGCTCTTTCCGAAACTTCCTTTCAATCTCGTCGATATAAGGAAAAAATTCCTTCGTGTTCTTTGATCTAGTGTGCATACACTTGCAAAGAATTCCTGCGAAAACAAGAAGAAAAATTAAGTAACGTTTAAATTAAGACCGAATTGATTATAACTAATATGGAATTAATTTTAACAAAGAATTCCCTAAATGCCTTAAAACTTGTTAATTGATTTCATAATCAATGAATAAATACGTAAAGTATACACGATCAACAAGTAATATAGTGATAAATTAGAGTGTCGATCCCTCGAGAATTCTAATTAATAAATTCCAATTACTAGTACTATATCAATTCAATTTTATTTAAACAACCAAAAATTATGATTATTAAGAAATTATGCTAAAATAAAAAAAACTAATTGCAATTGTATTTAAGAAATTATGTTAAAAGAAAGCAAAAACAAATTGACAATTATTTGAATGCAGATGAATGGTAATTAAGACTCCAATTTCCCCAATTATGATTATTAAATCAATTATTCAATTATCCCAATTATTATGCCTACTGAATTGTTAACAAAAATTCTCAAGTGCCAAAAGCCCTCTCTCGAGCGATCAATTGCCTTCTATTTAACCCAGATTAATTTTGCTATATCTCTATGCAAAACAATTGAATTAAACTCATATAAACCCAATTCCTTATGTGTTACATGCAAGTAAATAGATATTCTCATTCTATTCACAAACCTAATTATTCACTCAGCAAATAACTAAGTCACATGTCACCAAGCCCAGCTTCTAACCCTAGAATTCTCTCTCGATTCCATCTAGAGTAACCCGATAATTATTAGGCCGATAATTAATCGATAAATACAAGGCATGATGAACAATTCACTTCAACATAAATAATTGGAATAAATTAATTAATCAACTCATAACCATAAAAGGTTCCATTGGAATCTTAATAAAAGGAATTAGTTCATAACGGAATAAAAACACAAAAATAATTGATAAATCATCATCTTTTTCCTTGCCTCTCTCTTCAAGTTACTTTCTTTTTTCAATAAGATTAAACCAAGAATAAAATCCTAGTCCAATTAAAAAACTCCAAATTGTCAGCCTTCTTAATCGCTCCACCTTGCTACGCTCTCTCATCTATTACCCTCTATAATAATAGCCTAGTCCACGTCCAATACTAACTAGTATTGGAGACTCACTTTTATTTCTTTAAAGAAATCCTTGTTACAAAAACAGATTCTATCAAATTGAATTACAATAATTCACTTGAGCACACTTGCTCCTTGTGCACCAATGCACCCCTTAAGCACCTAAGCTTCCTTGAACCTGTTTGTGACGCCTCCAAAATTAGGTATACATCACCCATCTTGAGTCACCAGATACATGGTACAGAATTCAAATACAACTTAATAATACAACTGTCGTGTACAATACGACAAAACATAAACTGTGAGTTTGAATACAAATATTGTCTACTAGAGATTATACAAACTCAAAAGGAGTCTTTATTACAATTATTATGACACTATTTCACAGAATAGTGAGGACTACTAATGCACCATCTAGGACCATCACTCTGTTCCCCGACTAGTCCCAGCTACGTTCTCATTTCCTGAAGAGAACAATGAAAGTAAAAGGGTGAGTTCATCTAGCCCAGTAAGAAATATTATGACTAAGATAATGCAGAAAAAAATTATCGTTAGCCTTCAACAGTGTTAAACTGATACAATACAACAAACATAAAGTTTAACTGCAACGGAACAAGCAATCCATTAGAAGAGTCAAGTAGAGAATAAAATCTACTATCTTCTATGATTTAAAAGGTTTTTCATCACTTTTATCGCTGAGACTCAGCTTAATAAATAATCCACATCATTAACTCATCCCTGCACTACAGGCCAAGGATATTTTTAGTATCACGACCACGAATTATCCATGCACTGCATGCCAAAGATAATCGTGTTTTCATCAATCTATTCTGATCATGCCATAAAAATAATTCATCTTTGCACCTCGACCAATGAAGAAATCTATAGCCATAATCATACCAAAAACTGTCCATCAATGCACTACGGGTCAATGAGGACTTTTACCACATCATTTGTAATATTACGGTCATGATTACACCGAATAATCTCTGGTCATAATCATACCAAGTCCATCTATGTACTACAGGCCACAGATGACTTTCAACAAAATATAAACATGGGGATGATGACAATGATATAAGAATTCAATAAAACAAGTTCAAGAATTAATTTATCCAGGAACTAATAATGTCCAAATTTTCAACATGATACTGCTTTGTAGAGTAAAATTCAAGAATGTTCAGAAGAATATTTCTATGAAAAGATACTGGATGAAGCGCAAATATCAAGGATATTCCACTAATTTCATGGAGTATAGAAGTCAAAACTTTAACCAACTGAGTATAATAAGGTTTGGAATAACAAAAGAAATCACTGTGCATGCGAGAAGCCGCACGTAATAATAAAGATTTTAACCAGTCCGACGTAAAACGCATGCATGCGGGATGTTCCAACAGAATGATAAATAATGGAACCAGGTCCGGCATAAACGCACAGACATGATGTTCCAACAGAATGATAAATAATGGAACCAGGTCCGACATAAACGCATACGATGATGTTTCCAAAATAGAATAATAAAGAATGGAATAACAGAAGAATTTCACCAAGTATAGGGTAGCCCGCGTATACCGATTATTCCAACAGAATAATAAAGAATGGAATAATAGAAGTTCTCTTCATAGATAAGAAAGAAATAATACTCCCTACCTTAGAAAAACTGGCTACTGGAATAGTGAGGTAGTGGACTTCTCTTCTTCTTTCTCTCTATAATAATTACTCTAAAGCTTTTGTGAATTGGTGAAAAATGAAGGAAGAATGAGCTTCTATTTATAGAAAAATATAGTATCGATAATTGCACGTTTTGGGGCTTAAAAAATTACAGTACAATACCTCCAACTTTTCTTTCATTTTTAATTTAGTCTTGCAAGTATTATCAAACTTTCACCACCTCCCCTAATAGTAAAAAATATGAATCAATAGTAAATCATGTGACTCAATAGTTCTAATCATGTGATAAAAACAATTACAGTATAGTACCTCCATCTATACCTCCATTTTTACCTTAATCATTCAAGTATTATCAATCTTGCACCAACTCCCCTAATAGTAACAAGAATGTGAATCAATAGTACACACATGTGAATAAATAGTTATATAAGCATGTGAATTAGTAGCAATTAATTGCTCATTTATCCGATAAATTATCCGATTTATCAATATAACCCTCAGACATCAATTATCATCGGAATAGATGTTGATTTTCACTAACACAAACAATTCCAACATAATGAAACTATTTTTATCAACAATATAAATTTTTAAATTTTGAAGCTTGACTTTTCCCAAAAAAGTCAACTGTTGACTTTTTGATGAAATAGTGAATCCCGAAAAATTTTGTGTTTATAGACTATTTTTACTAATTTCATCGCTTACAACTCAAATATCACGCCTCAAGGCTGCGTCTCAAATTCAACTCCCAACACAACTTTAATTTTAATAACATTCATCATTAATATTATAACTCACAATATTTAACAACCAAATGTCGCTTCTGGAAAGAGGGGCTTTCCGATAAGGATTTCTCCTTATTAGCGCGTAATTAGGTGACCAAACCTCTCCTCGATGTAACTTCTAGATATTGTCAATATTTCAAATAATAATATGAATAACTTTGTCGTCTCAATTATTGATTTAATAATATAAATATATTATGCGGATGATCTTGTGACAATAATTGAATCAATAATATGAGAGATATGATGCAAAGCAATTATTGTAGCAATAATTGAGTATAACTGAGTGACTTCTTACGTAAGCATCAATAATCAATACCGTGTGCTACTATGCAACCACACGTATTACTGTACTTTTACTACCGGGTAGTTCAACAGTTTTAACGATAACACTTTTGTCGTTATATAAAAACACTACTACAAAACAGTAAATAGACAACGCAGAAAAAACGTTGTGGGTTCAGTCAGAAAAACGTCGTGGTTAAGGGTGTCATCTATTTGACACCCTTACACAACGTTTCTAAAATGTTGTAGTTAAGCACATTCCACAACGTTTTTTAAGAAAAAAACGTTGTAGATTTATTTTTCATAAATTAGCAGATTCTTAAAAACGTTGTAGAATGTATAATTCCACAACGTTTTCTGGATAAAAATGTTGTAGATTAATATATCAGACAACGTTTAGGCACTTTCACACAACGTTTTTAAAATATTGTAGATTAAAAAAAAAGAAAAAAAAATATTGTGATTCACCTATAATACCAATGCACCGGCAATATGCTAATAGCATGATATATAGCTAAAATTACAAAGAATATTAATATCATACGATACGTTTACATCCCAATAATTCTTTGTAATAGGCATTACATTTACAATACGTTTACATCTCAATAATGCCAAACTATCCATACATCTCAAATTAACTTTTCAATATAATTACTACTATATTGAATTGTGAATTTGAGAAGATCAATAGAAAGATTCACAAATTAGAGTACAATGTTGAATTAATCGACTTTTCTTGGATGTTGTAAGGCTTCAATCAGACCATTTTTTCCCTGCAGAAACTTGAGACCAAATCAAGCAGTTTCAACTTGCACAGCATGTGGCATCATAAAAAGTTGGACCATTTCATTTGAACTAGGTCCTTAAAACTGAGTCAGGTTATCAAACATAGGTTATCAAACATAGAATTGTCACCCTAGCAACACTTACTTGAGTACTGCTGAAAACGGGATGAAGAAGGGCACCTGCACCAACAACTCTTTCTCTTGCACTAGCTATCGATGGGAGACAAGACCCCAAAGCAGTTGCAGAGCATAGTCAGCTTCTAATGTAAAAACCTGAGGTCTACCATTATTATAAAATATCAGCTTCTAATGTAAAAACCTGAGGTCTACCATTATTATAAAATATAATCACAGAATACCATAGCAGGGATCTTTGTATTGGAAAAACAAAAAACAAAACACAATTGCTGACTTTGTACAACATACCAGCATTCTATGTTTCATACGTGGATACTACATGAAAGGGTACATGAATGATACTGTTGCAGAAGCAAACTTCATAACATTTTCTTGATCATCTTAGGTTGGTAATTGATCAGGTTAACTTGTGCATTATCCGTCTGAAGACACAGAATATAATTGCAATCTTCAAAATCACATACCAAGCTAAAATTCGCAATTGCCATAACACATGTATTCAAATATGGGATGAACAGGAAATTAAACAACTTATATTATTGGTTTTCTTGAGGTTCCCCAATTCTTTTGGACTAATCTATATTCCTTTTCAATCATCTCTTCCCTTCTTCAGTTAAGATCATCCTCTTTTCCTTGTTTTCTTCATTTGATGATTGTTTTTCCTTACTTTTGGCCTTCCTCCATAGTGCTATGAACTATTTCAGACAATGTGGTGGTCGGTCTAGCAAGTTCCCTTGTTCACTGAAAATAATGGAAAGAAGTTCCCACGTTGGCATTTATTTTATTAAGATAATAATTAGAATAATGTTTAATAGTCTACATGTAAGAAGAAAAGTTTTGACGAAGACAAATAGAACAAAGGATTACCAAGTTTAGATACATACACAGAAGGAGGAGAAAATGCCGAGGTATTCCATAGCTAGAAGGACCTCAGCCACATAGAACCTGCATATAAAATTAAAAGATCAATCAATTACTAGTACTATCTTAGAATGAAAAGGAATATAACTTAAACCAATTTATAGTACCTGCACCTGCATAACAAGATGTTGGAGCACCTGCACATGCAAATAAGCTCAAGTCAGCAAATAAGGTAATTTTGAGTTGATATAGCGAGTATATCATGAAAGACAAGGAAGTAAAAAATGACAACAATAGCAAGCAACAAAAACTCAATAACTTACAAGGCATGCTAATTATGTGTGAATTGTTCAGCTGTGGCTCAAAAAACCAGTACTCAACCAACATTAAATTTTGAAACATCAGCTAGTAGGCAACTATATAGCATGATAGCAAAAGAAAGACAATAATGAAACATAGATGCAACTTGAAGAAAAGAGGGACATGATCATAGACAGAAAAGGCAAAAAAAAAGCAAAAACAAGTAAAATCAATAATAATAATAACCATAATTTAAAATTAATGCACCAATTATGAAAATATTGTTTACTTTTGTTCTGCTGCAATTTTGTAGGGACTAAAATGATTTATCTCACCATTTTCTTTGGCTGATCTAATAGCAAAACTTAACATGTTGCTTGCAATACCCTGGTGTCGTGCTGATTTAGACACACATAAGTTTGAAATGTAACCATATTTGCTACCTTCTTTGTTCATGCTGCAGAAGAGAGGGGTTTTCACCGGTTCCTATGATAAGGCAAGGCAGATTAAGCAGTTAATACTGATATCATGGATCGGCAGCTGGAATTTCATCAATCAGAACATTTTTTATCCCAGGAAAGGCCTCTCCGTGCAACAAATATCATATGCTGAGATCTAAGGTTCCGACTACACTCTTCAGTACGGTATTTACTACATTCATCTGTTCCTTCTTTACCTAATAGTTCATATATTATAATGTAGATGAACAAAATAATAATAGACATTATTTCAAAGTGAGAAATACCAGCCACTGTTATAGATGATTCAAATAAAAGTCAGCTTAAAGTAAAATTTGTTAAAGATATTATACCGCCAGAATGCAGGTGGATTTGTGCCCAGTTGTGATTTGCATCGCCTTTTGATTAAATTGAACTCCTACACAAGTAGAGAAAATAAGATGGTCAGTCCATGGCATTTACTATTTTTATTGACAAATTAACAAAGCTTGACATTTGATTCTTACTTGTTCTGTAAACTTCCTTTTATAATTCTCAACATATCTGTGTCATAAAACAGAGCTAGAGTTAATGGTTTCGAAACTTGTACTGATAACTCCTCTTTTTGGGAAGGTTTCGAATCCATCATCCTCCTGTGGGTTTGCGAAATTAATCTGATTAGCATTATAAATTTGGTTATTACGAACCATGCCACACATACTCACCGACTAATGTATAAGCTTCCGGACACAACCAAAGAATCAACAAAAATTGTCTTTGCAATGCGTTCCCCAGGTTTAAACAGCTGGTTGTTAACAATTACTCTATGAATCTCCTCCTCAAAAACATCGTAAAAACACTCCCTGCAAATCTTTAGAGACATAAAAAAAACTTTACAGGAAAAAGCTTTGATCAATCACCCAAACACAAACAAACTAATGCATAAATGCATAATCCAGTGAATAAAGAACATTCAAATGTAGGGCAACTGTTTTACTTGATCTTTCATTTTCCTCTACATTAATTATGCTGCATAGAAAATTATTGACTTATCCGCAATCAATTGCTAAACTCGACTCAAGCAATTAGCAATTCCCGAATTGCAGTGAGATGAATTCGTATGAGGTTCAATAAATATATACACACAAATATATTGATGAATGCAATGATTATTTGGAGGAGTAATTACCTGCTCTAGGGTTTTAAGTCTTTTAAGAGCAGACCTTCTTTGGTTGCAGATGGAACAGTTACGAACCCGACCACCGCCCTGTTGATCCTTGGGCTTCACCACGACTTTCGTTGCCTTTGTTGATTTATTCCCGGCCATTATCAAAAGTTATGAGCTAAATGTACTAGATTTAGAAATTGTTTCAGGATTCCTCAGATTGGACTAGGAGGAACATCAAGGGTTGTACCCGCTTGAATCTGGCCCCAACCAATAAGACGCTGCCTTGTAAATTAGGGCTTGAGCGATGTTACCGACATGCCAGGCAGATCGGCCGGTGCCTTGTAAATTAGGGCTTGAGCGATGTTATGGCAGATTGGCCAGTGCAGACGTCGAAAGAGATGAAGAACTTACGATGAAACCCTAGCCCCAAAATAGCTTATCTTCAAACTCAGATTTCAGCCTCAAAGAGAAGGTACACCCAAAGACGATCGAGTACAGAGATAATCGAACCTCTGCAAGGACTAAGAGTGAAGGAATGAACGAAACTGAAAGCACAGATGAACGAAACTGAGAGTGAAGGAACGAACCTCTGCAAGGACTTGGGAGAAGGACTGAAGCTCTGCACGGAGAACGACGATCGAGCACAGAGATAATATTAAAGACGGGCTAGCCTCGGAGTGAAAAAGGCAAGTCTTTTAATTTTAAGTGAGCTCCATGTTTTATCAGATACACAACGTTTTTAAAAAAAACGTTATTTAATTAAAACCAAAAAAATACCCTTTTAAATAGATAATATTTTTGCATATGTATTTACAACGTTTTTTTTAAAAATGTTATAAAAAAAATATCACAATGTTTTTATAAAAAACGTTGTGGCTTAAATGTTGTCTATTTACTATTTTGTAGTAGTGAAAGATAATTACATGTCGCTTTTAACTACGACAATCACTTGAGTTAATATGTGGTCACGATGATTGTGTCGTTGCCGTCATTTAATATTTCTCGACAAAATTAATATTCCCCGACCAAACGAATATTTTATAACAACTTGCATACTTTGTAAAATTTATAAATACTACCCATAACTATAACATTATATCAAATCCACCCCATAATATTAAAAAAAATATTTTGAGAAATTTAAATCTTTATTCATAAAATCTGGGGTTTCACACTGTTTGTAAATAAACCTTAATCCACCCGGATTAAAAATCTTTAGACAACACTTAGTCTAAAAATATAAGATTACAATTATAGAGGTCTAATGATCAAAGCAAATAAGCAATTTAACAATGCAAGGCTCAACTAATGAATGCAATGATCAAATTAGTAAAAGTAAGAGATATCACCAATATGAAGCTCACGAAAATAGCTAAGAATAATATGAATATAATTTACACAGCAGCTGGAAATTTTGCACCGAAAATAATGAATTTGCTTTTCAAGTATATGAGTGCAATAATTGATTCAAGTGTTGTGTTTTCTACAGAAATCAATTCTTCTTTTTATAGCCCATAAAACAACCGTTTGTGAAAAATATTTTCGTTGCAAATATCTTGTTCCGTTATTAGACTTTGTTTACGTTGCCAACAGATTACAAAAGATAAGTATTGTTTTAAGTGTTAAGTCCGTTGGAAAGAACAAGTCTAATTAACTTTGGTAATTATAAAATATGTTGGACTCTTTCAAAAATTGATCAAGTAGGAAACATATATATATATATATATATATATATATATATATATATATATATATATATATATATATACAAGTCACATGGACTCTTCAGACTCCTATAGTAATTATTATTCTTAAAGTCGGCTGCCTCTTATCTCATTGCACGTCAATATATATTATTTCCGAAGTTCAAGCAATAAGAAAAGTATCACAATAAATATAGGAGTATTAGTTACGTAACCTATAGAAAGTTTAACAGAACCCAACTCTCCAAGATAATCATGTTCTGCTATTTCCAAGAATTGTACTTTTTATAAAACTCTACCGCCACATGACTACCTTTTCCATCAAAAGTGGTGTCATTTATTTTTAACAATAAATCTGATTTTGCATGCATGACAATACAAATATTAACCACATATGAACATTAAAAAATAGTTTAGCAATGTAACATACTTAGGCATGCACAAAATACTTAATAACATTTTAATGCCCAAATAAAATGTCCTAGAGCCTTGTATCGAAAAATCAAATATTTGCAATGACCTTACATAAAATTCTTAGAACTCAAATCTTCAAAGTCTTTCAACAATGATCTTTCATCAACTTCCTGAAATTTCACAATAGACAAATTAGTCTATAATATTAAGTCATCATCAAAACAAAAAGGTTAGAATATTAATAAACCAACAACTGTTATCTTTGTGATCATTACCAGTCAAAGCTGAGGTTTAGATATTTAATTATCTAATGGACCGGTCCAATAAAGAAGCCCAATGCACTTAAAACATAATAAACATAACACAAGAAAAGAACCCAAATGATCCGGTCCAACGTAAAAGGTATCATGGTCCAAGGGAGGAGCCCATTCGGTCAAGCCCAAATGTATAAAGTATTATGGCCCAACATTTCCCCCTAGTCTTTTATTAAACAAGATGTTTAATGAAAGATTGTAAATATCATAGGTCCATAATGAAAGGAATTGGAACAAGTCCAAAAAGGTCCGAGAAAGATCTTACCGAGGTCCAGAAGTGAAGTACAGGTCAATAATTCAAATAAAACCGGAGGCCCAAACCAAAAAGCCCAATCTGATTAGTGACTAGGACAAAAAATGGACGCTAACTCTTCCAATTCACCATCATTGCCTACAATTAATGTGCCGCCCTCGATTCTGTAAAAATTTGAAATGACCGCCTAGTATAAAAGCCTCCTCCTCCTAATTCTGACGGTTTTACCAACCAATTCAAATTCCAGACGTCTTTTGTTATCTTCTTCCCCTTGATTTTTCTCTCTACCTGTAAACGACTAACAATGGCTTCTCAGAGTTCCAAAAACCCTATTCCCATCGTCGCCATTCCCCTCACCACTGTTCCTCCTACACCCAGCCCCACCAAGGCAGCTTCGGGGTCAAACCCTAACCCATCTGATACCCCAAGCAAGAACACACCGAAAAAGCCTTTTCCAAACCCTTCTGTGTTCTTTCAAAATGCAGAACAGTTCCCCTATGTCAACACTCCATCGTCCTTGTCTGAAAAGGACATTCAAAACACACATGAACGGTACCAAATCCCAGCAACTAACCAACTGCGACGTCCCACAGCCACCGAGAGGATGTACCAGTGCTCGGAGGGCTGGACCGCCATGCCTCTGACACTTCTGGAAAAATGGGTTCGATTCCCCTTACACGTCTTTCTGGTTACCCTCTTGGGGTTCGTTGGCGTCGAATTCGCTCAATTGATCCCGAATTCCTATCCACATCTTGGCGTTCATCGCCTTCTGCCACGAGGTAGGCGTCGCCCCCACCCTTGACTTCTTCTTCTCCGTATACACCATCACCAAGTCCCAAGAAAAGGGCTTCAAAGTTTTGGGCAAGATAGCCTCTAAGACCGGGGAAGACTTCGAGAGGCGTTCCCTGATTAACACCCCTTCCAACAACAGAGGCACAAGGAATAGCTCTTCGTCAAAGGGCCTGAGATCGCCTCTCTTCCAGACTGGACAACATTGGAGAAAGTTTTTGTTGACTTCAGTGATATAGCCGAAGAATGTGTCAAAGAAATGATTAAACTCCTGGACAACTTCCCGAAAAAGAAATGGAATCATGGTCTTCTCACCAAACAAGCATGGTTGTATGACCACAAACGTAAGTCCCAAATTCATACCAATATATAACTTAATGAACTTCATTTTAGTAAATTGATCTAACAGAATGTATCTCCTTGTTACAATATCTTTGATAAAACCCACATCGATCGATCGAAGGGATTTGGAAAAATTCCTATCGGGCAAATCCTCATCACCCACCACTGAAACTCCTCAGGAAGAGGTTCTGGCTTCTGATGCCCATGATACCGAGGCTCCCCCTGTAGAACCAAAAACTGCAGAGGAAACTATCCGACCTCGCAAGAAGAAGAGGGCAATTCGAAAACCAAGGTCCATTTCTCAAGAGTCTAAGCCACTCTCCACCTCTAGTCTGATCGATATGCCCACTAACGAACGGATGCAAGCCCTCCGAATGAAGAAGAGGAAAACTAAGATAACACCTTTATCTGCTGACGAACTCCGGGTCCCCACTCCTGTGGAAATCCTTGTTTCTGAAGATGAAGGTTAAGAACAAACCGAGGCTTCAACCCTATCTCGCAAAAGGAAACAGCCTTCGGAGGATCAGCCACCACCACCTACAGGGCCTACTTCCATTCAATCTCCACCTCCTATGGATTCACCTACTCAATCTCCTCCTCGCGACGAACCTCCTATGCTTTCCCCCACACGATTGTCACCCTCGGCCTTCCAACGTGAAACAATATCCTCGCCTACAGTATGGCCCAAGTTCAATAGAAACTTCCCTTTTTAAATGTTTGACTCGTTTGTCAGGGATACCGATGAGCATCGGTTCGGAAACAACTCGATTATGGACCTAATTAAGGAAGGCACAAGTTACCATGCCAAGGTAAATAGTTGTTTATCTGTTCATTTGAAATTATATATATCTCTTGAAGATTAACTGATTATTTCTGAACATCTACATGCAAATTGTGACGCCCCCAAAATAGGTCCATTCCATCCAACCCATTCTGAGTCGCCAAATACATGGTACAGAAAACAGCTACAACTTTATTACAACAATTATCGTGCAAAATACAACAACACATATGTTGTGAGTTTTAATACCAACTATGACTCATGTCTCAACTATGGACAACACCTCACAGTGATACCTTACATAAAGGTATAATCTAGAACTGTTTTAGAAATTAAAATCTTTGGAAAGTGCTCAAGGAAACCTTCGTACATGGGAGGCCATGCGTCTAGGTTATTATAGATATCATATGCCCACAAAATTATCCTTGGTTGATCCAATAGACCCCAAAGAAAAACGAGAAGATTACTATCATATTCTTCCCAATGGTGTGTCTTCTCTTGACATATCATTATCTCCACCGTCTCTAATTGAGAATTATACTTCAATCCAAACTCCAAGATTATATAGGTAGCGCTTGTATATATACTCAGCAAGTGGATGAGCACAACCCTGTCTTATGATGACACGAGGTGGTATGTCATTAGACATCTTGTATGATAGTGGCAAAACACCCTTCCAACATTGGGTTCGCTTCACCCTAGTTGATTCACCAAATATAACTACTAAATGATGACCACCGCTCTATTCCCTCATTATCCCCATTTCGACCCAAATACACTCGTATTACGAAAAGGAATTGTGAAGCAAAAGGGTGAGCACAACTAACAATTAGTAGTAAAGAATATCATGACTAAAGATAAATAAATTATCAATAGCCTTCAACAGTAATAAATCCGAGATTTAGAACATATGGTAGATGATAAAACTTTTCAACTATAGTTGCAACGGAACGAGCAATCCATTAGAAGAGTTAAATAGACCATAAAATCTATTATCTTCTCCATGTTAAAAGCCCATCAACAATGTTTTATCCCTGTAACATTAATCAACAATTCCTGTCCACAATCACGTGTATATCTCATAATCGTAATTGTAGTTTTAAATTCCTTTCCTCATCCAGGACAAAGTTAATTTTCATCACCTGAAACATCAAAGATCATGGTTATACCAAATCACAGTTCATGTTCATAATCCTACTAATAAATTCATCTTTGCACTACGGGCCAAAGATATTCATCAACAAGTCATCTTTGCACTACATGCCAAAGATATTCAACAACAGGTCATCTTTGCATTACGAGCCAAAGATATTCAACAACAGGTCATCTTTGCATTACGAGCCAAAGATATTCATCAGAAATTATTCATCTTTGCACTACAGGCCAAAGATATTCAGTTATATCATCATTTAGGACTGAGGATGATGCAAAATATTTTAAAGAAAACAAATCCAGTGAAATAAAAGAATAAATATTAAGGATTCGTACTTTAGACAACCCAAGTTCAAAAATACTTCATAAATAACCAGAGTGGAGTAAAATTCAAGAATGAAGACCAAAACATAGATCCAATCAAAGATAGGAACTATAACAGACAATCTTGGACATAGAAAAGAAAATTTAATTTTTTTGTGAATAGTGTCGTATTCGTGAATAGTACCGTATACGTGAATAATAACTCCGACACCAAAAGATAGAAATTTCACAAAAAACATCATCATGCTTCGTGAATAGTACTCATGAATAGTAACTTGTGAATAGTAACTCATGAATAGTAACTCGTGAATAGTAACTCATAAATAGTAACCCCGACATGAAAAAGTTCTAAATTTGATAAAAATTCAAACCAATATTTTGGCATAATGATATTGAAGAAATAATATCATTTATGAAGAAAATAATCTCCCTTACAATCCCTTAAAATCCCCTACTATCCCTTACAATCCCTTACAATCCCTTATTATCCCTTACCTCAAAGAGCAGTAGTTCTGACTGGAATAATGCTGAACGAACTTGCACCGTATAGCAACACTCAAGATATCAAAATACTCACAAGAATCCACTCGATAATATAGAGAGAGAAATATAGAGAAAACTTCAGTTTCTTATGTGATTTTCAATTCTAACCTAAGCACCGATTTATAAGAAATTGCTTAGAACACCAAAGTAGAAAAATTTAATAAAATATTAATATTATTTATTAAATTTCCTATGCACATCAAAGACATCTGAATTCAGCATCCAATAATGACAAAAACAAAAAAAATGTTTTTGTTATTAAAAATAATTAAAACTTTCAAAAATTAATTATTTCGGAACTATGGAACTTCAATAATTCATAATAAATAGCCCTTTTATCGTAAAATTCAATCTCGTGACTTTTTTATAGAAATACAATTCTCTACAACTTTGCGTAAGAAAGTTTTTCCAAATTCAAACAAAAATTGACCAAATTTACAAAACGAAGCGATTTTATAAAGCTATAATCAAATTTCAAATCAAAATTGTGTCCACCAACATGTTTAACATGTTTTAAACATTTATTGCAACAAAAAATACTCCTCCTCCTCATTTACTCATATATCCCACATTCATTATAAAATATCATCATTATTATATTATAATAATATAATAAAATATTATTTTATCGAGAAAAGATAAAATATCGATTTTCAACAATTGTCACTTTAAAAATTTTCTCCATCTATATCCATATAAAATGAATATTTTCATTATCATATACATCAATAATTAATTATTCACAAATAATATTACGTAATCACAATAATGAACAACAGTGCTTCTGTGAAAGAGAGGGCTTTCCAATAAGGATTTCTCCTTACTAACTACAAGCAATTAGGTGACCAAACCTCTCCTTGATTTGAACTTTCTAGACATTGCCAATAATGTTATTTAATAATATTATTCAGATAATATGAATTATTGCTTTGATAATGGAAAATACTGTAGTGACAATTATTAAAACAACAATAATATAAAATATCAACACAAAGAATTATCGAATCAATAAAATATCGAATAAGAATTATCGTAACAATTATCGAAAGTAGTGTCTTCACGTAAGAATCAATAATTAGTGCAATACCGCAGCTTCTCGCGGCAACAACGCCAGACATCAGATTTTAACCACCGGGTATTCCAACAAAGTTAATTCAGTAATAACTACGCCGTTATTTAAAAACTCCCTTTATCGCTTTCTTCATCCGAAGCTTATTCTCATTATGGGGTCCACAAATGGTCACACTTGGTTATACGAATATTCCCCAACAGAAAGAATATTCCATGACCAAATGAATATTCCCCGACAGAAAGAATATTTTATAACCACTTGCTTATTTTAAAAAAATTTCATATATCACCCTTAACTTTAAACTTTTATCAATTTAACCATTTACTGAATAGTGATTATAAGAAAAAATTGAATACTTTTATTTCATAAAATTCGGGGTCTTACAATCTCCCCTCCTTATGAAATTTCGTCCTCGAAATTTACGTACCTAGTATTTCAAAGAGTTGAGAATACCTTACTTTCATTTCAGATTCCATCTTTCCCGTCATCATGATTTCTCCATTGCTCATCTCCTGTATTTCAGATATCATTCTAGAATACAGCTTCAAAAATAAAGGTTAATTTAACAAATTAACATATCACATAATATCCCGATATTATGACTGACCAACAAATAAGCTTAGGTAGGACACACTAGCGAAGGATTTACTCATCTCTCCCCTCCTAGTTCTAATCCCGATCTCCGCCAGAGATCATATCCCTAAGCTCTGATACCTACCGCGACGTCCCCAAAATAGGTCCATTCCATCCAACCCATTCTCGAAATCGCCAAATACACTGCAGATGTAAAAACAACTACAACTTTATTACAACAATTGTCGTGCAAAATACAACAACACATATGTTGTGAGTTTTAATACAAACTATGACTCATGTCCTAACTATGGATAACACCTCACAGTGATACCTTACATAAAGGTACAATCTAGAACTGTTTTAGAAATTAAAATTTTTGGGAAGTGCTCAAGGAAACCTTCGTACATGGGAGGCCATGCGTCTAGGGTTATGATAGATATCATATGCCCACAAAATTATCCTTGGTCAATTCTAATAGACCCTGTAGAGAAAAAAACGAGAAGATTACTATCATATTCTTCCCAATGGTGTGTCTTCTCTCGACATATCATTATCTCCACCGCCTCTAATTAAGAATTATACTTCAATCCAAACTCCAAGATTATATAGGTAGTGCTCAGATATATACTCGAAGAAGTGGATGAGCACAACCCTGTCTTATGATGACACGAGGTGGTATGTCATTAGACATCTTGTATGATAGTGGCAAAACACCCTTCCAACGTTGGGTTCGCTTCACCTTAGTTGATTCACCAAATATAACTACTAAATGATGACCACCGTTCTATTCCCTCATTATCCCCGCTCGACCCAAATTACACTCAGATTACATCCGAAGGAATTGTGAAGCAAAAGGGTGAGCACAACTAGCTCAAGAAAGAATATCATGACTAAAGATAAATAAATTATCAATAGCCTTCAACAGTAATAAATCAGAGATTTAGAACATATGGTAGATGATAAAACTTTTCAACCATAATTGCAACAGAACGAGCAATCCATTAGAAGAGTTAAATAGACCATAAAATCTATTATCTTCTCCATGTTAAAAGTCCATCAACAATGTTTTATCCCTGTAACATTAATCAACAATTCCTGTCCACAATCACGTGTATATCTCATAATCGTAATTGTAGTTCTAAATTCCTTTCCTTATCCAGGACAAAGTTAATTTTCATCACCTGAAACATCAAAGATCATGGTTATACCAAATCACAGTTCATGTTCATAATCCTACTAATAAATTCATCTTTGTACTACGGGCCAAAGATATTCATCAACAAGTCATCTTTCCATTACAGGCCAAAGATATTCATCAACAAGTCATCTTTGCACTACATGCCAAAGATATTCAACAACAGGTCATCTTTGCATTACGAGCCAAAGATATTCAACAACAGGTCATCTTTACATTACGAGCCAAAGATATTCATCAGAAATCATTCATCTTTGCACTACAGGCCAAAGATATTCAGTTATATCATCATTTAGGACTGAGGATGATGCAAAATATTTTAAAGAAAACGAATCCAGTGAAACAAAAGAATAAATATTAAGGATTCGTACTTTAGACAACCCAAGTTCAAAAATACTTGACAAATAACCAGAGTGGAGTAAAATTCAAGAATGAAGACCAAAACATAGATCCAATCAAAGATAGAAACTATAACAGACAATCTTGGACATAAAAAAGAAAATTTAATTTTTTTGTGAATAAGGTCGATTCGTGAATAATAGGCCGATATCGTGAATAAAGTGCCATATATACGTGAATAGTAACTCCGACACCAAAAGATAGAAATTTCACAAAAAATATCATCATGCTTCGTGAATAGTACTCGTGAATAGTAACTCATGAATAGTAACTCGTGAATAGTAACTCATGAATAGTAACTTATGAATAGTAACCCCGACATGAAAAAGTTCCAAATTTGATAAAAATTCAAACCAATATTTCGGCATAATGATATTGAAGAAATAATATCATTTATGAAGAAAATAATCTCCCTTACAATCCCTTAAAATCCCCTACTATCCCTTATAATCCCTTACTATCCCTTACAATCTCTTACTATCCCTTACCTCAAAGAGCAGTACTTCTGATTGGAATAACGCTGAACGAACTTGCACCATATAGCAACACTTAAGATATCAAAATACTCACAAGAATCCACTCGATAATATAGAGAGAGAAATAGAGAGAAAACTTCAGTTTACGTGTGATTTTCAATTCTAACCCAAGACCTATTTATAGGAAATTGCTTAGAACACCAAAGCGTAAAATTTAATAAAATATTAATATTATTTATTAAATTTCCTACGCATCAAAGACATCTCAATTCAAAGATCCAATAATGACAAAAAAAAGAAAGACAATGTTTTTGTTATTAAAAATAATTAAAACTTTCAAAAATTAATTATTTCGGAACTATGGAACTTCAATAATTCATAATAAATAGCCCTTTTATCAGAAAATTCGAATCTCGAGACTTTTTATAGGAAATTCAATTCTCTACAACTTTGCAGAAGAAAGGGTTTCCAAATTCCAAACCGAAATTGACCGAAATTCACAAACGGGCGATTTTACAGGATATAATCAAATTTCGGTCAAAATTTGTGTCCACCAACATGTTTAACATGTTTTAAATATTTATTGCAACAAAAATACTCCTCCTCCTCATTTACTCATATATCCCACATTCATTGTAAAAATATCATCATTATTATATTATAATAATATAATAAAATATTATTTTAATAGAAAAGATAAAATATCGATTTTCAACAATTGTCACTTTAAAAATTTTCTCCATCTATATCCACATAAAATGAATATTTTTCTTATCATATAAATTAATAATTAATTATTCACAAATAATATTACGTAATCACAATAATGACAACCAGTGCGCTTCTGGAAAGAGGGGCTTTCCAATAAGGATTTCTCCTTACTAAGCTGCAAGAATTAGGTGACCAAACCTCTCCTTAGATGTAACTTTCTAGACATTGCCAATAATGTTATCTAATAATATTATTCAGATAATATGAATTATTGCTTTGATAATGGAAAATACCGTATGTAGTGACAATTATTAAAACAACAATAATATAAAATATCAACACAAAGAATTATTGAATCAATAAAATACCTGAATAAGAATTAATTATCGTAACAATTATTGAGTAGCGTCCTTCTTACGTAAGAATCAATAATTAGTGCAATACCGCAGCCATCTACTTTGCAACAACGCCAGACATCGTATTTTAACCACCGGCATTCCAACAAAGTGTTAATTCAGAATAACTACTGTAGTTATTTAAAAAACTCCCTTTTATCGCTTTTCTTCATCCGGACGCTTATTCTCAAGCATGGGTCCACAAATGGTCACACTGCCGCATTTAATATTCCCCGACAGAAAGAATATTCCATGACCAAATGAATATTCCCCGACAGAAAGAATATTTTATAACCACTTGCTTATTTTAAAAAAATTTCATATATCACCCTTAACTTTAAACTTTTATCAATTTAACCATTTACTGAATAGTGATTATAAGAAAAAATTGAATACTTTTATTTCATAAAATTCGGGGTCTTACACAAATGCTGTCTTCAGGCATCTTCTCCCTCGATACAAAGAAGTCGAAGCCGAAGAGAACGCAGCTCGACGAGAGAACACCATTCTGAAGTCGGCTTTGACTAAGGAGAGAAGTGACCTCGATACTGCTCTCTACAACAATGAATGCCTCCAAAAAGATATAAACAAACTAAAAGAGAAAATGGAGGCAGCTGAAGCCACCCACCTAACAACTGAGGCCAATCACCGAGCCACCACCAGCATGCATATAGACTTGATGCAGAGGAATGAAACCCTCATTCAAAATAACGATACGCTTGTGAAGACCAACAAAAGTTTGGCGTTACAAGTAAATGATCTAGAAACCAAAGAATCTTGAATTATGAAGGAACGAACAAAGGACCAAACGAAGTTTGAAAAGGATCTTCGGGAGCTTCGCGACCTGAGAGATCTAGGTCCTCCCCTGATCAAAGATCTTCGCAAACAAATCCAGGAAGAGTATCGAAAATCTTCTGAGTTAAACGAGAAGATCGTCCAGATGTTCTCCGATGGTTATGATGAATGCCGAAGCAAAGACAAGATAAGACTTGTCGTAGCCAAGGTTTATCCAGCCATTCTCGACTCTTCTGAAGACGAAGCTGATGCCTGAGAATGATTCTCCTTTCCCTTTGTTTGTAGGACTTCTGTAATCACTTCTATTTTTTCATGTAAATATAATTATATCAATGAAATATTAGTCTTTTTCCTTATTACTCCTTTGCTATTAATTTTTGTCAATATTAATCTGAACTTAACTTTGGACTGTTAATAAATAACTAAACAAGTCATATAACAGACAAGATCAAGTTAAGTAATGAAGCAATCTGAACTCAACACTTAGACAAAATCAGGTAATAAAGTAAAGGGATACTTATTCGTTACCGAAGTGTAAGGTAGATCTGCTTCATCGAGAATTTGTTTACCACGAAGGGCCTAACAAACCCACAGGATTCCACCGACCAGATAGGCTACCATCAAATGGTCAGCGAGTCCACCCAAATCTCCTTACACCGATGAAGTTTGCCTACCACGAAGGGTCTGACAAATTCATAAGGACCACCTGCCGAAGAGGCTACCATCGAATGGTCGGCGAGTCTACCCGAACCTCCTTACACTGATGAAGTTTTCCTTCCACGAAGGGCCTGACAAATTCATAAGGACCACCTGGCGAAGAGGCTGCCATCGAATGGTCAGCGAGTCCACCCGAACCTCCTTACACCGATGAAGTTTTCCTACCACGAAGGGCCTGACAAATTCATAAGGACCACCTGCCAAAGAGGCTACCATTGAATGGTCAGCGAGTCCACCCGAACCTCCTTACACCGATGAAGTTTGCCTACCATGAAGGGCCTGACAAATTCATAAGGACCACATGCCAAAGAGGCTACCATCGAATGGTCAGCGAGTCCACCCAAACCTCCTTACACAGATTAAGTTTGCCTACCACGAAGGGCCTGCCAAATTCATAAGGACCACTTGCCGAAGAGGCTACCATCGAATGGTCAGCGAGTCCACTCGAACCTCCTTACACCGATGAAGTGAACAACAACGAACATAAGACTTGTTGAGAAAAAAGGATCTTTTATTGATGATGACTCAAACATTTACAGACTTCCGGTATACTGACATTGTATCTACTGAAAGTACTTTCGAAGCCTGCCAGCATGCCAAGTATTCTTGATCTCTGATCCGTCCAATGCCCTCAACCGATAAGTCCCTGGCTTCAGTACTTCAACAACTTCATACGGTCCGTCCCATTTCGGCATTAGCTTTCCCAAGTTCTGAGGCGTAGATTCTTCGACTTCCCTAAGGACAAAATCTCCCACTCCAAATCTACAAAGCTTTACCCCCTTATTGTAATGCTTAGCCACTCTTCGTTGATAGGCCGCCAATCTGATCAAAGTTGTTTCCCTGACTTCTTCGAGCAAATCCAGATTGACCTTCAACCCTTCTTCGTTATAAATTTCTTTGAATTGACTGACCCGAAGACTCGGAGATCCAATTTCAACTGGGCCTAAGGCATCAGTACCATAGGCTAGCTTGAAAGGTGAATCCCCTGTTGTAGTCCTCGGTGTAGTCCTATAAGTTCATAACACGCTGAGAAGCTCCTCTGGCCATCTCCCCTTAGCTTCATCTAGTCTACGCTTGATCCCATTTAGTAGCGTTCTATTGGTCACCCTCGACCGCCTGGATCGATCATGGATGAGCTATCAAGTCTTTCCGTTTGAACCCCCAATTCCTTAAAAAATGCTTCAAATTTCGATCCAACGAACTGGCGTCCGTTGTACGATATCACCACCTTAAGAATTCTGAAACAAAATACTACTGACTCCTTCATGAACTTAAAACATTCTTGTTCCATTATCAACCTAAGTGGCTTCGCTTCAACCCATTTGGTCATATAATCAATGGCGACTATAACAAAACTGACATGACCTTTAGCTTTCGACAATGGACCCAGTATATCAACCCCCCAGACATCAAAGGGTATAGGAGATAAGATCGAGTATAGCTCTTCTGGTGGCTGATGTGGGATCGGACTATTGATTTGACACTTCTCGCATTTCTTGACGTACTCCGTAGCTTCCTTGAAGATTGTAGGCTAGTAGTATCCTTGACGAAGTACTTTGTAGGCTAATGACTTAGAAGCCATATGGTCGCCATTGATGCCCTCGTGAACCTCTCGAAGAGCATATTCACCTTCAAATAGAGTTAAACATTTCAGTAATGAAGATGAAAAGGCCCTTTGGAAGAGATCCCCATCTATCACAACGAAGTTAGCACTCTTATACTTGACTTTCTTGGCCAACATCTGATCTGAAGGAAGGACGCCATCTGCCAGATACTCCAGATATGGAGTCAACCAGCAGTTAGTACGATTGATACACATTACCGATTCATGCTGAACACTAGGATGCATCAAAATTTCTAAGTAAACGGACCCATCGAAGATATTAGCATCCGTAGTGGCCAATTTTGACAGTGCATCGGCAATGGAATTGTCATTACGCTCGACCTCTTGGAACTCATACGACTGGAAATACTGAAGCTAATCTTTTAACTCTGCCAAATACTTGACCATTCTCTAACCTCGAGCTTCGTATTCTCTCGAGACTTGCTTGACGACCAACTGAGAATCACTGAAGATGACTATCCTCTTCACTTCGAGACTCTTAGCCAGTCGTAACCCTGCTAATGTGACGGCCCTGAATCCGAGGTCCCGAATCACCGCGGATCCGGTTCGATCATTCTATACAACTATTACTATTTGCGGAAGATATAAACATAAATTGTTTATACATTAAACTTACACACTTTTCCCCAAGGTCGAGTAACCTTAACTTATACTCAAATAATAACTTTTCTAACATATAACATTATTATCAAACTACACTATTACAAAACTAATCGCGCACATTCACTTTAAGCTGGACCTGTCTTTAACATTTCCTTGTATCCGAAGCATTCGCCTTAATCTGCAATGTTTTATCATGATATAGCAAGGGTGAGCATAAGGATTGCCCAACAAGTTTAAGTTCAATAATATAACGATATATCATGATTGAAAGAATCTGAATAATAAGCTGGCTATAATTCAACAATATAATTGTGAACTAGCAAGAACAAATTTATGACTGAACAAGTATTATACATGAACAAATATATCTGAACCAACTGGTAATGAAGGTGATCAGCCTTTCATACCTGATTTATACATGCAATATGTACAAAGTAAAATTCATGGAAACCAGCAATGATTAACCATAAGCTTATCCGAATGAAACACTCTCAATAGAGTAAAGTAAAATAAACTTGCCTGAACCGTTGATTATCGCTACGCAATTTATATCGCCTTATCCGAAGACCTAATATTAGTAATATAGATCTCCAATATTAGAATAATATCATCACAATATAATACTATAATATATATATATATATACATAGAATAACCTAAACACATAACACATAACCCTATCAGTCTATAACACACATAAGACTCGGTATCAAGTCAAACTTTTGCAGCCTGAGTTGAACCCGACACAAATCTAACATCCCGACGGTCTAGTCGGAAAAAACTTCGAGTTTAAGTTCAATTAAACTCTAACTAAACACTTAACATGTGACGCCCCGAAAATAGGTATACATCACCCATCTTGAGTTGTCAAATACATGGTACAAAATTCAAATACAATCTTAAATATACAACATGAGCTATGAGTTTTAATACAAATATTGTCTTCTAGACAACATTAAAACTCAAAATAAGTCCTCAATACATTTATTAACACACTATTTCACAGAATAGTGAGGACTACTAATGCTATCCTCTGGTCCATCACTCCGTTCCCCGACTCATCCCAGCTATATTCTCATTTCTTGAAGAGAACAATGAAAGAAAGGGTGAGCTCAACTAGCCCAATAAGAAATATTATGACTAAGATAATGCAGAATAAATTATCATTAGCCTTCAACAGTGTTAAACTGATAAAATATAACAAATATCAAGTTTAACTGCAGCGGAACAAGCAACCCATTAGAAGAGTCAAGTAGAGAATAAAATCTACTATCTTCTATGATTTAAATGGTTTTTCATGACTTTTATCGCTGAGACTCAGCTTAATAAATAATTCACATCATTGAATCACCCCTGCACTACGACCAATGATATTCTTTAGTATCACGACCACAATTATCCATGCACTACGGGTCAAGAATATTTGTGTATTCATTAATGGTCATAATCATGCCAACAACTGTCCATCAATGCACTATGGGCCAATGAGGACTTTTACCACATCACTTGTAACATTACGGTCATGATTACACCGACTAATCCATGGTTATAATCATACCAAGTCCATCTATGCACTACAGGCCACATATGACTTTCAAAAAATATAAACATGAGGATGATGACAATGATATAAGAATTCAATAAAACAAGTTCAAGAATTAATTTATCCAGGAACTAATAATGTCCAAATTGTCAACATGATACTGCTTTGTAGAGTAAAATTCAAGAATGCTCAAAAGAATATTTCCATGAAAAGATACTTGATGAAGCGCAAATATCAAGGATATTCCACTAATTTCATGGAGTATAGAAGTCAAAACTTTAACCAACTGAGTATAATAAAGAATGGAATAACAAAAGAAATCACCATGCATACGCAGATTTAGATGATGCATTATTCCAATGTAATACTAAATAATCGAGCTGTGTCAAAGTAAATTCGCACCGGCGACGTGATGTTCCAACAAAATAATAAAGAATGGAATAATAACAGAAATCACCATGCATGCGGTATTTAGATGACATGTGTTATTCCAATGTAATACTAATAAGGATTTAATCGTGTCCCATAGAAAACGCATGACGGTGATATTCCAAATGAATAATATAAAGATTTTAACTAGGTCCCATGTAAAACGCATGCATGTGATATTCCAAATGTAATAGTAAAGACGGAATAATAGAAGAATGTCACCAAGTATAGGGTAGCCCACGATACAAAAGTTATTCTAATGTAATAATAAAGAATGAAATAACATAAGTTCTCTTCATGAATATAAAAGAATAACACCCCTTACGAGTACAACAAATAATATTCCCTACCTTAAGAAGAAGAAGAGCTTCGGATATATAAGTAAGTGAAGTAGCGTAATACTTTCTTCTTTCTCTCTATAGTTTATCTCTTTAGAGTTTCAAAGAATTCGTAAGAAAAATAATGAAGGAATGAGCTTCTATTTATAGAAAAATGAATCAAGCATAGTAATTAACTCATGAACGGTCCAGATTGATTTATTTTAATCTGACTATCCATATTTAAAGCAAAATCTTTTAAATAAAATATAATATATTCTATTTATAATCTAATAAAACGAATAACTTTATAAAAGATTTTACTATCACAGCACTATGCAAATACTATGCATAATAAAATATAATATATTCTAATTATTGTCTAATAAAATGTATAACTTTATAAAAGTATTATGTTTTATATAAAAAGATTTTACTATGCAAAACACTATGCGAGACACTATGCAACACTATGCATAATAGAATATAATATATTCTATTTATAGAATAACTTTATAAAAGTATTACATTTTTATATAAAAGATTTTTTGTATTATTACATTAATAATACCAACAAAACCGAGTGACTTATCACGTAAGCATCAATAATTAATACCGTGCGCTACTATGCAACCACGCCAGACATTACTATACTTTTAACAATCGGTGTTTCAACAAATTAACAGAAACTTTCGCCAAGTTATTTTCATAAAAGTATTTTTGTCGCTTTCAATTCGACAATAATTACATTGTAGGGGTCCACCAATGATTGTGCTTGCAGTACCTAATATTCCCCGACCAATCGAATATTATATAACAACTTGCATACTTTGCAAAATTTATAAATATTTCCCACAACTATAACATTATATCAATTTCACTCCATAATATTCAAAAATAATAATTATAGAAAATTCATCTTTATTCAAAAAGTTGGGGTTTTACAATCTCCCATTCTTATGAAATTTCACCCTCGAAATTAAGGTACGTACCTGGTATGTCGAAGAGGTAAGGATACCTTGATTTCATTTCAGATTCTAACTCCCAAGTCATTTCCTCAACATCGTGGTTTCTCCACAAAACTTTGACTTGAGGTATAACCTCGGAGCATAGAATATGTTCCTTCTTATCCATGATTTGAATAGGGACCTCTTCATACGTCAAATCTTCCGCTATTTCGTCCGGTTCTAACTCAATAATGTGGTTCGGGTCTTCCACATATTTACGTAACATGGATATGTGAAAAACGTTATGAACACGAGACATACTTGGCGGTAAAGCGAGTCTATAGGCCACAATTCCTACTCGATCAAGGATTAAAAATGGGCCAATAAATCAAGGATTGAGCTTTCCTCTCTTTCCAAATCTCGTAACTCCTTTCCATGGAGCAACACGTAACAACAAATGATCTCCTATATCGAATTCCACATCCTTTCGATGAAGATCAAAGATAACTCTTTTTGTCGATCTTGTGAGGTTTTTATACGTTGTTGGGATCGTTTGAATCTTTTTCAGAGTCATACGTACTCAACTCGGTCCCAACAACGTTGCTTCTCCTACCTCATCCCAAAGATACCGAGAACGACACTTTCTTCCATACAACGCTTGAATGGAGCCATGCCAATACTTGCTTGATAACCGTTATCAGTAGGAAAACTCCACCAATGGTAAGAACTTGTCCCAACTTCCTTGAAATCAAGGACACAAAGTCTTAATAGATCTTCAAGAGTTTGAATAGTCCTCTCTCATCGTCCGTCCGTCGAGGATGATATGCCGAAATAAATCAGAATCTGCGCTCCATAGCTTTCTCGCAAAACTAACCCAAAATCATGAAGTGAATCTTGGGTCTCGATCGAAACTATGGATACTGGCATACCATGCAGTCTTACAATCTCGTTTATGTACATACGAGCAAGATGTTCAAGTGTATAGGTTTCTCGTATCATTAAGAAATGAGCAGACTTGGTCAATCTATCAACAATGACCCAAATCGCATCTATACCTTGAGAAACCTTAGGAAGACCGGTAACGAAATCCATGGTAATGTGCTCCCACTTCCATTCTGGAATTTCAAGTGGTTGTAATGGACCTTTTGGTACTTGATGCTCCGCCTTGACTCGTTGACACGTTAGACACCTTGAGATAAACAACGCTATCTCTCTTCATATTGCCCCACCAAAATGTATGTTGAAGATCATGATACATTTTGGTACTCCCAGGATGGATTACAAACGGTGTGTTATGCACCTCCATCATTATTTTATACTTTAAATCAGGGTCGTTAGGAACACAAAGTCTGGAGTTGACTCGAAGTATTCCTTCTTCATCGATTCTTGCTTCCTAATAGCACCTTCTTGCACTTTCTTCCTCATATGCGCATCACCTGTGTCCAGAGCTCGCTTGAGCAACTTTAACTTTATCAATTAAAGCCGGTTCTACTCATATATTCGCCATCATCACATGGGTCCTCGGAGTCTTTAACTCTATCTCCATCCTTTGCAAGTCACACAAAATGGGCCTTTGTGTTGACAATATCGCACTCGTGATTTGCATATGATCTTCTACTCAATGCGTCGCCTACCACGTTCGCTTTTCCGTGATGGTATTGGATGGTATGATCATAATCTTTCAACAGTTCAAGCCAACGTCGTTGTTGAATGTTGAGTTCCTTTTGAGTGAAGAAATATTTGAGGCTTTTATGATTTGTAAAGATCTCCACCTTCTCCCCATACAAGTAATGCCTCCAAATTTTAAGTGCGAAGACAACAGCTGCTAACTCTAGGTCATGAGTAGGATAATTCCTCTCATATTCTTTGAGTTGTCGTGAGGCATAGGCTATGACTTTCCCAAAGTTACATGAGAACACATCCTAACCCTTTGCCCAAGCATCACCAGAGATGACAAATCCTTCCGAACTAGATGGTATTGTCGTAACAGTCTTAAATTTGTCTCCTCTCGAGTTCTTGAAAACTCTTCTCACATTCCTCGCTCCAATCAACTTAGTATCTTTCCGAGTCAGCTGAGTTAGTGGAGTAGCGATTCGAGAAAACCCTTCTACGAATCTCTGATAATAACCAATTAAGCCGAGAAAGCTACGCTTTTCGGTCATTGATTTAGGTTGCTCCCGTGTTTGAATAGCTTCAATCTTTCTTTGGTCAATGGATATTCCATGACTTGATACCACGCGCCCAAGGAATGCTACCTCCTCAAGCCGTAACTCGCATTTCTTAAACTTGGCATAAAGCTTATATTCACGAAGCTTTTGGAGTATCAGCCTCAAATGTTGCTCATGATCTTCACGGCTTTTGGAATAAATAAGGATGTCATCAATAAAGACGACCACAAAGTGATCTAAATATTCCATGAATACTCGGTTCATCATATCCATGAAGGCAACAGGAGCATTAGTCAATCCAACGGACATGACTAGGAATTCATAATGCCCGTACCAAGTTCTGAAAGCCGTCTTTAGAATGTCATCGGTTCTAATCTTTAATTGGTGATATCCAGAACGAAGATCAATCTTTGAAAAGAATTTGGCTCTTTGCAACTGGTCAAACAGATCATCAATACGTGGCAATGGATACCTAATTTTGATGGTGACATGATTCAACTCTCGATAATCAATACAAAGTTGCATACTCCCATCTTTCTTCTTCACGAATAGAACAGGAGCACCCCAAGGAGACGTACTAGGACGAATGAAACCAATATCTAACAATTCTTGCAATTGGGTCTTTAACTCCTGAAGTTCAATAGGAGCCATTCGATATGGGGATTTGGAAATGGGTTTTATACCGGGTTCAAGGTCGATACAAAATTTAATTTCACGCTCTGGGGGTAGGCCAGGAAGTTCTTCAGGGAATACGTCAGGAAATTCATTAACAATAGAAATATCATTCAAAACTGACATATTTTTGTTTAGATCTGTGACGTGGGCTAAGAAAGCTTGACATCCATTTTTCAATAAACGAATAGCTTTATGGCTTGAGATGACCGTGATTGATTTTAATGGTTTGGTCACTTGAATTCACATAATAGGTTGATTAGGAATATGAAAGCTAACAACCTTACGAAAATAATCAATTGTTGCATGATGAGTAGTTAACCAATCAATCCCTAGAATTACGTCAAATGCAAGTATTTTTAATGAAATAAGATCGACAGGTAATGTGAGGGTACCGATTTGAACCAAACAAGACTTATAAACAGTGAATGTAATGAAGGTTTCTCCCAATGGAGTTTCTACAGATAAGTCAAAGTCTAATTTCTCCAGAGTCAAATTTAATCGTTGAACGCAAGTAGGAGAAATAAAAGAATGGGTAGAACTGGTATCAAATAAGGTATAGACTTCGCTAGAGTTTATGATAAGCTTACCCGTGATGACCTCATTCGGGTTCCTTGCTTTCTGGGAGGTCACAACAAACGCTCTCCTCAGTACTACCAAATTTTGACTTTTCCGGGACGACCTTTGGTGCCTCCATCCTAGTTGAACTTGTCTTCTATGAATGACAAAATCGGGCTAAGTGACCTTCTCTTCCACAATTATAACATGCTTTGATGGCATCGCCAGCTTGGACCGATGTGTCCCTCCTTCCGCATTTGAAGCATACGATAGGTGGTCGTTTTCCTTCCTTAACAACAAAAGCCAAGATGCCGACGTCCTTCCATCATTGTTGAATCTCTTTTCTTGAAATGTCCATTTTACCGCTTGGCCATGATTACCACTGAAGTGGTTACCATTTTTGGCATGTTGATTCCCTCCACGTTTGTTGTCACCGTTTCGATGACTGATACCACTAGTATTTTCATGTTGTCGGCTGCTTTCTCTTGGTTGCGTTGACTCGTTACCGCACTCCAATAATTGAGCCCTATTTACAACATCTGAGTACAAACACAATTTATGAGAAATAAGATATTGACGTATCTCCGGTTTCAAACCTCTTAAAAACATTTGCGTCATTTGCTCCTCATTATCGACCAAATGGAATGAAAATCGGGATAACTCTGTAAATTTAGCCGCGTATTGCGACATAGTAATATTGTTTTGTTCCAACTTGATAAACTCCACCTCTTTCATATGACGAATACTCTTGGGAAAGTACTTGTCGTTGAATAGCTCTTGGAAATTCTCCCAAGACATCTTGAGTGCGTTAGGCTCGTACGTTTTACAGATTCCCACCAGTAATCTGCCTCTTCACGCAACATGAAGGTGGCAAAGGGAACCTTTTGCTCCTTGGAGCATCCCAAAACATCAAATATCTTGGTGATCTGCTTTATCCATGCTTTCGCCTTAAGTGGTTTTGGCTCTCCAATAAACTCCGGTGGTCCCAAATTTTTTGAATCTGCTTAATGCGGTGACCATCAGAGAGTTTCTAGTGTTTCCACCTACATTTTGGACAGGAGCCGCTCTCGCCTGATGTTGCATGAATTGCATAAAGCCTCTAAACAATCAATCATTCATCATTTGGTCAGTGTTGTTGTTTGTATGAGGATTGTCGCCTTCCTGATGCACATTCTCCTGATTATTAATATGTGGAGACTCGACGGTCTCCTGTGCTCCATTGCTATTCTCAATATTCTCGAATGTCATTTTCAGATACTGCCACAAAATAAGGGTTAGTTGACATGTAACATATTATCTCTAAACTCTGACCAACCAATTAAATACCAAATAAACTTAGGTAGGTCATACTAGCGAAGGAATTCCCGGTTTCTCCCCTCCTAGTTCTAGTCTCACATCTTAGCCAGGGATCATATCCCTAAGCTTTGATACCAACTGTGACGCCCCCAAAATAGGTATACATCACCCATCTCGAGTGAGCACAGGAGACCGTTGAGTCTCCACATATCAATAATCAGGAGAATGTGCATCAGGAAGGCGACAATCCTCATGCAAACAACAACACTGACCAAATGATGAATGATGGATTGTTTAGAGGCTTTATGCAATTCATGCAACATCAAAGCGAGAGCGCTCCTCATTCAAAATGTAGTTGGAAACACTGGAAACTCTTGGACGATCACCGCTAAATGCTTCAAGAAGCCGGGACCACCGTAGTTTATTGGAGCCAAAACCACTTAAGGCGGAAGCATGGATAAAGCAGATCACCAAGATATTTGATGTTTTGGGATGCTCCGAGAGAGCAAAAGGTTCCTTCGCCACCTTCATGTTGCGTGAAGAGGCGACATCGGTGGGAATCAGAAACGCACTCCACCTGACGACTCAAGATATCTTGGGAGAAGTTCCAAGAGCTATTCAACGACAAGTACTTTCCCAAGAGTATTCGTCACATGAAAGAGGTGGAGTTTATCAAGTTGGAACAAAACAATATGACCGTGTCGCAATACGCGGCTAAATTTGCGGAGTTATCCTGGTTTTCATTCCATTATGAGGGTGGATATTGTCTAGAAGACAATATTTGTATTAAAACTCACAGCTCTCTTGTTGTATATTAAATATTGTATTTGTATTTTGTACCATGTATTTGGCGACTCAGAATAGGTGATGTATACCTATTTTGGGGCGTCACATAATCCTCATCAGTAAAGGAGATTACCGTTCCTGGATAAGGCCTGTCAGTCTTCGGGAGGGTACCCGCCACTGACATGAACGAATCCAGATAACTTCGACGCTTCATTCCAACAAATTTGCCAGAAGTACCCCCAGTGATGACATCTACCACATGCCTCGCCGGTTGTCCGGGGAGAGCCATCAATGCAGTCGAAATGGTTTGAAAGCAACCTCAATAGCAGTTCTCTGTAAGACCCCAACTTTTATAAATAAAGATGAATTTTCTATAAATATTATTTTTGAATATTATAGAGTAAATTTGATATAATGTTATAGTTGTGGGTAATATTTATAAATTTTACAAAGTAAGCAAGTTGTTATAAAATATTCATTTGGTCGGGGAATATTCTTTTTGTCGGGGAATATTCGTACGACGGCACAATCATTGGTGGACCCCACAATAGAATTATTGTCGGATTAAGAAAATGACAAAAATACTTTATGAAAATAATGGCGGAGGTGTTACCGTTAAAATTGTTGAACTACCCAGTAGTAAAAGTACAGTAATACGCGTGGTTGCATAGTAGCACACGGTATTGATTATTGATGCTTACGTGAGAAGTCACTCAGCTATACTCAATTATTACAGTAATTGCTGTATCATATCTCTTATATTATTGATTCAATTATTGTCACAGTATCATCTGTATAATTTGTTATATTATTAAATCAATAATTGAGACGAGAAGTTATAAATGATTAATAATTGTTGAAAGATTAAATATGTGTTGATTAAAAATAAAATGATTTGTGGTAATATTTATTCAATCCTTGATGTATATAAAGAGTCTATTATGAGACGTTTGTGGTAAGTTTGGTTATTTTATGGGGGGGGGGGGCCCATATGTCATCATCTAAGAGTCTCTTTGTCAATAGTAATTACCTTCACTTAGTAATAGTAATTACCTTCGTCAATAGTAATTACCTTCGCTCAATAGTAACTACCTTTACCAGACGCCAAACCACTTGTCGTTTCATATTACAAAGTCAAACCAATTGTCGCTTCACATTACAGCGCCAAACCACTTTTCTTTTCACATCACTACCGCAAGCCACTTGCCTTTTCACATTTCAAGTGCTAAGCTATAAATCTTCTATAAATAGAGGCCCAAAGGTTTCATTATTTTCACTTAATTCATTCAAGCTATAGAGAGAGAAAGTATAGAGAGATAAGAGAGAAAGAAGAAGAGTATTCACATTACACTCTATCGCATATTTAATCTACTACTAATGTAAGGGGTGTTATTCTTTCTTATTCATGAAGAGAACTGTTGTTATTCCATTGCTTATTATTCTCATTGCTGAATAACTTTTTATACGCCATTTACCCTATACTTGGTGACATTCTTCTATTATTCTCATTGGAACATCCTATCTGTGTTTTACACCGGACACGTTCTCGTCTTTATTATTATTCTTCGCTGGAACATCCTCATGCATGTGTTTTACACCTGACTTGGTTCCGCTTTTTATTATTATTCTGCTGGAACATCCTCATGCGGTGTTTTTTACACCGGACTGGTTCCGCTTCTTTATTATTCTCGTTGGAACATCTTGTCAAGTTGCAAATTTTGCCTCGCCTCGGTTCCGTTATTATTTTTCCTGTTGGAATAACTCGTTTGTCATGGGTACCGCATGCACGGTGATTTCTTTTGTTATTCCATTCTTTATTATACTCAGGTTGTTAAAGTTTTGACTTCTATACTCCATGAAATTAGTAGAATATCCTTAATATTTGCGCTTCATCCAAAGATCTTTTCATGGAAATATTCTTCCGATCATTCTTGAATTTTACTCTACAAATCAAGATCATGTCGATAATTTGGACATTATTAGTTCTCGGATAAATTAATTCTTGAACTTGTTTTATTGAGTTCTTATATCATTGTCATCATCCTCATGTTTATATTATGTTGAAAGTCATCTGTGGTCCATAGTGCATAGATGGACTTGGTATGATTATGACCAGTGGATTATTCTAAGGTAATCATGACCGTAATGTTACAAATGATGTGGTAAAAGTTATCATTGGCCCGTAGTGCATTGATGGACACGATTGTTGGCATGATCACGACCATTAATGAATACACGAATGTCCTTGGTCGTAGTGCATGGATAATTTGTGGTCGCGATACTAAAGAATATTCTTGGTCAGTAGTAGTATGAGTGATTCGATGATGTGGATTATTTATTAAGCTGAGTTCCAGTGATAAAAGTTATGAAAAACCTTTTAAATCATAAAAGATAGTAGATTTTATTATCTACTTGACTCTTTTAATGGATTGTTTGTTCCGCTGCAGTTAAACTTGATGTTGTTATATTTTATCAGTTTAACACTGTTGAAGGTTAACGATAATTTATTCTGCATTATCTTAGTCATAATATTTCTTACTGGGCTAGTTGAGCTCACCCTTTCTTTCACTGTTTTCTTCAGGAAATGAGAACATAGCAGGGACTAGTCGGGAAACAGAGTGATGGTCCAGAGGATAGCATTAGTAGTCCTCACTATTCTGTGAAATAGTGTGTTAATAATTGTAATGAGGACTCCTTTTGAGTTTGTATAATCTCTAGTAGACAATAATTGTATTCAAACTCATAGTTATGTTTTGTCGTATTGTACACGACAGTTGTATTAGTAAGTTGTATTTGAATTTTGTACCATGTATCTGACGACCCAAGATGGGTGATGTATACCTAATTTTGGGGACAGTTGGTATCAAAGCTTAGGGATATGATCCCTGGCTAAGATGTGAGAATAGTACTAGGAGGGGAGAGACGGGGAATTCCTTCGCTAGTATGACCTACCTAAGTTTATGTGGTATTTAATTGGTCGATCGTAATTTAGGGATAATATGTTACATGTCAATTAACCTTTATTTTGTGGCGATGTTCAAAATGACATCCGAGAATGTTGAGAATAGCAATGGAGCACAAAGAAAGCACCGCTGATTCACCACATATCAATAATCAGGATAATGTGCATCAGGAAGGTTACAATCCTCATGCAAACAATAACACTGACCAAATGATGAATGATCAAATGTTCAGGGGCTTTATACAATTCATGCAACAAAGAAGCGAGAGCGGCTCCTCGTCCAAAATGCGGTGGAAACACTTTGAAACTTTCATGGTCACCGCTAAACAGTTCAAGGAGCTGGGACCACCGGAGTTCAAGGGAGAGCCAAAACCACTTATGGTGGAAGCATGGATAAAGCAGATCACCAAGATATTTGATGTCTTGGGATGCTCCGAGGAGCAAAAAGTTCCCTTTGCCGCCTTTATGTTGCGCGAAGAGGCATTCATCGGTGGGAATTCCAGAAACATACTCAACTCCGCCAGATTAAAGATGTCTTGGGAGAAGTTCCAAGAGCTGTTCAACGACAAATACTTTCCCGAAAGTATTCGTCACATGAAGGAGGTGGAGTTTATCAAGTTGGAAGAAAACAATATGACTGTGTCGCAATACGAGGCTAAATTTGCGAGTTATCCCAAATTAAGTCCCCACTTGGTGGATAATGAAGAGAGAATGACACGGATGTTTTTAAGAGGTTTGAAGCCGGAGATACGTCAACATCTTATTTCTCATAAACTGTGTTTATATTCAGATGTTGTAAATAGGGCTCAGTTAGTGGAGCGCGATAACGAGTCAACGCAACTAAAAGAGAGCAAATTGACATAATGATAATACCAAATGAGAGCGATCATCGAGCGGTGACAACAAGCATGGAGGAATCAATAAAGCCGTAAATGGTAACCACTTCTGGTAATCAGGGCCAAAACAATAAGAATTGACATTTCAAGAAGAGGAGATTCAACAATGATGGAAAGACGTCAACACCAGCACCTGTTGTTAAGGAAGGAAAACGACCACCTATCATATGTTTCAAATGCGAGGGAGGGGCACATCACCCAAACTAAGCGATGTGCAGTCAAAGCATGTTATAATTGTGGAAGAAAATGTCACTTAGCCTCATTTTATTGTTCATCAAGACAAATTCAACTAGGATGGAGGCACCAAAGGTCATTCCCAGAAAAGTCAAACCCGGTGAGTGTAAGGGAGAAGCGCTTTGTTGTGACCTCCTCCGAAAGCAAGGAACCCGAATGAGGTTATCACGGGTAAGCTTATCATAAACTCTAACGAAATTTATACTTTATTTGATACCGGTTCTACCCATTCTTTTATTTCTCCTACTTGCGTTCATCGATTAAATTTGACTCCGGAGAAATTAGACTTTGACTTATCTGTGGAAACTCCGTTGGGAGAAACCTTCATTACATCCACTGTTTATAAGTCTTGTTTGATTCAAATCGGTACCCTCACATTACCTATAGATCTTATTTCATTGAAAATACTTTCATTTGACGTGATTCTAGGGATTGATTGGTTAACTACTCATCATGCAAAAATTGATTATTTCCGTAAGGTTGTTAGCTTTCATATTAATCAACCTATTATGCGAATTCAAGTGACCAAACCATTAAAATCAATCATGGTCATCTCAAGCCATAAAGCTATTCGTTTATTGAAAAACGGATGTCAAGCTTTCTTAGCTCATGTCACAGATTTAAACAAAAATACGTCAGTTTTGAACGATATTTCTATTGTTAATAAATTTCCTGACGTATTCCCCAAAGAACTTCCTGGCCTACCCCTTGAGCGTGAAATTGAATTTTGTATCGACCTTGAACCCGGTACAAAACCCATTTCCAAAGCCCCATATCGAATGGCTCCTATTGAACTTCAAGAGTTAAAGACCCAACTGCAGGAATTGTTAGACATTGGTTTTATTCATCCCCTAGTACTTCTCCTTGGGGTGCTCCTGCTCTATTCGTGAAGAAGAAAGATGGGAGTATGCGACTTTGTATTGATTATCGGAGTTGAATCATGTCACCATCAAAATAGGTATCCATTGCCACGTATTGATGATATGTTTGACCAACAGCAAGGAGCCAAATTCTTTTCAAAGATTGATCTTCGCCCTTGATATCACCAATTGAAGATTAGAACCGATGACATTCCAAAGACGGCTTTTCGAACTCTATGACGGGCATTATGAATTCCTATTCATGTCCTTTGATTGACTAATGCTCCAGCTTGCCTTCATGGATATGATGAACCGAATATTCAAGGAATATTTGGATCACTTTGTGGTCGTCTTTATTGATGACATCCTTATTTATTCCAAAAGCCGTGAAGATCATGAGCAACACTTGAGGCTGACACTCCAAAAGCTTCGTGAATACAAGCTTTATGCCAAGTTGAAGAAATACGAATTCTGGATTGAGGAAGTAGCATTCCTTGGGCACGTAGTATCAAGTCATGGAATATCTGTTGACCAGCAAAGATTGAAGCAATTCAAAGCTGGGAGCAACCTAAATCAGTGACCGAAGTACGTAGCTTTCTCGGTTTAGCTGGTTATTATCGGAGATTCGTGGAAGGATTTTTCTCGAATCGCTACTCCATTAACTCAGCTGACTCAGAAAGATACAAAGTTCTGTTGGAGTGAAGAATGTGAGAGGAGTTTTTAAAAACTCAAGAGGAGACTCATTTCGACACCTGTTCTGACAATACCATCTGGCTAGGAGGGATTTGTTATCTACAGTGATGCTTCGGGCAAAGGGTTGGGATGTGTTCTCATGCAACATGGAAAATCATAGCCTATGCCTCAAGACAACTCAAAGAATATGAGAGGAATTATCCTACTCATGATCTAGAGTTGGCAGCTGTTGTCTTTGCACTAAAGATTTGGAGGCATTACTTGTATGGGGAGAAGGTGGAGATCTTTACGGATCATAAAAGCCTCAAATATTTCTTTATTCAAAAGGAACTCAACATGCGACAACGACGTTGGCTTGAACTGTTGAAAGATTATGATCATACCATCCAATACCATCCTGGAAAAACGAACGCGTAGTTATTACACATTGAGTAGAAGATCATATGCAAGTACGAAAAGCGATTTGTCAACGCAAAGGCCCATTTTGTGTGACTTGCAAAGGATGGAGATTGAGTTAAAGACTCCAGGGACCCATGTGATGATGGCGAATATACGAGTAGAACCGACTTTAATCGATAAAGTTAAAGTCGCTTTCAAGTTACGACCACAGATGATGCGTATGAGGAAGAAAGTGCAAGAAGGTGTTATGCTGGGAAGCAAGAATCGATGAAGAAAGAATACTTGAGTCAACTCCAGGACTTTGTGTTCCTAACGACCCGATTTAAAGTATAAAATCATGATGGAGGCGCATAAAACACACCGCTTGCAATCCATCTCGGGAGTACCAAAATGTATCATGATATTCGTCTATATTTTGGTGGAGCAATATGAAGAGAGAGATAGCGTTTTTATCTCAAGGTGTCTAACTTGTCAACGAGTTAAAGCGAGCATCAAGTACCAAAAGGTCTATCAGCAACCACTTGAAATTCCGAGAATGGAAGTGGGAGCACATTACCATGGATTTCATTCTGTGTCTTCCTAAGGTTTCTCAAGGCATAGATGCGATTTGGGTTATTGTTGATAGATTGATTCAAGTCTCGCTCATTTCTTACCGATACGAAAAAACTTATACACTTGAACGCCTTGCTCAGATGTACAAAAATGAGATTGTAAGATCGCATGGTATGCCAAAGATCCATAGTTTCGATCGAGACCCAAGATTCACTTCACGATTTTGGGTTAGTTTGCAAAAAGCTATGGGCACGCATTTATGATTTAGCTTTCTAAGATATCATCCTCGCATTTTACGGATAGTCTGAGAGGACTATTCAAACTCTCAAGATCTATTAAGACTCGTGTCCTTGATTTCAAGGGAAGTTGGGACAAGTTCTTACCATTGGTGGAGTTTTCCTACAACAACAGCTTATCAAACAAGTATTGGCATGGCTCCATTCAAGCATTGTATGGAAGAAAGTGTCGCTTCCAAAGATAATCGGGATGAGGTGGGTGAAAACAACGTTGTTGGGACCAGAGTTGGTACGTATGATGACTACGAAAAATATTTAAACGATCCGACAACGTATAAAAACCTCACAAGATCGACAAAAGCGTTATGCTGATCTTCATCGAAAGGACGTGGAATTCGATATAGGAGATCATGTGTTGTTGTGTGTTGCTCTATGGAAAGGAATTACGAGATTTGGACAAAAGAGGAAAACTCAATCCTCGATTCATCGGCCAATTTTTAATCCTCGATCGAGTAGGAACTGTGGCCTATAGACTCGCTTTACCGCCAAGTATGTCTCGTGTTCATAACGTTTTTCACATATCCATGTTACGTAAATATGTGAAAGACCCGAACCACATTATTGAGTTAGAACCGGACGAAATAGCGGAAGATTTGACGTATAAAGAGGTTCCTGTTCAAATCTTGGATAAGAAGGAACATATTCTATGCTCCAAGGTTATACCTCAAGTCAAAGTTTTGTGGAGAAACCACGATGTTGAGGAAATGACTTGGGAGTTAGAATCTGAAATAAAATCAAGGTATCCTTACCTCTTCGACATACCAGGCATGTACCCTAATTTCGAGGGTGAAATTTCATAAGAAGGGGAGGTTGTAAGACCCAAACTTTTATAAATAAAGATGAATTTTCTATAAATATCACTACAAAAAAATAGGTCATTGCCGACAGACCTTGCCATCGCCAATGACCTCATTGCCGTCGCCAATGACCTCATTGCCGTCGCCAATAAGGTCATTGGCGACGGCAAGGTCCGTCGCCTGTCCCGTCGCCGTATGGGTCGTCGCCCCAGCTCCGTCAGCTCACCGCCGTCATAGGCAAGGGGGTCATTAAAGACGATGTTATTCTTACGACCGGGTAGTCGAAATGATGTATTTGGCGACGGCGATGGCATGCATTAATAAATTCGTCAAGAAGTTTTTTTCCAGAAAATTACAAAAAACGCATTGCCGAGCCAATGATCCATGCCCGTCGCCAATGAGCTTTTTTAGAAAAAAATATTAAAAAAATTGCAAAACACTCCTGTTCATTTACATATATATAATTATACCTGTTATAAACTAAAGAAAAATTATAAAGAATTATTCACGAACGCATATCAATAACAATAATAACTTTTGCTATATCAACCATCAATGTAATCATAAACAATCAAAATATAGTTAGATACATATACCATCAACCTAACTAGATTATAAACTCTAGTCTGTACAACTCAAAAGCTGAATAAATATACATATATGAAAGTCAAAATATAAACATAATGGGTACTACAACCCAAGATCAGGAATCTCGGTATCACCATCGCCGCTGGTCCCACCACCGGTCCCACCTTCGGTCTGATTGTCGGTCCCACCCTCAATAGTCTCATCAGCTGCCCGACGATCATCACCATCTCCACCGCGGGCATCGCCTGTGCCGCAGACTCCACCCACCGAAGTCTCATCAACAAGGCCTTACAATATTAAAATATATTAATAATGAATTCGAAAATAGATCATATTTAAGTTAGTTTTGTTTGTGTTCTTATTCATGTTCAGTTTTGTAAACTGAGCGATAGCTCGGCTTTCGTATGTCGGAATCGAGTCCCGTAAGTTCTAACGCGTGTCAAATACCTACGCGGTGCTATATGTGTGTTTGCGTGTCGTTCGAACGGCCGGTGCGGGTTTTGAACTCTTTTTCGGCTTTTTGCCTAAGTGTTAGTCAGTAATGAAAACTGGACGATAACTCAGCTTTCGTACGTCGGAATCGAGTCCCATAAGTTATAACACATGTCAAATACCTACGCACTGCTATGTGTGTGTTTGCGTATCGTTCGGACGGCCGGTGCGCGTTTTGAACTCTTTTTTGGCTTTTTGCCTAAGTGTTGGCGAGTTTTGAAAACTGGACGATAACTCGGCTTCCGTACGTCGAAATCGAGTCCCGTAAGTTCTAACGCGTGTCAAATACCTACGCGGTGCTATGTGTGTGTTTGCGTGTCGTTCGGACAGCCGGGTGCGGATTTTGAACTCTTTTTCGGCTTTTTGCCTAAGTGTTGGCCAGTTTTGCAAACTGGGCGATAGCTCGGCTTCCGTACATCGGAATCGAGTCCCGTAAGTTCTAACGCGTGTAAAATACCTACGCGGTGCTATGTGTGTGTTTGCGTGTCGTTCGGACGGCCGGTGCGGGTTTTGAACTCTTTTTTGGCTTTTTGCCTAAGTGTTGGTGAGTTTTACAAACTGGGCGATAACTTGGCTTTTGTACGTCGGAATCGAGTTCCGTAAGTTTTAACGCGTGTTAAATACCTACGCGGTGCTATGTGTGTGTTTGCGTGTCGTTCAGACGGCCGGTGCGGGTTTTGAACTCTTTTTTGGCTTTTTGCCTAAGTGTTGGCGAGTTTTGCAAACTGGGCGATAGCTCGGCTTCCGTACGTCAGAATCGAGTCCCGTAAGTTCTAACGCATGTCAAATACCTACGCAGTGCTATGTGTGTGTTTACGTGTCATTCGAACGACCGGTGCGGGTTTTGAACTCTTTTTCGACTTTTTGCCTAAATGTTGGCGAGTTTTGCAAACTGGGAGATAGCTCGGCTTCCGTACGTCGGAATCAAGTCCCATAAGTTCTAACGCGTGTCAAATACCTACGCGGTGCTATGTGTGTGTTTGCGTATCGTTCGGACGACTGGTGCGGGTTTTGAACTCTTTTTCGGCTTTTTGCCTAAATGTTGGCGAGTTTTGCAAACTGGGCAATAGCTCAGCTTTCGTACGTCGGAATCGAGTCCTGTAAGTTCTAACGCGTGTTAAATACCTACGCGGTGCTATGTGTGTGTTTGCGTGTTGTTCGGACGGCCGGTGCGGGTTTTGAACTCTTTTTCGGCTTTTTGCCTAAGTGTTGGCCAGTTTTGTAAACTGGGCGATAGCTCGGCTTCCGTATGTCGGAATCGAGTCCCGTAAGTTCTAACACGTGTCAAATACCTACGCGTTGCTATGTGTGTGTTTGCGTGTCATTCGGACGACTGGTGCGGGTTTTGACCTCTTTTTCGCTTTTTTTTGCTAAGTGTTGGCGCTTTGCAAACAGTAATATCTCGGCTTCCGTACGTCGGAATCGATTCCCGTAAGTTCTAACGCGTGTCAAATAACTACGCGGTGCTATGTGTGTGTTTGCGTGTCAAAAAGGGACTGCCGGTGCGATGGTATGTGTTGACATGAACAACCGCTGAAGCCTCGGGGCAATGGAAAAGTAACGTAAGATCTTTCTCGGCACGTCTTTTCCCTTTTTCTTGCACTGTTCACGGTATCTACTTGTACCACAAATATCACATGACCTCTTATCTTTATTGACATCACCGTAATACAACATACAGTCATTCTCACAAGCATCGATCTTCTCATACCCTAGTTTGAGCCTTTTGACCATTTTCTTCACATCATAGTACGACTCCGGTAACTTATTGCCTGCAGGTAAGCACTCCTTCACAATGCTTAACAGTTCATTAAAACCTCTCTCGCTGCAGTCATGTTCGTTCTTAAAGTGTAAAAACTTAGTCACGACAGATAAGATGGTGTGCTTTTCGTGCCGTAAATACGATGGCGTCATTGCTTCATCATGAATAACTCATAGAAACCCTTAGCCCCTGGCTCATTCTCATTGTTGCTCGACGTTCTTGTCATCCCCGATCAGTATTCCACTAAAGTATGAACCAAAGACTTTCACTATCATGTTAGTACAGTCAAAGATTTCGTCACCTCTAGATTCCGGTTCTGATTCATGTTCATCCAACCAAGTTTCCCCAAGATAGATCCATGTCGTATAACCCTGCTTGAACCCATACGCAATTAAGTCGCACATAACATCACTCCTTTCCTTCCACACTTCATTCACACACCTCTTACAAGGACATCTAATCTCATCATTGGCGACTTGCTCAAACGCTAAATTGAGAAACCTGTTCAACCCCACTACTACGGTACTCGAGCTAAGCCCACTCTTATCGGTGGCTACCCTACGCTCCATCCAACTTCGATCAATGTACATCTTGGACAACCTATCTCGCTATATATATGGAAAGTTAGACAAACACAATCAAGTCTCCAAGTTAATGTATATGCAAGCTTATGAGTTTCTAACTTCATCTCCCACTCTAACGTCGTCAGCTTCTATCCCATTCCTTGGATGTATCAGCCTCATCGATGCCAACAACTTGAACACATCTTTAAATTTTTTAGAAATTTCGGCATCACCTCCCCATGGTCTTCAAGTACACGAAATAGACTAACACATCGTAGTCTAAATATTCACCCGAAGAACGTCAAGAGATATATACTGACCGAAAATTCAAAAAATATAAAGACGTGCTCAAGTCGTTAACACCGACCTAAGTGAGATCGAAACATACAAGAACAGTCCCAAAATAGGGACTATTTGAGATTCACTCCTACTAAGTGAATCTCAAACAGGTTTCTAAGCTTCCTAAACTATATGAATTATGAACCTAGAAATTTTATGGTTCTTACTCATAAAAACTGTTTTTGATTTTCTTTGACATAAAAGCTCAAAATAGTTTCATAAGAGAATTTACATAACATACTTATCTATATAAGCTAAAAAGAGATTCAATCAATCAGACTATAACAGGAATGCATCCACTTCTTAAAATTTGCTAACATTCATATATGTATCAAATATCCCAACAACTTTTGCTTCAAATATCCCAACAACTTTTGCTTGAAATTTAGAACAAGGAACAAATTAAAGAACTTCAGTTTCAAATATCCCAACAACTTTTGCTTGAGGAAAACTTTCAAACGTATCACATAAGTAAACACATAGTTCAAACTTTCAAACGTATCACATTAAGAATATTATGCAAGATGAGGATATGATATGCGAATTAACCACTTCACTTGCATGGTTGAATAAGTACTTACTACTAATATTCCTCAGCCCCCAATAAGTACTTGCAAACATAGGAATTTTCCTAATAATCCAATTAAACACCTATTTCTTTTTACAAAATGATTTGCCACGTAAAATTACTTACAAATTTTATAAGAATACCTTCAACGCAATCAAAAAATTTTATACAACAAGCCACGCCATATTAAACCTATTAAAAGCATACAACAAGTCAAAACAATGTCCTTAAGAGTACTATATCCTCATTTTTCACTACATAGTTCATATAGAAATAACTAGCATGTCAAGAAATATCACATTTGTTACAACAATAATACTTTTGAGGGCATACATATACTATGAATTTTTTTAACATCAGTACAATATCAGTAACAAATTTTTTTAACATCAGTACAATACTTTTTGAGGGCACCTAATAGAATCAACAAATTGCAGCAATGAGAAAAAAGAGAGATGGAGATATATGTACTTACAAGCCTGATAGAAGTTGACGCCGAGTTCTCCTCTCAAATTAGCAGCAACTATTCCATTAAACAACAAAGAATCACAAATAAAATAACTTTTGGGCAAAAATTAACTCAAGCATTTTTCGAAACTGAAAAAAATAAATTTGGGAGAAAAAAGTCACGGCAGATGAAACCCTTACCTTGCAATTTCGAAAAAAATCACACAGAGAGGGGAGAAGATGATTATTCAGAGATAATGGAGAAGAAAGAAGAAAGCTTCTACTAATCCCATATCCTTGAGCACAAAAAATCAGAAGAATTTAGGAATAACCCAACTCTGTCAAACGAATTTGGGAAAACCCAACTCAGTCGAACGGCTCAAACTCAGAAGAACAAATCCAATTTGGAAACAAACTCAATAAACTAATATTGGAAGAAACTAGACAAGAAATCAAAGTTTGGAGAAGAGGAAGGAAGAAAAAGCGCGAACCAAGGAAATTTTCTAACAAAAATGAGAGACTGTCGTCGAGCTTAGGGCTGATAAAATTAAAACCTCATTCTCGACGGCAGTGCCGTCACCAAGAACCCCATCGAGATACTATCATTAACGACGGCAATGCCGTCGCTAATAATACTTTTCCCCGTCGCCCCTTTATTTCCCTCCCCCGCGTTACTTACGCGCCAAAAAATACTCATTACCGACGGCCAAATTATCTTTAACGACGGCCTACCATCGAGACCAATTGCAATTTTGGAGGGAACCAATACATTGATGACGGGTGTCAATATCGACGGTTTGGCCGTCGCCAATGATGTTACTCACGACGGCGTCTATGCCGTCGGTCATACTCCCGTCGGGAATGATCCTTTTTTTGTAGTGTATTATTTTTGAATATTATGGAGTAAATTTGATATAATGTTATAGTTGTGGGTAATATTTATAAATTTTGCAAAGTAAGCAAGTTGTTATAAAATATTCGTTTGGTCGGGGAATATTCTTTTTATCGGGGAATATTCGTACGACGGCACAATCATTGGTGAACCCCACAACGGAATTATTGTCGGATTGAGAAAACGAAAAAAATACTTTATGAAAATAACGGCGGAGGTGTTATCGTTAAAACTGTTGAACTACCCGGTAGTAAAAGTACAGTAATACACGTGGTTGCATAGTAGCACACGGTATTGATTATTGATGCTTACGTGAGAAGTCACTCAGCTATACTCAATTATTACAATAATTGTTGCATCATATCTCTTATATTATTGATTCAATTATTGTCACAGTATCATCTGTATAATATGTTATATTATTAAATCAATAATTGAGACGACAAGTTATAAATGATTAATAATTGTTGAAAGATTAAATATGTGTTGATTAAAAATAAAATGATTTATGGTAATATTTATTCAATCCTTGATGTATATAAAGAGTCTATTATGAGATGTTTGTGGTAAGTTTGGTTATTTTATTGTGGACAGGAACTGTTGATTTATTTTACAGGGATAAAACATTATTGGTGGACTTTTAACATAGAGAAGATAATAGACCTTATGGTCTATTTGACTCTTCTAATGGATTGCTCGTTCACTGTGAACTATGGTTGAAAAGTTTTATCATCTACCATATGTTCTAAATCTCTGATTTATTATTGATGAAAGCTATTGATAATTTAATTATCTTTAGTCATGATATTATTTACTGGGCTAGTTGTGCTCACCCTTTCTGCTTCACAATTCCTTTCAGGTAATAAGAGTGTTGTCATAAGAGTGTTTACGGTCAAGCGGGGATAATAGGGAATAGAATCTATGGTCTCTAGTGCATGGAAGTTCTCCTTAAACAAGATAAAAAAGTGTGTTGTATTCTATACATCATTTAGTAGTTATATTTGGTGAATCAAATAGGGTGAGGCGAACCCAACTTTGGAAGGGTGTTTTGCCACTATCATACAAGATGTCTAATGACATACAACCTCGTGTTATCATAAGACAAGGTTATGCGCATCCACATCTTTGAGTATATCTACTAGCACTACCTATATGATCTTGGAGTTTATTTAAAATATAATATTCACTTGGAGACAAAGTGGAGATAGTTATATGTCAAGAGAAGACTCACCATTGGATGTAAGATGATAGTAATCTTCTCATTTTTCTTTAGGGTCTATTGGGTCAACAAAGGATAATTACGTGGACATATGATATCTATTATAACCTGTACGCATGGCCTCCCATGTACGAAGGTTTCCTTGAGCACTTCCCAAAGATTTTAATTTCTAAAACAATTTTTGACTATACTTTTATGTAAAGTACCATTGTAAGGTTGTGGTTGAGGCACCATGAGAGTTACATACATTTGTATTAAAACTCACGATTAATCGTATGGTCGTATTCTTCTATTCTGACAGCTTCAACAAATTAATATAAATGAAGTTGTATTTGAATTTTGTACCATGTATCCGGCGACTCAAAATGGGTGATGTATACCTAATTTTGGGGGCGTCCACGAGTTGGTATCGAGTTTAGGGATATGGTCATTTGGCGGAGATAAGAGTCTAGAACTAGGAGGAGAGACGAGTTATATACTTCGCTAGTGTGACTTACCTAAGTTTGAAATTGTTTACTTGATAAGTTGACAAATTATGATATGTCAATTAACCTTTGTTTTGAAGCTATATTCTAGAATGATATCTGAATTACAGGAGATAAGAAATGGGAAAATCATGATAGCAAGTAAATTACCGGGAAGGTACAATCTGAAAAGAAAGAAAGGTATTATCATCTCTTCGAATATCTGGTACGTACGTAAATTTCGAGGGAGAATTTTCATAAAGAGGGGTGATTGTGAGACCCCGAATTTTATGAAATAAAAGTATTTAATTTTTCTATTTTGGTAAATAGTTAAATTGATAAAATTTTAAAGTTAAGGGTAATATGTGAAATTTTTTGCAAAGTAAGCAAGTTGATATAAAATATTCGTTTTGTCGGGGAATATTCGATTAAAGGGAATATTCTTTTTTGTCGGGGAATATTAAATACGACGATACAAATCATTGGTGGACCCACAAATGTAATTATTATTTGATTGAGAAAACAACAAAAATACTTTATGAAAATAACGGCGAAAGTTTTACCGTTAACTATTGAAACACCCGGTGTTAAAAGTACAGTAATACGCATGGTTGCATAGTTGTACACGGTATTGATTATTGATGCTTATGTGAGAAGTCACTCAGTATTGTTCAATGGGGTATTCGGGACACTTTTCGTGTCGGAGTACTATTCACGAGTTACTATTCACGGAGTACTATTCACCCGTAAAATATATTTCTTTTCGGTCCAAATTATTTTTGGGTACAATAGTAGTCCATGAGGAGATGTGCTAATTTTTCAGACCGTTGGTTGAAGATATAATAGTAAATCAATATGGACCGCTGGTGGATAATTATAATAGTAAATCAATATGGATCGCATGTTTAAAGTTTTAATAGTAAATCAGTATGGACCGTTACTTTAAGTTTTAATAGTAAACCAATATGGACCGTCCATTTAAAAGTAAATCAATCTGAACTGTTCATGAATTAGTTACTATGCAGTCCATTTTTCTATAAATAGAAGCTCATTCCTTCATTATTTTTTACGAATTCACTGAAACTCTAGAGAGATAAATTATAGAGAAACTATAGAAAAGTATGTTGCTACTTCCCTACTCTTATATTTAGTTTATTTTACGGTAAGGGGTATTATTTCTTTTGTATTCATGAAGAGAACTTCTGTTATTCCATTATTTATTATTCATTGGAATAACTCAGATATGCTGCTACCCTATACTTGGTGAAATTCTTCTGTTATTTCATTCTTTATTATTCTGTTGGAATATCATGTTTGTGCGTTTTACGCCGGACCTGGTTCCATTCTTTATTATTCTATTGGAATATCACATGCATGCGTTTCTACGGACTGGTTACATTATTTATTATTACATTGGAATAACTTTTGCTGTCTTGATCATCATGCGACTGATGATTTCTTTTGTTATTCCATTCTTTATTATACTTAGTTAGTTAAAACTTTGACTTCTATAATCCATAAAATTAGTGGAATATCCTTGATATTTGCACTTTATCCAATATCTTTTCATGGAAATATTTTTCTGAGCATTCTTTAATTTTACTCCACAAAGTAGTATCATGTTGACAATTTGGACATTATTGAGTTCAGGATAAATTAACTTATAAATCTTTAAAACTTATTCTTAAACTTGTTTTATTGAATTATTATGTCATTGTCAGGATGAGTTATGTTGGTTATTATGTGAAAACATGAAAGTTTCTTAGAAATCACAAAGGGTTGAAAATCAGATTTTGGTACAAATGGAGTATGAAATTCAATTGACTATATCTCCTATTATATTTCGAATTTTTGAGTGTGGTCAAGTTCTAGAGTTAGATCTATGAGTTTTCAAACTTATCCAAGTGGAATCACTAGAAAAGGTGTTGTAGATTTTCGTGTGGACTGATTTTAGTAAAGGAGTCAAAAATAGAAAAGTGCTAAAAAACTACGGCCATAAAATTTAAAAGGGCATTTTCGGCCACTTAAATTGTGAGAAAACTTTCGGCCATTTGGGACATGAAAATATATGGTATAAAGTACCTACTGTCCAAAATTGAGCTCATTCCGATTTAAAATGAGCAAGTTATGACTATTTCAATATTTAGGTTTTTTTGACAAAAAACGCTATAACCGGAGTTCTATAACTCCAATGACCATGAAATTTAAACTGGAAGCTCACGTTAACATGTGTAAGATCCTGCCAAGATTTGAGAATTTCTGGAGTTAACCTTGAGGTGGCTAATTTCTTAAGGAATTAATTAGAAATTAATTTTTAAAAAATAGTAAATGAATTTTAAAAATTCCGAGAAAAATATATGTTCAGTATGAGACTATATTCTGCTTAATCCTAGAAAAGAATAATTTTTGGGACTGATTTGGTATTTTTCATGAAAATGATTTAGTTACGAACATATGAATTAAATATGTTATGTGAAGTTGAAAAAATTGATAAATAGGATTTTATGGCTTGAAAATCCTATATAAGGTATATGCAAATTTTTGATGAGTAATTTGATTATTGGTGATGAAATCTTATGAGTATGGCATTTTGAATGATCAAATGCATTATTTAGAAAAGTGTAAACAATTAAATTAAATTATTTATAAGTTTAAGGAGTGATTAAAATATTGTTATAATATTAACAATATTAGATTATGATTTTATTAAGTGATTGATAATGTTTAGATAAATTTAAAGTCTTTAATATTTATCCTTGATTTAGTTTGACTAATGCTTATAATATTGTTATCATCCTCATGCTTATATTATGTTGAAAGTCATCTGTGGCCTGTAGTGCATAGATGGACTTGGTGTGATTATGACCAGGGATTATTCGGTATAATCATAACCGTAATGTTATAAATGGTGTGGAAAAAGTCCTCATTGGCCTGTAGTGCATTGATGGATAATTTTTGGTATGATTATGGCTATGGATTCTCTTTGGCCGTAGTGCAAAGAAGAATTGTTTTATGACATGATCAGGACCGTTGATGAAAACACGATTATCTTTGGCCGTAGAGCATGGATAATTTGTGGTCGTGATACTAAAGAATATCCTTGGCCTGTAGTGCAAGGATGATTCGATGATGTGGATTAATTATTGAGCTGAGTCTCAGTGATGAAATATTAATTCATGGATGTTATAATAATGAATATCTTTGGCCGTAGTGCATGGATAATTCATGGAAGTGATACTAACGAATATCCTTGGCCGTAGTGCATGGATAATTCAATGATGTGGATTATTTTTTAAGTTGAGTCTCAGCGATAAAATATTGGTTATACACTTTTAATTTGTAGAAGATAGTAGATAACATGCTCTACTTGACTCTTCTAAAATACAGTTGTATGTCTTTGGCATATGTAGTGCAAAGATGAATTGTTAATGAATATCTTTGGCCGTAGTGCAAAGATGAATTTATTAGTATGATTATGAGCAGGAAATCTGATTTGGTATAACCATGATTTTTGATGTTTCAGGTGAATATAGGTGATGAAAATTATCTTCATCCTGGTTGCGAAGAGGAATTTAGAACCACAATTATGATTATGAGTTATTCATATGATTGTGGACAAGAACTGTTGATTTATTTTACAGGGATAAAACATTATTGGTGGACTTTTAACATAGAGAAGATAATAGACCTTATGGTCTATTTGACTCTTCTAATGGATTGCTCGTCCGCTGCAACTATGGTTGAAAAGTTTTATCATCTACCATATGTTCTAAATCTCTGATTTATTATTGATGAAAGCTATTGATAATTTAATTATCTTTAGTCATGATATTATTTTTGGGCTAGTTGTGCTCACCCTTTACGCTTCACAATTCCTTTCGTGTAATAAGAGTGTTGCTTGCGTAAGAGTGTTGCCGGTCAGCGGGGATAACAGGGGAATAGAATCGGTGGTCTCTAGTCATGGAAGTTCTCCTAAACAAAGATAAATAAAGTGTGTTTGTATTCTATACATCATTTAGTAGTTATATTTGGTGAATCAAATATGGTTAGGCGAACCCAACTTTGGAAGGGTGTTTTGCCACTATCATACAAGATGTCTAATGACATACAACCTCGTGTTATCATAAGATAAGGTTGTGCGCATCCACTTGCTGAGGATATCTACAGGCACTACCTATATGATCTTGGAGTTTATTTAAAATCTAATATTCACTTGGAGACAGTGGAGATAGTTATATGTCAAGAGAAGACTCACCATTGGAAAGAAGATGATAGTAATCTTCTCGTTTTTCTTTGGGGTCTATTGGGTCAACCAAGGATAATTACTGTGGACATATGATATCTATTATAACCTGAGCCATGGCCTCCCATGTACGAAGGTTTCCTTGAGCACTTCCCAAAGATTTTAATTTCTAAAACAGTTTTTGACTATACTTTTATGTAAAGTACCATTGTAAGATTGTGGTCGAGGCACCATGATAGTTACATACATTTGTATTAAAACTCACAGTTAACTATGGTCGTATTCTATACGACAGTTCAACAGTTGTATAAACGAAGTTGTATTTGAATTTTGTACCATGTATCTGGCGACTCAAAATGGGTGATGTATACCTAATTTTGGGGGCGTCACAATTGTCAACGTAATAATAACCTATAGGGTCACACACATAGAATGTAATTAAAAAGGGAATTAATTTAAATTGTAAATATTTAAATATGTCAATATGATTGATAGTATTTAAATTACGAATTTAAATTAATAGGATAATTTATATATATATACATTAATTAATTAAGACTTAATTAAGATAGGGAGAAGGTTCAAAAATGCCCTGACTTTTACCGCGATGTCTACCGAGCACCCTATACTTTTTTTTTGTCCAAAAGTACCCTTAACGTTATATTTTTTGGGTCACCCGTGCCCGTGCCGTTAACAGAAGACAAACGGGGTTAAAATTTTGCTAACGTGGCTGACACATGGAGGCTTAAAGGGAGAATGTTCAAAAATTCCCCTGACAAATGGAAATATATCATTTAATCAAAACAAAAAAGGAAGAATGTACTAATTAAATACTATTTACATCAAATACTAATTAAACAAATTACTAAAATACTAAATAAAAAAAATACTAAAATACTAAAAAAATCAATTTAAAAAAATACTAAGATACTAAAACAAAATTATTTTGTTAATTAATCAAAACAGCAAAAATTCAAATTACATCATTAAAACACTAAAATCATAATACTAAATACTTAATTGATATAAAATTTTAAATTACTAAAATCATAATAATAAATACTAATTAATACTTTAGTTGAATTAGTATTTAGTATTATGATTGTAATAATTACTAAATACTAATACTTTAGTTAAATCGTAATTAGTATTTAAATTACTAAAATCAAAATATTATTAGTTTCATCAAAGTATTATTTTTTGATGATTTTAGTTGAATTAACGTTAATTATTTTGAATTAGTTTCATCAAAAAAAAATAATTAATGTTATTTTTGAATTATTATTTATATTAGTTGAATTATTTTTTTGACCTTATTAGTTGAATTATTTGAATTAACGTTATTAGTTGAATTATTAACGTTATTAGTTGAATTATTAACGTTATTAGTTCAAAAATAATTAACGTTATTAGTTGAATTATTTGAATCAGTTGAATTAGTTGAATTATTATTTGAATTAGTTGGATTAGTTTCATAAAAAAATTAGTTTTATCAAAAAATAATATAACATTAATTATTTTGAATTATTTTTGAATTAGTTGAATTAGTTTCATCAAAAAATAATTAGTTGAATATTAACGTTGAATTTTAGTATTTTTAAATTGATTTTTTTAGTATTTTAGTATTTTTTATTAGTATTTGATGTAAATATGTTATGTTTTAAATTTTAGTATTTTGATTAAATGATGTAAATATATTATACAACTTAAAATTTATTATCATTTAATCAAAATACTAAAATTTAAATAATTTGAATTTTAGTATTTTGATTAAATGATGTAAATATGTTATACTTTTTTTATTTTGAATTTTAATATTTTTTTTGTTTTGATTAAATGACATATTTTCATTTGTCAGGGGCATTTTTGAACCTTCTCCCTTTAAGCCTCCATGTGTCAGCCATGTCAGCGAAATTTTAACCCCGTTTGTCTTCTATTAACGGCAGGAGCACGAGCGACCCAGAAAATGTAACGTTAAGGGTACTTTTGGACAAAAAAAAGTATATGGTGCTCGGTGAGACATCATGCTAGGTAAAAGTCGAGGCATTTTGACCCTTCTCCCAATTAAGATATATATATATATATATATATATATATATATATATATATATATATATATATATATATATAAATTGGATTTTAAAAGGGTTTTGATTAACCGCTATATATATGATATGTAGCAATCATTTTATGGTTAACGAATCATAACCTAAAAACCCTAACTGCTCTTAGAGAGAGACTTGAGAGAAATTTTGAAAATCCATTCCTTTGGTAGCTAGTACCGCATCACCCTTTTTCTGCAGATTGTACGACGATTCGTAGGGCGTTCGTGTGGTACCGTAGAGACGCACTTCGTTTGGATTGTGTTGGAGATTCGACCGCGTCAAAGCCTTTCATAATCGGTATAATCTCTTAAACCCTGAATTAATGCCTTTTTTCGCATGGATCCTGTTTTAGGGTTTCAGATTTGGGTTTATAATTTATATTTTTCGTTGCGTTTTTATGCCGAAATCCCTACAGAAGTCGTCTGTCATTAGACATCTTGTATGATAGTGACAAAAATGCCCTTCCAAAGTTGGGTTCACCCCACCCTATTCGGTTCAACAAAATCAACGGTTAAAATGACATATAAAATACGACACACTTATCTAAAATTCTCAATAAAATTATTTTCATACTATTTTAGGGGAAACCTCAACAACTATAGACCATCATTTTATTCCCCTGTTACCCCCGCTCGACCCAGCTACACCCTTATTACCTGAAAGAAATTATGAAACAAAAGGATGAGCACAACTAGCCCAGTAAAAAATATCATAACTAAAGATAATTAAATTATCAATAGCCTTCGTCAGTAATAAATCAGAGAGTAGGAACATATGGTAGATGATAAAACTTTTCAACCATAGTGGCAGCGGAACAAGCAATCCATTAGAAGAGTCAAATAGACCATAAATTCTATTAACTTCTCAATGTTAAAAGTCCACCAACAATGTTTTATCCCTATAACATCAATCAACAGTTCCTGTCCACAATCATGTGAATAACTCATAATCATAATTGTGATTCTAAATTCCTCTTCGCATCTAGGACGAAGATAATTTTCATCACCTGTCTTTACTTGAAACATCAAAGATCATGATTATACCAAATTACAGTTCATAATCATACTAATAAATTCATCTTTGCACTACGGGCCAAAGATATTCTTTAACAGTTTATCTTTGCACATACAACTATATTTTAGAAGAGTCAAGTAGAGCATGATATCTACTATCTTCTACGAATTAAAGGTTTATTATCAATATTTTATCTCTGAGACTCAGCTCAATACATCACCGAATTATCCTTGCACTACGGCCAAGGATATTCGTTAGTATCACATCCATGAATTATCCATGCACTATGGGCCAATGATATTCATTAGTATCATGACCACGAATTATCCATGCACTACGGGCCAAAGATATTCATGTTTTCACCAATGGTCATGATCATGCCAAACAATAATTCATCTTTGCACCCTTGGCCAAAGAGAACGTATGGTTATGACCATACCAACATATGTCCATCAATGCACTAAGGGCCAATGAGGACTTTTACCACATCATTTGTAACATTACGGTCATGATTATACCGAATAATTCCTGATCATAATCATACCAATCAACAGTCCATCTATGCACGTAAGCCACATATGAATTTCATTATAATATAAGTATAATGATGATGACAATGATATAAGAATTAATCTAATGAAATCAAGGATAAATATTAAAGACTTTAAATTTATCCAGAGTTTAAAAATATCCAAATTGTCAACATGATACTACTTTGTGGAGTAAAATTCAAGAATAATATTCATGTATCAAAAATAATTTGGACAGAAAATAAATATATTTTTCGGGTTAAAAGTCCATTAAAATAAATATAAATCCATTAGAAGAGTCAAATAGACCATAAATTCTATTATCTTCTCCATGTTAAAAGTCCACCAATAATGTTTTATCCCTGTTACATCAATCAACAGTTCATGTCAACAATCATGTGAATAACTCATAATCATAATTGTGATTCTAAATTTCTCTTCGCACCCAGGACGAAGATAATTTTCATCACCTGTCTTTACCTGAAACATCAAAGATCATGATTATACCAAATCACAGTTTCTATTCATAATCATACTAATAAATTCATCTTTGCACTAAGGGCCAAAGATATTCATTAACAGTTCATCTTTGCACTACATGCCAAAGACATACAACTGTATTTTAGAAGAGTCAAGTAGAGCATGATATCTATTATCTTCTATGAATTAAAAGTTTATTATCAATATTTTCTCACTGAGACTCAGCTCAATACATCACTGAATCATCCATACACTACGGCCAAGTATATTCGTGTTAGAGTTTGTGCCCTAGAGGCCAATTATTTGATATAATTGCTTAACATTTCGATATTATATTTGATTAAATGAATGAATGATTTTATTTACTGCGTTATATAAATGTTAACATAATAAAAGTCCTTAGAATAGTGATACAACTTATATAGTTTCAAGTATGTGACTTGAACATGAGATTATATAATTACAATTAGTATCATTGCTCTTAAATGTCCCGAGTCGAGTATCAATTTTGATGGGACAACAATGACGCATTGAGACTAGTATGTGGATTGACTGATGACCAAATCTCATTGGTCATAAGTATATGAGATATTAAGTCAATGCTTAGGTACATGTTAGAGAACGATGTGTTGGACAGACCCACCATGAGAATTCTACGTGGAACAGTATGCAAAGTGTCATTAGCGATTCTCATTGTGACAATGATGCAATGGTCCTCCGACCTGAAATCACTATATTACTACACGAGAATTTATGTACTTTGATATCATCAAAGGTCACCTTTAATAGGGTGGACTATAAAGGTGATTATTGGGTACATCATGAATCGTGTGAGGAATATGAGTGATCTAGATGGAATTTAACCCTCCTATTTTTTAGGGGTGATATCCATAGGCCTCTTGATTGAGTAGGACTATGAAATGCATGGTCATGCTCAAATAGTGATTTGTTTCATATAGTCTACTCATTGATCAAGAAAAACTCAGATTAAATTATGAAGAGTATGACGCATTCCATGACTCGAGTTTAATCTAAGATATTAAAGTTAAAAGGATTAAATTACATTGAAACATTGGTCACAAAAAAGGTTGCATCGAATCATCGATCTTATTATTACTTGGGTAGCAGTGATGCATTACTAGATGCCGCTCACTGTTTATAATTTTATAATATGATTTTTAAAATTATTGCCAACGTAATAATAACCTATAGGGTCACACACATAGAATGTAATTATAAGGGAATTAATTTAAATTGTAAAAATTTGAATATGTCAATATGATTTATAATATTTAAATTACGAATTTAAATTAATAGGATAATTTATATATATGTATATTAATTAAGTAAGACTTAATTAAGATATATAAATTCGAATTTTATTTTAATTAAATTAGGTTTTTGATTAATTCCTTAGGGATCATCATTAATCTAAAAACCCTAGCAGCTCTTAGAGAGAGACTAGAGGAAAAAAGTTTTTGAAAATCCTGTTCCTTTGGTGGCTAGTACCGCAGCTCCCTTTATTGCAGAATCGTGCGATGGTTCGCGTGCGTTCGTGTGGATACCATAGAGACGTAGTTTCGTGAGGGATTACATTGGAGATTCGAAGCATTTCAGAGGCTTAATCATAATCGGTATAATCTCTTAAACACTGAATTAATGTCTGTTTCGCATGGATCCCTGTTTTAGGGTTTCAGATTTGGCTTTATAATTTTTATTTTTCGCTGCATTTTTATGCCGAAATCCCTACAATTCGTTAGTATCACATCCATGAATTATCCATGCACTACGGGCCAAGGATATTCATTAGTATCACGACCACGAATTATCCATGCACTACGGGGCCAAAGATATTTGTGTTTTCACCAATGGTCATGATCATGCCAAACAACAATTCATCTCTGCACCCTTGGCCGAAGAGAACGCATGGTTATGATTATACCAACATATGTCCATCAATGCACTAAGGGCCAATGAGGACTTTTACCACATCATTTGTAACATTACGGTCATGATTATACCAAATAATCCATGGTCATAATCATACCAATCAACAATCCATCTATGCACGTAAGTCACAGATGACTTTCATTACAATATAAGCATAAGGATGATGACAATGATATAAGAATTAATCCAACGAAATCATGGATAAATATTAAAGACTTAAATTTATCCAGAGTTTAAAAATATCTAAATTGTCAACATGATATTGCTTTGTGGAGTAAAGTTCAAGAATAATATTCATGTATCAAAAATAATTTGGACATAAAAGAAATATATTTTTCGGGTGAATAGTACCCCATGAATAGTACTTTGGGAATAGTATCTCGTGAATAGTACCCCGGCATTAAAAGTGCCCCAAATACCCGAGTGAATAATATTTGAGTGAATAGTAACTGGGTGAATAGTAACCCATGAATAGTACTCTGGCACGAAAAGTGCCCCGAATACCCGAGTGAATAATTTTTGAGTGAATAGTAATCGGGTGAATAGTAACCCATAAATAGTAACTCTTGAATAGTAACTCGTGAATAGTATTCTGACATAAAAAGATTAATAATTATCAAGAAAGCTTAGAATAATATTTTCTTGAAAAGATACTGGATGAAACACAAATATCAAGGATATTCTACTAATTTCACGGAGTATAGAAGAAATACTTCAACAAAATGAGTGTAGAAGTAGGAATACGAAACAAAATAATATTACTTATATACTACAGAATATGGAAGAAAATATTATTTCATAGGAATATTAAATTAAGATAATATACATACGAATACGAAAAATAATATCTCTTCTGAATATGAAATAAATAATACTCCTTACCTCAGAAGAAGACTGGATACTAGAATAGTGAAGTAGCAGACTTCTCTTCTTCTTTTTCTCTATAGCTTCTCTCTCTATAATTGCTCTTATGAGTCTTAATGAATTGGTGAGAATGAAAGAAGAATGAGCTTCTATTTATAGGAAAATATAGTTTTGATAATTGCACGTTTTGGGGCTCAAAATATTACAGTATAATACCTTTATCTTTTCCTCCATATTTAATTTAGTCCTACAAGTATTATCAAACTTGCACCACCTCCCTAATAGTACATCATGTGAATCAATAGTTCAGTCATGTGAATCAATAGTTCTATACATGTGAAAAAAATAGTTACAGTATAGTACCTTCATCTATACCTCCATTTTTAATTTAGTCATGCAAGTATTATCAATCTTGCACCAACTCCCCTAATATTACATGCATGTGAATCAATAGTACATACATGTGAACAAATAGTTATAAGCATGTGAATTAATAGCAATTAATTGCTTATTTATCTGATTAATTACCCGATTGGTCAATATAACCTCAAGACATCCATTATTATCGAAATAAATATCGATTTCCACTAACACTAATAATCTCAACACAATGAAAATATCAATTTCATCTTCAATAAACACGAACTTATTCGTCATTAATATTATAACTCACAATATTTAATAACCAGATCATTCCCAGGAAATAGGGGGCTTTCCGATAAGGATTTCTCCCTATTGGCGCACAATTAGATTACCTAACCCCTTTCCTCGACAGAACTTTCTAGACATTGTCAATAATGTAAATAATAATATAAATAACTTTATCGTCTCAATTATTAATTTGACAATATAAAATATTATGCAGATGATACTGTGACAATAATTGAATCAATAATATGAGAGATATTATGCAGCAATTAATGTAGCAATAATTGAGTATAACTGAGTAACTTCTCACGTAAGCATCAATAATCAATACAGTGTGCTACTATGCAACCACGCATATTACTGTACTTTTACAACTAGGTACAAGCCAATCATGTTTGATGATAAAGCATATACTTTGTAAATAATCTTATTCATTTATTAATAAAAAGTATTAATTTATTAAAGGCTTTTTTCTTTTGGATTATCTACATGATGTTGTTTTATAATATGTGATAAACCCATAGTTTTAAGCAATGCTTTTAGAATAATGATGATGATCATTCTAATGAGATCTAAATTCTAGAAAGCTTAAAACTAAAATAGTTCCCAATCGTTGATTACTAAATCGGGGATTAGTGAATCCTGATAGATCGGTACATACGCTGCTCGCTCATCGATGAGGATGATTGATCTCATGATCATTTGTGTGGAGACACTAAAGCAAGTAATGTAGGTGCTTATTAGAGAATAAGTTCACCGAACGTGGCTCGCTAAGGAATACCTAATGGAGTTTTACTTGCCTCGTCAATAGGAATTCTCAGAGTGATAGTAGTACAAGTGATCCTCGACTTGAGATCATCATAAGATCTCGTGTATGATGAGTTATACTTTGACTTATTCCTTAAGACCCTTAGGTATATCAAAGGGTATGCTCAGGGTATAATAAGTTGTATATGGAGATAATGTATGATCAATAAAGAATCTACCACTTCTAGTAAAAGAAGAGAAATGTCCTATGTGATTCGATAAATGACAACCCAAAGAGTCCTCGGTTAAGGCGTAATGAAATTAGAAAGGAGTTTCTAATTTGCATTATTTGGAGTCAGGTGCATTTAAGAGTCGAAATACATATAATTAAATAAAATAAGACTTGACAAAAATTCCATGTCTTATATTTAATCGGGACATCAGATGGGTGGAAGGATTGAATTGTACTTTAAATTATTTACTCAAAGGTTCTTTTATGATTAATGTTGAAATCTATATTATCCGAAAAGTCGTTAATCGCTAGGAGGCTTATCCCTATTGTAGAATAAATATTATTTTATTTAAATAAATTAATAGTTTAATTTATTTATTTAAATAAGATTAGAATTGTTCTAATTGATTTATTCACAACCGGCTTAATAATATGGAGAACCTAAAGGGTCACACCATAAAAGGAAGAATAATTATTTAAGAAGTTAATGGCATAATCGTAATAATATAGTTAAGTATATTTAATTTAATCTATGGTGATAGAATAAATTAAATAGCTTAATATTTATTATTTAATATTTTAGAAATATTAAATATAAATTAATAAGAGGAGTCTTATTATTATTATTATTATTATTATTATTATTTTAATTTCTAAAGGAGTTTAGGAATTAATTAATAAAAGTACTCTCATTTATTCCTAATAAGATTAGAGGTTAAATTAATTAAAAGAGTTTAATTAATTATCCCTAATAAGATTAGGGAGCTTAATTAATTAAAAGAATTTAATTAATTAAAATAAAACCCAATTCCTTAATTGTTAAGGAGGGTTGCCTACATCTATAAATAAGAGAGAGTCTTATTATGGGTGAGTGGTTGTTGACTTTTTTTAACATATATGTAATTCCAATTGTTGGAGAGTACGCCTTTTCTATAGAGAGATAGAAAACTAGGGTTTTGCCAAATACCCATCTTCTTGAATTCTTCTTTCTTCCTTGGTGGATCACCTCTGAGGCCAAACACTTGGGTGGCTAACGCCGATCAAAGGAAGGAACCAAACCCTTGGGATTCAAGTTGAACGCTAAAAAGATTGGAGGTGAACTTGTACTTCGAGGAAGCTCTCAAATCTTCAAGGGTATGATTCTTGTTCTTTTTTTTTTTCGCTTAATTAATAATTGTGCATAAAGGATGATCCGGTATATGGTTTGTAAAATTTTAAAACTCGATTTTTCACGCTTCCGCTTATTTTGTGCAATTTGATCATGCATTTGCTCATGAATATTACAAACCTAATAAAGGGTATCGTAGCCAAACCTTTATGCTAATTATTAATTATTTTAATTTGATATGTATATTGATATGTGTTTAGAATAATTTAATTGGGCATAATTTTGTTGTATAAAATTTAAAAAAAAAAAAAAATTTTAAAAAAAAAATCTTCAATAATTTTTTTTTTTTTTATTTTTCAAATGATTTGTATTTATTTTTTTATATATATATATATATATTATATTAGATTCATGTATATGCATATTTATGTATATATATATATATATATATATATATATATATATATATATATATTATATATATATATATATATATATATATATATATATATATATATATATATATATATATATATATATATATATATATATATATATATATATATATATATATTATATATATATATATATATATATATATATATATATATATATATATATATATATATATATATATATATATATATATATATATATATATATATATATATATATATATATATATATATATATATATATATATATATATATATATATATATATATATATATTATTTTAAATTAAAAAAAAAGTTTATTTTAATATTTAAAATAAAAAAATTTATTTTAATTTTAAAATTAGATTTCATGCTAACTAATTAGAGTTGGAATTTGGATTCCATGATAACTAATTGGAGTTGAAATTGATTCCATGTTTCCTTAAATAAAGGAGTTTATTTAGATATGAAATAAGATTTCATATTATTCAAAATAAAAGAGTTTATTTGTGAATAGAAAAGAGAATCCATTTTCCTTAAATAAAGGAGTTTATTTAGATATGAAATAAGATTTCATATTATTCAAAATAAAGGAGTTTATTTGTGAATAGAAAAGAGAATCCGTGTTTCTTTAATAAAGGAGTTTTTTTTTTTGAATTGATTCCATAATTAATTAAAATAAAGGAGTTTATTTTGATTAAAGATTTTGATTAAAATAAAATAGTTTATTTTATTCAAAATTGATAAATTAAAATAAAAGAGTTTTATTTTGATTTAAATTTGATTAAAATAAAGGAGTTTATTTTGATTCAAAATTAGATTTTATACTAACTAAATTTGCCCATTAAATGATATCAATATATATATATATTAATGTTTATTATTCATGAGATGAATGTTATTTATCGATGCATATGGTGATGTGTATGATAATAAATGGGATTGATTATGGACTATCGACCAATGTGATTGATTTTATTTTAGTTGATGCATGAATGTATGGGTTTTATTAAATGGGGTCTCATGCAGACTTCGCCTTCTCTCTAATTTTTTCTTAATGTAAATTCTATCTCCTCCCTATGTACTTTCCCTCGATCACGATCAAGGTTTCTATTTATTTTAAATAGTTTTGTAATAGGAATAGTTAGAATTAATTTTGAAGAATTGAGATCAAGGAGCAAGGAGCGCATGAAGACCCGCTTGTAATGGAGCCCGTGTTTAAATGTAATAGTTATATTTAAATATTAATTTTGCACCCCTGGGTTTGACCTTTTGGTTCACTTGGTGGCTCTAGTGAACCAAACTAGAATAAAAGTCCATAATCAATCCGTAGAATATAGTATTCTATATGTGCATGCTTATATATATATATATATATATATATATATATATATATATATATATATATGCAAACATGTGTGTTAATTAATATGACGCGATTTTATATATATATATATGCATGCATGCTAAAACAAGATGAGACAAATTAATAACAAACCCCTCAAATTTTTATATTAAGTCCTAAGCGCTCAAAGATATTTGAATATCGAACGCCGCTTTCTAGCATGATAAAAAATAATAGAGTATTAAATATTTATTATGAGTTTGTTGTGTCACCACAAGGCAAGTATTTAAGTATTTAAGATGTTAATTTTATCACATTTGATGCTTATAAAGAAAATTGAACAATATTGTTTTGTCAGGTCACCACAAGGACAATATTTTTTTTTTTTTGAATATATGGAGTGCTAGGTTGACTTAACTAAATAATTTTAGTTCTGATGTGCCACCACTTGATCAAAATAATCTAAGAGGCAAAATACAAGGAGTTACATAGTTGATGTAATTGACAAGAGTTGTCACCTATTTATTTATATATAGTTTGTTGTGTCACCACAAGGCTATATACATTTGAAATGGATCCTTATTCTCACTAGCAAATCTTTAATTAGATTTTGCCGAACTATATATATTGAGGGTAATATAGTTTGAAGAAAATAGTGGGAGATACCAATTTAAAACAAGACCTAATTTATTTTGGTAATTAATAAAAGAATGTATGCTAAAATGTTGTTAATTACAAATTCATTTACGTAATTTTACAATGTCTAAATTACTATCATCACAAACATATTAGATGTTATTTAACCTGAATCAATTAAATGGATTGGTTAAGGAATTTGAGAATAGTTCTCATGGTCAAAAAAAGCTATCTTATGTCCTTAATACGCCTATCCTCGCAATGGTTGCGCATAATGCCTCCGAGGAAGAGATTGCTACTTTTAGAAAGTGGCAAGATGATGCACAATTGGCTCAATGCATCATGCTCAGATCCATGAGTAACGAGCTTCAAATACAAGATGAAACTATGGATGCTCCTACTATATTCCCCACATCAAGTAGTTGATGGTGAGAAAAGTAGGACTAATAGATATCGACATCTAAGGAGCTCTTCCGATCTAGAATGACCGATGACACTACAAAGATGTATAAAAAAGTCCTTAACATAATCAATTTGATTGATCAATTAGACAACAAGTTTTGTCATGGATGGAGAGTTGAGCCAAGATTTGATCTTGCACTCACTCCCTGACTTCTTTTCACAATTGTTGTGAATTTTTCATATGAACAAGCTAGATATCACCTCCGCCGATTTGCTTAACATGTTGAAAAATGTGTTGAGAGTCACTTTCCAACCAAGAAAGACCAAGTCTTACCGGTAGGGGCCAAAGGATCTTCCTCAAAAGAAGAACGATTCAAAAAGGTAAGGTAAATAAAAGGCAAAAACAAAGGATAATAAGAACAAAATCGATACTGGATAAAGAAAGGAGTTTGCTTCCACCGCAATAAGCCCGACACTCGAAAAGAAACTCATGAGAAGCATCTTGCAGAGGCTAACCAAAAGAAGCTTAGTGAAGTTTCTACATAAATACAAATTTTGTTCATGATTTAAAATAAATTTTTCTTTAAGTCAAGGTTCTACTTGGGTATTGATACCGACTTTTTGGTATCATAAATATAGATTTATGAAGGACCAAGCAAAGTAGAAAGCTAAACAAAGATAAGTAATCCTATGTGTGGAAAATGAAGCAAAGGTTGCTACATTAGCCATAGAAACTTATAGTTTAGCAATGCCTACGGCAAAATCTATTAAGTCAATAAGTTGTTATTGTAGATTCCAGCTTCTCGTTAGAAACATTATTTCCATTTTATTGTTGGACAATGAAATCTTTGGTATTATATTTAAGAACAATTGTTGTTCTATTTATAATAATAATGTTTTGTATAGAACCGAAATATTACTTAATGGATTTTGTATACTGACTTACGTGAAAATAATTTTGCAAATCGAACAAACTAGTATAAGAAAAGGAGATGATCATTCAAAGAGTCGAATGTGTGTATTTGTCGAATACAAGTGTGAATTATTCAAAAAGGTTCAAAGAATTCAAAGTGAAACAAATTGGCAAAGTATTAAGATTCTTTGATTAGATCAAGGAATAAATACTTGTGCAATAAGTTTCTAGATCATCTCAAATGGTTTTCTCATAATGGACGCCTCCCCGATACGCAATAATTGATTGATGTATCTCGAAAAGGAAAAATCGTACCTTGTTGGACATGGTGCGGTCCATAATGATTTTACCGACATTCCAAAGATCCTTCCGGGGTCATGTCCTAGAAATGGTCAGATATCTACGAAAAAAGGTAACCTCAAAATCCAACCCCAAAGACTCCATAAAAGTTATGGATAGGAGGATTCCTAATCTTAAGTATGTTAAGATAAGGGGTTGTCCAACTTATGTGAAAAAGGTTTCAAAGGATAAGTTTTGGGACAAGATTTGACAAGTACAAATTTGTGGGACATCCTAAAGTAAGTTTAGGTATATGTTCTATAATCCTACTTAGCAAAAGGTGTTTGTTGTGAAACACGCACCTTTCTAAGATAAAGGTGTTTATCATCAAGGGGCTAGTGGGAGGATAATAGATCTTGAAGAGTTCAAGAACCACAAAACACTATAAGTCAAATAAGAGGAACCTCAGAGATAATTCTATTGTACCACAAACCAATCAGAAACTGAATAGTACCAAAGATACCTAGAGGTATGGATTCATCATAGATGATGATGATGAGGTACACATCATAGAAGATGATGATCCATCCATATATATACGATGAGGTAAGAGTTGTGACACTCGTCGAGAAATGGATCAAGCAAGCTTCTCAAAATGGAACATTCTGCTTTTGATGAGACAATCAAAAGAGTTTGATTTTATCAAAAACAAAGAATGAACCTAGTGTGTACAAAAGGGTCAAGGGGAGCGCCGTGACATTCCTAGTATTATATGTTGATATACTACTGATAAGGAATGACATACCAATGCTACAATCAAGAAGATAAAGTTGTTCAAACATTCCTCCATGAATGATTTGGGAAGAGTATCTTAATTGGGGATACAAATCTATATAGATAGATTTAAAAGGATGCTCGACTTAACCCAAGGAACGATATTTCATTTGATGCTAAAGTCGCTTTAGCATGGCAAACTCCAAGAGATGTCTCATGTTGATGAGCCATGGAGTGTATCTCTCTTAATAGTCCCCATAGACTCTCGAAAAGAGATCGCATGAGTGACAATCATGTATGCAATGAAATATACGAGACCTGATGTCGATCACATATTCTCGAGAAGTTCACCATGAGATGTGAAAAACATCTTAAAGTACTTAACCGGCACTAAGGATGTGATCATATTTATGGTGGGTCTAAATTAAAACTAGAGGGCTTAATGCACTCAAGTTTTTTTAGATGCATGCACCAAGACGACATAAAAAATCCACTTTAAGGTAAAGCGTTACCTTGAACGATGGTGCAAAAGAATTGAAAGGTTCCAAACAAAGAAAGAGTTGTTGGTTTAGTGATAAAGACAAAGTATATAGCTATAAATGAAGCTACAAGTTGATTGTTTGATGAAAAGTTCATTACGTAACTAGGAATAGTTCCTAAGTCTCATCTTGGATCTAAACATGTGTCAGGGCACTTTCATTTGATTATAAGAATCATTGAAAGATGGAAATCACTATAGAGATAGTGACTCTCAAGAACAACATTACATATCCATTAACTAAAGCTTATCCAACAAAGCAGGATAATCGCCACTTAGAGAAGAAGGGTATGAGATACCATGGCGATTGGGTTTTAGTGCAAGTGGGAGATTGAAAGTAGTATGCACACAAGCCAATCATGTTTGATGATAAAGCATATACTTTGTAACAATCTTATTCATTTATTAATAAAAAGTATTAATTTATTAAAGGCTTTTAATTATCTACATGATGTTGTTTTTTATAATATGTGATAAACCCATAGTTTTAAGCAATGCTTTTAGAATAATGATGATGATCATTCTAATGAGATCTAAATTCTTAGAAAGCTTAAAACTAAAATAGTTCCCAATCGTTGATTACTAAATCGGGGATTAGTGAATCCTGATAGATTGGTACATACGCTGCTTGCTCATCGATGAGGATGATTGATCTCATGATCATTTGTGTGAGACACTAAAGCAAGTATGTAGGTGCTTATTAGAGAATAAGTTCACCGAACGTGGCTCGCTAAGGAATACCTAATGGAGTTTTACTTGCCTCGTCAATAGGAATTCTCAGAGTGATAGTAGTACAAAGTGATCCTTGACTTGAGATCATCATAGTATCTTGTGTATGATGAGTTATACTTTGACTTATTCCTTAAGACCCTTAGGGTATATCAAAGGGTATGCTTGGGTATAATAAGTTGTATATGGAGATAATGTATGATCAATAAAGAATCTACCACTTCTAGTAAAAGAAGAGAAATGTCCTATGTGATTCGATAAATGACAACCCAAAGAGTCCTCGGTTAAGGCGTAATGAAATTAGAAAGGAGTTTCTAATTTGCATTATTTGGAGTCAGGCATTTAAGAGTCGAAATACATATAATTAAATAAAATAAGACTTGACAAAAATTCCATGTCTTATATTTAATTGGGACATCAGATGGTGGAAGGATTGAATTGTACTTAAGAACTATTTACTCAAAGGTTCTTTTATGATTAATGTTGAAATCTATATTATCCGGAAAGTCGTTAATCGCTAGGGAGGCTTATCCCTATTGTAGAATAAATATTATTTATTTAAATAAATTAATAGTTTAATTTATTTATTTAAATAAGATTAGAATTGTTCTAATTGATTTATTCACAACCTGCTTAATATGGAGAACCTAAAGGGTCACACCATAAAAAAGGAAGAATAATTATTTAAGAAGTTAATGGCATAATCGTAATAATATGTTAAGTATATTTAATTTAATCTATGGTGATAGAATAAATTAAATAGCTTAATATTTATTATTTAATATTTTAGAAATATTAAATATAAATTAATAAGAGGAGTCTTATTATTATTATTACAATTATTATTATTTTAATTTCTAAAGAGTTTGGGAATTAATTTAATAAAAGTACTCTCATTTATTCCTAATAAGATTAGAGGGCTAATTAATTAAAAAGAGTTTAATTAATTATCCCTAATAAGATTAGGGAGCTTAATTAATTAAAGGAATTTAATTAATTAAAATAAAACCCAATTCCTTAATTGTTAAGGAGGGTTGCCTACATCTATAAATAAGAGGAGTCTTATTATGGGTGAGGTGGTTGTCGACTTTTTCACAACATATACGTAATTCCAATAGTTGGAGAGTACGCCTTTTCTATAGAGAGATAGAAAACTAGGGTTTTGCCAAATACCCATCTTCTTGAATCTTTCTTCTTCCTCGGTGGATCACCTCTAGAGGCCAAACACTGGCTGGGTGGCTAACGCCGATCAAAAAGGAAGGAACCAAAAACCCTTGGATTCAAGTTGAACGCGAAAAGGATTGAGGTGAACTTGTACATTTCGAGGAAGCTCAATCTTCAAGGGTATGATTCTTGTTCTTTCTTTTTCGCTTAATTAATAATTGCGAATAAAGGATGATCCGTATATGGTTTGTAAAATTTTAAAACTCGATTTTCCATGCTTCCGCTTATTTTTTGCAATTTGATCATGCTCATGAATATTATTGGCCGTAATGCAAATCGAAGGTGTGCGTAAAAAATCTCCATCAAAGCTCAGAAATGTCAAACGCATTTAATGCTTCAACAAAAGGCTTCAACGGATAGATTTCAAGGAACATATATATGCAGAACATGTGAAGATGAGTGAAGGAAGCAAGTATTGAACAAAACGCGCAAGAACACTCAACGCTCAACTCTACGATCTGAGAAAAAGAGAAAGCTTGCTCAACTACTCAGTTCTTTCAAACAAGTGCTTAACAGAAATTGAGTAGCAACAATCAAGAACTCAACAACTACCAATCAATTGAAGTAAGAGTTCTAAGTCAGAAGGACTTGAAGAGTTCTAAATGAACTGCGAAGAGCCAAGTCTGCAGGACTTGAAGAGTTCAGGAGTGAACTTAGAAGTTCTTAGACTGCTGGTCTAGAAGGAATCTGTGTGATTCAGAAAGTGTAAAAGACATCCTTAGTGGATTTCCTACTCGAGGAGTAGAAGAGTGGACTAGGAGCTTTAAGTGCTCTGAACCACTTAAAACGACTGTGTCTATTACATTCTTGCTATAACTGCCATATCTGCCATAACTGCTATAACTGCCTCACTCTCATTAACTCACTATCTTAAGGGAGATTAAAACAAATATTAATTCCGCTGAGTTTTAATCATTATCAACTAACAAGTTAAATCGAAAAGAATTTTAAAATATCTATTCAACCCCCCCTTCTAGATAACTATTGTGCCTCCGCGAACTAACAATTGGTATCAAAGCAGGTTCTATTATATAGCCTACAAAGCTTAAGTAGATCCAATGGCACACTTACCAAGTGAATCAAGGACTGGAGGAGGCAGCAAGCCACCAATGTGCAACAAAGATAAATTCAAAACCGAAAGTTCGGATGCAAGCATACATGGACTCAATAGATGAAGATCTATTTGAGACTATTCGTAATGGGCCCTATGTTCCAACAAAAAGCTTGCACCAACTATGTATTTATCCAAACAGAATACAAATCAAAGTCAAAGAGGAGTGGATGATAACGAGAAGAGAGTTGTTCAACTCGACAAAGAAGGCCAAGAACATTTTGTTTCAATCATTAGAAGATGATCTATTCAAAATGTGGTCAACAAAAAAAATAAACAAGGAGGTTTGGGAAGCACTACTCATCATGCATGAAGGAACTAAGAAGTAAGAGAAAACAAACAATCTCTCCTAACACAACAATATGAAATGTTTGCACACGTTCAAGGAGAGAACGTTACTGCCACCTATGAGAGATTCAACGTTCTGCTCAACTCTATACGAGCCTATGTAAAGATCTATCCAAACAAAGATCTGATCATAAAATTCATGAGAGCCTTACCAAGCAGGTGGGATGCCAAAACCACTGCTATCAGAGAGTCAAAGAATCTCCATGAGATGACTGTTCAATAGTTATATGGCAACCTTCTGACATACGAATTGGAGCAGACTCAACGAGCAGAAACCCTATCAGAAGGAAGAAAGAAGGATAAGGGTGTTGCTCTTAAAGCAACTAAAAGTACATCCAAGGTCAACACTGAAATTGACTCTGACTATGATGAAGATGACGATGAAGATCTTGCAATGCTGGTAAAAAGACTCAGAAGGTTCATGCATCAAGGCAAAACCAACAAACCAAAGAAGATCAGCAACTACAGCAGTCAGGAGCAAATAAATGATCTATGCTACAACTGCAAGAAGCCTGACCATTTCATTGCCAACTGCAACAAACCTCTCAGAGAAGAGCTAAAGAAGAAATCACATCCGAAGAAGGAATACAAAGGCAACAAAAGGCCTCGGAAGAGAGACAAAGGCCTTGTAGCTGGAGGATCGTGGAGTGATTCAGACAATGACTCAACTCCCGAATCTGGAGATGATGAAGATCCTCAAATGGCTAATCTGTGCCTAATGGCCAAACATGCAAAGGACAAACTGAACTCCAACATACATGAAGTAAGTATCGATGAGGTATTTGAATTCAACTCTCCTAATGTAGACATTAATGATTTGAGAACTGCACTACATGGCATAACAACTGATCTGCATCAATACATGAAGTGGTTCAGAGTTCTGTCGAAGGATTATTCACTTCTTCAGGAGGAGAAAAAGAAAGTTCAAGAAGAACTAGAAACATCCCTTCTAAGTACTAACTTTCTCTCCAAGCTTGAGGCTGAGAATGAGATCTTAAAACAGACCAATGAGCTCAACGCACAAAGAGAGTCCAATCTAACCTCCAAAATTGAGGAACTAGAAAAGACTATCTCTACATGGAATAAATCCTCATCATCCATGTACTCCCTGCTCTCTAGTCAAAGAAGTGCATTTGACAGAACATGCTTATGCTTTGGGGAATCCACCTCAGAGCCATGTGTGAAAAAATTAAAGGAAACTAGCACTAGTAATGCTTCAAGTTTTAATAGAGGCATTACATTTGTGAAATCCTCACAGAAGGAAGAACCAAATTTCAACCCTGTTTCTACTCAATTCAATCCATACTCCAAGGAGTAAAGGATCTCATGTCGGCTCGGGTTTCAAAAAGAGAAGAGTAACCCATCCTCTACTCACCAACCTCAAGGATCGTAGAGTCGAGTAAGACCAACTCTACGAAATCAACCGGAAAGGTATAGTAGAGGTAAGGTACACTCCTCACAATTCATGAAACCCAAGGACATATGGAAGAAGGAAAATCAGTTTAATGTAGGGATGACTAAAGAACCACAAAAGTCCAAATGGAGAATGAACTCTCTCACACACACACACATGCATGCATCATACTAGGTGTTTTGTGTGCAATAAAGTTGGTCACAAAGGTACAAAATGCTATTATAATTCCATGTATGTGAGACCCAAGATCAAGCAAATTTGGGTCCTCAAAGGGTACTAATAAAGTAGGACCCATGCAAATATGGGTACCAAAATGAAGGTTTAATGTTGTCACAGAAAAGAGCTCCACGATCACAACCTCGGTATCTCGACAAAGGGATGCTCAAGGCACATGACCGAAATAAAGCCCTTCTGCCTAACTACATAGAGAAGGAGGGTCCCTCACCATCTTTGGAGACAACGGCTCAAAAGACAAGAGGATATGGCTCAAATTGGAAATGGTGCAAAGATCCTTCAAAGAAAGTGGCCTATGTGGAAGGACTACAACACAATCTTCTCGAGCATTAGCCAACTCATGCGACAAGGGCCATCAAGTAACATTCCTCAACAATCAATGTCAAGTCGTAGATTTGAAGACATCTTCTCATAAAGCTAACCGAACAAGAGAAGGAAATGTCTACACAAAGTGAATCTTGGACAACTAAGCTCAGATGAAACAATATGCTTTACAGCTAAAGCATCCAAGAAATGAGTCAAGCTCATGGCATATAGACGATTGTCTCATTTAAACTTCAAAAGCATGTCCAAGCTGGCCTCAAAAGATCTTGTTACAGGCCTACCCAAGTTCAACTTCGTCAAAGAAAGGCCATGCAATGCTTGTCAGCTTGGAAAGCAAACCAGAAGCTCATCCAAGAGCAAAAATTGCCAACTCAATCGAAAAGCCCCTACAATTGCTCCACATGGATCTATTCGGGCTAATTCCAACAACGAGTCTCGGAGGGAAAAGATACTCACTGGTCATAGTCGACGACTACACCAGGTTCACATGGGTGTTCTTTCTAACCTCAAAGGATGAAAAAACTCCCAATTGATCAAGATGTTCAGGCAAGTGATGAACGATAAAGGAGAGAAAATCAAGGCTATAAGGAGTGATCATGGTAGAGAATTCAACTTCTCGAAAATGGACCAGCTCTCGCATATAATGGCATCAGTCATAACTTCTCAGCCACGAACTCCTCAACAAAATGGAGTAACTGAGAGAAAGAACAGAACTTTGATAGAGGCTGGAAGAACTCTACTAGCAGCAGCCCATCTGCCTCAATACTTCTCGCGTAAGTCATCAACACCGCATGCTACACTCGTAATGATCACTCATACACTCTACGATCAAGAAGACTCCCTATGAACTGTGGAAAGGAAGAAAGCTAAGTGTCAGCTACTTTCATGTATTCGGCTGTGCATGCTACATTCTCAACAATGGAAAGCAGTATTTGACAAAGTTTCAACCCAAGTCAGATGAAGGAATCTTTCTTGGATATGCCACGCATAAAGAAAGCCTACAGAGTGTTCAACAAGAAGACACCGAAAGTGTTGAAGTCTCGATTCACATCATCTTTGATGAAATGACTTGGACAAAATAAAGCCTCAAGACACTACGACCGATAGCATTCGTATACTTACTTAACGAGGTCGTCGAGCTCAACACTACGATCGTAGTACCGAGAAAGTGAAATCGTTGAGCAAGGAAATGAGATCGTAGAGAGGCCTATGCCGCATAAAAACGAACCTCCACACCAAGAAGAAGAAATAGATCTTGAAGGCCTAAGACAAGAAGGCATCGTGATGTATGTCCCAACAGAAACAGATGGGCAAGAGATCACACTCAAGATCTAATCATTGGAGATCCGAGTGCAAGAGTCAAAACAAGAGCCGCCACCCGTAATGAATGTTTTATCTAAGCTTCCCACACAAATGGAACCAAAGAAGATAGAGGATGCTATGGAAGACTCCAGCTGGATAGAAGCCATGCAGGAAGAACTCAACCAATTTGAAAGAAGCAAAGTATGGAGATTGGTACCAAGACCAAAGAGTCATCCTATCATTGGAACCAAGTCGGTCTTCAAAAACAAAATGGATGAAGATGGAGTAATAACCAGGAATAAGGCAAGACTAGTGGCCAAGGGCTATTCTCAGGAAGAAGGCATTGACTATGATGAGACATTTGCACCTGTTGCCAGACTAGAAGCCATCAGAATATTCCTTGCATTTGCCACTCACATGAAATTCAAGGTCTTTCAGATGGATGTCAAAAGTGCATTCCTGAATGGTGAACTTCAAGAAGAAGTCTACATAGAGCAACCTCCATGTTTCATCAATCCATCTCTTTCTAATTATGTTTATAGATTAGACAAAGCCTTATATGGTCTTAAACAAGCACCTAGAGCATGGTATGAAACACTAACTAACTTTCTTATTGAAAATGGGTTCACTAGAGGTAGAGTTGATACCACATTATTCCTTAGAAAGCATAAAGACAAAGTCTTATTGGTTCAAATATATGTTGATGATATTATTTTTGGTTCTACTGATGAAAAGCTATGTAAGAGATTCTCTAAGCTTATGCAGAAGTTTTGAAATGAGCATGATGGGTGAGTCAACTTCTTCCTCGACCGCAAGTAAAGCATCGATGAAGGAATATTCATAAACTAAGCCAAGTACATTAAAGACTTACTTAAGAAGTATGGCATGGAATCAGCCTCTCCCATGAAAACCCCAATTGCTCCTACAACCAAGCTTGACAAAGATGAAAAAGGTAAAAGTATTGATATAACTCAATACAGAGGTATGATAGGCTCTCTTTTATATCTAACTGCCAGTAGACCAGATATAATGTTTGCAACATGTATTTGTGCTAGATTTCAGGCTAACCCTAAAGAATCACATTTAACTGCTGTAAAGAGGATTTTCAGGTATCTCAAGGGTACACCTCACTTGGGGCTTTGGTATCCCAAGGAGTCCTCATTTGAGCTAACAGGATACACAGATGCTAATTTTGCAGGCTGCAAAATAGATAGAAAAAGTACCAGTGGCACCTGTCAATTGCTAGGAAACAGACTTGTGTCCTGGTTTAGCAAGAAGCAAAACTCAAGATCACTTTCAACCGCAGGTTTAATACATTGTCACCGGTAAATAATCACAGTCTTAGATCCTATGGATAAAAAATCAGCTAGCAGATTATGGGTTTGAATTCAAATCCATACCTATTCACTGTGATAACACAAGTGCCATAGCAATAACTCATAATCCTGTCATGCATTCTAGAACTAAACATATAGAAATAAGGTATCACTTCATTAGGGATCATGTGCAAAATGGAACTATATCTTTACAATATATCCCTACTGAAAATCAATTTGCTGATGTCTTTACAAAGCCTCTAGATGAATCCAGGTTTAACAAGTTAATAAGTGAGCTAGGAATGCTTAATTTTCAATCATGAAATATATGCTCTAGTATGTGCTAACCATACAGATATAAAAGCTATGGTTGAAATCGTAGACATGATCAAGGGAAGTCCACGATCGCAGAGCCGTAGTAACTTAAGACTCAATGATCGTAGCTCGCAAACGACTCCAACGATCGTAGCAGTGACTCTCAACGATGGCGTAGCCCCATCAACAAAAAAAGGGAGCATCCTGTGATGAAAAAGTTCAAAACAAAGCAATCCCTCTGATAAGCGCCTTAGGAACAAACCTAACCCTTGATTCACTCTTAAGAGGTTGGCCCTTCCTGAGTTACCTTAAAAGAATGCTAAGTCAAAAACTCATCACAAGGATCCGAACAGACTCGACGATCGTAGTTCGTATACACGATTTATTATTGAGCCGATGACTCGACGATCGTAGTTTATACATGACGATCGTCGATGTCGACGATCGCGCATACTCACGATTTATCATTAGTTCGCACTCGACGATCGTAGTTCGAGACACCAAAGTGACTGACGAATGCAGTATACAACGAATGCAAAGCGCACTCAACAATCACAAAGGTCACCTCAACGATCGTAGTCCTCCCTAAGGACACTTTAGCTCGTAAGGAGCTAAGGGCAAATCAAGACAATCCTCCTCACCAAATTCAGAGAGCCAAGGTGCAATTTGACACCGCCCCACTAAACACAAAATGGAGAGAGGAAGTTATAAGTACAGCTTTGAAAATGCCTTTTGAAATCGTAAGTTCAAAAGCTTATCTCTCTCTCTCTACAAAGTCAAACCCTAACCCTTAAGAAAGTTCAGACAACCATACTCCTTGCAAAGAAATCAATGGCGCCTCCAACATCGCCTCTCTGCTACAGACTATGCTTCATGAGTTCAAAACCACTGAACCCAAATTTCACAAGATTCTGACATTGATAAAGAAGGCAGGTCTCGAAGACGCTCTGGGTACGAGCACCTGGATCTACCCAAAGCTGATAAAGGAGTTTTATAGGAATGGGACATTCGAATATAACGTTATCACCACGAGGGTCAAGGACGTGGAAATCAAACTCAAAACTGAGGATATCAACCTAGCCTTAGGCTTCAAAAATGAGGGGTTTCCGATCATAAATGGCATTGATTTTTATGAAGGCCTCAAGAAGATGCATCACAAGAAATTCCTCATTGTCAAGGGATTCAAGAAAAAGGAGTTTCCTCAAAGGTATGAATTTTTGGCTGATATTATTGGGAAGTGAATATGTTGCAAAAATTCTGGCCACGACTCTGTAAATGAGGTGCAACTCAAGCTCATTACTTCCATAAGTTGTGGAATATAACTCAACTATGGAGCTCTATTGCTTGAATGGATTGGGAAATGGATCACCAGCTCGAAGAAGACAAAGAGCTCTCAAAAGATGCTCTACGGGCGATTTGTAAGCATCATCCTATAGTCTGCTCTGGGTGATAAAATTGGGAAAAATGAAGGAGAGTCCATCAATCCTAACCGAAGGATAACTCAGCAGCTGTTTGAGAACTAGAAAAGGAACCCACCTGAGAATGTACGGATGATGTCAGAATCCAGTGGAAGAACTGGTGATATAAAGGAATCAGGGATTCCAGGAAACATGTCAGTCGTCAAAGAAACTAAAGAAGAAGAGGAAGAGATCAACAAGGGAGAACTCACTGCCCTTGTCAGAAAAAGCAAGGGCAAGAGAAAGCTAAAGACTAGAATGGCAGAAGAACCTCAAGGGTCTACCACTGACATGCCTGTAGAGTCCTTTGATATTGAGACTCTGAGGATTCTAAGAAAAAAAGAACAATTGGTGAGGCGTAGATGAAGACAGAGCCACCATATCACAAATGTCGGCCGAAGAACAAAAAAATCACCACAAGTCCAAGAGGCCATCTGTCTTTTCCGATCGTAGAGTCTCTACCGATCATAGAGACCAGATCAACACCTCAAGCAAGGAAGTTTCTTGCACTGCATGGTCTCGACCGATCAACAGAGATAAAGTCAAGCTCAAGAAAGTCCCGAGGTCGTGGCTCAAACTTAGAAAACCAAGACAAAAATTGGTTAAGAAGTATATCCTTGTCAATGAAGGAGTACTCAAGAGGAAGACAAAAAGATGGTCACTAAAAAAGGAACTATCCAAAGAAAGCCAAAAGGACATAGCTCAAGCCGAGGGGGAGAGACACCAAGTTCTCACCTTAGAAAATACTCAAGCCGAGAAAATGCTTCAAGTTCTCAGGATAGAAAATGCTCCAAATTGAGGGGAGCTATTAGTCCCATAGATGGATGATCATGTTGAGGGGGAGCCTCATGATATCCCCATGACAGAAGAAGCTGCTCCTGCAGAAAATGAGGGAGAGCCTGAGCAAGAAAATCAAAAGGAAGTCATTGACATAGTGGAATCCTCAAAAGGAGATAAAGAAGAAGAGGAAGACAAAGATGATAATGAACTTGAGATCACAGTGTGTGGGTGATGGATGGGTATAGGAGTTATCTTTACAATCAAATTGTTCTCCTATCTCCCATGATGCCCTTTCATCAAGCTCAAATTCTAAACTCCTGGAGTCACATGTTTTGGAGCTTCAAAGAATATCCAGCCATCTCTGTGCTAGCTCATGGATTTCTAGGCAACTTCAACTTTGCCAAGAAGCTGATCACAAATGGTCCCTCCTCAAGAATGGTGCATGAGGTATTATCTATCCCAATCTCGCTCAGAGTTAATCACTATCCACTATCTTTTTCCAGCCAATTCTATGAATTTCCAAGCTGGTTGGAAGTAGTTCTAAATCCACCAAGTCAATCACCAGTTACAGAATCCCAAAATTTTGTAATTGATGAGCCAAATGTGCCTAATATCATATTGATCCCAACTCCCATCATCTCTACGATTGATGACCCTAGCCCCATCGTAGAGTCCCAAGCTCAAATCGTAGAGCCACCCTCTTCAGACACCCAAACAAAGTCCCCTCCATCAGATATTACCTCTTCATCCACCAAAGAATACTTCAACCTTGATCTTGCCCTCTACTCCTTGCAAGATCAATACAAGAAAACATCCCCTCCTTTAAACAACCCATAACTCAGTGAACTACTTTCAGATCTACCCACCAAAGCTGAGTTGACAGAAGTATCCAAGAAAGTGATCAAGGACATCGATGATAGCCTTGAAGCTCACTCAAAACTCATTCATCTCAGACTGACAAAAATGATCAGTGCTGCAAATAATCTCCCAAGCACCCTAAACTCTGAGCTTACAAAGAAGCTAAGGGAGATCATCAAGGAAATGGTTAAGAGCATAAAGGAAAGGGATGCCATTCACTTTCTAGCAGTTAAAGGACTCATAGATGTAGTTCTTGCCTTACAAACAGCTCAAAATGCCCAGAATAAACTTATGTTAGAAAGTATAATTAATTTGCAAACTTCCGTAAAAGAATTCTAACAATTCTACGTCACCCAAGGATAGCAGACTGACAATGTTCTAACCGTCCTCCGAAAAAGGGAAGCTCGATCTGACGCCCTGATCAAGGAAAATCGAGAGGACATTGCCCAAACCCAAAGCCAACTCAACAAGCTCGTCCAAGGAGTGACTCGCCTTTTCAAAAACATTCAAACCCTTAATGCTGACATAAAGGGGGAGAATGAAAGGAAAAGGAGATCAAGGCAAGGGCAAGGGCAAAGGCAGAGGACAATTCAACAATCAATCCTCAAGGAGTCCTCCTACAAGGCCGACTCACCAATAGATTCCATGATCCGGCCATCAGACTCAACGATCTAATCAGCAGGAAGTCTTAATGGCTCAGCCTATAAGGAGTCTAGGGCCAGCTACCAGATCACACAATGTGACCACCACAGGCCTCAAAATGCCAATTGGAGATCCTGCATTCATGAATAGGCATGATCACAATCCTAGGCTAAGCCCAAGTGAGCTGGAAGATCTAGCCAAGAGAGATGAAGCAAGCAGGAAAAGAAGGGCTGAGGAGTATGCCAATCCTCCTCGCAAAAGATCAAAGAAATAGAGATAAGTGAAAATTTAAATTATTATTGATGTAAAGCTAAATTGTAATATTCTTCATACATCAATAAATTCATGCTTATTCTCTAGAAATTTCAGCTGCTCACTAAAATACTAAGTCATATTTACTTTCCTGCAAATGCATCTAGAAACTGATAATCATGACAACAAAATCTCCTTGTTTATGTCAACATCAAATAGGGGGAGATTGTTGGGAGAGTGCATATTTTGATTTGATGTTTAAAGTAAATACTCATGATTATATGTAAAGTCCTTAGAGAAATATATGTACAAGGACTTAGTGATAGATCAAATTTGTTAGGTTGATCTACATCTTGAAGTGAAATAGATAGGCTTCAAGAGATCGTAGTGTATCAAGTTGATCAAGATTACGGAAGCCAAGGCAGAAACGTAGAGCATCGAGGATCGTAGTGTGCCTGCCTTGAAGGACCTCTTCGAAAATCATAGAGTGGTCCCAACATTTGCCGAGCCAACTCAGAGATCGTAGTGTGCTCTCGGAAACGTAGAGCTTGCAAACACAAGCAAGTGAAGATCGTAGTGTGCAAGTCTTTAAGAGAAATCGTAGTGCTCTTGTTCGATAAAGATCGTACCAAGCACCAAGGTGACAAGACATCACGATCCGGATCATAGAGTATCATCTCGCCATATGTCGAAAGCATCGAGCCCTACCTTTTGTTAGAGACAAATTCCAACAAATGTGGAATGGGTTTTAAATGTTGAAGTCCTCATCACCCCAATGGTACAAAAGATATCCTTAGTATACAAATCGAAAGAAACGTATTGAAGAAGCTAAGGAAAGGACCATAGATGAGGAAAACACCTTTTCGTGTGTTAGGTGAAAAAGCACGTCACGTGTCAAGGCCATGTAATGCAAATCGAAAGGTGTGCGTAAAAATCTCCATCAAAGCTCGTAAATGTCAAACGATTTAATGCTTCAACAAAAGGCTTCAACGGATAGATTTCAAGGAACACATATATGCAGAATATGCGTGATGAGAGAAGAAGGAAGCAAGTATTGAACAAAATGCATAAGAACACTCAACGCTCAACTCTACGATCCGAGAAAAAGAGAAAGCTTGCTCAACTACTCAGGCTTTTTTCAACAAGTGCTTAACAAAGAATCGAGTAGCAACAATCAAGAACTCAACAACTACCAATCAACTGAAGTAAGAGTTCCAAGTCGGAAGGACTTGAAGAGTTCTAAGTGAACTGTGAAGAGCCAAGTCTGCTGAACTTGAAGAGTTCAAGAGTGAACTAAGAAGTTCCTAGATCACCGGTCTAGAAGGAATCAGTGTGATTCGAAAAGTGTAAAAGACATCCTTAGTGGATTTCCTACTCGAGGAGTAGAAGAGTGGACTAGGAGCTTTAAGTGCTCTAAACCACTTAAAACGACTGTGTCTATTACATTCTTGCTATAACTGCCATATCTGCCATAACTGCTATAACTGCCTCACTCTCATTAACTCACTATCTTAAGGGAGATTAAAAAAAATATTAATTCATTGAGTTTTAATCATTATCAACTAACAAGTTAAATCGAAAAGAATTTTAAAATATCTATTCAACCCCCCTTTCTAGATAACTATTGTGCCTCCTAGGTCCACTGAACCAACCAATCTACACTCTTATTACCTTAAAGGAATTGTGAAGCAAAAGGGTGAGAACAACTAGCCCAGTAAAGAATATCATGATTAAAGATAATTAAATTATCAATAGCCTTCGTCAGTAATAAATCAGAGAGTTAGAATATATGGTAGATGATAAAACTTTTCAACCATAGTGGCAGCGGAACAAGCAATCCATTAGAAGAGTCAAATAGACCATAAAGTCTATTATCTTCTCAATGTTAAAAGTCCACCAACAATATTTTATCCCTATAACATCAATCAACAGTTCTTGTGCATAATCATTTGAATAACTCATAATCATAATTGTGATTCTAAATTCCTCTTCGCACCCAGGACGAAGATAATTTTCATCACCTGTCTTTACCTGAAAAATCAAAGATCATGATTATACCAAATCACAGTTCCTATTCATAATCATACTAATAAATTCATCTTTGCACTACGGGCCAAAGATATTCTTTAACAGCTTATCTTTGCACTACAGGCCAAAGACATACAATTGTATTTTAGAAGAGTCAAGTAAAGCATGATATCTACTATCTTCTACGAATTAAAGGTTTATTATCAATATTTTATCTCTAAGTCTCAGCTCAATACATCACTGAATTATCCATGCACTACAGCCAAGGATATTCGTTAGTATCATATCCATGAATTATCCATGCACTACGGGCCAATGATACTCATTAGTATCATGACCACAAATTATCCATGCATTACGGGCCAAAGATATTCGTGTTTTCACCAATGGTCATGATCATGCCAAACAACAATTCATCTTTGCACCCTTGGCCAAAGAGAACGCATGGTTATGATCATACCCACATATGTCCATCAATGCACTAAGGGTCAATGAGGACTTTTGCCACATCATTTGTAACATTACGGTCATGATTATACCGAATAATCCATGGTCATAATCATACCAATCAACAGTCCATCTATGCACGTAAACCACATATGAATTTCATTATAATATAAGCATAAGGATAATGACAATGATATAAGCAGTAATCCAACGAAATCAAGGATAAATATTAAAGACTTTAAATTTATCCAGAGTTTAAAAATATCCAAATTGTCAACATGATACTGCTTTGTGGAGTAAAATTTGAATAATATTCATGTATTAAAAATAATTTGGACAAAAAATAAATATATTTTTCGGGTGAATAGTACCTCGTGAATAGTAATCCTATGAATAGTACTTCGAGAATAGTACCTCATGAATAGTACCCCGGCATGAAAAGTGCCCCAAATACTCGAGCGAATAATATTTGAGTGAATAGTAATTGGGTGAATAGTAACCTATGAATAGTAACTCGTGAATAGTACTCCGGCACGAAAAGTGCCCTGAATACCCAAGTGAATAATATTCGAGTAAATAGTAACCGGGTGAATAGTAACCCATAAATAGTAACTCATGAATAGTAACTCATGAATAGTATTCCGGCATGAAAAGATCAATAATTATCAAGAAAGCTCAGAATAATATTTCCATAAAAAGATAGTGGATGAAGCGCAAATATCAAGGATATTCTACTAATTTCACGGAGTATAGATGCAATAATTCAACAAAATGAGTGTAGAAGTAGGAATACGAAACAAAATAATATTACTGAATACTACAGAGTATGGAAGAAAATATTATTTCATACGAATATTGAATTAAAATAATATACATACGAATACGAAAAATAATATCTCTTCTGAATATGAAATAAATAATATCCCTTAACTCAGAAGAAGACTGGATACTAGAATAGTGAAGTAGCAGACTTCTCTTCTTCTTTTTCTCTATAGCTTCTCTCTCTATAATTGCTCTTGTGAGTCTTAGTGAATTGGTGAGAATGAAAGAAGAATGAGCTTCTATTTATAGGAAAATATAGTTTCGATAATTGCATGTTTTGGGGCTCAAAATATTACCGTATAATAGCTTCATCTTTTCCTCCATATTTAATTTAGTCTTATAAGTATTATAAAAACTTGCACCACCTCCCCTAATAGTACATCATGTGAATCAATAGTTCAGTCATGTGAATCAATAGTTCTATACATGTGAAAAAATTAGTTACAGTATAGTACCTTCATCTATACCTCCATTTTTAATTTAGTCATGCAAGTATTATCAATCTTGCATCACCTCCCCTAATAGTACATGCATGTGAATCAATCGTATATACATGTGAATAAATAGTTATAAACATGTGAATTAGTAGCAATTAATTGCTCAGTTATCCGATTAATTACCCGATTGATCAATACAACCTCCAGACATCCATTATTATTAAAATAAATGTCGATTTCCACTAACACTAATAATCCCAACACAATGGAAATATCAATTTCATCTTTAATCAACACAAACTTATTCATCATTAATATTATAGCTCACAATATTTAACAACCAGATCATTCCCAGGAAAGAGGGGGCTTTTCGACAAGGATTTCTCCCTATTTGGGCGCAATTAGATTACCGAACCCCTTTCCTCGACAGAACTTTCTAGACATTGTCAATAATGCAAATAATAATATGAATAACTTGGCCGTCTCAATTATTAATTTGACAATATAAAATATTATTCAAATGATACTGTGACAATAATTGAATCAATAATATGAGAGATATTATGCAGCAATTACTGTAGCAATAATCGAGAATAATTGAGTGACTTCTCACGTAAGCATCAATAATCAATACTGTGTGCTAATATGCAACCACGCGACATCTTGTCGTACTTTTCTGTTGGGTAGTTCAACAGTTTAATCCAGAAACTTTCACCGTTATTTTATAAAAATATATTTCGCTGCTTTTCTAACTTCTGACAACAACACTTTTGTTGTGGGGTCCACCAATGATTGTTTCATCGTACGAATATTACCTGTTAAAATGAATATTCTCCGACCAAACGAATATTTCCCGACACAAGGAATATTTTATATCAACTTGTTTTTTTTGCAAAATTTTCAAATATCACCCTTAACTTTACCCTTTTATCAATTTATGTGTGACGCCCCCAAAATAGGTATACATCACCCATTCTGAGTCGCCAAATACATGGTATATAAATAAATACAACTTCAATAATACAATTGTCGTGCAGAATACGATAACGCCTATACTGTGAGTTTGAATACAAATATTGTCTAATAGACAGTATACAAACTCAAAAGGAGTCCTCATTACAATTATTGATACACTATTTTACAAAATAGTGAGGACTACTAAAACACCTATCTTGAATCATCACTCCATACCCCGCCTAGTTCCTGCTAAATTCTCTCATCCTGAGAAGAATAATGGAACAAAAAGGAAAATGGTGAGCTCAACTAGCCCAGTAAAAAATATTATGACTAAGATAATATACAACAAATTATCATTAGTCTTCAACAGGAAAAAATTTGATAAAATATAATAGACAACAAGTTTTAGATCAACAACTACAGCGGAAACAACAATCCATTAGAAGAGTCAAGTAGAGAAAGAATTCTATTATCTTCTAAGATTTATAAGTCCATCATCAATATTTTATCCGTGTAACATTAATCAATATACATCTTGAATCAAATATTCATCTTTGCACTACAGGCCAAAGATATTCATTTGTATCACCACCAGTCATGTTCATCTCAACACCGTACATCTTTGCTTCTACGGGCAAAGATATTCATCGCTTAATCATTCATCTTTGCACTACAAAGTGCCAAAGATATTCAGTAATATCATCATTTAGGACTGAGGATGATGAAAAATATCTTAAAGAAAACGAATCCAGTGAGATAAAAGAACAAATATTAGGGATTCGTATTACAATTTATCCAAGTTCAATAATACTTCATAATAACCAATTGTAAAGCAGAATTCAAAAATAAGGATCAAAACATGGATACAATCAAAGATACAATCAAAGATAGTAACCATAATAGACATCTTGGATAAAAAGAAAAATTTTCATTTTTCGGTGAATAGTGTCGTATTCGTGAATAGTGCTATATACATGAATAGTAACCCCGACACAAAAAGTTCCAAATTTGATAAAAAGTTCAAACCAATATTTTGGCATAATGATATTGAAGAAAATAATAACATTTAAGAAGAAAATAACATCCCTTACCTCAAAATAACCGTACTTCTGACTGAATTTCGGATATAGTGCTGACAGAAACATGCACTGAATAGCAACTCTCAAAGTATCCAAAATACTCACAAAAATACGCTCGATAATCTAGAGAGAAAGAAAACTTATTTCTGGCGTAATTTTCAATTCTAACCTAAGCGTCTATTTATAGGAAAATGCTAGAACATCATAGGAGACTAAAATAATAAAATAATAATATTCTTTTTCTTTCTTCTATGCCAACCTTCACCAACCAAGCCAGCCAACGTGGAACCAAAAAAATAGCAGCCCACATGTTTAAAACAAAACTGGGTCCTACCCAATTTTAATAAAAATCATTTTATTTTTTGAAACTTCAGTAATTCATAGAAAATAACCCGTTTATCAGAAAAATATGAATTTAATGTCCATTCCACACGAAATCGAATTCTCTACAACTTTGTATCTTTGAGTTTTTCCAAATTCCAAACAGAAAATATCTGAAATCCACAAACGGATGATTTTTATTACCTCTATCCCGACAAAATACTGATAAAACACCTCAACATTAATTCCTTCATTTATAACCACATAAATAAATCCATCATTTATATCCACATCAAATAAATATTTCCTTATCCTATAAATCAATAATTAATTATTTACAAATAATATTACAGAATCACAATTATGACAACCAGACCGTTCCCAGGAAAGAGGGGGCTTTCCAATAAGAATTTCTCCTTACTGGCGCGCAATTAGGTGACCAAACCTCTCATTGATAGAACTTTCTAGACATTGCCAATAATGTTATCTAATAATATTATTCAAATAATATGATTTATTGATCTGATAATGGGAAATACTGTGCAGTGACAATTATTGAAACAACAATAATATAAAATATCAACGCAGCAATTATTGAATCAATAAAATAAAATATTGAACAGTAATTACTGTAACAATTATTGAGTAGTGTCTTCTTACGTAAAAATCAATAATTCAACAATATTGTCCAATACCGTGTGCTACGTGCAACCATGCGTATTACTGTATTTTAACCATCAGGTATTCCAACAGTGTTAACGGTAATAATTACGTTGTTATTTATAAAAACTCAAACTTTGTCATTTTCTTCTTTCGACAGTTATTCCGTTATGGGGCCCACAAATGACTGCACCGTTGTACGGATATTTCCGATAAAAAGAATATTTCGCGACCAAACGAATATTCCCCGATAACAATGATTATTTTATAACCACTTGATTATCTTGCAAATTTGCACATTTCACCCATAACCAGAGCATTATATCAAATTAATTCCTTATTATTCACAATAATAATAGAGGAAATTCGATTTTATTCATAATAAGTTGGGGTCTTACAACCTCTCCTCCTTATGAAATTTCGTCCTCGAAATTGACGTACGTACCTGGTGTTCCGAAAAGGTGAGGGTACCTCACTTTTATTTCCGATTCCAACTCCCAGGTCATTTCCTCAATAGCATGGTTCCTCCACAAAACCTTAACTTGTGGTATAACCTTGGTGCGTAAGACATGCTCTTTCCTATCTAAGATCTTAACAGGTACCTCTTTGTACGTTAAATCTTTGGCTATCTCGTCTAGTTCTAACGTAATAATATGGTTCGGGTCTTTCACATATTTACGAAGCATAGATATATGAAAAACATTATGAACATGAGACATGCTTAGAGGTAATGCGAGTCTATAGGCCACATTTCCTATTCGGTCAAGAATCTCAATTAGACCAACAAATCATGGATTGAGCTTTCCTCTCTTCCCAAATCTTGTAACTCCCTTCCATAGAGCAATACGTAACAATACATGATCTCCAATTTTAAATTCCACGTCCTTTCGATGAAGATCAACATAACTCTTTTGTCGATCTTGTGAGGTTTGAATACATTGTCGAATCATTTGGATCTTTTCTGTAGTCATGCGTACTAATTCTGGTCCCAACAACGTTGCTTCTCCCACCTCGTCCCAGCATACTGGAGAGCGACACTTTCGTCCATACAACGCCTCGAATGGAGCCATGCCTATACTTGCTTGATAACTGTTGTTGTATGAGAATTCCATCAGTGGCAAATACTTATCCCAACTCCCTTTAAAATCTAGGACACATAGTCTTAATAGATCTTTAAGGGTTTGAATAGTCCTTTTCGATTGCCCGTCCATTTGAGGATGGTATGCTGAACTGAATAGTAAATTCGTGCCCATAGCTTACTGCAAGCTAACCCAAAATCTTGAAGTGAATCTTGGGTCACGATCCGAAACTATGGATACTGGCATGCCATGCAATCTCATAATCTCATTCATGTACATACGAGCAAGACGTTCAAGGGAATAAGTCTCACATATCGATAAGAAATGAGCAGACTTGGTTAATCTATCAACAATAACCCAAATCTCATCTATTCCTTGAGAAACTTTGGGAAGACCTGTAACGAAATCCATGGTAATGTGTTCCCACTTCCATTTCGGAATCTCAAGTGGTTGCAATGGACCTTTTGGCACTTGATGCTCCGCCTTTACTCGTTGACAAGTTAAACACCTCGAGATAAACTCCGAGATCTCTCTCTTTATATTGTTCCACCAAAATGTATGTCGAAGATCATGATACATTTTGGTACTCCCAGGATGGATTGCAAATGGGGTGTTGTGTGCCTCCATCATGATTCTATGCTTCAAGTCAGAATCGTTAGGAACACAAAGTTTAGAGTTGACTCGAAGTATTCCTTCTTCATCGATTCTTGCTTCTGGAACAACACCTTCTTGCACTTTCTTCTTCATACCCCAGATTTTATGAAATAAAAGTATTCAATTTTTCTTATAATTATTATTTAGTAAAATTGATAACAAGTTAAAGTTAAGGGTGATATATGAAAAAAAATAATTTAAATATGCAAGTGGTTATAAAATACTCATTGTTGTCGGGGAATATTCATTTGGTCGTGGAATATTCTTTTTGTCGGGAATATTCGTACAACGGCATAGTAATTTGTGGGCCCCATAATGGAATATCTGTCGGATGAAGAAAATGACAAAAAAGGGAGATTTCATAAATAATGGTGTAGTTGTTACCGTTAACACTATTGGAACACACAATGGTTAAAATACACGATGTCTACGCGTTGTTGCAATAATAGCACACTCAGCAGTATTGCACCAATTATTGATTCTTACGTAAGAAGGCACTACTCAATAATTATTACAGTAATTACTGTTCAGTATTTTATTTTATTGATTCAATAATTTCTACGTTGATATTTTATATTATTGTTATTTCAATAATTGTCACTACACAGTATTTTCCATTATCGGAGCAATAATTCATATTATCTGAATAATATTATTAGATAAAATTATTGGCAATGTCTAGAAAGTTCTGTCTAAGGAGAGGTTTGGTCACCTAATTGCGCGCTAGTAAGGAGAAATTCTTATTAGAAAGCCCCCTCTTTCCTGGGAACTGCCTGGTTGTCATTATTGTGATTCTGTAATATTATTTGTGAATAATTAATTATTGATTTTAATGATGAGGAAAATATTGATTTTATGTGGATATAGATGGAGAAAATTTTTAAAGTGACAATTGTTAAAGATTGATATTTTATCTTTTCTGATAAAATAGTATTTTATTATATTATTATAATATAATAATGGTGATATTTTTACAATAAATGTGGGATATATGAGTATATAAGGAGAAAGAGTATTTTTGTTGCATTAAATGATTAACACATGTTTTGTGTGTCGGTGGACCCCATTTCTTGACTGAAATTTGATTATAGCTTGTAAAATCGTCCATTTATGGATTTCGGTCAATTTCTGTTTAAAATTTGGAAACACTTTCTTCTGCAAAGTTGTAGATAATGGAATTTCCTATAAAAAGTTACGAGATTCGAATTTTCTGACAAAAGGGCTATTTATTATGAATTATTTAAGTTCCGAAATAATTGATTTTTGGAAGTTTTAATTATTTTTTTCAAAGAAAACGTTTTTGGTGAGTTAAGTGGGTCTGGCATGTGACATTAATGGCTGAATTCAGATCTACAAAGGTTGGCGTAGAAAACTTAATAATATATATTAATATTATATTAACTTTTCTGCTTTGGTGTTCTAAGCAATTTCCTATAAATAGGTTGCTTAGGTTAGAATTGAAAATCACAACGGAAATTGAAGTTTTCTCTCTATTTCTCTCTCTATATTATCGAGTGTATTTCTGTGAGTATTTTGATATCTTGAGTATTGCTATACGGTGCAAGTTCGTTCAACGTTATTCCAGTCAGAAGTACTGCTCTTTTGAGGTAAGGGATAGTAAGGGATTTTAAGGGATTGAAAGGGATGTTATTTTTTTCGTAAATGATATTATTTCTTCAATATCATTATGCCAAAATATTGGTCTAAATTTTTATCAAATTTGGAACTTTTCATGTTGGGGTTACTATTCATGAGTTACTATTTACGATTTACTATTCACGAGTTACTATTCACGATGGGTTACTATTCATGAGTTACTATTCACGAGATACTATTCACGGGTACTATTCAATACAAAATTGGTTTCTTTTTCTAACCAAATTATAGTTGATTTATGAATATTACTCTGGAGATTAAAACTATGTATTGATTATATTGATTTTATTATCATATATAACATTTTTATAACCCTGATGTTGAAATTCTCTTTCACTGGAGTGTAAAGATGGGTAGATTATTGGTATGATCATGACTAGGGTTCTCTTTAGCCAGTAGTGAAAAGTTGAATTGTGACTGGTATGATCATGACCATTGAATTTATAATTGAATATCTTTAGCTTAAGTGCAAAGGTGAATTGATCAACATGGTTATAATTATTGTTTATATAAATTCTGAAATGATTATATATTTCTTTGAGATATTAATATATTTGGCCTGTAGTGCAAATATGAACTGTTGAGGAATATCTTTGGCCTGTAGTGCAAATATTAATTGTTGATGAATATCTTTGGCCCGTAGTGCAAAGATTACATGTTGTTGAATATCTTTGGCCAGTAATGCAAAGATGAACTGTTGATGAATATCTTTGGCCCGTAGTGCAAAGATGAATTTATTAGTATGATTATGAACAGGAACTGTGATTTGGTACAACCATGATCTTTGATGTTTCAGGTAAAGACATGTGATGAAAATTATCTTCGTCTTGGATGAGAAGAGGAATTTAGAACTACAATTATGATTATGAGTTATTCACATGATTGTGGACAAGAACTGTTGATTGATGTTACAGGATTAAAACATTGTTGGTGGACTTTTAACATGGAGAAGATAATAGAATTTATGGTCTATTTGACTCTTCTAATGGATTGCTCGTTCCGCTGCAACTATGGTTGAAAAGTTTTATCATATACCATATGTTCTAAATCTCTGATTTATTACTGTTGAAGGCTATTAATAATTTATTTATCTTTAGTCATGATATTCTTTACTGAGCTAGTTGTGTTCACCCTTTTGCTTCATAATTCCTTTCAGGTAATACGAGTGTAGCTGGGTCGAGCGGGGGTAACAGGGGAATAGAACGGTGGTCATCATTTAGTAGTTATATTTGTTGAATCAAATAGGGTGAAGCGAACCCAACGTTGAAAGGGTGTTTTGCCACTATCACACAAGATGTCTAATGAAATACAATCTCGTATCATCATAACACAGGGATGTGCTCATCCACTTGCTGAGTATATATACGAGCACTACCTATATAATCTTGGAGTTTGGTTGAAGTATAATTCTCAATTAGAGACGGTGGAGATAATGATATGTCAAGAGAAGACACACCATTGGGAAGAATATGATAGTAATCTTCTCGTTCTTCTTTGGGGTCTATTGGGTCAACCAAGGATAATTTTGTGGGCATATGATATCTATAATAACCAATACGCATGGCCTCCCATGTACGAAGGTTTCCTTGAGCACTTCCCAAAGGTTTTAATTTCTAAAACAGTTTTTGACTGTACCTTTATGTAAGGTGTCGTGGTGACGTGCTATCCAAGTTGGTGTCCAGAGTCACAGTTGGTATATTTTAGTATTAAAACTCACAACATATGTGTTGTTGTATTTTGCACGACAATTGTTGTAATAAAGTTGTAGTTGTTTTCTGTACCATGTATTTGGCGACTCAGAATGGGTTGGATGGAATGGACCTATTTTGGGGTTGTCACAGTTGGTATCAGAGCTTAGGGATGTGGTCTCTCAAGGAGATCGGGAATAGAACTAGGAGGGAGAGATGAGTAAATCCTTCGCTAGTGTGTCCTTCCTAAGCTTATTTGTTGGTCAGTCATAATATCGGGATATTATGTGATATGTTAATTTGTTCAATTAACCCTTGTTTTGAAGTTGTATTCTAGAATGATATCCAAAATACGTGAGATGAGCAATGGAGAAATCTTGATGACAGGAAAGATGGAATCTGAAATGAAAGCAAGGTATTCTCAACTCTTTGAAATACCAGGTACGTAAATTTCGGGGACGAAATTTCATAAGGAGGGGAGATTGTAAGACCCCAAATTTTAAGAAATAAAAGTATTCAATTTTTCTTATAATTATTATTCAGTAAAATTGATAACAAGTTAAAGTTAAGGGTGATATATGAAAAAAAAATTCAAAATATGCAAGTGGTTATAAAATACTCATTGCTGTCGAGGAATATTCGTTTGGTCGTGGAATATTCTTTTTGTAGGGAATATTCGTACAACGGCACAGTAATTTGTCGGCCCCATAACGGAATATCTGTCGGATGAAGAAAACGACAAAAAAGGGAGATTTCATAAATAACGGCAGTAGTTATTACTGCTAACACCTGCTGCTGTAATACCCTGGTTAAAATACAATGTACGCGTTGTTGCACAAGAGCAGACACCAGATTGCACCAATTATTGATTCTTACGTAAGAAGGCACTACTCAATAATTATTACAAAGAATTACTTATCAAAGATTTTATTTTATTGATTCAATAATTTCTACGTTGATATTTTATATTACTGTTATTTCAATAATTGTCACAACACAGTATTTTCCATTATCGGAGCAATAATTCATATTATCTGAATAATATTATTAGATAAAATTATTGGCAATGTCTAGAAAGTTCTGTCTAAGGAGAGGTTTGGTCACCTAATTGCGCGCCAGTAAGGAGAAATTCTTATTAGAAAGCCCCCTCTTTCTTGGGAACTGCCTGGTTGTCATTATTGTGATTCTGTAATATTATTTATGAATAATTAATTATTGATTTATATGATGAGAAAAATATTGATTTTATGTGGATATAGATGGAGAAAATTTTTAAAGTGACAATTGTTAAAGATTGATATTTTATCTTTTCTGATAAAATAATATTTTATTATATTATTATAATATAATAATGGTGATATTTTTACAATGAATGTGGGATATATGAGTATATGAGGAGAAAGAGTATTTTTGTTGCATTAAATGATTAACACATGTTTTGTGTGTCGGTGGACCCCATTTCTTGACTGAAATTTGATTATAGCTTGTAAAATCGCCCGTTTGTGGATTTCAGTCAATTTCTGTTTAGAATTTGGAAACACTTTCTTCTGAAAAGTTGTAGATAATGGAATTTCCTATAAGGAGTTGCGAGATTCGAATTTTCTGATAAAATGGCTATTTATTATGAACTATTGAAGTCCCGAAATAATTGATTTTTGGAAGTTTTATTTATTTTTTCAAAGAAACATTTTTTGGTGAGTTAAGTGTCTATGCATGTGACATTAATGGTCAATTCAGATCTACAAAGGTTGGCGAGAGAAAATTAATAATATATATTAATATTATATTAAATTTTCTTCGCTTTGGTGTTCTAAGCAATTTTCTATAAATAGGGTGCTTAGGTTAGAATTGAAAATCATACCAGAAATTGAAGTTTTCTCTCTATTTCTCTCTCTATATTATCGAGTGTATTCCTGTGAGTATATTGATATCTTGAGTATTGCTATACGGTGCAAGTTCGTTCAACGTTATTCCAGTCAGAAGTACTGCTCTTTTGAGGTAAGGGATAGTAAGGGATTTTAAGGGATTGAAAGGGATGTTATTTTTTTCGTAAATGATATTATTTCTTCAATATCATTATGCCAAAATATTGGTCTAAATTTTTATCAAATTTGGAACTTTTCATGTCGGGGTTACTATTCATGAGTTACTATTTACAATTTACTATTCACGAGTTACTATTCATGATGGGTTAATATTCATGAGTTACTATTCATGGGTACTATTCACTACAAAATTGGTTTCTTTTTCTAACCAAATTATAGTTGATTTATGAATATTACTCTGGAGATTAAAACTATGTATTGATTATATTGATTTTATTATCATATATAACATTTTATAACCCCGATTTTGAAATTCTCTTTCACCAAGTGTGTAACGATGGGTAGATTATTGGTATGATCATGACTAGGGTTCTCTTTGGCGAAGTGAAAAGTTGAATTGTGGATCGGTATGATCATGACCATTGAATTTATAATTGAATATCTTTAGCTTAAGTGCAAAGGTGAATTGATCAACATGGTTATAATTATTGTTTATATAAATTCTGAAATAATTATATATTTCTTTGAGATATTAATATATTTGGCATGTAATGCAAATATGAACTGTTGAGGAATATCTTTGGCCCAGTAGTGCATGATTAATTGTTGATGAATATCTTTGGCCCGTAGTGCAAAGATGACATGTTGTTGAATATCTTTGGCCAGTAGTGCAAAGATGAACTGTTGATGAATATCTTTGGCCCGTAGTGCAAAGATGAATTTATTAGTATGATTATGAACAGTAACTGTGATTTGGTAGAACCATGATCTTTGATGTTTCAGGTAAAGACTTGTGTTGAAAATTATCTTCGTCTTGGATGAGAAGAGGAATTTAGAACTACAATTATGATTATAAGTTATTCAAATGATTGTGGATAGGAACTGTTGATTGATGTTACAGGATTAAAACATTGTTGGTGGACTTTTAACATGGAGAAGATAATAGAATTTATGGTCTATTTGACTCTTCTAATGGATTGGTCGTTCCGCTGCAACTATGGTTGAAAAGTTTTATCATATACCATATCTTCTAAATCTCTGATTTATTACTGTTGAAGGCTATTGATAATTTATTTATCTTTAGTCATGATATTTTTTACTGAGCTAGTTGTGCTCACCCTTTTGCTTCATAATTCCTTTCAGGTAATACGAGTGTAGCTGGGTCGAGCAAGGGTAACAGGGGAATAGAACGGTGGTCATCATTTAGTAGTTATATTTGTTGAATCAAATAAGGTGAAGCGAACCCAATTTTCTTCTTCATACCCCAGATTTTATGAAATAAAAGTATTCAATTTTTCTTATAATTATTATTCAGTAAAATTGATAACAAGTTAAAGTTAAGGGTGATATATGAAAAAAATTCAAAATATGCAAGTGTTTATAAAATACTCATTGCTGTCGGGGAATATTCATTTGGTCGTGGAATATTCTTTTTGTTTCCGAATATTCGCATAACCACAAGATGAATTTGTGGGCCCCATAACGGAAATATCTCATTGGATAAAGAAAACAAAAAAGGAGTTTTTATAAATAACGATTGTAGTTGTTACTGCTAATGTTGTTGAATAATTCCGGTGGTTAAAATACGATGAATACGCTGTTGTTGCGAAGAAGATATACGGTATTGCACCAATTATTGATTCTTACGTAAGAAGGCACTACTCAATAATTGTTACAATAATTACTCTTCAAATTTTTTATTTTATTGATTCAATAATTTCTACGTTAATATTTTATATTATCGTTGTTTCAATAATTGTCACTACACAATATTTTCTATTATCTGAGCAATAATTCATATTATCCTAATAATATTATTAGATAAAATTATTGGCAATGTCTAGAAAGTTCTGCCTAAGGAGAGGTTTGGTCACCTAATCAAGGCTACCAAGAAGGAGAAATTCTTATTAGAAAGCCCCTTTCCTGAACCTACTGGTTGTCATTATTGTGATTCTCAGTAATATTATTTGTGAATAATTAATTATTGATTTATATGTTGAGGAAAATATTGATTTTATGTGGATATAGATGGAGAAAATTTTGAAAGTGACAATTGTTAAAGATTGATATTTTATCTTTTCTAATAAAATAATATTTTATTATATTATTATAATATAATAATGGTGATATTTTTACAATGAATGTGGGATATATGAGTATATGAGGAGAAAAAGTATTTTTGTTGCATTAAATGATTAACACATGTTTTGTGTGTCGGTGGACCCCATTTCTTGACTGAAATTTGATTATAGCTTGTAAAATCGCCCGTTTGTGGATTTCAGTCAATTTCTATTTAGAATTTGGAAACACTTTCTTCTGAAAAGTTGTAGATAATGCAATTTTCTATACAAAGTTGCAAGATTCGAATTTTCTGACAAAATGGCTATTTATTATGAATTATTGAAGTTCCGAAATAATTGGTTTTTGGAAGTTTTAATTATTTTTTTCAAAGAAACGTTTTTGGTGAGTTAAGTGTGTCTAGCATGTGACATTAATGGCTGAATTCAGATCTACAAAGGTTGGCGTAGAAAACTTAATAATATATATTAATATTATATTAAATTTTCTGCTTTGGTGTTCTAAGCAATTTCCTATAAATATGGTGCTTAGGTTAGAATTGAAAATCACACCGTAAATTGAAATTTTCTCTATTTTTCTCTCTATTATCGAGTATATTCTTGTGAGTATTTTGATATCTTGAGTGTTGATATACGGTGCAAGTTCGTTCAACGTTATTCCAGTCAGAAGTACTGCTCTTTTGAGGTAAAGGATAGTAAAGGATTTTAAGGGATTGAAATGGATGTTATTTTCTTCGTAAATGATATTATTTCTTCAATATCATTATGCCAAAATATTGGTCTGATTTTTTATCAAATTTGGAACTTTTTATGTCGGGGTTACTATTCATGAGTTACTATTCACGAATTACTATTCATGATTTACTATTCACGAGTTACTATTCATGATGGGTTACTATTCATGAGTTACTATTCATGGGTACTATTCACTACAAAATTGGTTTCTTTTTCTAACCAAATTATAGTTGATTTATGAATATTACTCTGGAGATTAAAACTATGTATTGATTATATTGATTTTATTATCATATATAACATTTTATAACCTCGATGTTGAAATTCTCTTTCACTGGAGTGTAAAGATGGGTAGATTATTGGTATGATCATGACTAGGGTTCTCTTTGGCCAGTAGTGAAAAGTTGAATTGTGACTGGTATGATCATGACCATTGAATTTATAATTGAATATCTTTAGCTTAAGTGCAAATGTGAATTGATCAATACGGTTATAATTATTGTTTATATAAATTCTGAAATGATTATATATTTCTTTGAGATATTAATATATTTGGCCTGTAGTGTAAATATGAACTGTTGAGGAATATCTTTGGCTTGTAATGCAAAGATTAATTGTTGATGAATATCTTTGGCCCGTAGTGCAAAGATGACATGTTGTTGAATATCTTTGGCCAGTAATGCAAAGATGAACTGTTGATGAATATCTTTGGCCCGTAGTTCAAAGATGTATTTATTAGTATGATTATGAACAGGAACTGTGATTTGGTATAACCATGATCTTTGATGTTTCAGGTAAAGACATGTGATGAAAATTATCTTCGTCTTGGATGAGAAGAGGAATTTAGAACTACAATTATGATTATGAGTTATTCACATGATTGTGGACAGGAACTGTTGATTGATGTTACAGGATTAAAACATTGTTGGTGGACTTTTAACATGGAGAAGATAATAGAATTTATGGTCTATTTGACTCTTCTAATGGATTGCTCGTTCCGCTGAAACTATGGTTGAAAAGTTTTATCATATACTATATGTTCTAAATCTCTGATTTATTACTGTTGAAGGCTATTGATAATTTATTTATCTTTAGTCATGATATTCTTTACTGAGCTAGTTGTGCTCACCCTTTTGCTTCATAATTCCTTTCAGGTAATACGAGTGTAGCTGGGTCGAGCGGGGGAAACAGGGGAATAGAACGGTGGTCATCATTTAGTAGTTATATTTGTTGAATCAAATAGGGTGAAGCGAACCCAACGTTGGAAGGGTGTTTTGCCACTATCATACAAGATGTCTAATGACATACAATCTCGTATCATCATAACACAGGGATGTGCTCATCCACTTGCTGAGTATATATACGAGCACTACCTATATAATCTTGGAGTTTTGTTGAAGTATAATTCTCAATTAGAGACGGTGGAGATAATGAAATGTTAAGAGAAGACACACCATTGGGAATAATATGATAGTAATCTTCTCATTTTTCTTTGGGGTCAATTGGGTCAACCAAGGATAATTTTGTGGGCATATGATATCTATAATAACCATGACGCATGGCCTCCCATGTACGAAGGTTTCCTTGAGCACTTCCCAAAGGTTTTAATTTCTAAAACAGTTTTTGACTGTACCTTTATATAAGGTGTCGTGGTGACGTGCTATCCAAGTTGGTGTCCAGAGTCACAGTTGGTATATTTTAGTATTAAAACTCACAACATATGTGTTGTTGTATTTTGCACGACAATTGTTGTAATAAATTTGTTGTTGTTTTCTGTACCATGTATTTGGCGACTTAGAATGGGTTGGATGGAATGGACCTATTTTGGGGTTGTCACAGTTGGTATCAGAGCTTAGGGATGTGGTCTCTAGCGGAGATCGGGGAATAGAACTAGGAGGGGAGAGATGAGTAAATCCTTCGCTAGTGTGTCCTTCCTAAGCTTATTTGTTGGTCAGTCATAATATCGGGATATTATGTGATATGTTAATTTGTTCAATTAACCCTTGTTTTGAAGTTGTATTCTAGAATGATATCTGAAATACAGGAGATGAACAATGGAGAAATCATGATGACAGGAAAGATGGAATCTGAAATGAAAGCAAGGTATTCTCAACTCTTTGAAATACCAGGTACGTAAATTTCGGGGACGAAATTTCATAAGGAGGGGAGATTGTAAGACCCTAGATTTTAAGAAATAAAAGTATTCAATTTTTCTTATAATTATTATTCAGTAAAATTGATAACAAGTTAAAGTTAAGGGTGATATATGAAAAAAAAATTCAAAATATGCAAGTGGTTATAAAATACTCATTGCTGTCGAGGAATATTCGTTTGGTCGTGGATTATTCTTTTTGTAGGGAATATTCGTATTAACCATGTAGCGAAGAATTTGTCGGCCCCCCCATAACGGAATATCTCATCGGATGAAGAAAACGACAAAAGGAGATTTCATAAATAACGGTAGTAGTTATTACATGCTTAACACCGTTGGAATACCGGTGGTTAAAATACGATGTCTACGCGTTGTTGCACAAGATTATTACCAGATTGCACCAATTATTGATTCTTACGTAAGAAGGCACTACTCAATAATTATTACGAAAGAATTACTTTATTCAAGATTTTATTTTATTGATTCAATAATTTCTCGTTGATATTTTATATTATCATTATTTCAATAATTGTCACAACACAAGATTTTCCATTATCTAGAGCAATAATTCATATTATCCTAATAATATTATTAGATAAAATTATTGGCAATGTCTAGAAAGTTCTTTCTAAGGAGAGGTTTGGTCACCTAATTGCGGCCAAGATGAGAGAAATTCTTATTAGAAAGCCCCCTCTTTCTTGGGAACTGCCTGATTGTCAGTATTGTGATTTCGTAATATTATTTATGAATAATTAATTATTGATTTATATGATGAGGAAAATATTGATTCTATGTGGTTATAGATGGAGAAAATTTTTAAAGTGACAATTGTTAAAGATTGATATTTTATCTTTTCTGATAAAATAATATTTTATTATATTATTATAATATAATAATGGTGATATTTTTACAATGAATGTGGGATATATGAGTATATGAGGAGAAAGAGTATTTTTGTTGCATTAAATGATTAACACATGTTTTGTGTGTCAAATTGGACCCCATTTCTTGATCGAAATTTGATTATAGCTTGTAAAATCGCCTGTTTGTGGATTTCTTATCGAATTTACATTTAGAATTTGGAAACACTTTCTTCTGAAAAGTTGTAGATAATGGAATTTCCTATAAGGAGTTACGAGATTCGAATTTTCTGACAAAATGGCTATTTATTATGAACTATTGAAGTCCCGAAATAATTGATTTTTGGAAGTTTTATTTATTTTTTTCAAAGAAATATTTTTGGTGAGTTAAGTGTGTCTGGCATGTGACATTAATGGCTGAATTCAGATCTACAAAGGTTGGCGTAGAAAACTTAATAATATATATTAATATTATATTAAATTTTCTGCTTTGGTGTTCTAAGCAATTTTCTATAAATAGGGTGCTTAGGTTAGAATTGAAAATCATACCAGAAATTGAAGTTTTCTCTCTATTTCTCTCTCTATATTATCGAGTGTATTCCTGTGAGTATATTGATATCTTGAGTATTGCTATACGGTGCAAGTTCGTTCAACGTTATTCCAGTCAGAAGTACTGCTCTTTTGAGGTAAGGGATAGTAAGGGATTTTAAGGGATTGAAAGGGATGTTATTTTTTTCGTAAATGATATTATTTCTTCAATATCATTATGCCAAAATATTGGTCTAAATTTTTATCAAATTTGGAACTTTTCATGTCGGGGTTACTATTCATGAGTTACTATTTACGATTTACTATTCACGAGTTACTATTCATGACGGGTTACTATTCATGAGTTACTATTCACTACAAAATTGGTTTCTTTTTCTAACCAAATTATAGTTGATTTATGAATATTACTCTGGAGATTAAAACTATGTATTGATTATATTGATTTTATTATCATATATAACATTTTTATAACCCTGATTTTGAAATTCTCTTTCACTGAAGTGTAACGATGGGTAGATTATTGGTATGATCATGACTAGGGTTCTCTTTGGCCAGTAGTGAAAGGTTGAATTGTGACTGGTATGATCATGACCATTGAATTTATAATTGAATATCTTTAGCTTAAGTGCAAAGGTGAATTGATCAACATGGTTATAATTATTGTTTATATAAATTCTGAAATAATTATATATTTCTTTGAGATATTAATATATTTGGCATGTAATGCAAATATGAACTGTTGAGGAATATCTTTGGCCTGTAGTGCAAAGATTAATTGTTGATGAATAACTTTGGCCCGTAGTGCAAAGATGACATGTTGTTGAATATCTTTGGCCAGTAGTGCAAAGTTGAACTGTTGATGAATATCTTTGGCCCGTAGTGCAAAGATGAATTTATTAGTATGATTATGAACAATGAATCGTGATTTGGTACAACCATGATCTTTGATGTTTCGGTAAAGACTTGTGATGAAAATTATCTTCGCCTTGGATGAGAAGAGAATTTAGAACTACAATTATGATTATAAGTTATTCAAATGATTGTGGATAGGAACCTGCTGATTGATGTTCTGAGATTAAAACATTGTTGGTGGACTTTTAACATGGAGAAGATAATAGACTTTATGGTCTATTTGACTCTTCTAATGGATTGCTTTCGTTCACCTACCGCAACTATGGTTGAAAAGTTTTATCATATACCATATGTTCTAAATCTCTGATTTATTACTGTTGAAGGCTATTGATAATTTATTTATCTTTAGTCATGATATTCTTTACTGAGCTAGTTGTGCTCACCCTTTTGCTTCATAATTCCTTTCAGGTAATACGAGTGTAGCTGGGTCGAGCAAGGGTAACAGGGGAATAGAACGGTGGTCATCATTTAGTAGTTATATTTGTTGAATCAAATAAGGTGAAGCGAACCCAATTTTCCTCTTCATGCCCCAGATTTTATGAAATAAAAGTATTCAATTTTTCTTATAATTATTATTCAGTAAAATTGATAACAAGTTAAAGTTAAGGGTGATATATGAAAAAAAATTCAAAATATGCAAGTGTTTATAAAATACTCATTCACATTGTCAGAATATTCATTTGGTCGTGGAATATTCTTTTTGTTTCCGGAATATTCGCATAACCAAAGTAGCGATAATTTGTGGGCCCCATAACGGAATATCTGCTTTGATAAAAAAACAAAAAAAGGAGTTTTATAAATAATCTGGTGTAGTTATTACTGTTAACACTCGCATGGAATACCCGTGGTTAAAATACGATGTCTACGCGTTGTTACACAAGAAGCACTCAGGTATTGCACCAATTATTGATTCTTACGTAAGAAGGCACTTTACTCAATAATTGTTACGAAGAATTACTCTTCAAAGATTTTATTTTATTGATTCAATAATTTCTACGTTGATATTTTATATTACTTGTTGTTTCAATAATTGTCACTACACAAGATTTTCCATTATCTAGACAATAATTCATATTATCCTAATAATATTATTAGATAAAATTATTGGTAATGTCTAGAAAGTTCTGTCTAAGAAGAGGTTTGGTAACCTAATTGCGCGCCAGTAAGGAGAAATTCTTATTAGAAAGCCCCCTCTTTCCTGGGAACTGCCTGGTTGTCATTATTGTGATTCTGTAATATTATTTGTGAATAATTAATTATTGATTTATATGTTGAGGAAAATATTGATTTTATGTGGATATAGATAGAGAAAATTTTGAAAGTGACAATTGTTAAAGATTGATATTTTATCTTTTCTAATAAAATAATATTTTATTATATTATTATAATATAATAATGGTGATATTTTTACAATGAATGTGGGATATATGAGTATATAAGGAGAAAGAGTATTTTTGTTGCATTAAATGATTAACACATGTTTTGTGTGTCGGTGGACCCCATTTCTTGACTGAAATTTGATTATAGCTTGTAAAATCGCCCGTTTGTGGATTTCAGTCAATTTCTATTTAGAATTTGGAAACACTTTCTTCTGAAAAGTTGTAGATAATGGAATTTTCTATACGAAGTTGCAAGATTCGAATTTTCTGACAAAATGGCTATTTATTATGAATTATTGATGTTCCGAAATAATTAATTTTTGGAAGTTTTAATTATTTTTTTCAAAGAAACGTTTTTGGTGAGTTAAGTGTGTCTAGCATGTGACATTAATGGCTGAATTCAGATCTACAAAGGTTGGCGTAGAAAACTTAATAATATATATTAATATTATATTAAATTTTCTGCTTTGGTGTTCTAAGCAATTTCCTATAAATAGGGTGCTTAGGTTAGAATTGAAAATCACACCAGAAATTGAAATTTTCTCTCTATTTCTCTCTCTATATTATCGAGTATATTCTTGTGAGTATTTTGATATCTTGAGTGTTGATATACGGTGCAAGTTCGTTCAACGTTATTCCAGTCAGAAGTACTGCTCTTTTGAGGTAAAGGATAGTAAGGGATTTTAAGGGATTGAAATGGATGTTATTTTCTTCGTAAATGATATTATTTCTTCAATATCATTATGCCAAAATATTGGTCTGATTTTTTATCAAATTTGGAACTTTTTATGTCGGGGTTACTATTCATGAGTTACTATTCACGAATTACTATTCATGATTTACTATTCACGAGTTACTATTCACGATGGGTTATTATTCATGAGTTACTATTCACGAGTTACTATTCATGGGTACTATTCACTACAAAATTAGTTTCTTTTTCTAACCAAATTATAGTTGATTTATGAATATTACTCTGGAGATTAAAACTATGTATTGATTATATTGATTTTATTATCATATATAACATTTTTATAACCCTGATGTTGAAATTCTCTTTCACTGGAGTGTAAAGATGGGTAGATTGTAAGACCCCGAATTTTATGAAATAAAAGTATTCAATTTTTCTTATAATTACAATTCAAAAATGGTTAAATTGATAGAAAGTTAAAGTTAAGGGTGATATATGAAATTTTTTCAAAAATACGCAAGTGGTTATAAAATATTCATTGTTGTTTGGGAATATTCGTTTGGTCGTAGAATATTCTTTTCTGCTTGGGGAATATTCGTATTTATGGCCGTGCAGCCATTTGTGGGCCCCATAATGTATAAACTGTCTTGATGAAGAAAAGACAAATTAAAGTTTTTATAAATAATCAGTAGAGTGATTACCAATTAACATCATTTGGAATACCCTGGTGGGTAAAGTAAAGTAATACGCGCGTTGTTGCACAATGAGACACCAGTATTGCACCAATTATTGATTCTTACGTAAGAAGGCACTACTCAATAATTGTTACAGTAATTACTGTTCAGTATTTTATTGATTCAATAATTGTTGCGTTGATATTTTATTTTATTTCAATAATTGTCACTATACAGTATCTTCCATTATCGAAGCAATAATTCATATTATCTGAATAATATTATTAGATAACATTATTGGCAATGTCTAGAAAGTTACATCTAAGGAGAGGTTTGGTCACCTAATTGCGCGCGCAAGATGAGGAGAAATTCTTATTGAAAGCCCCTCTTTCCTGGGAACTGCCTGGTTGTCAATAATGTGTTTCTGTAATATTATTTGTGAATAATTAATTATTGATTTATATGATGAGGGAAATATTGATTTTATGAGGATATAGATGGAGAAAATTTTTAATGTGACAATTGTTGAAAATTAATATTTTATTTTTTTTTGATAAAATAATTTAATTAAATATATTATTTTAATAATATATTAATGATGATATTTTTACGATGAATGTGGGATATATGAGTATATGTGGAGGAGGAGTATTTTGTTACCAAAAATATTTAAAGCATGTTTTATATGTCGGTGGACTCCATTTCTTGACTGAAATTTGATTATAGACTGTAAAATCGTTCGTTTGTGGATTTTAGTCAATTTTTGTTTGGAATTTGGAAAAATTTTCTTCTGCAACGTTGTAGAGAATTGAATTTTCTATAAAAACTCGCGAGATTCGAATTTTCTAACAAAAGGGCTATTTATTGTGAATTATTGAAGTTCTGGATTAATTAATTATTATTTTTTTGGAGTTTTAAATTAATTAATTGAGAAAAACATTTTTTTAATGTGTGGGCATATTTAACACATGCTTAGTTCTTGGAAATTGGTTGATGCTAGTGTGAGTGAAGATTATATATATATATATATATATATATATATATATATATATATATATATATAATATTTTTTTAATAAATTTTCTCGCTTTGGTGTTCTAAGCAATTTCCTATAAATAGGGTGCTTAGGTTATAATTGAAAATCACACCGAAAATCAAGTTTTCTCTCTATATTATCGAAGCGTATTCTTGTGAGTATTTTGAGTATACTTTGAGTATTGCTATACGGTGCAAGTTCGTTCAACGTTATTCCAAATGTAATCTTACTTTTTTGAGGTAAGGGATAATAAGGGATTTTAAGGGTTATTATTTTGAAATTCTTCCTAACCTTCAAAAATTCTGGAAAAATTTGAAATGATAATTTGATGAGTTTTGTTGATTGTGTCCAAAAATGGCGATTTTTGGATGTATAGATTAGGAGTTATGGATTTTATGAGAAAAGACTATTTTAAAAGTAATCGCTTATAACTCCTTGTGATTAACTCAAAAATTGATGAAATTTGTATTGTTAGTACATCTATATAATATCGATTATACCGTAAATTTCGTAATTTTGGATAAAAGTACAATTTATGATAAATGTCCTAATATTCTATGGTTTTTGGCCATGTGAAAAATAGTAAATGAATTTTAAAAATTTTGAGAAAAATATATATTCAATATGGGACTATATTCTTCTAAATCCTAGAAAAAAATATTTTAAAAGCTGATTTGGTATTTTTCATGAAAATATTCTAGTTATGAGTAAATGAATTAAATATGTTATGTGAATTAAGAAAATTGGAAAATATGATTTTATGGCTTGAGAATTATATATGAGATATATGCAGATTTTTGATGAGGGTTTTGGCTATTGGTGATAAGATCTTATGAGGTTGGCATTTTAAGATGATTAAATGCATTTATTAGTAAAGTGTAAACAATTAAAATAAATTGTTTATAAGTTTAAGAAATGATTAAAATATTGTGGTAGTATTAATAATATTAGATTATGAGATTATTAAGTGATTTATAACATTTTGATTAAGTTGTTATGAAATCATTGATTTATGAATCTTACTCTTGAGATTAAATCTATATGTTGATTATATTATTTTTATATAATATTCTTATAACCCTAATGATGATATTCTCTTTGACTTGAGTGTAAAGATGGATAGATTATTGGTATGATCGTGACTATAGGTTCTCTTTGGCCAGTAGTGCAAAGTTGAATTGTTGACTGGTATGATCATGATCATTGAATTTATAATTGAATATCTTTAGCTTAAGTGCAAAGGTGAATTGATCAACATATATGGTTATAATTATGGTTTATATAAATTCTGAAATGATTATGTATTTCTTTGAGATCTGAATATCTTTGGTCCGTAGTGCAAAGATGAGTTGTTGATGAATATCTTTGGCCTGTAGTGCAAAGATGAACTGTTGATGAATATCTTTGGCCTGTAGTGCAAAGATGAGTTGTTGATGAATATCTTTGGCCCGTAGTGCAAAGATGAATTTATTAGTAGGATTATGAACATAAACTGTGATTTGGTATAACCATAATCTTTGATGTTTCAGGTGATGAAAATTATCTTTGTCCTGGATGAGAAAAAGGAATTTAGAACTACAATTACGATTATGAGTTATACATGTGATTGTGGACAGGAATTGTTGATTGATGTTACAGGGATAAAACATTGTTGGTGGACTTTTAACATGGAGAAGATAATAGACTTTATAGTCTATTTGACTCTTCTAATGGATTGCTCGTTCATTTACTGACTATGGTTGAATTTTTTTTTCATCATCTACCATATGTTCTGAATCTCTGATTTATTATTGATGAAGGCTATTGATAATTTAATTACCTTTAGTCATGATATTTTTACTGAGCTAGTTGTGCTCACCCTTTTGCTTCACAATTCCTTTTAGGTAATAAAAGTGTAGCTGGGACAAGCGGGGAATAGAACGGTGGTCTATAGATGTTGAGGGTGAGGTGAATTCAACTTTGGAAGGGTGTTTTGTCACTATTATACAAGATGTTTAATGACATACAACCTCGAGTCATCATAAGACAGGATTGTGCTCATCCATTTGCTGAGTATATCTACCAGCACTACCTATATAATCTTGGTGTTTGTTTGGAGTATAATACCCAATTAGAGACAGTGGAGATAATGATATGTCAAGAGAAGACTCACCATTGGGAAGAATATGATAGTAATCTTCTCGTTTTTCTTTGGGGTCTATTGGGTCAACCAAGGATAATTCTTGCGGCCATATGATATCTATCATAACCTATACGCATGGCCTCCCATGTACGAAAGCTTTCCTTGAGCACTTCCCAAAGATTCTAATTTTTAAAACAGCTTTTCGACTATACCTTTATGTAAGGTGTCATTATGAGTCATTCATTGTCACTGTTGGGACATGAGTCACAGTTGATATATATTTGTATCCAAACTCACAACATATGTGTTGTTGTATTTTGCAAGACAATTGTTGTAATAAAGTTGTAGTTGTTTTCTGTACCATGTATTTGGCGACTCAAAATGGGTTGGATGGAATGGACCTATTTTGGGGTTGTTACATAGATTATTGGTATGATCATGACTAGGGTTCTCTTTGGCTAGTAGTGAAAAGTTGAATTGTGACTGGTATGATCATGACCATTGAATATATAATTGAATATCTTTAGCTTAAGTGCAAAGGTGAATTGATCAACATGGTTATAATTATTGTTTATATAAATTCTAAAATGATTATATATTTCTTTGAGATATTAATATATTTGGCATGTAATGCAAATATGAACTGTTGAGGAATATCTTTGGCCTGTAGTGCAAAGATTAATTGTTGATGAATATCTTTGGCCCGTAGTGCAAAGATGACATGTTGTTGAATATCTTTGGCCAGTAGTGCAAAGATGAATTGTTGATGAATATCTTTGGCCCGTAGTGCAAAGATGAATTTATTAGTATGATTATGAACAGGAACTGTGATTTGGTATAACCATGATCTTTGATGTTTCAGGTAAAGACATGTGATGAAAATTATCTTCGTCCTGGATGAGAAGAAGAATTTAGAACTACAATTATGATTATGAGTTATTCACATGATTGTGGATAAGAACTGTTGATTGATGTTACAGGATTAAAACATTGTTGGTGGACTTTTAACATGGAGAAGATAATAGACTTTATGGTCTATTTGACTCTTCTAATGGATTGCTCGTTCCGCTGCAACTATGGTTGAAAAGTTTTATCATCTACCATATGTTCTAAATCTCTGATTTATTACGGTTGAAGGCTATTGATAATTTATTTATCTTTAGTCATGATATTCTTTACTGAGCTAGTTGTGCTCACCCTTTTGCCTCACAATTCCTTTCAGGTAATACGAGTGTAGCTGGGTCAAGCCGGGGTAACAGGGGAATAGAACGGTGGTCATCATTTAGTAGTTATATTTGTTGAATCAAATAGGGTGAAGCAAACCCAACGTTGGAAGGGTGTTTTGCCACTATCATACAAGATGTCTAATGACATACAATCTCGTATCATCATAAGACAGGGATGTGCTCATCCACTTGCTGAGTATATATACGAGCACTACCTATATAATCTTGGAGTTTGGTTGAAGTATAATTCTCAATTAGAGATGGTGGAGATAATGATATGTCAAGAGAAGACACACCATTGGGAGGAATATGATAGTAATCTTCTCGTTTTTCTTTGGGGTCTATTGGGTCAACCAAGGATAATTTTGTGGGCATATTATATCTATAATAACCTAGACTCATGGCCTCCCATGTACGAAGGTTTCCTTGAGCACTTCCCAAAGGTTTTAATTTCTAAAACAGTTTTTGACTGTACCTTTATGTAAGGTGTCATGGTGACGTGCTATCCAAGTTGGTGTCCAGAGTCATAGTTGGTATATTTTAGTATTAAAACTCACAACATATGTGTTGTTGTATTTTGCACGACAATTGTTGTAATAAAGTTGTAGTTGTTTTCTGTACCATGTATTTGGCGACTCAGAATGGGTTGGATGGAATGGACCTATTTTGGGGTTGTCACACGTAGCTTGAGCAGCTTTAACTTTATCGATTAAAGTCGGTTCTACTCGTATTTTCGCCATCATCACATGGGTCCCTAGAGTCTTTAATTCAATCTCCATCCTTTGTAAATCGTACAAAATGGGTCTTTGTGTTAACAACATCGCACTCCTTCCCGCATACGATCTTCTACTCAATGCATCAGCTACTACGTTTGCTTTTCCAGGATAGTATTGAATGGTATGATCGTAATCTTTCAATAGCTCGAGCCAACTTCGTAGCCGAATGTTGAGTTTCTTTTGGGTGAAGAAGTATTTGAGGCTTTTATGATCCGTATATATCTCCACTTTCTCCCCATACAGGTAGTGTCTCCAAATTTTCAACACGAAAACGACTGCTGCCAACTCTAGATCATGAGTAAGATAATTCCTCTCATATTCTTTGAGTTTTCGTGAGGCATAGGTTATGACTTTCCCATGTTGCATGAGAACACATCCTAACCCTTTGCCTGAAGCATCGCTGTATATAACAAATCCATCCGAACCAGATGGTATTGCCAAAAAAGGTGCCAAAATGAGTCTCCTCTTGAGCTCTTGGAAACTCTTCTCGCATTCCTCGCTCCATACAAATTTTGTATCCTTCCGAGTTAACTGAGTTAACGGAGTAGCGATTCGAGAAAATCCTTCCACGAATCTTCGATAATAACCAGCTAAGCCTAGAAAGCTACGCACTTCGGTCACTGACTTCGGTTGCTCCCAACTTTGTATTGCTTCAATCTTCGCTGGGTCAACAGATACTCCATGTTTTGACACCACGTGCCCAAGGAATGCTACTTCCTCAAGCCAGAACTCGCATTTCTTCAGCTTGGCATATAGCTTATTTTCACAAAGCCTTTTAAATATCAGCTTCAAATGGTGCTCATGATCTTCACGGCTTTTGGAATAGATGAGGATGTCATCAATAAAGACAACAACGAACTGATCCAAATATTCCTTGAATACACAGTTCATCATATCCATGAAAGCAGAAGGAGCATTAGTCAATCCAAAAGACATGACTAAGTTTTCATAATGCCCGTACCGAGTTCTGATGGCAGTCTTTGGAATATCCTCAGTTTTAATCTTCAGCTGATGATATCCATAACGAAGGTCGATCTTTGAAAAGAATTGTGCTCTTTGTAACTGGTCAAACAGGTCATCAATGCGAGGTAGCGGATACCTATTCTTGATGGTGACATGGTTCAATTCTCGGTAGTCAGTACAAAGTCGCATACTCCCGTCTTTCTTTTTTATGAATAAAACAGGAGCACCCCAATGAGATGTACTAGGATGAATGAAACTGATGTCTAACAATTCCTGTAGTTGGACTTTTAACTCCTGAAGTTCAATAGGAGCCATTCGATATGGGGTTTTAAAAATGGGTTTTGTACCCGGTTCAAGGTCAATAAAGAATTCAACATCACGTTCTGGGGGTAGACCGGGAAGTTCTTCAGGAAATACATCAGGAAATTCACTAACAACAGAAATATTATTCAAATCTGACTTGTCTTTGTTCAAATCTATAACATGGGCTAAGAAAGCCTGACATCCGTTTTTCAATAAACGAATAGCTTTATGGCTTGATATGACAGTGACTGATTTTAGTGGTTTAGTTGTTTGAATTCGTATGACAAGTTGGTTAGGAATATGAAAACTAACAACCTTATGAAAATAATCAATTTTGGCATGATGAGTAGTTAACCAATCAATCCCTAAAATCACATCAAAAGGAAGTATCTTTAAAGAGATAAGATCCACAGGTAATGTGATGGTGCCAACTTGGATTAAGAAAGATTTATAAATAGTGGACATAACGAAAGTTTCTCCTAACAGAGTCTCCATTGATAAATCAAAGTCTAATTTCTTCGGAGTCAAGTTTAAACATTGAGCACAAGCAGGAGAGATAAAAGAATGGGTAGAACCTATATCTAGTAAGGTATAAACTTCGCAAGAATTCAAGATTAGCTTACCCGTGATCACCTCGTTCGGGTTCCTCACATTTTGGCCAGTTACGACAAACGGTCTTCCAAGAACCGCTGATTTTGACTTATCCGAGACAGCCTTTGGAGTCACCATCCCCGTTGAACTTGGTTTCACAACTAGACAATCTCTAGCTATATGACCTTCCTTTCCACAGTTATAACACACCTTGGATTGTTGTGGGCAGTTTGGGCTGATGTGTCCCTCTTTCCCGCATTTGTAACAAACGACCGGTGCTCGTTCTCCTCCCCTAGAAATAGTTGATGTTTGTGCTGACGTCTTCACGTTATCATTGTTGTACCTTCTCTTTTTGAAATCTCCTCCTGACTCGCTCCTTCTATTATCACAGCCACGATTACCACCAGAGTGGTTACTGCTTTTGTCTGAATGTGTTCCTCCCTGCTAGTTTTCATTGCTCCGATGACCGCTGCCACCGGTATGACCCTGGTTGTGTTCCCTTGTTTGAACATACTCATTATCTCGCTCTAATAATTGAGCCCTGTTTACAACATCTGAATATAAAGAAAATTTATGAGAGATAAGATATTACTGAATCTCGGGTTTTAGACCTCTCAGAAACATCCTTGTCATTCGTTCCTCATTCTCTACCAAATGAGGTGTAAACCTGGATAACTCTGAAAACTTTGCCTCGTACTGGGACATCGTCATGTTGTTTTGTTCCAGTCTAATAAACTCCACCTCCTTCATATGATGAATACTTTTAGGAAAGTACTTGTCATTGAATAGTTTTTGAAACGTTTCCCAAGACATGTTGAGTGCGGCAGGCTGGGTATGCTTCACAGACTCCCACCAGTAGTCTGCCTCACCGCGGAACATAAAGGTGGCGAATGGAACCTTCTGTTCCTCCGTGCATCCCAAGACATCGAATATCTTGATAATTTGTTTGACCCACGTTTCCGCCTTGATCGCATCTGGCTTTCCAATAAATTCTGGTGGTCCCAACTCCTTGAACTTCTTGACTGTGATAGAGCGCGCGTTGCTATCACTTCCACCCATATTTTGTGCACGAGTCTCCCTCGTCTGATTTTGGATGAACTGCAAAAAGCTCCTAAACATTCCATCATTCATCGTTTGCTCGATAGTGTTGTTTACAGGAGGAATATTGCCTTCCTATTGTATGTTCTCCTGGTTTGTGACTAAAGGTTGTTCCACAGTCTCATACACTCCATTGTTAACATTCTCAGCAGCCATTCTTAAATACTGCCATAAAACAAGGGTTAATTAAACAAATTAACATATCACATAATATCCCTCTATTATGACCGACCAACAAATAAGCTTAGGTAGGACATACTAGCGAAATATTTACTCATTTCTCCCCTCCAAGTTCTATTCCCCGATCTCCGCCAGAGACCATATCCCTAAGCTCTGATACCAACTGTGACGCCCCCAAAATAGGTATACATCACCCATTCTGAGTCGCCAAATACTTGGTACAGAAATAAATACAACTTCAGTAATACAATTGTCGTGCAGAATACGACAACGCCTATACTGTGAGTTTGAATACAAATATTGACTAATAGACAGTATAGAAACTCAAAAGGAGTCCTCATTACAATTATTGATACACTATTTTACAAAATAGTGAGGACTACTAAAACAACTATCTTGAATCATCACTCCATACCTCGGCTAGTTCCTGTTAAATTCTCTCCTCCTGAGAAGAACAATGGAACAAAAAGGGAAAGGGTGAGCCCAACTAGCCCAGTAAAGAATATTACGACTAAGATAATATAAAACAAATTATCATTAGTCTTCAACAGGGAAAAATCTGATAAAATATAATAGACAACAACTTTTAGATCAACAACTGCAGCGGAAACAATAATCCATTAGAAGAGTCAAGTAGAGAAATAATTCTACTATCTTCTAAGATTTATAAGTCCATCATCAATATTTTATCCCTGTAACATCAATCAATATACATCTTGAATCAAATATTCATCTTTGCTACAGGCCAAAGATATTCTGTTGGGAGAATGCATATTATGATTTGATATTTTAATGTATATGCTCATGATTATTTGTAAAGTCCTTCAAGTAAGATATGTACGAGGACTTAGTGATAGATCAAATTTGTTAGGTTGATCTAAGCTCTTAACGTGTATCATTCTGTAATAGAATGTATAGATAGAAAGATCAAAGTTGTTAGGTTGATCTTGAGATGTAATAGATAGGCTTCGAAGAAATTGGAGTGTATAAATCTGATCAACATTGCAGAAGTCAAGGCGTAAACGTGAGCTTAGAAGATCGTGAGTGTGCTGCTGCAAGAAGGCCTCTTCGGGAATCGTAGAGTGGTCCCAACGTTTGCCGAGCCAACTCAACGATCGTAGCATGCTGAAGGAAACGTAGAGTTTACAAGTCAACGATCGTAGTGTGCTCTCGGAAACGTAGAGTTAGAACCTAGCAAGCAAAGATCGTAGTGTGCAAAGGTTTAAGAGAAATCGTAGTGCTCTCGACTGATAGCATCAGATCAAGCACCAAGGCGATAAGTAACTATGATCTGAATCGTAGAGTATCACGATACAAATCGTAGAGCATCATTTGTCTTATTTCAGAAAACGTCGAGCCTCATGATGTGTGTGAAGACAGATTCCAACATATGAGGAATGGATTCTAGATGTTGTAGTACTCATCAGTCCCAAAGTAATATGAAATATCCTTAGTATGCAACAAAGAAGCGTATTGAAGAAGCTAAGGAAAGTACCATTGGTAAGGGGGCAAAACACCTTTTCAGGTGTTAGGTGAGAAAGCAATCTGCTGTGTTAGTGGGCCAGAATGCAGTTTCAGAAGATGTGCAGAAATGTCTCCATCAAAGATCAGAAAAGTCAAATGCATTTAATGCCTCAACACATGGATCCAACGGATAGTTTTCAAGATCACATATACACAAATCAGACAGATGAGAGCGAAATCAAGCAAGCATTGAACAAACAACGTGAACATCTCTCAAGCTCAACTCTACGATCTGAGAATTTGCAAAGCTTGCTCAGCTACTCAGTTCTTTCGAACAAGTGCTTAAATAGCAACTGAGTAGAAACCATCAAGAACTCAACATCTATCAATCAACTGAAGAAGAGTACCAAGTCTGCTGGACTTGAAGAGTTCTAAGTGAACTAAGAAGTTCCTAGACTGCTGGTCTAGAAGCAAACTGTGTGATTCAGAAGTTGTAAAAGACATCCTTAGTGGATATCCTACTCGTTGAGTAGAAGAGTGGACTAGGAGCTTTAAGTGCTCTGAACAACTTAAAAATGGCTGTGTCTTTTACATTCATACTATAACTGCTATATCTATCGAAGTCTTCCACAAGGAGATCCAAAGAAGACTTCAGAAGCTAACTAAGGAAAGTCAGCTAATGCAGTAGCTATCAAGTGAACAGAAGACAACGATCTTGGAAGCAACCAAGATCGTAGTGTTTTCCAAACAAAGAAGGAACTGATGGAAGGTGAACCGAGATAATCGGTCACCTCTCAAGAGCAAGGCTAAAGTAATTAAGTGCGTGGTCGGGTTCATTGATGATAAGTGAACGGGAGATCACAAGGAGAAAGCAAGCTGGACGCGCCACAAATCTGAAGTGTCTTGATATTCAGAAGGGGACCAGAGCAAGGATTTAGGACATCTGTAAGACCCCGAATTTTATGAAATAAAAGTATTCAATTTTTCTTATAATTACAATTCAGTAAATGGTTAAATTGATAGAAAGTTAAAGTTAAGGGTGATATATGAAATTTTTTCAAAAATATGCAAGTGGTTATAAAATATTCATTGTTGTCGGGGAATATTCGTTTGGTCGTGGAATATTCTTTCTGTTGGGGAATATTCGCATGCGCCAAGCAGCCCATTTGTGGGCCCATATAATGTAATAAGCTGCGGATGAAGAAAAAAGACAAATTAAAGTTTTTATAAATAACGGCAGTAGTTTACCGTTAACATCGCTGGAATACCCGGTGGGTAAAGTAAAAGTAATCACGTTGTTGCACAAGATGAGACACAGTATTGCACCAATTATTGATTCTTACGTAAAGGCACTACTCAATAATTGTTACGATAATTACTTTCGAAGATTTTATTGATTCAATAATTGCTGCGTTGATATTTTATTTTATTTCAATAATTGTCACTATACAGTATCTTCCATTATCGAAGCAATAATTCATATTATCTGAATAATATTATTAGATAACATTATTGGCAATGTCTAGAAAGTTCTGTCTAAGGAGAGGTTTGGTCACCTAATTGCGCGCCAGTAAGGAGAAATTCTTATTGGAAAGCCCCTCTTTCCCGAACCGTCTTTGTCAATAATGTGTTTCAGAATATTATTTGTGAATAATTAATTATTGATTTATATGATGAGGGAAATATTGATTTTATGAGGATATAGATGGAGAAAATTTTTAATGTGACAATTGTTAAAAATTAATATTTTATTTTTTTTGATAAAATAATTCAATTAAATATATTATTTTAATAATATATTAATGATGATATTTTTACGATGAATGTGGGATATATGAGTATATGTGGAGGAGGAGTATTTTGTTACCAAAAATATTTAAAACATGTTTTATATGTCTCATTGGACTCCATTTCTTGTTCGAAATTTGATTATAGTATCAGAAAATCGTTCGTTTGTGGATTTTAGTCAATTTTTGTTTGGAATTTGGAAAAATTTTCTTCTGCAAAGTTGTAGAGAATTGAATTTTCTATAAAAACACGCGAGATTCGAATTTTCTAACAAAAGGGCTATTTATTGTGAATTATTGAAGTTCGGATTAATTAATTATTATTTTTTGGAGTTTTAAATTAATTAATTGAGAAAAACGTTTTTTAATGTGTGTGGCATATTTAACACATGCTTAGTTCTTTGAAATTGGTTGATGCTAGGTGTGCGTGAAGATTATATATATATATATATATATATATATATATATATATATATATATATATATATATATTTAATAAATTTTCTGCTTTGGTGTTCTAAGCAATTTCCTATAAATAGGTGCTTAGGTTATAATTGAAAATCACACCCGTAAATCAAGTTTTCTCTCTATATTATCGAGCGTATTCTTGTGAGTATTTTGAGTATACTTTGAGTATTGCTATACTGATTGCAAGTTCACAAATATTATTCCAAATGTCAAGTAATCTCTTTTTTTGAGGTAAGGGATAATAAGGATTTTAAGGGTTATTATTTTGAAATTCTTCTGAACCTTCAAAATTCTGGAAAAATTTGAAATGATAATTTGATGAGTTTTGTTGATTGTGTCCAAAATGGCGATTTTTGGATGTATAGATTAGGAGTTATGGATTTTATGAGAAAGACTATTTTAAAAGTAACCGCTTATAACTCCTTGTGATTAACTCCAAAATTGATGAAATTTGTATTGTTAGTACATCTATATAATATCAAGATACCGTGTAAATTTCAGAATTTTTGGATAAAAGTACAATTTATGATAAATGTCTGAATATTCGGTGGTTTTGGCCATGTGAAAAATAGTAAATGAATTTTAAAAATTTTGAGAAAAATATATATTCAATATGGGACTATATTCTTCTAAATCCCAGAAAAGAAATATTTTTAAAACTGATTTGGTATTTTTCATGAAAATATTCTAGTTATGAGTAAATGAATTAAATATGTTATGTGAATTAAGAAAATTGGAAAATATGATTTTATGGCTTGAGAATTATATATAAGATATATGCAGATTTTTGATGAGGGTTTTGGCTATTGGTGATAAGATCTTATGAGGTTGGCATTTTAAGATGATTAAATGCATTTATTAGTAAAGTGTAAACAATTAAAATAAATTGTTTATAAGTTTAAGAAATGATTAAAATATTGTGGTAGTATTAATAATATTAGATTATGAGATTATTAAGTGATTTATAACATTTTGATTAAGTTGTTATGAAATCATTGATTTATGAATCTTACTCTTGAGATTAAATCTATATGTTGATTATATTATTTTATATAATATTCTTATAACCCTAATGATGATATTCTCTTTGACTTGAGTGTAAAGATGGATAGATTATTGGTATGATCGTGACTATAGGTTCTCTTTGGCCAGTAGTGCAAAGTTGAATTGTTGACTGGTATGATCATGATCATTGAATTTATAATTGAATATCTTTAGCTTAAGTGCAAAGGTGAATTGATCAACATATATGGTTATAATTATGGTTTATATAAATTCAAAAATGATTATGTATTTCTTTGAGATCCGAATATCTTTGGTCCAGAAAGCAAAAGATGAGTTGTTGATGAATATCTTTGGCTTCAGTAGTGCAAAGATGAATCGTTGATGAATATCTTTGGCCTGTAGTGCAAAGATGAGTTGTTGATGAATATCTTTGGCCCGTAGTGCAAAGATGAATTTATTAGTAGGATTATGAACATAAACTGTGATTTGGTATAACCATAATCTTTGATGTTTCAGGTGATGAAAATTATCTTTGTCCTGGATGAGAAAAAGGAATTTAGAACTACAATTACGATTATGAGTTATACATGTGATTGTGGATGTGAAATTGTTGATTGATGTTACAGGGATAAAACATTGTTGGTGGACTTTTAACATGGAGAAGATAATAGACTTTATAGTCTATTTGACTCTTCTAATGGATTGCTCGTTCCGCTGCAACTATGGTTGAATTTTTTTTATCATCTACCATATGTTCTGAATCTCTGATTTATTATTGATGAAGGCTATTGATAATTTAATTACCTTTAGTCATGATATTTTTACTGAGCTAGTTGTGCTCACCCTTTTGCTTCACAATTCCTTTTAGGTAATAAAAGTGTAGCTGGGACAAGCGGGGAATAGAACGGTGGTCTATAGATGTTGAGGGTGAGGTGAATTCAACTTTGGAAGGGTGTTTTGTCACTATTATACAAGATGTTTAATGACATACAACCTCGAGTCATCATAAGACAAGATTGTGCTCATCCATTTGCTGAGTATATCTACCAGCACTACCTATATAATCTTGGTGTTTGTTTGGAGTATAATACCCAATTAGAGACAAAGGAGATAATTATATGTCAAGAGAAGACTCACCATTGGGAAGAATATGATAGTAATCTTCGCTTTTCTTTAGGGGTCTATTAATCAACCAAGGATAATTCTGTGGCCATATGATATCTATCATAACCTATACGCATGGCCTCCCATGTACGAAGGTTTCCTTGAGCACTTCCCAAAGATTCTAATTTTTAAAACAGTTTTCGACTATACCTTTATGTAAGGTGTCATTATGAGCTGCTGTCCACGGTTGGGACATGAGTCACAGTTGATATATATTTGTATCCAAACTCACAACATATGTGTTGTTGTATTTTGCAAGACAATTGTTGTAATAAAGTTGTAGTTGTTTTCTGTACCATGTATTTGGCGACTCAAAATGGGTTGGATGGAATGGACCTATTTTGGGGTCGTTACACCATCAGTCTCTGAGAACATTCGAAGCAAACAGAAGTACTGAAGCACTACATAATAGAAGGAAGAGGTATTCTACATTGAAGATCTAATCAACACTCTTCAAGATCGTAGTGTTAACTCTACCAGTCAATGAGCAACACTCAACAAGACACTACGATCTGGTCCTTGAAGACGTGCATCGTAATCGTAGAGTTCGAATAGTCAAGACCAAGCATTGGCAAAGGTTCAATCAAGGGGGTAATATTCGACAAGTGCTTATCGAGAGCATCGATGCAATAGACAACCTCTAATCGAGAAATCGAAAGAGGTAATAAAGTCTTCGACACCTTGAGACAATAAAGTGGTACATCCGACGGGTAGGTGAAACAAAGAGATCATGGCGTCGTAAAAAGTATGACATGTCACATCAAGCAGTCTACCTCAAGCAACTCGAGATCTGTGAAGAGATTTGAATAGCCTTCAACGGCTACTTTCCAACGGAAGGATTGGGAAGAAGTATAAATGAGAAAGAGCTTCAAAGATCAAAGGTTGCTAGAGTTGTCGAGTTTGGAGAGAAGGTGGACTGATCTAAACCATGTGAAACAGTGAGTCCGAAGGCTCACTTAACAATCCACTAAGAACACTCAGAAGTCAGATAAAGAAAGAAGTAGAAGTGTGAGATCTACTATATAGAAGTGAGAGTTCTACTACATTAAGAGTGTTCTAAACTACTGAGAGAAAGAAGAGCATCATGTCATCTTGATGTCCATCATGGGAAGACTCTAAGTACAATAGAGAAGAGCCTACAGTCATCTTAGCAAGTCCATCATGAGAAGACATCAAGTAGCAAGAAGGAAGATCACAAATGCCATCTTAGTATCAAGCATGAGAAAGCTTCTAAGTATCTAACAGAAGAGTTTACAATCATCTTGGAAGCCTATCATGTGCAGCCATCAAGTACCAAGGAGAAGGATCTTCAAGGCAGTTCATAAAGGAGTCATCCGAAGTGGTTGAGTAAACAAAGAAGCTGAGCATCATGCAACACTCAGCTGCACTTCAAGGATGATCAAGCCAAGCTGCTAAGTATAGAAGATGTTTAGAGCATGAAGACATCTTAGCAGCTCAGCACCGACTCCAACAACAACAAACAAACAACTCAACAGCCAGGGCCTGAGGGGTCCTTGTCCGAAGGGACTAAACGAAGTAGGGCCAGAAGGGTCCTTGTCCGAAGGGACTAAACAAAGTTCCAAGGCTGTTGGCCTTGAAGAGTTCTTAGTGAACTGAAGTCCCAAGGCTGCTGGCCTTGAAGGAATCTTAGTGATTCTGTGGTCTTGCCCTTCCTTAGTGGAAATCTCGCTAGTTGAAAGCAGAAGAGTGGATTAGGAGCTTGAGTCTCTGAACCACTTAAAACCCCTTGTGTCTTTTACATTATGTCATTACATTATGTACTATAACTGATATAACTGTTATTTATGTTTTAACTGCTTACAACTAAACTTATTCTACGAAAAATGTATGTATGATTATGAATATATCAATAAAGGGGATCTTTTACTTATTCAATTTGTGCTTGAAAAGATTCTTATGTTTGTCATATATTAATTATGAACAATATAATATAAACCGAAAAGTATTTGAAATAAAAGGATCTATTCAACCCCCCCTTCTTCTATATCTATTGTGCCCTCTAGGAACTAACAATTGGTATCAGAGCACGTTCTCATGCTATATTCAAAAGCTAATCGCTTTGAGTCTGATCCCAAGCACTAACATTGTTCTAAACTTAGTTTAGTAGTAAGTAACCTGTTATATGCAGATGAGCTCACATGTGGGAAATATTATGTATAGGTTAAATGTGTATATACACCTGAAGCTGCTCAGATTGGTCCATGGTCTCTATTGGTACATCAACAAGACCAATCCTAGCCTGCAGTCAATCTTGTAGTCCTAAGACCAGACGAGAGAACTCAAGAGATATCAATAACAAAGAGTCAAGCACCCACCAGTCTGAAAGATGAAGAATCCATACATGCTAAGAAATGATTATCGAGAGAAGAAAGAAGATCTTCTTAAACTTATGTCTGGCCAACCAACAGTTGGGTGCAAACTCTGTCAGATAAAGGATATCAAAGATCTTGATGCTGAGATTCTCTTGACCTATATCTTCAAGACTACTACTGATTGATTAAAGGCCGACAAAAGCAATAAGCTGTCAGGAGAAAAAGTAAAGCTATGTACATCAATACCTAAACTCAGTATATCTACGATAAATGACTGTTTAGTAACTGATAGTAAAAAGGTACGGTTTCTCACTATTATAAATGTACATCATAATTACATCTTCTTATGAACTATAACAGTATTCTGTCAAGGAGTCATAATCTACCTAAAAAGGTGAAGAGAGAAAGTAACCTGAGGATGGAAACTCAAATGACTATAAACTTTCTCTCCATCCAAGTTTTAGGTTGAAGATGACATCTTGAAGGAAATCTGAAATGGGGCATAAGAGCATCACAGGTCTAATAAACTTTATGTGGAGTAATCTTTGTTGGTGGGTTAGTATGTATGTACAAGCCTAGGTTCTAAGTGTTTGACAACACCCAGAGTATGATCAGTTCTGCAAGAGGATCTTTCTGATTCATAGAAACTGATCACCTCAATGAATCAACTAGATACTCCTAAATCGTAGAGTTGATTCTCACTCTGTGAACTCTTAAACATTGTGAACATAACCCAGTAAATGATGAATCCATCATAGATAATGAGTGTGTTATTTCATGTCAAATCCTACACACACTCACTATGCATCTCAAAATGTATTATCTTAAGATAGTTGCATGCATGAATATGTCTGTTGATGATAAATATGATTATTATCCAAATGTGAGGAACAGGGGTTTAAAAAACTAACCTAGCAGGACCCATTTAATTAAGGATACCAAAAATAGAAATATATTTAAAACTGCAGGTACTTGGTCAGTCTGACCACACTAAGGAATGATGAAGCAAAAAACTTCAGTCAAGAAGACTCAACCAGCAGAAGGCTAAGGACAATTCAGAGATGATTCTGATAGAGTTCCTATCTATCCAAGCATGTCCTTGAAGACCCTCTGAGCTAACCAGAATGGAGCTCACATGGCTGCTAATCTGTATATGGAAGCAAGCCATTCAGACAAAGAAGGAAAGGGTCTTATGTGCTCAAAAGCCAGTCAAGAATGCTATATGGGAAGAATCCTCAAGGATGCTCACAACAGAAGATTATCGAGTATCATTCAAGAGAAACTTATTGCGAGAGCAGAACTTCACAAACACAACTGTCAAAGAAGACTACGTTCGTAGTGCTATCAAATAATCGTAGAGTGATTAGTCCTGAAAATACTCATCTCTACGATACAAGGAAATCTAAGCAATGATGGAGATTCCAATCGAAGGAGATACGCAAGGCGCTTTCAAATGAACTCAAGAAGAGAGGGAATCATATCTATCTGGAAGACAATACAACACGGGAGAGCGGTGATCCATTAAGGAACAACAAAGACAGAGATATACTATAAAAGTTGTACCACCCACAAGAGTCCCAAAACTTTGTGGGTGATGAACCAAATGAAGATCCATAGTCGGTAGGAACGTCTCAAAACGTCTTTACTGATAACCCTTCACCACCCAACCCATAATCGTGAAGTGCCTACGATCAAACATATGATCGTGTAGTGTAAGAAGCGAGGAGGACACCACGATTTCAGCAATGCAGTTGTCTAAAGCTGGTAGAAGACCTCCCAATCAGAAAAGGTCGAATGAGACGTCATTGCAAATCACTGTTGTAGTATTTCATCTGGAAAGCGCCTCAGGGACAAACCTGACCCTTAGCTCACTCTAAGAGGTTGGCCCTTCCTGAGCTACCTTAACCCAGAAGGAATGCTTGATCAAGTTCATTTCAAGGACCAAGTCAGTCAACGATCGTAGAGTCAAGTGTGAAGAGAACTAAAATGATTGCAGTGCAACCTCAACGATCGTAGTGCTACCTCAACGATCATAGTACAACCTCAGCAATCGTAGAATACAACTCGACGATCGTAGTCCTACCAAAGGGTACTCCAGTTCACAAAGAGCTTGGAAAATGAGAAAGTTGATAAACTATTCAAGTTAAGGAGATAAGTTCGAATACATCAGTGATTGAGCTATGCTGCATCAAAGTAAGGATAAAAGACAAAGCCATCCACTGCAGCATCTCTCAAAAGTTGATCGTTGAGTCAACAAAGCGAATCGTAGAGTCCATAACTACTTTATCATGCTACTCTACGAATCAAAAGGTCAATGGTCAGAGCCACGTTGTTTAAACGACTACTCTTCTAAAAGGAAACATCTAACTAAAAAGTTATGGGGAGTTACAGCTCATTACTGGGCAACGTGCAACCAATGGATGGTTGACACATCACTGATTATGTAGAGTTAGAAGGAAATGCCTTAGAGACAATTTCAAATTTGCAGAAAGTTACCAAAAGCTATCGAACCTTTCTCCCTCCCATTTTTAAACCCTAGAATCCTCTCAAGAGCCAAAATCAGTTAACCCTCCAGAGCCTTACCAAAGTACACTCAGCCATCTCTTATAAACATATCTAAATCAGATACCCACATTCTTTGAACTACTCAAAATGGAAAACTGGCAAGTAATCACTGGCATTTAGCTTGGAACCAAATCGTTTGAGAAATCTGAAAAGAAGTTCAGGGATATTCTAGAGCTTGTGAAGAAAGCTAGATTCTCAGAATGCCTTGAGGCAAATACTCGAGTCTACATCGACCTGGTCAAAGAATTCTACTCAAACACCTCCATCAATTCGGAAACCCTTACTACCAAGGTTAAAGGTCAGTCTCTGAAGTTAAAATATTATGACCTCAATCAATGCCTTGGTTTTCCTAACCAAGGGCTGAAGAACCTTGATAATGTCAATACTGAACAAGCAAAGGAGGTTATGGGGTACCAAAGAAACCCTAGTTTTAAAGACATGAAGAAGGAGTTTCCTGAAGAGTATGAATTCCTTGCTGAAATAGTTGGAAAGTGCATCTTTGTGCAAGAACACCGCATTACGTGATACGATGATTGACCAACAACTTGAAAATAATGTCGACTATAGTTCAAGAAGAAACAAATCGACTTTGGAGCTATCTTGTTCGATCGATCTCAAGTGGGTGAAAAGGTGAGAATAAGAAGTCCACCGAAAAGCCCCCGACCAAGGTGTTTCATGGTAGTGTTTCTTGAGTATTGTACTGAAGAAGAAGCTAGGAGGGAAAATCAAGGATGATGAGGGAGAAACTTTAAATGTGCACAAAGTGATGTCTCCACAATTATTTGTGAACTGGAAGAAGAACCCTAAGGAGAACAAAAGGTTGATAGCTGGGAGCAGCAGCAGAGCCTATGCAAAGAAGAGGAAAACAGAAGAGGCAGAGAGCTCTGAGTCTGATGACTCTGCACTAGGAGAAATCACACCAGCCAGAAAGAAATCAAAATGTGTGAAGAGAGTTGGTGATGTGAAGAATTCCAAGGCCCCACCAAGGAGTCTCTCCATTAAAGAAAAAGTTGAAGAAGGAAGAGCTCTAACTATTGAAACAACAAAGAGGAGAAGCAGCAGGTTGCTTCATGGGCCAGTCAGCAAGAAAGCTAAGGTGGAAGACAAACCAGCCTCAGCTTCCCAAAATAGTACATCTCTTTGAAGAAAGGGACGTGAGTCGTGAAGAAGAGAAGGAAACAGATGTCAAGGTGAGTCCCAGCGAGATCGATCCAAAGACAAAGATGAAGTCAATTAATGTATGAAAATTCAAGATTCGTCTAGAAGAGAAATGTGCAAGCCCTGTGGCTAATTCTCAAAGTAGTCACTCTGATGATAAAGAAGATATCCAAGATGACCAAATTGCATTCCCAAATGCAACTGCCCCATCAAGCCCAGATAATGGGTCGATAAATCTTTGAACCTCAAAGAAGTCTCTGTTTGAACCGGAGAAGTCGATTACAAGGAGAAGAAGAGTCTGACTCTCCCAAACCTGAACCTCCAAGAAGAAGGAAAAGCTACAGACTGCAAGCCAAGTTTGCCTCCAAAAGGAGCAGTAGTCAATCAAATAACATCATTGAATTGAGTGATGATGAGTCTGTATCCCAAGGATAAAATGCTAAAGAAGAAACTAGCAATGAAGAAGATGAATCTGAAGAAGATCTTGCTGAAGAAAGTTTTGAGAATGAAATGCAGTAAGAGGAATTCTCTGCTAAAAATGATCAAGAAAGTTCAGGCTCCGAGAGAGAAGAGATTGAAGAAGATTCTAGTTCTGCACCTCAGGAAGCAGACGAACAAGAAGATTATCCAGTTCTATCTCCTGCAAGATTTAGCAGAAGGATCGTAGTAGAAGTTTCAAATGACTTACCAGATGTTCCATCAGAGAGATGGGTGAACTATAGAAATGAGCAACTCAAGGTAGTAAGAATGACTACCTTTGACATAGCCAAAAACTAGAACAATATGGAGCTAGACTTCTCAACCATTCTCTACAATCCTAATAACTTGCTGATGAGATGGTTCTTCAACTGGATGCCATGGCTAAAGACCCACACTGAAGGAGATGGAAGTTATCTCAGCTGGTGCTTCTCTTACTTCCCAAGCATGGAGTTGGTGGCTCAAAACTTCCCAAGAGTGAAGAAGTTTGCAACCAAAACAATCAAAGAACAGCCCCACTTCAAGGTCTATCGTCATGCTGAAAATCTCTATATCCCCTACGATCGTAGAGTGGACTCTGAAGGACGAAGAGTCATGACCAAGGAGCTGATCGTAGAGTCTGTTTACTCTACTGCTGATGATGTTCAAGCCCAAAAATAGAAGCCTTCTTATGATCAAGAACTACTATCTGACATTCCCTCATCCTCACACAGTGATTGGAACTCAACGATCATTCAGATTCTTCAGACTTTCGAAAATATGTCTAAGAATGAAAATCGTGGAGTCCAAACTGATGCTCAACCAGCTGCTGCCCAACAAAAAGATCAAACTACTGTGGAGCAAGAACTACAGAAGAGTTCTGATGATCTAAGCGAGAAAATATCTCTGCTCACTGAAGAATCCCAGAAGCTGACAGTAGCAGGAGATAATTCCTTCCAGCACAAGCTTCAAGCTACTATGGCTGAGATATCGCTCAAACTCCATAAGAGAGATAGCATCTATCAGAAGGCCATACAAGATCAGAAGGCAGAAGCTCTACAAATTCAGAAGGCCAATGCAGAGCAGATCCAAGCCCTGTCTGACAAGATTGACGACCAAAGCAGTTTTTCTCAAGTGCACTTGACTTGAGTGGGCCAAAGAAGAACTCAAGTTTGAAGTTGCTAACTCCTCCTACCTAATGGAGCAAACTTATGTCCAACATGGAGCAAATCTCTCAAATGATTGATGACAAAAGGGGAGAAAAGTGGCATAGAAAGAAGAGGAGCAAGAGGCACTCAAGGAAGAAGCGGAGGATAAGAAAAAGAAAGTCAAAGAAGAAGACAAAGAATCGCAGTGAGAAAAAGAATCATCATCTGAAGGGGAGCATGATCAGAAAGAAGCTGAAAGGGAACCAAGCAAAGACAGAAGGTCATCATCCCAGGGGGAGCAAGAAAAAGAAGAACAATCAGATGAGTAGCTGTCAGCAAATATCCTGGAAGCATACATGGAGCCAAGGAGGTACATCTCTAACTTTTATTAGGTATGTTCGGATCCGTGATGTGTAGAATGTCTGAATATATAAATTGCCATATCAATATAAATGACATTCATGATGATCTATTTTAGTAATACAGCTGCTCACTGTATATAAGATTCATTCATAACATGCACATGCACTTAATGTTTTGTCATAATCAAATAGGGGGAGATTATCAGGAATAAACATGTGAATGATATTCCTATTTAATATATGATTTGATTATGATATATATGTGAATGAATATGCAAGTATGCTTGCATTAAGAAAAGCTGTAAAGTCCTTTGATAGATAATAGAAATATATGTACAAGGACTTAGAATGAATTGATCAAATATGTTAGGTTGATCCTACATAAACAAAACAGCTTTGTAAAGTCCTTAAAAAGAAATGAAGTACAAGGACTATAAATATAGAAAGATCAAGCTTGTTAGGTTGATCTTATGATGTAATAGATAGACTTGTCTGATCATCGAGCACTGCACCAGAAGTCGTAGTCTGCCAGGTGAGTCAAGGTTAACTCGAGAGCTATCGAGGCAGAATAGGAGTATGCAAGATAGTAGATCTCAGAGTTCGTAGACTACTAGGGGAAACGAAGAAGGATCGTAGTGTATCGAGTAGAGCTTCCTCGGGATCGTAGTGTGCTAAGGAAGTCATGTTTAGAATCGTAGAGACAGCCTGCCTACAAGAAGACGAATCATCTGTCGAAGCCAAAACAGAAACGTAGACTACACTCAGAGTCGTAGAGTCTACTGATGCCGAAGCCAAGTCAAGGATCGTAGATCACACTCTAAGTTCATAGAGCCTATGGATTATATGCAGAGATTGTAGTCAAGCAAGATCAGATGAAGACAACAAGCACAAGGCAGAAATCGTAGTGTCAAGATCTGATCTCGGGATCGTAGTGTCTGCACAAGCCAAAGCTGAATCGTAGAGTGCAGAACTACGACCTAACAAGAAGTGCTCACAATGCCAAGGATGAATCGTAGAGCATATACGGTTCTCAACAAATGAGCACTCCCAGAATATCCAAAGGAACGAAGCCTCTGGTTCAAGTTGCAAGCTACATCTAAGGAAACCAGAGAGCACTCAACGAATGGCATGCAGTCTAACAGAAGATCTAAGCACCAACCCAATCAGCATCAAGATTGAGTTGTAAGGACATTCGTGATGAAGTCTTCCACAAGGAGATCCAAAGAAGACTTGAGTCGACTAAGGAAAGTCACCTAATGCGAGAGCTATCAAGTGAGCGAAGGCAACGATCTTGGAAGCAACCAAGATCGTAGTGTTTTGCCAAACAAAGAAGGCCCGATGGAAGGTGAACTAAGATACCGGTCACCTCGAAGAGCAAGGCTAAAGTGATTAAGTGCGTGGTCGGTTCATTGATGATAAGTGAACGGGAGATCACAAGGAGAAAGCAAGATGGACGCGCCACAAATCTGAAGTGTCTTGATATTCAGAAGGGGACCAGAGCAAGGATTTAGGCCATTAGTCTCGAGAACAATCGGAAGCAAAATGTAATCTTCAAGCAATTGCATAATAGAAGGAAGAGGTATTCTACATTGAAGATCCAATCAACACTCTTCAAGATCGCAGTGTTAACTCTACCAGTCAATGAGCAACACTCAACAAGACACTACGATCTGGTCCTTGAAGACGTGCATCAGAATCGTAGAGTTCGATAAATCAAGACCAAGCATTGGCAAAGGTTCAATCAAAGGGTAATATTCGACAAGTGCTTATTGAGAGCATCGATGCAATAGGACAACCTCGATCGAGAAATCGAAAGAGGTAATAAAGTCTTCGACCTTGAAGACATTAAAGTGGTACATCTGATAGGGTAGGTGAAACAGTAGACTGCAGCGTCAGAAAAAGTATGACATGTCACATCAAGCAGTCTACCTCAAGCAACTCGAGATCTGTGAAGAGATTTGAATAGCCTTCAACGGCTACTTTCCAACGAAATGATTGGGAAGAATTATAAATGAGAAAGAGCTTCAAAGATCAAAGGTTGCTGGAGTTATCGAGTTTGGAGAGAAGGTGGACTGATCTAAATCATGTGAAACAGTGAGTCCGAAGGTTCACTCAATGATCCACCAAGAACACTCAGAAGTCAGATAAAGAAAGAAATAGAAGTGTGAGATCTACTATGTAGAAGTGAGAGTTCTACTACATGAAGAGTGTTCTGAACTGTCGAGAGAAAGAAGAGCATCATGTCATCTTGATGTCCATCATGGGAAGACTCTAAGTACAATAGAGATGAGCCTACAGTCATCTTAGCAAGTCCATCATGAGAAGACATCAAGTAGCAAGAAGGAAGATCACAAATGCCATCTTGGTGTCAAGCATGAGAAAGTTTCTAAGTATCTAACAGAAGAGTTTACAATCATCTTGGAAGCCTATCATGTGCAGCCATCAAGTACCAAGGAGAAGGATCTTCAAGGCAGTTCATAAAGGAGTCATCCGAAGTGGTTGAGTAAACAAAGAAGTTGAGCATCATGCAACACTCAGCTGCACTTCAAGGATGATCAAGCCAAGCTGCTAAGTATAGAAGATGTTCAGAGCACGAAGACATTTTAGCAGCTCAGCACCAACAACAGAAACAAACAACAACAACAACAACAACAACAACAAGCCAGTGCCTGAGGAGTCCTTGTCCGGAGGGACTAAATGAAGTTACAAGCCTACTGTGCTTGAAGAGTTCCTAAGGAACTTGAGAAGTTCCAAGGCTACTGGCCTTGAAGATTTCTTAGTGAGCTGAAGTCCCAAGGCTGCTGGCCTTGAAGGAATCTTAGTGATTCAGGGTGCTGCCCTTCCTTAGTGGAAATCCTTCTAGTTGAAAGCGGAAGAGTGGATTAGGAGCGTGAGTCTCTGAACCAATTAAAACCCATTGTGTCTTTTACATTATGTTATTTACATTATGTACTATAACTGCTATAACTGCTATGTATGTTTTAACTGCTTACAACTAAACTTACTCTACGAACAATGTATGTATGATTATGAATATATCAATGAAGGGGATCTTTTACTTATTCCGCTGTGCTTGAAAAGATTCTTATGTTTGTCATATGTTAATTATAAACAATATAATACAAACCAGAAAAGTATTTGAAATAAAAAGGATCTATTCAACCCCCCCCCCTTCTAGATCTATTGTGCCCTCTGGGAACTAACAGAATGCATATTATGATTTGATGTTTTAATGTATATGCTCATGATTATTTGTAAAGTCCTTAAAGTAAGATATGTACGAGGACTTAGTGATAGATCAAATTTGTTAGGTTGATCTAAGCTCTTAACGTGTATCATTCTGTAATAGAATGTATAGATAGAAAGATCAAAGCTGTTAGGTTGATCTTGAGATGTAATAGATAGGCTTCAAAGTAATCGGAGTGTATAAATCTGATCAACATTGCAGAAGTCAAGGAAGAAACGTAGAGCTTAGAAGATCGTAGTGTGCCTGCCTTGAAGGGCCTCTTCGGGAATCATAGAGTGGTCCCAACGTTTGCCGAGCCAACTCAACGATCGTAGCATGCTGAAGGAAACGTAGAGTTTACAAGTCAATGATCGTAGTGTGCTCTCGGAAATGTAGAGTTAGAACCTAGCAAGCAAAGATCGTAGTGTGCAAAGGTTTAAGAGAAATCATAGTCCTCTCGGCTGATAGCATCAGATCAAGCACCAAGGCGACAAGTAACTACGATCTGAATCATAGAATATCACGATACAAATCGTAGAGCATCATCTGTCTTATGTCAGAAAACGTCGAGCCTCATGATATGTGTGAAGACAGATTCCAACATATGAGGAATGGATTCTAGACGTTGCAGTACTCATCAGTCCCAAAGTAATATGAAATATCCTTAGTATGCAACAAAGAAGCGTATTGAAGAAGCTAAGGAATGTACCATTGGTAAGGGGGCAAAACACCTTTTCAGGTGTTAGGTGAGAAAGCAGTCTGCTGTGTCAGTGGGCCAGAATGAAGTTTTAGAAGATATGCAGAAATGTCTCCATCAAAGATCAGAAAAGTCAAATGCATTTAATTCCTCAACGAATGGATCCAACGGATAGTTTTCATGATCACATATATGTAAATCAGACAGATAAGAGCGAAATCAAGCAAGCATTGAACAAACAACGTGAACAGCTCTCAAGCTCAACTCTACGATCTGAGAATTTGTAAAGCTTGCTCAGCTACTCAGTTCTTTCGAACAAGTGCTTAAACAGCAACTGAGTAGCAACCATCAAACTTGAAGAGTTCAAGAGTGAACTAAGAAGTTCCTAGACTGCTGGTCTATAATGAATCCGTGTGATTCAGGAAGTTGTAAAAAGACATCCTTAGTGGATATCCTACTCGTTGAGTAGAAGAGTGGACTAGGAGCTTTAAGTGCTCAACCACTTAAAAGCGATTTGTGTCTTTTACATTCATACTATAACTCTGCTATATCTCATATATACTTGGCTATATAACCGCCTCACTCTCATAACTTCTCTATTGCTTTGTAAAGAAGATTAAAACAAACATAAATTTCGCTAAGTTTTAATCATCATTAAAGAATAGTTTAAAAAGAAAAGAATTTTTAAATATCTATTCAACCCCCCTTCTAGATAACTATTGTGACAACTAGGAACTAACATATTCATTTGTATCACCAGTTGGTCATGTTCATCTCAACACCTGTTCATCTTTGCACTACGGGCCAAAGATATTCATCAGTTAATCATTCATATTTGCACTACAGGCCAAAGATATTCAGTAATATCATCATTTAGGACTGAAGATGATGAAAAATATCTTAAAGAAAACAAATCAAGTGAGATAAAAGAACAAATGTGAGACCCCGAATTTTATGAAATAAAAGTATTCAATTTTTCTATTTTGATAAATAGTTAAATTGATAAAAGTTTAAAGTTAAGGGTGATATGTGAAATATTTTTAAAGTAGACAAGTTATCATAAAATACCCGATTACTATTCACTCTAGTATTGTTCACTCGAGTATTTGGGGCACTTTTTGTGTCAGAGTACTATTCACGAGCTACTATTCATGGGTTACTATTCACCTAAATTACTATTCACCCAAATATTATTCACTCGGGTATTTGGGGTATTTTTTGTGTCTGAGTACTATTCACGAGTTACTATTCACCTAAATTACTATTCACCCAAATATTATTCACTCGGGTATTTGGGGTATTTTTTGTGTCTGAGTACTATTCACGAGTTACTATTCACCTAAATTACTATTCACCCGAATATTATTCACTCGGATATTTGGGGTATTTTTTGTGTCGGAGTACTATTCACGAGTTACTATTCACGGGTTAGTATTCACCCGATTACTATTCACTCTAGTATTGTTCACTCAGGTCTTTGGGACACTTTTTTTGTCGGGGTACTATTCACAGGGTACTATTCACGGTGTACTATTCACCCGAAAAATATATTTCTTTTCGGTCTAAATCATTTTTTGGGTACAATATTATTCCATGTGGAGATGTGCTAATTTTCCAGACCATTGGTTGAAATTATAATAGTAAATCAATATGGATCGTTGGTTTCAAGTTTTAATAGTAAAATCTTTTTATATAAAACAGAATACTTTTATAAAGTTATTCTATAAATAGAATATATTATATTCTATTATGCATAGTGTTTTGCATAATAAAATCTTTTTATATTAAATATAATACTTTTATAAAGTTATTCTATAAATAGAATATATTATATTTTATTATGCATAGTGTTTGCATAGTGTCTGCATAGTATTTTGCATAGTAAAATCTTTTTATATAAAACAGAATACTTTTATAAAGTTATTCGTTTTATTAGATTATAAATAGAATATATTATATTTTATTTAAAAGATTTTTCTTTAAATCTGGACCATCCGATTAAAGTAAATCAATCTGGACCGTTCATGAATTAGTTACTATGCAGTCCATTCTTCTATAAATAGAAGCTCATTCATTCATTATTTCTTTAATTCACTTTGAAACTCTAGAGAGAGAAACTATAGAGAGAGTTCTTCTTCTATAATCTTGAGCGTATTTCTTTAGAGTTTAAGAAAGCTTTGAGCGTAGTGCAAGTTTTCTTCAAGTATATTCCCGCCCTACCAGTCGAAATACTTTTCTTTTTAAGGTAGGGGATATTATTTGTTGTACTCGTAAGGGGTATTCTTTCTTTCTTATTCATGAAGAGAACTTATGTTATACCATTCTTTATTATTCTGTTGGAATAACCTGTATAAGCGGGACACCCTATACTTGGTGAAATTCTTCTGTTATTCTATTCTTTATTATTATGTTAGAATAACTTTGTTTATCTGCACCGCATACATGGTGAAATTCTTCTATTATTCCATTCTTTATTATTCGCCGGAATATCCTATCCGTATGCGTACGCACGACCGGTTCCATTATTTATTATTACATTTGGAATAACTTTGTCATGCGATCTATCGCATGCATGGTGAATTCTGTTGTTATTCCATTCTTATTTATTCTGTTGGAATATCATGTATGTGCGATTACGCATGACCTGGTTCCATTATTTATTATTCTGTTTGAATAACCTGTCTGTGCGGATTATGCACGCATGGTGAAATTCTTCTGTTATTCCATTCTTTATTATTATGTTGGAATAACATGTCTATGCGAAGTACTGCATACATGTTGAAATTCTTTTTTTATTCCATTCTTTATTATTATGTTGGAATAACCTATCTATGCGAAGTACTGCATACATGGTGAAATTCTTTTATTATTCCATTCTTTATTATTCTGTCGGAATATCCTGTCTGTGCGTTTACGCATGACCTAGTTTGTAAGACCCCAACTTTTTGAATAAAGATTAAATTTTCTCGAAATATATTTTTGAATAAATTTCCTACTGGGCTAGTTGAGCTCACCCTTTTACTTTTATTGTTCTCTTTAGGAAATGAGAACGTAGCAAGGACTAGTCGGGGAACAGAGTGACGGACCAGATGATAGCATTAGTAGTCCTCACTATTCTGTGAAATAGTGTGATAATAATTGTAATGAGGACTCCTTTTGAGTTTGTATAATCTCTAGTAGACAATATTTGTATTCAAACTCACAGCTTATGTTCTGTCGTATTGTACACGACAGTTGTATTATTAAGTTGTATTTGAATTCATGTACCATGTAAGTGGCGACCCAAGATGGGTGACGTATACCTAATTTTGGGGGCGTCACATAGTTCCATTATTTATTATTCTGCTGGAATAACCTGTCTGTGTGATTTATCGCATGCATGGTGAATTCTGTTGTTATTCCATTCTTATTTATTACATTGGACTATCACATGCGTGCGATTCACGCATGACTGGTTCCATTATTTATTATTCTATTTGAATAACACATGCATCAAGTGATTACGCATTTATGGTGAAATTCTTCAGTTATTACATTCTTTATTATTATGTTGGAATAACCTATCTATGCAAAGTATTGCATACATGGTGAAATTCTTTTATTATTCCATTCTTTATTATTATGTTGAATAACCTGTCTATGCGAAGTACTGCATACATGGTGAAATTCTTTTATTATTCCATTCTTTATTATACTGTTGGTTATTGGTTTTACAGTTGTATGTCTTTGGCCTGTAGTGCAAGGATGATATGTTGTTGAATATCTTTGGCCTATAGTGCAAAGATGATTTGTTGTTTGATAGCTTTGACCCGTAGTTCAAAGATGGATAGGTGTATGACATGATCATGACCACTAGTGATACTAACGAATATCCTTGGTCATAGTGCATGGATAATTTAATGATGTGATTGGCAGGATCATGACCATTAGTTAACAGTTGAATGTCTTTGGCCGTAGTGCACTGACAGGCAATTGATTAGTATGATCATGACCATTGGTTTTATAGTTGAATATCTTTGGCCCGTAGTGTAAAGATAGACAACTGATTAGTATGATCATTGTTATTACATTTGAATATCTTCAGCCTTTGGGGTAAGGATATTGAGTAATGTTCTATTAAGCCTTTGTGGCAAGAAGGAATTGTTAATTCACATTATTATAAATATGAATTGTGAATTTAACTAACATCTTTGGTGGTTCGGTGAAAGACAAGGATGAAAGTTCTATTTGTCTTGGAGTAAACAAAGAAACTGTTGATGAGTAGTACATGAATAAAATATCAACGATGGACTTTTAATCTAGAAGAGATAGTAGATATTATGTTCTACTTGACTCTTCTAATGGATTGCTTGTTGCGCTGCAGCTAAACTTGATGTCTGTTATATTTTATCAGTTTAACACTGTTGAAGGCTAACGATAAATTATTCTGCATTATCTTAGTCATAATATTTCTTACTGGGCTAGTTGAGCTCACCCCTTTTGCTTTCATTATTCTCTTCAGGAAATAAGAACGTAGCAGGGACTAGTCGAAAAATGGAGTGACGGTCCAGATGATAGCATTAGTAGTCCTCACTATTCTATGAAATAGTGTGATAATAAATGTAATAAGGACTTATTTTTAGTTTGAATACTGTCTAGAAGATAATATTTATATTACAGCATATGTTTAGTCATATTTTACACGACTGTTGTATAATTAAGTTGTATTTGAATTCTGTACCATGTATCTGGAGACTCAAGATGGGTGATGTAGAACCTAATTTTGGGGGCGTCAAAGTTGGTATCAAAGCTTAGGGATATGATCCCTGGCTGAGGTGTGAGACAAGAACTAGGAGGGGAGAGACGGGGAATTCCTTCGCTAGTATGACCTACCTAAGTTTATTTGTTATTTAATTGGTCGGTCAGAATATATGGGTATTATGTGGTATGTCAATTAACCCTTATTTTGAAACTATATTCTAGAATGATATTTGAAATATAGGAGATGAGAAATGGAAAATCATGATAGAGAGGAAATAGCAGGGTAGGTACAATCTGAAAAGAAAGTAAGGTATTCTCATCCCTTCGAATATCAGGTACGTACGTAAATTTCAAGGGCAAAATTTCATAAGGAGGGGAGATTGTGAGACCCTGAATTTTATGAAATAAAAGTATTCAATTTTTCTATTTTGGTAAATAGTTAAATTGATAAAAGTTTAAAGTTAAGGGTGATATGTAAAAATTTTTTAAAGTAGACAAGTTGTCATAAAATACCCGATTACTATTCACTCTAGTATTGTTCACTCGAGTATTTGGGGCACTTTTTGTGTCGGAATACTATTCACGAGTTACTATTCACGGGTTACTATTCACCTAAATTATTATTCACCCGAATATTATTCACTCGGGTATTTGGGGTATTTTTGTGTCAGAGTACTATTCACGAGTTACTATTCACCTAAATTACTATTCACCCAAATATTATTCACTCGGGTATTTGGGGTATTTTTTGTGTTTGAGTACTATTCACGAGTTACTATTCACCTAAATTACTATTTGGGGTATTTTTTTGTGTCAGAGTACTATTTACGAGTTACTATTCATGAGTTACTATTCACCTAAATTACTATTCACCCAAATATTATTCACTCGAGTATTTGGGGTATTTTTCGTGTCGGAGTACTATTCACGAGTTACTATTCATGAGTTACTATTCACCCAATTACTATTCACTCTAGTATTGTTCACTCGGGTATTTGGGATACTTTTTGTGTCGGGGTACTATTCAAAGGGTACTATTCCCGAAGTACTATTCACGGGGTACTATTCACCCGAAAAATATATTTCTTTTCGGTCTAAATCATTTTTTGGGTACAATATTATTCCATGAGGAGATGTGCTAATTTTTCAGACAGTTGGTTGAAATTATAATAGTAAATCAATATGGATCATTGGTTTAAAGTTTTAATAGTTAAATCATTTTATATAAAAAAGAATACTTTTATAAAGTTATTCTATAAATAGAATATATTATATTCTATTATGCATAGTATTTTGCATAGTAAAATCTTTTTATATAAAATGTATACTTTTATAAAGATATTCTATAAATAGAATATATTATATTTTATTATGCATAGTATTTGCATAGTGCTCACGATAGTGTTTTGCATAGTAAAATCTTTTTATATAAAACAGAATACTTTTATAAAGTTATTCATTTTATTATATTATAAATAGAATATATTATATTTTATTTAAAAGATTTTTCTTTAAATCTGGACCGTTCATGAATTAGTTACTATGCAGTCCATTCTTCTATAAATAGAAATTTATTCATTCATTATTTCTTACGAATTCACTGAAACTCTAGAAAGAGAAACTATAGAGAGAGTTCTTCTTCTATAATCTTGAGCGTATTTCTTTAGAGTTTAAGAAAGCTTTGAGCGTAGAGCAAGTTTTCTTCAAGTATATTCCCGCCCTACCAGTCGGAATATTTTTCTTTTTAAGGTAGGGGATATTATTTGTTGTACTTGTAAGGGGTATTCTTTCTTTCTTATTCATGAAAAGAACTTCTGTTATTCCATTCTTTATTATTCTGTTGGAATAAACTGTATACGCGGGATACCCTATACTTGGTGAAATTCTTCTGTTATTCTATTCTTTATTATTATGTTGGAATAACTTTGTTTATCTGATACACATATACATGGTGAAATTCTTCTATTATTCCATTCTTTATTATTCTGTCGGAATATCCTATCTGTGCGTTTACGCATGACCTGGTTCCATTATTTATTATTCTATTGGAATAACCTGTCTGTGCGATCTATCGCATGCATGGTGAATTATGTTGTTATTCCATTCTTATTTATTCTGTTGGAGTATCCTGTATGTGCAATTACGCATGACTTGGTTCCATTATTTATTATTTTGTTTGAATAACCTGTCTGTGCGGATTACGCACGCATGGTGAAATTCTTCTGTTATTCCATTCTTTATTATTATGTTGGAATAACCTGTCTATGCGAAGTACTACATACATGGTGAAATTCTTTTATCATTCCATTCTTTATTATTATGTTGGAATAACCTGTCTATGTGAAGTACTGCATACATGGTGAAATTCTTTTATTATTCCATTCTTTATTATACAGTTGGTTATTGGTTTTACAGTTGTATGTCTTTGGCCTGTAGTGCAAAGATGATTTGTTGTTGAATATCTTTGGCCTGTAGTGCAAAGATGATCCGTTGTTTGATAGCTTTGACCCGTAGTGCGAATTTGGACAGGTGTATAACATGATCTTGACCACTAGTGATACTAACGAATATCCTTGGCCGTAGTGCATGGATAATTCAATGATGTGATTGGCAGGATCATGACCATTAGTTAACATTGAATGTCTTTGGTAGTAGTGCGGCGACAATGCAATTGATTGGTATGATCATGACCATTGGTTTTATAGTTGAATATCTTTGGCCCGTAGTGCAAAGATAGACAACTGATTGGTTGTGACACCCCCAAAATAGGTCTACATCCCCCATTCTGAGTTGTCAATACACGGTACAGAAACAACTACAACTTTATTATTACAATAGTAAAACTGTGAGTTTAAATACAGATATTGCCATCTAGACAATATCCACATACAAATAAATCCTCATCATAATTATTGGTACATTATTTTACAACAATGGTGAGGACTACTAAACAACTCTCCCTAGAACTTTCATTCCATACCCCGACTGCGTACTCGCTATATTCTCGCCTCCGAGAAGAAAAATGGAACAAAAAGGAAAAGGGTGAGCTCGACTAGCCGAAGAAAGAATATTATGACTAAGATAATATACAACAAAATTATCGTTAGTCTTCAACAGGAAAAATATAATAGAATACAATAGACAACAAGTTTTAAATCAATATTCGCAATGGAAATAATAATTCATTAGAAGAGTTAAGTAGAGAATGCAAACTACTATCTTCATGTATGAATTTTAAAGTTCATCGCCTATTTTATCCCCAGTAACATCAATCAATATATATCTGAGATCAAATATTCATCCTTGCACTACAGGCCAAGGACATTCACCAGTTGGTCATGTTCATCTAAACACCTGTTCATCTTTGCACTACGGGCCAAAGATATTCATCAGAAAGCCAAAGATATTCATCAGAAATCATTCATCTTTGCACTACGGGCCAAAGATATTCATCATAAATCATTCATCTTTGCACTACAGGCCAAAGATATTCAATAATATCATCATTTAAGACTGAGGATGATGAAAAATATTTTTTAAAAAAACGAATCCCAGTGAAACAAAATGACAAGGATTAAGGATTAAGGATTCGTACTTTGTTTTATCCACGTCCAAAAATACCTCAAAAATAATCATAGTGGTGTAAAATTCAAGAATGATCAAAACATGGATACAATCAAAGCTAGTATCCACAATAGATATTTTGGACGAAAAGAAAAATTTTCATTTTTCGATGAATAGTCTTAGTATTCGTGAATAGTGCCAGATATCGTGAATAGTAACTCTGACAATCGAACGTTCCAAATTTGATAAAAACTTCAGATCAATATTTCAAAGATAATGATATTGAAGAAATAATATCATTACGAAAAAAAATAATATCCCTTATCTCGAAAGATCGATCTTTAACTGGAATCTTTGGATATAGACTATATCTTGAACTTTCATCGTATAGCAATACTCAAAGTATACTCAAAATACTCACAAGAATACGCTCGATAATATAGAGAGAGAAAACTTCAGTTTCTGGTGTGATTTTCAATTCTAACCTAAGCACCTATTTATAGGAAATTGCTTAGAACACCAAAGCAGAAAATTTAATATAATAATAATATATATATATAAATTCTTACGCCCACTCTTTGAATTCTGAAAATCTGAATTCAAACCACATGCTAGACCCACTAATAACAAAAAAAACGTTTTTCATATTTTAAATATTTTAAACTTCCAAAAATCAATTATTTCGGAGCTTCGGAACTTCAATAATTCATAATAAATAGCCCTTTTATCAGAAAATTCGAATCTCGCGAGTTTTTATAGGAAATTCAATTCTCTACAACTTTGCAGAAGAAAGTTTTTCCAAATTCCAAACAGAAATTGGCCGAAATCCACAAATGGGAAATTTTACAGGCTATAATCAAATTTCAGTCAATAAATGGGGTCCACCGACATGTTTAACATGTTTTAAACATTTTTAGTAACAAAAATACTCCTCCTCCACATATACTCATATATCCCACATTCATCGTAAAAATATCATCGTTAATATATTATTAAAATAATATATTTAAATGAATTATTTTATCAGAAAAAGATAAAATATTAATTTTCAACAATTGTCACTATAAAAATTTTCTCCATCTATATCCACATAAAATCAATATTTTCCTCATCATATGAATCAATAATTAATTATTCACAAATAATATTACGTAATCACAATATTGACAACCAGCGGTTCAGAAAGAGGGGCTTTCCAATAAGAATTTCTCCTTCTTGCGCGCGATTAGGTGACCAAACCTCTCCTTAGATGAACTTTCTAGACATTGCCAATAATGTTATCTAATAATATTATTCAGATAATATGAATTATTGTTTCGACAATGAAAAATACCGTAATAATGACAATTATTAAAACAATGACAATATAAAATATCAACGCAAAGAATTATTGAATCAATAAAATAAAACATTTGAGCGATAATTATCGTAACCATTATTGAGTAGTGCCTTCTTACGTAAGAGTCAATAATTGGTGCAATCTGTGCTACTGCTTCAACAACGCGTATTCATCGTGTTTTAACCAACGGGTATTCCAACGATTATAAACTCAGAATAACTACGCCGTTATTTTTAAACAACTTATATTTGTCATTTTCTTCCTCCAATCGCTTTTAGTTATGGGGCCCATATATGGTTTCTACCGTCGCATTTAATATTCCCAACAATCATTTAATATTCCACGACCAAACGAATATTCCCCGACAACAATGAATATTTTATAACCACTTGCATATTTTGAAATATTTGTGTATTTTACCCGTAACTATCCACACTAATCACATCAACCCTTACTATTTCAAAATAATAATTAGAGGAAATTAAATTTCATTTATTAATTATTTGGGATCTTACAACCTCCCCTCCTTATGAAATTTCGTCCTCGAAATTGACGTCGACGTACTGTGTTTCAAAAGATGAGGATACCTCGCTTTCATTTCCGCTTTCCAACTCCCAGGTCATTTCCTCTATAGCATGGTTTCTCCACAAGACTTTAACTTGTGGTATGACCTTCGTGCGTAGGACATGCTCCTTCCTATCCAAGATCTTGACAGGTACCTCCTCATACGTTAAGTCTTCACTATCTCGTCCGGCTTCTAACTCAATAACATGGTTCGGGTCTTTCACATATTTACGGAAGTATGATATGTGAAACACATTATGAACACGAGACATACTTGGAGGTAACGCGAGTCTATAGGCTACATTTCCTACTCGGTCGAGAATTTGAAATGGACCAATAAATCGGGATTGAGCTTTCCTCTCTTCCCAAATCTTGTAACTCCCTTCCATGGAGCAACTCGCAACAATACATGATCCCCTATACTAAATTCCACGTCCTTTCGGCGAAGATCCGCATAACTCTTTTGTCGATCTTGTGCCGCTTGTATCGTTGTCGAATCATTTGGATCTTTTCTAGGTGAGTCATATACGTACTAACTTCGGGTCCCAACAATGTTGCTTCACCCACCTCATCCCAACATATTGGAGAGCGACACTTTCGTCCATATAATGCTTCAAATGGAGCCACACCTATACTTGTCGATAACCGTTGTTGTAGGAGAATTCCACCAATGGTAAATACTTATCCCAACTCCCTTTGAAATCTAGGACACACGAGTCTTAATAGATCTTCAAGAGTTTGAATAGTCCTCTCGATTGTCCGTCCGCTTTTGAGGATGGTATCTTTGAATCGAATCTTAAATCCGTACCCATAGCTTTTTGCAAGCTAACCCAAAATCTTGAAGTGAATCTTGGGTCACGATCCAAACTATGGATACTTGGCATGCCATGCAATCTCACAATCTCATTTACGTACATTTGAGCAAGACGTTCAAGGAATAAGTCTCCGTATTGGCAAGAAATGAGCGGACTTGGTTAATCTATCAACAATAACCCAAATAGCATTTATGCCTTGAGAAACCGTGGGAAGTCCCGTGAACGAAAATCCATGGTAATGTGTTCCCACTTCCATTTCGGAATCTCAAGTGGTTGCAATGGTCCCTTAGGCACTTGATGCTCGCCTTTACACGTTGACAAGTTAAACATGTTGAGATAAACTTTGCAATCTCTCTCTCATATTGTTCCACCAAAATGTATGTCAAGATCACGATACATTTTAGTGCTTCCCGGATGGATTGCAAATGGTGTATTGTGTGCCTCCATCATAATCTTGTACTTCAAATCAGAATCGTTAGGAACACAAAGTCTGGAGTGGACTCGAAGTATTCCTTCTTCATCAATTCTCGCTTCCGGAATAGCTCCTTCTTGTACTTTCTTCTTCATATGCATCACTCAAGCCTGGGTGGCTTGAGCAACCTTAACTTTTTCTATTAAAGTTGGCTCTATGCGTATATTTGACATCATCGCACTCATTCCTGCATATGATCTTCTACTCAACGCATCAGCTACCACGTTCGCTTTTCCAGGATGGTATTGAATAGTGTGGTCGTAGTCTTTCAATAGCTCGAGCCAACGTCGTCGCCAAGATGTTAAGTTCTTTTGAGTGAAGAAATATTTAAGGCTTTTATGGTCCGAATATATCTCCACTTTCTCTCCATATAGATAGTGCCTCCAGATCTTTAAGCGAAAAACGATCGTGCGCTAACTCTAGATCATGAGTAGGATAATTCCTCTCATATTCTTTAAGTTGTCATGAGGCATAGGCTATGACTTTCCCACGCTGCATGAGAACACATCCTAACCCTTTGCCCAAGCATCATTGTAGATAACAAATCCATCCAACCGGATGGTATTGTTAGAACAGTCTTAGAAATAAGTCTCATTTTAAGCTCTTGAAACTCTTCTCGCACTCTTCGCTCCAAACGAATTTTGTATCCTTCCGAGTTAGATGAGTTAATCGAGTAGCGATTCGAGAAAACCCTTCCACGAATCTCCGATAATAACCAAATAAGCCCAAAAAGCTACGTGACTTGATCACCGACTTTTGGCTGTTCTCAACTTTGTATTGCTTCAATCTTCGGCGGGTCATGAGATACTCCATGTTTTGACACCACATGCCCAAGAAATGCTACTTCCTCAAGCCGAACTCGCATTTCTTTAACTTGGCATAAAGCTTGTTTTCACGAAGCCTTTGGAGTACCAAATTTCAAATGGTGCTCATGATCTTCACGGCTTTTGAATATATGAGGATGTCATCAATAAAGACAACAACGAACTCGATCCAAATACTCTTTGAATACTCGGTTCATCATATCCATGAAAGTCGCAGGAGCATTAGTCAATCCAAAAGACATAACTAAGAATTCATAATGCCCGCATCGAGTTCTAAAGGCGCTCTTTGGAATATCCTCGGTTCTAATCTTCAAATTGATGATATCCGAACAAAGATCGATTTTTGAAAAGATCAGTGCTCTCTTGCAATCGGGTCAAACAAGTCATCAATACGAGGTAGAGGATACCTATTCTTGATAGTGACATGGTTCAATTCCCGATAGTCAATACAAAGTCGCATACTCCCGCCTTTCTTCTTTACAAATAAAACAGAGCACCCCGAGGAGATGTACTAGGGCCAGATGAAACCAATGTCCAACAACTCCTGTAGTTGGACCTTTAACTCCTGAAGTTCAATAGGAGCCATTCGATATGGGGTTTTAGAAATGGGCTTTGTACCAGGTTCAAGGTCAATAAAGAATTCAACTTCACGTTCTGGGGGTAGACCGGGAAGTTCTTCAGAAATACGTCGGGAAAAGTTAATAACAACAGAATATTATTCAATTTTGACGTGTCTTTATTCAAATCCATAACATGGGCTAAGAAAGCTTGACATCCGCTTTTTAATAAACGAATAGCTTTATGATTAGATATGATGTTGATTGATTTTAATGGTTTAGTTGCTTGAATTGAACAACAAAGTTGTTTAGGAATATGAAAGCTAACAACCTTATGAAAACAATCAATTTTGGCATGATGAGTAGTTAACCAATCAATCCTAAAAATCACATCAAAAGAAAGTATCTTTAAAGAGATAAGGTCAACAGTAAGATAAGGGTGCCAACATGGATTAGACAAGATTTATAAACAAAGGATGTGATGAAAGTTTCTCCTAACGGAGTTTCCACAGATAGGTCAAAGTCTAATTTCTCCGAGTCAAGTTTAAACGTTGAGCACAAGCAGAGAGATAAATGAATGGGTAGCACCCAAGATCTAGTAAAGTATAAACTTCACAAGAATTTATAAATAGCTTACTCGTGATCACCTCGTTTGGGTTCCTCGCATTTTGACCGGTCCACAACAAACGCTCTTCCAGAACCGCTGACTTTGACTTTTCGGGATAATCTTTTGAGTCACCGTCTCATTGAACTAGGTTTCGCTACTGCGTGCAATCTCGAAGCGATATGTCCTTCCTTTCCACAATTATAGCATACCCAGAACTGCTGTGGCGGCGCTTGGACCGATATGTCCCTCTTTTCCGCATTTATAGCATATGACCGGTGGTCGTTCTCTCCTCCCTTGGAACCAGATTCTTTCTTTGCACTTTGCTGTCTTCACATGGTTGTTGTTGAATCTCCTTTTTAAAATCTCCTCCCCGACTCGCTTTCTTCTATTTTCATGGCCATGATTACCACCAGAGAGTGGTTACCATTTTGTCCGCCTTTTTCTTTCTCCACTTTGATTATTGTTGTTTTGTTGATCTTATCTCCTAGATGATCCTCGATTGTGGTACCTCGGTTGACCGTACTCGTTATCTCGCCTAACAATTGAGCCCTCATTAACAACATCCGAATAGAGAGAAAATTTATGAGAGATGAGATATTTGGCGTATGCCGGGTTTCAAACCTCTCGAAACATCCGCGTCATACGTTCCTCATTCTCCACCAAATGAGGTGCAAACTCGATAACTCGCAAATTTCGCCTCGCATCGAGACACCGCCATGTTGTTACGCTCCATCTAATAAACTCCACTTCCTTCATATGACGAACACTTTCGTGAAAGTATTTGTCATTAAATAGTTTCTGAAACGTCTCCCAAGACATGCCGAAGCGGTACGGATGGAGTACGCTTCACGAGACTCCCACCAATGAATCACCGCTTCACCACGGAACATAAAGGTGGCGAATGGAACCTTCTGTTCCTTTGTGCATCCCAAGACATCGAATATCTTGGTAATTTGCTTGACCCATGTTTCGCCATGATCGGATCCGCTTTCCCTTAAATTCGTGGTCCCAACTCTTTGAATCGCTTGGGTTTGTGACAACCCGTGAATTGCTATCATTTCTCCTATGTTTTGAACACGAGTCTCCTCGTCTGCGATTTTGCATGAACTATAAAAAGCTTCTAAATATCCCCTCGCTCATCATCTACTCGATGAAAGTTGTTCACAGGAGGAACATTGCTAACTTTGTTGCACGTTCTCCTCGTTGGTGAGTATAAAGGCGTCTCCACTGGTCTCATTTCCATTGTTAATATTCTCAATCGACATTCTCAAATACCGCCATAAAACAAGGGTTAATTAAGGAAATCAATATATCACATAATATCCCTATATAACGACCAACTATCATATAAGCTTAGTAGGACACACTAGCGAAGGATTTACTCGCTCTCCCTCCTAGTTCTATTCCCCGATCTCCGCCAGAGATCATATCCCTAAGCTCGATACCAACCGTGACACCCCCAAAATAGGTCTACATCCCCCATTCTCGAGTTGTCAATACACCTGCATGTAAAACAACTACAACTTTATTATTACAATAGTAAAACTGTGAGTTTAAATACAGATATTGCCATCTAGACAATATCCACATACAAATAAATCCTCATCATAATTATTGGTACATTATTTTACAACAATGGTGAGGACTACTAAACAACTCTCCCTAGAACTTTCATTCCATACCCCCGACTTGCATTTCGCTATATTCTCGCCTCCTGAGAAGAAAAATGGAACAAAAAGGAAAAGGGTGAGCTCGACTAGCCCAGTAAAGAATATTATGACTAAGATAATATACAACAAAATTATCGTTAGTCTTCAACAGGGAAAAATATAATAGAATACAATAGACAACAAGTTTTAAATCAATATTCGCAATGAAATAATAATTCATTAGAAGAGTTAAGTAGAGAATGCAAACTACTATCTTCTATGTATGAATTTTAAAGTTCATCGCCTATTTTTATCCTCAGAACATCAATCAATATATATCCGAGATCAAATATTCATCCTTGCACTACGAAAGCCAAGGACATTCACCATTGGTCATGTTCATCTAAACACTGCTCATCTTTTCACTACGGCCAAAGATATTCATCGAAAATCATTCATCTTTGCACTACTGCCAAAGATATTCATCGAAAAATCATTCATCTTTGCACTACGGGCCAAAGATATTCATCATAAATCATTCATCTTTTGCACTACAGCCAAAAGATATTCAATAATATCATCATTTAAGACCGAGGATGATGAAAATATTTTTTTAAGAAACGAATCCAAAGAAACAAAATGACAAGGATTAAGGATTAAGGATTCGTACTTTGTTTTATCCACGTCCAAAAATACCTCAAAAATAATCATAGTGGTGTAAAATTCAAGAATGATCAAAACATGGATACAATCAAAGCTAGTATCCACAATAGATATTTTGGACGAAAAGAAAAATTTTCATTTTTCGATGAATAGTGCCGTATTCGTGAATAGTGCCAGATATCGTGAATAAGGCCAGATACGTGAATAGTAACTCTGACATAATCGAACGCTCCAAATTTGATAAAACTTCAGATCAATATTTCAAAGATAATGATATTGAAGAAATAATATCATTACTGAAAAAAATAATATCCCTTATCTCGAAAGATCAAGATTTAACCGAATAATTTGGATATAGACTATATCTTGAACTTTCACCGAGATAGCAATACTCAAAGTATACTCAAAATACTCACAAGAATACGCTCGATAATATAGAGAGAAAACTTCGATTTAATTGTGATTTTCAATTCTAACCTAAGCACTATTTATAGGAAATTGCTTAGAACACCAAAGCGTAAAATTTAATATAATAATAATATATATATATAAATTCTTACGCCCACTCTTTGAATTCTGAAAATCTGAATTCAAACCACATGCTAGACCCACTAATAACAAAAAAAACGTTTTTCATATTTTAAATATTTTAAACTTCCAAAAATCAATTATTTCGGAGCTTCGGAACTTCAATAATTCATAATAAATAGCCCTTTTATCAGAAAATTCGAATCTCGCGAGTTTTTATAGGAAATTCAATTCTCTACAACTTTACAGAAGAAAGTGTTTCCAAATTCCAAACAGAAATTGGCCGAAATCCACAAATGGGAAATTTTACAGGCTATAATCAAATTTCAGTCAATAAATGGGGTCCACCGACATGTTTAACATGTTTTAAACATTTTTGGTAACAAAAATACTCCTCCTCCACATATACTCATATATCCCACATTCATCGTAAAAATATCATCGTTAATATATTATTAAAATAATATATTTAAATGAATTATTTTATCAGAAAAAGATAAAATATTAATTTTCAACAATTGTCACTATAAAAATTTTCTCCATCTATATCCACATAAAATCAATATTTTCCTCATCATATGAATCAATAATTAATTATTCACAAATAATATTACAGAATCACAATATTGACAACCAGTGCGCCCTCTTAAGAGAGGGGCTTTCCAATAAGAATTTCTCCTCATCGGCGCCAGCAATTAGGTGACCAAACCTCTCCTTAGATGTAACTTTCTAGACATTGCCAATAATGTTATCTAATAATATTATTCGGATAATATGAATTATTGTTTCGACAATGAAAAATCTTGTGTAATGACAATTATTAAAACAACAAAGAATATAAAATATCAACGCAAAGAATTATTGAATCAATAAAATAAAACACACTAATGAAGAAATTATCGTAACCATTATTGAGTAGTGCCTTCTTACGTAAGAGTCAATAATTGGTGCAATACTGCAGTGCTACCGCTCAACAACGCGCAGACATCGTGTTTTAACCACCGGAGTATTCCAACAATGTAAATTCAGAATAACTACGCCAAGTATTTTTAAACAACTTATATTTGTCATTTTCTTCCTCCAATCGCTTTTCGTTATGGGGCCCACACATGGTCATACTGGCCGCATTTAATATTCCCAAACGACAAAGCACGAATATTCCACGACCAAACGAATATTCCCACAACAACAATGAATATTTTATAACCACTTGCATATTTTGAAATATTTCATGATTTTACCCGTAAATTATCCACACTAATCACATCAACCCTTACTATTTCAAAATAATAATTAGAGGAAATTAAATTTCATTTATTAATTATTTGGGATCTTACATTGGTATAATCATTGTTATTACATTTGAATATCTTCAGCCTTTGGGGTAAGGATATTGAGTAAACGTTCTATTAAGCCTTTATGGCAAGAAGGAACTGTTAATTCACATTATTATAAATATGAATTATGAATTTAACTAACATCTTTGGTGGTTCAGGTGAAGACAAGTGATGAAAGTTCTATTTGTCTTGAGTATAACAAAGAACTGTTGATGAGTAGTACATGAATAAAATATCAATGATGGACTTTTAATCTAGAAGAGATAGTAGATATTATGTTCTACTTGATTCTTCTAATGAATTGCTTGTTCCGCTGCAGTTAAACTTGATGTCTGTTATATTTTATCCGTTTAACACTGTTGAAGGCTAACGATAAATTATTCTGCATTATCTTAGTCATAATATTTCTTACTGGGCTAGTTGAGCTCACCCCTTTTTGCTTTCATTATTCTCTTTAGGAAATGAGAATGTAGCAGGGACTAGTCGGAGAACGGAGTGACGGTCCAGATGATAGCATTAGTAGTCCTCACTATTCTATGAAATAGTGTGATAATAAATGTAATGAGGACTTATTTTTAGTTTGAATACTGTCTAGAAGACACTATTTGTATTAAAATTCACAGCATATGTTTAGTCGTATTTTACACGACTGTTGTATAATTAAGTTGTATTTGAATTCTGTACCATGTATCTGGCGACTCAAGATGGGTGATGTAGAACCTAATTTTGGGGGCGTCACAACAAATATTAGGGATTCGTATTACAGTTTATCCAAGTTCAATAATAATTCATAATAACCAATTGTGAAGCAGAATTCAAAAATAAGGATCAAAACATAGATACAATCAAAGATAGTAACCATAATAGACATCTTGGATAAAAAGGAAAATTTTTATTTTTCGGTGAATAGTGCCGTATTCGTCAATAGTGGCGTATACGTGAATAGTAACTCTGACACAAAAAGTTCCAAATTTGATAAAAAGTTCAAACCAATATTTTGGCATAATGATATTGAAGAAAATAATATCATTTAAGAAGAAAATAACATCCCTTACCTCAAAATAACTGTACTTCTGACTGAATTTCGGATATAGTGCTGACAAAAACTTGCACTGAATAGCAACTCTCAAATTATCCAAAATACTCACAAAAATACGCTCGATAATCTAGAGAGAAAGAAAACTTGTTTCTGGTGTGATTTTCAATTCTAACCTAAGCGTCTATTTATAGAAAAATGCTAGAACGCCATAGGAGACTAAAATAATAAAATAATAATATTCTTTTTCTTTCTTCTATGCCAACCTTCACCAACCAAGCCAGCCAACTTGGAACCAAAAAAATAGCAGCCCCCATGTTTAAAATAAAAGTGGGTCTCACCCAATTTTAATAAAAATTATTTTATTTTTCGAAACTTCAGTAATTCATAGAAAATAGCCCGTTTATCAGAAAAATACTAATTTTATATCCATTCCACACGAAATCAAATTCTCTACAACTTTGTAGCTTTGAGTTTTTCCAAATTTCAAACAGAAAATATCTGAAATCCACAAATGGAAGATTTTTAATACCTCCATTCCGACAAAATACTGATAAAACACATCAGCATTAATTCCTTCATTTATAACCACATAAATAAATCCATCATTTATATCCACATCAAATAAATATTTCATTATCTTATAAATCAATAATTAATTATTCACAAATAATATTACAGAATCATAATTATGACAATCGTGCCGCCTTAGAAAGGGGGCTTCCAATAAGGATTTTCCTTACTGGCACGCAATTAGGTGACCAAACCTCTCCTTGACAGAACTTTCTAGACATTGCCAATAATACTATCTAATAATATTATTCAAATAATATGAATTATTGATCCGATAATGGGAAATATCATGTCTTGGACAATTATTGAAACAACAATAATATAAAATATCAACGCAAAGAAATTATTGAATCAATAAAATAAAATATTGAGCAGTAATTACTGTAACAATTATTGAGTAGTGCCTTGTTACGTAAGAATCAATCATTCAACAATATTGTGCAATACCGTGTGCTACATGCAACCACGTGTATTATTGTATTTTAACCACCAGGTATTCCAACAGTGTTAACGGTAACAATACGTCGTTATTTATAAAAACTCAAACTTTGTCATTTTCTTTCATCCGAGAGTTATTCCAGTTATGGGGCCCCATGAATGATCAAGCGCTAAATCAATTTGGATATTCCCGATAAAAAAAATATTCCACGACCAAACGAATATTCCCCGACAACAATGATTATTTTATAATAACTTGCTTATTTTGCAAAATTTGCACATTTCACCCATAACCAGAGCATTATATCAAATTAATTCCTTATTATTCATAATAATAAATAGAGGAAATTCGATTTTATTCATAATAAGTTGGGGTCTTACATTATCCATTTACTAAATAGAATAACAATTATCAGAAAATTGAATACTTTCATTTCGTAAAATTCGGGGTCTTACATGTTTTGTCTCTCACTCCAAGCTCCCACTTTGTACTCTATTTTTAGAGAGAGAAAAATGAGATTATATCCCGTTTATAGAGAGATAAATGGGTTGTAGTGTGTGCTTTTCATGTCTCAAATAGTTGTTGCTCTAGTAAAAGATGGTACGATTTTTCTGTTCTTTCTCTACCTCTGATGATTTCTGATTTCTAATTTTCTCTGTCAAGCTCATACAACATTTATAATAGATTTGTCTCATCTTTTGTGGGTTTTTGTTTGATGGTTGTTCTTCATATTTGAGATCTGACATTATTACTCTAATTTTTCTTTTCCTTAGAATGTGGATATATATATATATATATATATATATATATATGAATATTAAAAGTTATAATAGGAGTCAAACAAAGAAAATTAAACCCAGGTCATTTTCTTTCTTTTTTAAATTTTTTTCAAGTCCACGTTGGATAAATGCTAAAACAATTAATAGACGTGAAGCTAAAAATAACAGAATAGCCCAATTCTAAAATAATAATTAGTTTAGTGGTGTAATTTAAAAAAATGAAAGTTCAATAGTGTAATTAATATAACTTGTCAACTGCAATAGCTAATTCATTAATTTTGCCGTATATATTTCATAAAAACTAAAACAAAATAAATGGAGAACATGAAATAAGTTTCAGTTATATCAATGATGTATTCCATATAAGTGCACAAATAAAATTGTTTTTTAAAACTTAATGAACCCCACTTACATATATTTTTAAGAATAAATTACTCTGTGTATATTTTATATATAACTTGTATAATTTCAGACATCCTGAATTATATGAAATTTTGTTATATCTGTAAACTTGAGAAATCAAAGTAACTAAATTATTTATGGTAATTCGAGGTTACCAGGCCTCCTTTAGTCTCTGTAATTGAATAAATGCTTTGGTGCCTTTTGATTGAATATTAGCAAACATAAATAGGCCAGGTGATAACTGACCAGTACACAACGTGGGCATTGCCCGGAAATTAGGAACTGCAACAACTGACTCAAACAGACTACATAGACTCTATAACTACCCACTAGCCTTTCTAAGTGACTCAGTCAATGAAATAAACAACAACTAAAAATAGAGTAAAATGACACAGCTTAAGCACCTAAAGGCAACACCGAATCACAAGGGTCTGGAACCCACGCACATAACAGATGCCCTCTGTTAGAAAACCTTGTCCTCAAGGTTAGGATAGCGTCTCCTTAGGGTATCTATGTCTTCCCAGGTAGCATCCTCTTCACCGACGCCGTTCCACTGCACCAAGACTTCGACTCCGGCCACATTTCCTTTCTTTTTCAGCCTCCGTTGCAAGATCTTTTTTGGCTCGGGTTCCATGGATCCTTCGAAAGTGATACTCGGTAAGTTTGTACAAACTTGTCTTCCTTCCCCTAGCTTTCTTTTAAGGCATGAAATACGGGGTAGATCTTGGCTTCGGGGGGTAGATCTAGTTCATACGCCACTTGTCCCACCTTTAGAACCACTTTAAACGGCCCATAATACCTTGGTGCGATCTTCAAGCTCCTTCGCATCGAGACTATCATTTGTCGGTACGGCCTCAACCTGAGGTAAACAAAATCGCCGATTTCAAACTCTTGGCTCCTTCTTTTCTTATCAGCAAAATATTTCATTTTAGCTTGTGCTTCCTGCAGGTTTTCCTTGACGAGCTTGGCTATAAATTCACGGCTTCACAGTTCCTCATCAACTGCTTGAACTTTGGTAGCTCCCGACTCGTATGGTAACATTCGAGGAGGAGGCTGACCATAGACAGCTTCAAAAGGGGATACCTTTGTTGATATATGGACTGAGGTGTTGTAAGAATATTCAGCTAAAGGTAACCACTTAACCTAGTCTTTTGGTCTATCACTTGAGAAGCACCTGAGGTAACACTCGAGCACTTTGTTCATGGATTCTGTTTGTCCGTCTGTTTGAGGATGATAGGTCAGTCTTGAGTAATGTGATCTCATTCTGATAACTCAACATTTCTCTCCAAAAATTTCTAGTGAATACAGGATCTCGATCACTTACTATGGTCAGTGGTAAACCATGTAATTTAAAAACATTGTCCATGAACACCCTGGCCACGGTTAAAGTTGTGTATGGATGAGTAATAGGCATAAAGTGAGAATATTTACTTAACCTGTCCACCACCACAAAGATTACTGTCTTGCCTCCTGAAGGGGGTAATCCTTCAATAAAGTCTATGCAGATGTCTTCCCAATTCTTGGCAGGAATGGGCAAAGGCTGGAGCAACCCCGATGGGAGGAGGGCTTCAACTTTGTTCCTTTGGCACACATCACACTCTATAATGTGTGTTCGAACATCATTTCTTAGGCCAGGCCAGTAAAACTCCTTTTTTATTCGTGCTTGTGTTTTCTGTACTCCCGTGTGGCCTCCTAATGGACTGCTGTGGAATTGATGCAGGATCTGCTGCTGGAAGGGCACCAATGACCCGAGATGCAGCCTACCCTTATAAAAGAGTAGGTCATTCCGGAGTTGGTAACGAGATTGGTCCAGGTATCCATGATGGTAGTGGTTAATTAACTGCTGCAACATGGGGTCTTGTTGGTAAGCTTTCTGTAACTCTTGTATCCATTGTGCTTGGACCATGCTAATTGAATGGATTTGGATTTGGCGTTGTTTGGTTTTCTGGTTGGATATTGTTGTGGAGGGTGTGTTTGTGCTGAGATTTGTGGTAGTTGGATTGGAGTTGGTAATTTCTAGTTGGTCTGTGTGTATGGATGGTGTTTGGGTACTGTTTGGGTTTGTGCTCTTGGGGTAATGAACCCTAGAGAGTGCATCAGCCACTGCATTATTTTTACCACTCTTATATTCAATTGTAAAGTCATAACCAAGCAGTTTAGAGATCCACTTTTGTTGTGAGGGAGTTCCCACCCTTTGTTCCAGCAAATATTTGAGTACTTGTTGTCAAGCATGCATTTTGAAGGATCATCCCAATAAGTAGTGCCTCCATTTCCTCATTGCCATTACCAAGGCTAGTAATTCCTTCTCATAGGTGGATAAGGTCAGATTCCTCCCTTTTAAAGCCCGATCAAAATATGCTAGGGGTTGCCTTCTTGCATCAAAGATCGCCCCCCAATGCTTCTCCCAAGCATCACATTCCACCACAAACATTTTAGTAAAATCAGGTAATCTGAGCACAGGGAGACTTACCACAGCCTCTTTTAATTCCTTAAATGCTGTTTGTGCCTTATCATTCCAAGAAAAAGCATTTTTTTTCTTAGAAGAAGTAAGAGGGGCTGCAATTGCTCCATATCCTTTGATAAATTTCCTATAGTAACCCGTTAGTCCTTAAAAACCTCTTAAAGCTTTGAGATTTTTAGGAGCTGGCCATTCTTGCATAGCAACCAGTTTTTGGGGATCAGCTTTTACCCCTTCCTTAGAAATAAGATGCCCCAGATAATTGACTTCCTTGCTACCAAAAACACACTTGGACATCTTGGCAAAGAAATTCGCAGCTTTCTAGTACCTCCAAAACCTATTTGAGATGTTCTATGTGGTCCTCGCATCGACTTGTCAGATATCAAAATATTGTCAAAGAATACCAAAGACGAACTTTCTCAAATAAGGCCTAAATATTTCATTCATCACCCTTGAAAGTCGAAGGAGCATTAGTAAGCCCAAAAGGCATAACTAAAACTCATAATGACCCTCATATGCGCGAAAAGGCGCTTTTAGGAATGTCATCGATGCATTCAGATCCGATGATATCCTCGACCTTAAATCCAACTTTTAGAAAAATTTTAGCGCCTAATTTCATCAAGTAACTCATCAATATTAGGGATAGGTACTTATCTTTGATGGTATCCTTATTGAGAGCACGGTAGTCCACACACATCCTCCAACTTCCATCAGCCTTCCTTACTAGTAACACGGGTGAAGAGTAGGGACTTTGGTTGCTCTGTATGCTGCCATTCTTGATCAACTCAGCCACTATTTTCTCTATCTCCTCCTTCTGGTAATATGCCTGTAGGGTCTTACACATGTGGGTTTACAAATTCTCCTGCAATTTAATTTTATGATCAAAAATCATGGGAGGTGGCGTTCTTTTGGTTCAAAGAAACACCCTTTGAATCATCCACGAGTTGTTGTAATGCTCCCGGAATGCTAGGAATGAGATTTGCAACACTGCCTTCCATAATTTGTAGCCATATTCCTTTTGATGTTCCCTTCTTAAGGTCGGCAATGTCGTCTTCCTCAATCACTTCTATTGCTGGTCTCTTGATTCCCTGCAACTCTACAGCCTTTCCATCACACTGGAACCGCATAGTTAGATCAGGAAAATTCCATAAAATTGGTCCCAATCCTCTTAACCAATCAACCCCCAAAACTAAGTCATAACCCCCAAGAGTCAACATGTATAATTAACCTTACTTGTATAATCCTGTAGCTTCAAAGAAATTGTCTTATAGTGACCAAGGTAAGGAAGAGTGGCACCATTAGCCACCTGAACTGTTAAGTGACTCTCTTCCTTTGATAGATTGGCCTTCCTTGCTACATTTGGATATAAAACAATGAGTGCTCCCTGTGTCAATCAAAACCAGTACTCGGTGATGATTAAGTTCAGCAAACAATCTCATAGTTTTAGGGGCTAAAGATCCAACAATAGCATGCAGGGTGATTCCTAACAACTCATCCACTTCCTCGTTATTAGTTTCTATCACAGCCAAAGTACTTTCCTCATTTTTTGGTTCCTCGGGTTCCACTACCTCTCCCTCCATTCCTTCTAAAAGGTAAACCCTGGGTTTGGTACATTTATGTCCAAATTGGTACTTCTCATCACAAAACCAACATAGACCTTTTTCCTTCCTTTCTTGCATTTGGGTAGGAGAAACTCTTTTGATGGGAAAGCTAGTTTTTCTGGGGTTATTAAAGGTTTGATGTTGCGGGTTGGGTCTTGTTGGAGGTGCTGGAAGTCTCATAATAGGGGCTGGTGCAGGCAATTTAGGTTGGTTGTTCAGGTTGGTGTTTTGGTAAGTTTGGAACTTGTTTGGATTTGACCTTACACGCCTAAGCACTTCTTCCTCCTATAACCTAGCCAAACCGAAAGCTGCTGAGAGTGTAGATGGCTTAAACATGGTGACAATGATTCTCAAATCATCCCTAAGGCCACTGAGAAAAGTACTAATATGAAACTCTTCAGATAATCCAGGTATTTTATTAGATAGCATTTCAAATTGTGTCTCGATATGCTTCTACAAATTCCATTTTGCCTTAATTTAGTAAATTCCCCTACAGATCCTCATAAAGTCGAGGGTCCAAATCTCACTTCTAAGGTCAATAAAATCATCCCAAGATTGGACTGGGCTGGACGCCTGCAACTAACTATACCATGAAAGGGCCTTTCCTTCCATATGGAAAAAGACTATTTGAAGCCTTTGTCATCGGTGTGTTTTGTAATACTCAAAAATTGTTGGGCCTTTAGAATCCATTCATCTGGATTAGTACCATCAAATTTAGGAAAATCCAACCTTAAGGACCTAGCTTGAATTCCATTTCCGTCAAATAAAGGATTGTTACTGACCTTAGAATTGGAAGAACCTTCCCCAGAGTTATGATGTACTGATAAAGCCTCATGGCTAGATGCCGACATCGATTTGTTTAAGCATCACGCTAACATCTCCTTCACGCCGCCTCCCTGCTCTTCATGCAGTGGGTGTTCTCTTCTTGCAATGCCGCTAAAGCTTCAAATATCTCACAGATGCCTAGTACCCTCAGCCATTGTCGCAGAACCAAGGCTTTGATACCACTGTTATATCTGTAAACTTGAGAAATCAAAGTAATTAAATTATTTATGGTAATTCAAGGTTACCAGGGCTCCTTTAGTCTCTATAATTGAATAAATGCTTTGGTGCCTTTTGATTGAATATTAGCAAACATAAATAGGCCAGGTGATAACTGACCAGTACACAACATGGGCATTGCCCGAAAATTAGGAACTGCAACAACTGACTCTAACAGACTACATAGACTCCATAACTACCCACTAGCCTTTCTAAGTGACTCAGTCAACGAAATAAACAGCAACTAAAAATAGAGTAAAACAACACAGCTTAAGCACCTAAAGGCAACACTAAATCACAAGGGTCTGGAACCCAAGCACATAAAAAAATTTCACACAACTAAACACATTATTTTATAATTTTTATTTTATTTGTATTCTAATAGTTTTATCAGTTTTTTAAAAATAAAAATAAAATAATTGTATAAACTTTTTATTAATTCTTCGTACTCTTATTGGCTAATGAAAATGCAACAATTGATATATCAAATGAAACAAAATGCATATAATTGTGATAAATTCATTAAATCCAATTCTCAAAATGCTTTTTCATTCCAAATATTAATATAGAGAACTCATATTTACATCTGAAAATAAGATAGTTTCTCATGAGTCTCTCTCATAAATGTGGGTCTTTAATTACTATTCGTCGACAATGTGTATCTTTAGAGATACTAATCACGGGTTAAATTGGTAGATCCGACCTCTAGAGAGAAAATCATTAGAATATCCTTAACGATTTTTACTGTTGGAGGATAACTCTCACACGAGAATAAGTACTGAAACAAAATAATATGCAGGTCAATAATGGAGATTAAAGAGATTTCAGTACTGAAGACAGTATAAGAGATTAACCTTTATTAAGGTGGTGTTTGTTTGGGTTTGATTGTCTCTGTTCAATATAGCCTCTTTTTCGGTAAGATGATATTTTTGTTTGACAAATTTTTTTATGCCTCTAACACTCTGTTTCTGAGTTTTGAACAGAAAAGAAAAGAATAAAAAACTTAAATTAGAACAGAAAATAAAAGAATAGAAAACTTAAAGTTTTCCTTTGTGTTGTTTCTGAGTTTTTAATGGTAAATGATAGAAAATTTAAAATTGAGGACATGAGTTGTAATTTAAAATTTATTATATTAAAAGTTGAGGATAATATGGGAATTATAAAAATATTACTTATTCTAATTTCTTTTCCGTCCAAATCATGCCAATTTTGGACGGAAAACTTTGGCAAGAAAAGTGTCCAAGTTTTCTATCCATTTATTTTCTTTTCCGTTTATTAAAAAACTCATAAACATAAGAATTAGAAAGAAAACTTAAATTTTTCGTCCATTTCTTTTCTTTTCTGTCCATTTTAAAACTCAGAAACAGAGCGTAAATGATTTTTTCCCCTCCTTTTCGTTTAGACTTCAACCCAAATCTAAATTATACAGAGGCAACCAAATTCCTTTGTCCTCCCTCCCTCCCTCCCATTCTATTAACAAATCTAACCAAGGAGCCCAATCAGATAAATTAAATTTAATAAATTTGGAATTTTGTTTTGCAATAAAGAGAGATTTATAGAGAGAAAGAAAATAGATAAAATTTGATAATGGTAAAATTGGGGTGGGAGGAAGAGAGAAGCTGTATAGATCTGCATACTTGAACTCCTCTTTCTTCACCTGCAGTTCAAAATAGAGACTCCTCCTTCACCTTCCATGGCAAACCTTGTCGAATTAGAGGTGAGCTTTTGCCTTTGCCACAGCTAAGGCACAGACATAACTTTTCTCAAAGAATCTTCTGATTGCTTTGCCTTTGCCCTCTCATCTGTTAGAAATCATGGCCGACGAGGGAGAGGAGAGCTTTTGGGCCTGAGAAATAAACTTGAGGTTGGATTATGCATGGTGGTGTATGTTTCTGAGGGTGTAATTACATCTCGCAAAGCTTTGATCATTAAGTGCCTCTACTACCACAACGCTGCCTGCCACGATTCTTTTAATACTGAAGGCTAAAATAGTAAAATACTGATATTAAGACATTTTAGAAAAAATAATTATCAAATAATATTTCTTCATTCAGATACAATTCTGAACAGATATTCTATATTATTCAGATATCTAAACTGTTCAAATCTTAAAATTCAATTTTATTAAACACAACCAAGTATTTATAGGATCCGATTAGGAGTTCTCACATGTTTGCCCCACCCCCCTCCCCCCTCCCCTCTCCTGCCTCCTGTTGTGACGTATGAGCCTCCTAAGTACATCTCTGACTTAGGGGTGAAGTTACAAGTCCCACTAACAACTTTTTGATAGGCTGCCAGAAATGTATGCATGCTTACAACATTGCACTTTGGGACCACTAGACAGGTGTCGGGAGCTTCGCCTTAAGAAAAATCTTTAGTTCTCGCAATAATTTTAGGGGGACATTTTTTTTTCTGACATTCTAGCGATATTATTTATTATTTATTTATTTTTTGGTTTTTTGTAGTATTTCTAAAAAAATATATAGTAGTATTTATTTCAACTGAATTTTTTGTAAAAAATAGTGTTTTAGGTATAATTTGAATATATACAAGAAACATGGTATGTACAATCTGTACAACCCTGTTTCTTGTATGTATCCAAATTACACATAAAATACTGTTTTTTATAAAAATTTCAGTTGAAATAAATAGTATACATTTTTTGAGAAGTACTACAAAAAAAAAACCAAAAAAAATAATGTCGCTAGAATGTCAGCAAAAAAATGTCCCCCTATCTGGTACTCAATTTTTTATGGGCGAGGGTTATCCTTGCGCCGGTAAGTGTCGGGTTTGATCTCTAGTCTACCCAACCTGAAGATAACACTTATATCCATTCGGGAAAGTATACTTTGAGGTGGATCCAGTTAGCATGAAGTTATTTTTTTAGTAAGTTGGTTAATTGACCAATAGAATACTTACACACATACAATCTCGTCTGCGTGTAAGTATTCTATTGGTCAATTAACTAATTTTCTCTTAAAATAAACTTCATACTAACCACTTCTCTTTGAGGTACTCCCTCCATTCTTATATGTAAGTCGTTTTAGACTTTTTTTGTTATTCCTAATTATTTGTCGTTTGTGGTTATCTAGGAGAATTGATCACTATTTTTTTCAAATTGCCCCTTATTACTCTACCTAATTTTTTGATCCATATTTATGACATAAGTGAAGTGAATGGTATTATAGACAATTGATAATATAGTTAATATTTTTTAATCATTTCCTTAATTTTTATGCACATGTCTAAAACGACCTATATTAAAAACGGAGAGTATATCTTAAAATTAACCCTGACCCCATTCCTTTATACTTTTTTATAATTTTTTGTTCAAACTTGCTCTATTATTTTTTATTTATTATTCTGATAATTGTGGTTAAAAAAAATTAACACTGTACCGATCGTTAGTCCGATACAGCACCTCCCCCCAATTATATAAACTGTGTTTCTTCCCCTGAATATTTTAAGTCCTTCTAGGAGGACATTGTTCAGCAATATTTTTAATGACAATTTTTTTAAGTTTTTTTTGTAGTACCTCCCAAAAAATATATAATATTTATTCCAACTAGAATTTTTGTAAAAAACAGTGTTTTAGGTCGCTAGAAATGTCGCTCAACAATGTCCCCTAGACTTATTGAAATATTTTTACACATTTTCTTCAAGAACCAGAGTTTTTGGGTTTCTCTAAGTGTTAACGTCAAGATCTGTCCACACGCTCCAATTATCAAAGCGTGTTCAATCCTGTATAAAAACGGGTAAACATCAAAAGTTTGACGGCTTGGGTTGTTGGGGGATAGCTCCGGTGTGAGAATAAATACAGAGGCTAACAATGGAGACTTAATGCTCTAGTACTAGAAAATAATAATAATATTTGTGTACCTTAGAATCATGATAAAATCTTGTATTTATAGTGATCTCACCACATCCATAGAGTCCTTCCCTACATTGGATTAGAATTTCTCATTAGGTATAATTCTTTAATGGGATTGTATAAGATCTCCTAAAAAGGAGGGGGAGTTGGATCAAATCCCAACACCTCCTTCTTATATTTAGAAACCAAATATAATTAGAAATCCTTAATTCCTTAAAATACTCCAATCTCCAACTGAGATTTTCACATGGGTCAAAATAACCCCACATGGACCCTAACCCACCATATAATCTTAGACCTAAATATTTATAACCCAACATTGCCCCCAATCTTCCACTTAAATAAGACATTTAATGGAAGAGTACTCCAAAGCACATCCTAATGATTTAATAACAAATGCTGCCAATCCTATCAACCTCAAAAACCCGCACAGCCCACGATGTTCCAACCCATCATCTTCCACCCCCCCTTCATCATCATGATGCCCCATTTAATGAGACGCTCCTCGACATATGTGAAAACTGAAAAGATAAAACAATAAAACCTCCTTCCCCCCAATTCAAACTCTCAAATTTCTCTCTCCCTCCTCTCACAACACAAGTTTTTCGGCAAGAATAACTCCAAAACTACCACCAATGGCTTTATCTCAAACTCCAACCTCCTCCACCGCCACCAATGACGAGCCCATCTGGGCCATTCCCCTTTCATCAATCCCCACCATGCCTATCTCTGCCACATCCACCTCCACCTCCACCAATAACCCAAACCCCATCGTTAGCTCCATGATAACCGATTCCATCACCATCGCCACCACCAGATCTACCCCCCCACACCCACCTTATCCAACACCGAGGCAAATTTTCAAAAAATAATTGAAGAATATTCGGATGAAACTCATTTCCCCCATGCCAACACTACCTCCCATATCTCAGATAGCGACCTCGCTACCATTCGAGAACACTAACGCATTCCAGCCACCCATCAACTCAAAGCCCCCTCAACCACCGACCGTATGTACCACAGCCCCAATGGCTAGACTGCTATGCCGCTTACCTTACTGGAAAAAAGGGTTCAACTACCCCTTCATGCCTTCGTCATAACCCTCCTCAGATTCATTGGCATCGGCTTCGCCTAACTGGTGCCCAATTCATATATCAACATCATTGCCTTCCTAGCATTCTGCCATGATGCCGACATTCAACCTTCCATCGACTTCTTCTTTACCTTGTTCCAACTAGCCAAATTTCGAGAGTCTGGCTTTAAAACTTTAAGCAAACAGCCACCCAAACCCACCAAAAATTCGAGAAGCGATCCATCATGAACACACCCTCAAGCAACAAAGGATGACATAGAGATTAGTTCTTCATCAAAGGACCAGAAACTCACAAACTGCCGAACTGGACCTCCTACGGTCGTCCAAACGTATCCATCGGGGAAACCAATCCTTAGTGAGTCCTAGAGCTAGCAAAAATATTAGAGAAACTGTCGATGGCTGAATGGAATTTCAACCTCTTAACCAAACCAGCCCGGCTCTTCTATCACAAACGTAATCTCCAAACTCTTATATCTGATCTCCTTTTATACTTATTGATCATCCTAACTTACTTTTCGAATGCATTATCTCTTATCCGACCAACAACCACTGAAAGGGAAGACATGGAAAACTTTCTTTCGGGCAAAACATTGGAAGAACCCACCAATCTATCAACCATTGAAGCCATCCCCTTAGAAACAATATCTGAAGAGTTGACTTCCACCCGCATCAAGAAGAGGGCAATAAAAAAAGCATCAAAACCAAAAACTACCCAAACCCTCACCTTCGAAACAAGTCTCTTGGACATGCTAGCCTTTGAGAGGACAAAAATCCTTCGGGTGAAGAAAAGATGTGCCAAAGTTATCCCCCTCACCTCCGAAGAACTAAGAGTCCCAACATCCGAAGTCTCTACCTCTTAGACCGAAAACACATCGGCCCCATAAATAATTCCTTCCAAAACCTCAGAACCAGACCCCAACCAAAGTCAAAAAAGAAAAGAACCTGAAAGCTCTTCATCCGAAATCCCTCATAAAAGGGCCAACATCGATAAATCTCCAGCAAAAACTCCCTCACTATCCCAAAGAGCTTATATTGACAAAGTTCTTAACAAATACAACATGCAAAATTGCTCCCCTACTGTCTCCCCTGTTGTTAAGGGTGATAAATTTAGCTCATATCAATGTCCTAAGAATCAACTTGGACGTGATCAAATGAATCTTATTCCCTATGCTTCTGTGGTTGGGAGTTTTATGTACGCTCAAGTTTGTACATGTCCAGATATAGCGTATGTAACTGGCATGCTTGGATGTTATCAGTCAAATCCAGGTTTGGATCATTGGAAAGTATCCAAAAATGGTTTTACACTACTTACAGGGTACTAAGGATTTTATGCTTTGAAAGTCCAATAATAATCTAGAAGGGGGGTTGAATAGATTATTATAAATTAAAATTTTATATTAGGTCTTTTTGAATTTTTAGTTGATTAGTTTGCAGTGTTAGAAATTAATATGTAAGATAATTAAAATTCAATCACACAATGCTCAGAGATTTTTCTGGTTCACAACATACATCCCGGGTATGCTGCTACGTCCAGTCTCAAGCTTCTCTCAAGGACTTGAGATCCTATTACAATCAGCAATAAATACTTCTTCAACAGACGGAGAAGCATTTACAAAGTTTTATAGACAAACTTTCAACTTTTCACAACTACCTATCTTGGACAGCAAGCTCCTAGCTCCCTCCTCAAGCTTAGTTATACCTTCTTTTGAGTTCAAATCTATTCTATGATCTGGTCTTGAAACAACAACCTCTTCCTCACCTCAGAACTTCACTAGAGACCCAACTTCCAGCTGACCTCTCTAAGACTCTGGTCTTGGTTGAAGAATTACTCGTTTTTCTCACAGGTACATAAAATAAACTAAATCTAACTTTTTCTCTTTTTATAAAAGATTTTACAATGATGTGCTTCTTAAATAAGCAGATAAAAGTTAGTACAAATTGATACTTCTTAAATAAGCAGGTAGAAATTAAAGATCAAAAAGTTCAAAGACTTTTATGATAATTTGTTTCTTGTGTAAGCAGATGTAAATTTTTACTCAGTTATAAAAGTTTAAAAACTTTATATTTGTGTAAAAATGCTTCTTGATCAAGCATATACATAAATTTAAGTGTATGTCAAATAATGCTTGAATAAGCAAATATTTAGTTTAATGCAAGTTTATAACAAATTATATTTTTTTGACAAAACTATGAATTTAGCCACTATAGTTGGTAAGTGTTACTTAATGCATAACTGAACTTTTAATTTTTTGAATTATCCCATTAAACAAATTAAAATTTTATAATTGGATTAGTCTGTTAACTATAGATCAGTTCTGTTAAATTGAACGCTAGCTTTTTTCTATGTGGCTTTTTAAAAGAAAAGAAAAATGACTCAGCCACTATCGAGGCAAAACAACTCAACTTCTCTTTCATTATAAACTTACGCATTTGGTTTTTGCAAACAAGGGATCTAGTGCTCCAAAACCAACTTGGAGATCAATTCGCCCAAAATCAGCATGGGGAAATTTGGGTTATTGCTATATTTCATCCCTTCAAAGCATTCGAACACCTAGAGGAACGTTAATGGCATCTTGTCTTAGTCGATCGTCATTGATTGTTGCAAAAAGGGTGAAAAATAACCCTAATTTTTCCGCATCAGTTTAAGTCTCCACAAGAATCAAAAATCAAAGGGAAAAAGATTCTATTTATAAGGTATGTATTATTTTCTGGTTATACTCCTCTTCGCCTCACTGATTTCTTCATTCGTTTAATACTGCAAACTAGGGTTCCAACTCAGTCTATGTCAAATAAGGAGATTGATTCGGCCAAAATCAAAGGGGAAAATTAAGGGTTTTCATCTTCTCAAACCATTTGAACACCTAAAAGGTTGTTAATGACATCTTCATATAGTAGATCCTCGTCGGTTATTAAAAAGAGGGTAGAATGTTTCTGTGGTGTATCTGCATCCATTTGTGTCTCCACAAAGAACAAATCAAAGGGAAGAAGATTCTATGGATGTCAATTTTACCTAGTAAGTACATAAATTCATATTCATATTTGATTCTTCTTTTACATGAAAAAATAAGCATACCCAGTTGTTGTAATTTATGACTGTTAAAGGGTGTGAGGGTATTCACAAATGACTCTTAAGCACCATTATATCATGAAGACAAACTCAAATGTTCATGATTTATTCCTCTAAACAGTTAGTTTTTGCTCCTTGTCATTGAGTTCTTATATTAAAATAATAATTGTGTCTTAATATTATTATTGTAATGTATATTGGATTTAAGTTGGTTGAATTTTTTTTCTTTTACATGATGTTAATAAATATTGTGGATTTTTTCAATGGTTGGACATAAGTTCCCAAAATGAAGGTCATGATAGTGGTTGCAGTGAAATGGGTTCTGTTTCAATGAATGAAGATGGACTCAATTTGTTGAGGAACAAAACAAGAAAGTTGAAAGAGAAGTTGAATAATTTGAAAAGGGAGGTCTTAAAATTGGAGTTGGAAACTGTTAGACTAAGAGAGACAAATAAGAAATTACAACTGTATGTGATATTGTCATGGATGGTGACTTGTGTTGTACTAAGTTATATATGGAATTTTAAGCATTCAAAGTTATGTAATGAAGTTATGTTTTCATTTTATGTATGACATGTTAATGCAGTCTAATGTCTATTGTGTATTGTGAAAAGTCCCTTCTCATTTAGGATGCTTTTTGTTGATCAATTGTTTGATAATAATGTAAGCAATGAGGAAGAACAACAGGAAAATGCTCAATAGAGGAGGCGGGGAAATGTGGAACAGAGGGATTCCATGTTCATTACAAGCCCTGTTCCAAATTCCATTTTAAAGTAAAAGAGGAAGAGGGTGATTATGACACCCCCAAAATAGGTATACATCACCCATCTTGAGTCGCCAGATATCATACTATAAAAATCAAATACAAACTTCATTTATATTAATCGTTGAACTCGTCAATGCAGAGTACGACAACAGATAAGTTGTGAGTTTTAATACAAATGTATGTAACTCTCATGGTGCCTCGACCACAACCTTACAATGGTACTTTACATAAAAGTACAGTCAAAAACTATTTTAGAAATTAAAATCTTCGGGAAGTGCTCAAGGAAACCTTCATACATGGGAGGCCATGCGTCTAGGTTATGATAGATATCATATGTCCATAGAATTATCCTTGGTTGACTCAATAGACCCCAAAGAAAAATGAGAAGATTACTATCATCTTCTTTCCAATGGTGAGTCTTCTCTTGACATATAATTATCTCCGTTGTCTCCAAGTGAAAATTATATTTCAAATAAACTCCAAGATCATATAGGTAGTGCTCGTAGATATACTCAGCAAGTGGATGTGCACAACCTTATCTTATGATAACACGAGGTTGTATGTCATTAGACATCTTGTATGATAGTGGCAAAACACTCTTCCTCTTTTGGGTTCACCTCACCCTATTCGGTTCACCAAAATTAAATATCAAATGTCGTATACAATACGACACACTTATCTAAAGTTCTCAACAAAATTATTTCCATACTATTTAGGGAGAACCTCAACAGCTATAGACCACCGTTCTATTCCCCTGTTATCCCCGCTCGACCCAGCTACACTCTTATTAACTGAAAGGAATTGTGAAGCAAAAAGGGTGAGCACAACTAGTCCAGCAAAGAATATCATGACTAAAAAATAATTTACATCATCAATAGCCTTCATCAGTAATAAATCAGAGATTTAGGACATATGGTAGATGATAAAACTTTTCAACCATAGTTGCAGCGGAACGAGCAATCCATTAGAAGAGTCAAATAGACCATCAGGTCTATTATCTTCTCCATGTTAAAAGTCCACCAATAATGTTTTATCCTTGTAACATCAATCAACAATTCCTGTCCACAATCATATGAATAACTCATAATCATAATTGTGATTCTAAATTCCTCTTCGTACCCAGGACGAAGATAATTTTCATCACCTATCTTCACCTGAAACATCAAAAATCATGGTTATACCAAATCACAATTCCTGCTCATAATCATACTAATAAATTCATTTTTGCACTACGACCAAAGATATTCATTAACAATTCATCTTTGCACTACAGGCCAAAGACATACAACTGTATTTTAGAAGAGTCAAGTAGAGCATGATATCTACTATCTTTTACAAATTAAAAGTGTATAATCAATATTTTATCGCTGAGACTCAACTTAATAAATAATCCACATCATTGAATCATCCCTGCACTACGACCAAGGATATTCATGTAATCATCAATGGTTATGATTATACCGAATAATCCTTGGTTATAATCATACCAATAACTGTCCATCAATGCACTACGGGCCAATGAGGACTTTTACCACATCATCTATAACATTACGGGTCATGATTATACCGAATGATCCCTGATCACAATCATACCAATAAACAGTTCATCTATGCATATAAGCCAAAGATACTCATCAATCAATAGTTCATCTTTGCACGTAAGCCAACGATATACAACTGTAAAACCAATAATCAACAGTCCATCTTTGCACGTAAGCTAAAGATATACCACTGCAAAACCAATAATCAACAGTCCATCTTCGCACGTAAGCCAAAGATATACAACTGTAAAACCAATAATCAACAGTCCATCTTTGCACGTAAGCCAAAGATGACTTTCATCATAATATAAGCATGAGGATGATGACAATGATATAAGCATTAATCAAACGAAATCAAGGATAAATATTAAAGACTTTAAATTTATCCAGAGTTTAAAAATATCTAAATTGTCAACATGATACTGCTTTGTGGCGTAAAATTCAAGAATAATATTCATGTACTAAAAATAATTTGGACAGAAAAGAAATCTATTTTTTGGGTAAGTAGTACCCCGCAATAGTACTCTATGAATAGTACTTCGGGAATAGTACCTCGTGAATAGTACCCCGCATGAAAAGTACCACAAATACCCGAGTGAATATTATTCGGGTGAATAGTAATTTGGGTTAATAGTAACCCATGAATAGTACTCTGTGACGCCCCCAAAATTAGGTATACATCACCCATCTTGGGTCATCAGATACATGGTACAAAATTCAAATACAACTTATTAATACAACTGTCGTGTACAATACGACAAAACATAAACTATGAGTTTGAATACAAATATTGTCTACTAGAGAGTATACAAACTCAAAAGGAGTCCTCATTACAATTATTATCACACTATTTCACAGAATAGTGAGGACTACTAATGCTATCCTCTGGACCATCACTCCGTTCTCAGGCTCGTCCCGGCATTTATATTCTCATTTCACAAGAGAACAAAGAAAGAAAAGCGGTGAGCTCAACTAGCCCAAAGAAGAAATATTATGACTAAATAATGCGAATAAATTATCATTAGTCTTCAACAATGTTAAATCCGATAAAATATAATAAACATCAAGTTTAATCTGCGGTATGAACAAATAATCCATTAAAAGAGTCAAGTAGAAAATAAAATCTACTATCTTTTATGATTTAAAAGGTTTTTCATCATCAATTATCGCTTGAGACTCGACAATAAATATTCCACATCATCGAATCACCCCCCTACTTTTCTACCAACGATATTCTTTAGTATTACGACCACAATTATCCATGCACTACGGGCCAAGAATATTTGTGTATTCATTAATGGTCATGATCATACCAACAACTGTCCATCAATGAACTACGGGCCAATGAGGACTTTTCCACATCATTTGTAATATTACTGTCATGATTATACCGAATAATCCCTGGTCATAATCATACCAAGGCCACAGATGACTTTCAAAAATATAAACATGAGGATGATGACAATGATATAAGAATTCAATAAAACAAGTTCAAGAATTAATTTATTCAGGAACTAATAACGTCCAAATTGTCAACATGATACTTCTTTGTGCAGTAAAATTCAAGAATGCTCAGAAGAATATTTCCATGAAAAGATACTGGATGAAGCGCAAATATCAAGAATATTCCACTAATTTCATGGAGTATAGAAGTCAAAACTTTAACCAACTTAGTATAATAAGGAATGGAATAACAAAAGAAATCACCAGGCATGTGATAGACCGCACAGGCAGGTTATTCCAATAGAATAATAATTAACGGAACCGGTCCCACAGTAAGCGCCTGAATGTGATATATTCAATGTAATAATAATAAAGGCGGAATCAGTCCCACAGAAACGCATGCCTGAGACGAGGATATTCCAATGAGAATAATAAAGACGGAATCGGTCCGTACAGAAAAGCGCATAGACGTGATATTCCAATGAATAATAACGAATGGAATATCAGAAGAATTTCACCAAGTATAGGGTAGCCCGCGTATACAGGTTATTCCAACCGAATAATAAATAATGAAATAAAAGAAGTTCTCTTCATGAATACAAAAAAAATAATACCCCTTACGAGTACAACAAATAATATTCCCTACCTTAAGAAGAAGAGTACTGGATATATGAGTAGTGAAGTAGCAGAATACTTTTCTTCTTTCTCTCTATAGTTTATCTCTCTAGAGTTTCAGTGAATTCGTAAGAAATAATAAAGGAATGAGCTTCTATTTATAGGAGAATTTGGAGGATACTGTTTGATCACGGTGCACCGAATAAAAATCTCATGGATCAAGTGTAGCAGTCACGGGTGTCAAGCTTACTGAATTTCAATGTAAAAGCAAAAAAAAAAAAAACAAACATATAATATATATATATAAATATATAAAAACACATGTTTTAAATATATATATATATATATATATATATATATATAATATCAATTCCCTTCTTATTACGTTACCTCCCCCCCACCCCATTTTCATTTCATCCATTTACTCCACATGTGGCCCCCACCCTTATAATAAAGAATAAATTTCTACCGATTATTTTGAAAAATGGGTAAATGGGGTTCATAAAATAAACAAAATTTACATCAACTATTATGGCAATAATTAAACAAAACTGAGTGACTTCTAACGTAAGTATCAATAATCAATACCGTGTACTACTATGCAACCATGCGTATTACTGTACTTTTACTACCGAGTAGTTCAACAGTATTAACGGTAAAACTTCCGCCATTATTTTCATAAAAAGATATTTTTATCTTTTTCTTAATCCGACAATAATTTCGTTGTGGGGACCACCAATGATTATGCCGTTGTACGAATATTCCCTGTTAAAATGAATATTCTCCGACCAATCGAATATTATATAACAACTTGCGTACTTTGCAAAATTTATAAATATTACCCACAACTATTATATCAAATTCACTCCATAATATTCAAAATAATATTTATAGAAAATTCATCTTTATTCAAAAAGTTGGGGTTTTACATACTCCGTCACGAAAAGTGCCCCGAATACCCGAGTGAATAATACTAGAGTGAATAGTAACCTGATGAATAGTAACCCGTGAATAGTAACTCGTAAAAAATACCAAAGAAAATGATATTCCATGAGTACAAAAAAGAAATGATATCTCATATGAGTATAATAGAATATCTGAATCTATGATGGATTTTCACCCACCATGCGGTAATCCATGTAGACAGATCATTTCCACAATTTAATAAAGAATGGATACGAAGGATCATTCACCATGCATGTGGAAATCCACATAGATAGGTTAACCCAAAAACAGGTCCATTCCACCCAACCCATTCTGAGTCGCCAAATACATAGTACAGAAAACAACTACAACTTTATTACAACAATTTTCGTGCAAAATACAACAACACATATGCTGTGAGTTTTGATACAAATATATACCAACTGTGACTCTCATCCCAACCTTGGATAACACGTCACAATGGCACCTTACATAAAGGTATAGTCAAAAACTGTTTTAGAAATTAAAATCTTTGGGAAGTGCTCAAGGAAACCTTCGTACATGGGAGGCCATGCGTCTAGGCTATGATACATATCATATGTCCACAGAATTATCCTTGGTTGACCCAATAGACCCCAAAGAAAAATGAGAAGATTACTATCATATTCATTCCAATTGTGAGTCTTTTTTTGACATATAATTATCTCTACTGTCTCTAATTGAGAATTATACTTCAAATAAACTCCAAGATCATATAGGTAGTGCTCGTAGATATACTCAGTAAGTGGATGTGCACAACCCTGTCTTATGATGACACGAGGTTGTATGTCTTTAGACATCTTGTATGATAGTGGCAAAACACACTTCCAATGTTGGGTTCGCCTCACCCTATTTGATTTACCAAATATAACTACTAAATGACGACCACCATTCTATTCCCCTGTTACCCCCGCTCGACCCAGCTACTCTCTTATTACCTGAAAGGAATTGTGAAGCAAAAGGGTGAGCACAACTAGCTCAGTAAAGAATATTATGACTAAAGATAAATAAATTATCAATAGCCTTCAACAGTAATAAATCAAAGATTTAGAACATATGGTAGATGATAAAATTTTTCAACCATAGTTGCAGCGGAACAAACAATCCATTAGAAGAGTCAAATAGACAATAAAGTCTATTATCTTCTCCACATTAAAAGTCCACCAACAATGTTTTATCCCTGTAACATTAATCAACAGTTCCTTTCCACAATTATATGAATAACTCATAATCATAATTGTAATTCTAAATTCCTCTTCGTATCCAAGATGAAGATAATTTTCATCACATGTCTTTACCTGAAACATCAAAGATCATGGTTATACCAAATCACAGTTCCTGTTCATAATCATACTAATAAATTCATCTTTGCACTACGGGCCAAAGATATTCATCAACAAGTCATCTTTGCACTAGAGGCCAAAGATATTCAACAACAGTTCATCTTTGCACTACAGGCCAAAGATATTCATCAACAGGTCATCTTTGCACTATGGGCCAAAGATATTCAACAACATGTCATCTTTGCACTACGGGCCAAAGATATTCATATCTCAAAGAAATACATAATCATTTCAGAATTTATATAAACCATAATTATAACCATGTTGATCAATTCATCTTTGCACTTAAGCTAAAAATATTCAATTATAAATTCAATGGTCATGATCATACCAGTCAACGATTCAACTTTGCACTACTGGCCAAAGAGAACCCATAGTCATGATCATACCAATAATCTACCCATCTTTACACTCAAGTCAAAGAGAAATTCCATCACCAGGGTTATAAAAATATTATATATGATAATAAAAATAATATGATCAAAACATGGATTTAATTTCAAGAGTAAGATTCATAAATCAACGATAATTTGGTCAGAAAAATAAACTAATTTTGTCGTGAATAGTAACTCGTGAATAGCAACTCGTGAATAATAACTCGTGAATAGTAACTCATGAATAGTAACTCATGAATAGTAACTCGTGAATAGTACTCTGTATTCGTACATAGTACCGTATACGTAAATAATGTCATATACGTAAATAGTGCCATATACATGAATAATAAATCGTATCGTGAATAGTGTCGATATCGTGAATAGTAACCCCACTCAAAATGTAGAAATTCCACAATAAGATCCATATCAATATATCGGATAATAATATTGAAAGAATAACATCATTATAAAGAATATAACATCCCTTAATATCCCTTATTATCCCTTATATCCCTTACCTCAAAAGAGCGAACTTACATTTGGATATCGGATATATGACATGAAGGAAACTTGCAAATCGATGAATAGCAACTCACCAAGTATCTAAATACTCACAAAATACACTTGATAATCTAGAGAAAAAAAGAGAGAAAACTTATGAATTACGGTGTGATTTTCAATTCTAACTTAGCCCTCTTATTTATAGGAAAATGTTAAGACAAGAAGCAGACTTGACACACTACGATGGATTTACCTGCTACTATTCCACCCACCACATTTGAAATAAAATTTAGCACATTTCTTCACCAACCACAAGTGGGGCCCACTCAATTCTAGAATTTTCCACCAAAATCATTTATAAACCTAATTTTCGAATCAGTCACCTCTTAAAATTCATAACAAATCATTCGTTCATTTTTAACGGTTCAAAATTTATGGACATATACTCAACTTATATATGTATAACATATCCAAAAATCACAACGATCCAACGATCAGATTAAAAATTATAACTCATACAATAAAGTCGTAAAAACTGATTTGATCTTTTAATACCTCCAATCAGGCAAAAATCTTCGATAAAATACCTCAACATTAATTCCTTCATTTATAACCACATAAATAAATCCATCATTTATATCCACATCAAATAAATATTTCATTATCATATAATTAATAATTAATTATTCACAAATAATATTACGAATCGTAATAATGATGACTAGGCGCCTCCTAGGAATGAAGGGCTTTTCAATAAGGATTTCTCCTTCTTGGCGGCATGATTAGGTGACCAAACTCTCCTTGACAAAACTTTCTAGACATTGCCAATAATGCTATCTAATAATATTATTCAAATAATATGAATTATTGATCCGATAATGGGAAATCTTTGTGCGATGACAATTATTGAAACAACAATAATATAAACTATCAACGTAGCAATTATTGAATGAATAAAATAAAATATTGAGCGATGAAATCTTTGTAACAATTATTGAGTAGTACCTTCTTACGTAAGAATCAATAATTCAAAATACTGTGCAATACTGTCTGGTGTACTCTTGTGCGCAACAGACATTACTTTACTTTACCCACCGGGTATTCCAACAGTGTTAACGGTAACGATTACACAGTTGTTTATAAAAACTCAAATTTGTCATTTTCTTCATCCGACAGTTATTTTGTTATGGGGCCCACAAATGGCTGCGTCGTCATACGAATATTCCCCGACAACAAGAATATTCCACGACCAAACGAATATTCCCCGACAACAATAATTATTTTATAACCACTTGCTTATTTTAAAAATTTTGCACATTTGACCCATTACTTTAAACTTTAATCAATTTAACCATTTACTAAATAGAAAAATTGAATACTTTTATTTCATAAAATTCGGTGTCTTACACATGATGTATGATGGTGTAGGGGAAGGACATTGCATCTACCCTAGCCTCACTTCCAACAAAGTGGTTATTCTCAGAATCAGCAACCAACTAGTAGCAGTAATCTTATGGTTCGCCCTCCATAGTTCATGCGCAACCATCTCTATAATGAACTGGTAGAGAAATTGGTGAACTTTTCCCAAGTGCTTAAAATGAGAGTATGCCAAATACCTATATATTGTAGAACCTTGATAGCAAGCATTAGTTATTCTAGCTACTACATATGGCAGTGGTTGATTCTATTAAAGTTAAAGAGTAAAATTAAACACTTAATGGCCTATTAGGCGATCTTAAAAGATCTTACTTGCTTAAAATAATAGGCTGGTTCACACAAGAATGATTTTGAACATATATAATTACATACCTTCTCAGAATGATGAACGACAAATGGTTTTGACCCTCCACTGTGTATGTCATTATTGCCTCGATTTTTCTTGTTTACTTCTGAGCGATGCTGGGAAAAAAATCATTGAACAAATAATAAAAATCTAATCTTTTAAAAAAATGAAAATAATAAGCATATAAAATAAACGATTAAAGTTAGAATAATCATACAATAAATTTTGGCGATGTCCAATAATCACACATTCAGTCCACTTGGCAATATCAATGTTGTTTGGAGGATTTTTTCTAGCATCTTAGGTTGATTGAAAAGTTTTGAATAATTTGTAAAGCTTACACCTCTGCCCTCTATTCCTATCCTTCATTATTCCAAGTGCAACACGCTTCATATGAGGTTTAGAAAGGTCGATATCGAAACGAGCCTAAAAAAAAAATAATCCAGCAAAATTAACTAGTTCATGAGACAAAAAATGGCAAAATTAGCCTATTAAACTCTAATCCATGAATTCAACTGTTACTCGCACCTTTTATCTAACAACTCATGTATCCTAATGAGTGTCATTCTCCATGGATTTATAGACAAGGCATAAAAAAAATTAATTGCCAAAAAGGACAAATGCAGACTGAACTATGAATAATAATATTTGACATAATTTAATATTATGCATCTTACTTCAACCCTTGACAATGATTCTTTAATTACTCCCTCTGTAATATCCTTGAACTTGGTATTCATTGGGAGGTGGTGGCGTACCATCAATCCTATCTCTGACAACAACTTAGCAGATTCTATAGGATCTATGGGCCTTCCTTTACTAGGTGACACATTGATAGCCAACTTCTTTCCTTTTGACTTGGTGAGTTTCTCAAGACCAATACCGCGAGTAGGTCCGCGTATTTTCTTTGTTGAAGATGAAGTTATTCAAAATATTAGATGTCAAAAAGTAAAAGGAACAACAAATTAACAAGAAAACAATAATTATGTATATCACACATATATATATACACACACACACACACGTGTATAACATATGTCTACTAAATAGGTTTACATAAAACTCACATTGTGCAGACCCTTGCTCATCGGACATCGGTGTCGGGCCACATTCTGTTGCTGGGGTAGAATTTTCACCAACTATAGTGTCATTAGTACGTCGCATCGAGGTAGAAATGGGAGTACGCACTTCATTCGCATGACCATCATTGGCATTCGGTGAACGTGCAATCATTGAACGTAATTTGCTTGTTCGACCCACAGGTGATGGTTGAGCAGATCGAGCTTGTGATCTTGTGATTGGGCTTCTTGGAGGACTTGATGTCAGCATAATTTGTGATCTTGTGATTGGGCTTCTTGGAGGACTTGATGTCAGCATAATTCTTCTTTTTACATGAGGATTTGAACCTTTAGTTAAGTTTAGTTCAACTTCTTCATTATCCTCAAAGACCTCAACATTTTGCGAGGCTAAATATTTTCTTGTTTGAGCTGTTCCTTTCTTCTTAAATCCAGGGCCAGACATTTTGAAGTACCAAGCAAGATGAGTAAATATCTGAAACTACATAATCAGATCAGTTATACATATTAGTAAATAAGACATGTATAGTACTAAAAAGTAATACTTAAGCATGTCATACATCTCAAAATCATAACTAGTTTCACCATGCATGCCTAAATTCACACATCCAAAAGAAGCTGATTCATTTTTTCAAGTATATCAGCACTAAACAATGAAACCCAAATCAATTAGATAAAACGAGTGGAATATTCCACTACTTAATTTGCCTAACAACAACAATAGTTATGTCAAATCTAAAATGGAGTAGCTAAATGGAAATATAAATCTCTTTTTCATTCAAGAACTATTAATACAGACAAGAGAGTAAAACCTATGTTTTACCTCCAAAAGCACATGAAGAGAAGCACATAAACTCAGTTCAGTAGACCAAAATCAAAACATAAACCATATCAATCCATAAATAATCCACGATATTTACTCCATATACAACATAATCAAAAATAAACTGATTATAAAAACAAACAACAATATAAATCGAAGTGAATGAGAAGAAAGGATCTGACCTGCGAATAAAACCCTTGACAGTTGACGCCAGAGAGGAGAAGTAGCGACTTATTTTGGGAATAAGTGAATGAGAACAATTTTGGGAGCGAAATATGATATATCCTAGCCCTAAACAATTTTGGGAGGGAAATATAATATATTGGAGCGAAATATATAGCGGGAGAAAGTATAATAATATTGTGTCTTAGATTAATAAATATCAGTGTCTCTTAGACTAAATATAAGTAAAGGAAAATTTAACATTTTTTACATGTTTGTAATATTAGAGATGAAAAAAAAATTCTTTTCGATCTCTAGACTTGTGATATACGTGATATTTATTAAAAATACATAAAAATATTGTTAATTTAATAGATAATTATTATTATTATTATTAGATAATTAGTACTCTTCGTCCTATATTTAACGTCTTTATTTGATTTTGTTACGTGAAATTGACCATTTTTTAAATTATTTTTTAAAAAATAAAATATACGTCTATCGATTATGATCGTAATAAATTATGGAGAATTTACTACAATTGTCAAGATTCGGAATTTAAAATTTATGTATAAATATTTTTAATAAATAATTTTAAAAATTGACAATTTGACCATAAAAGTCAAATTATGGAGTTTATTAGGATTATTATTTAGATGATTAGTTATTTAGTATTGGAATGACTCGTATGAAATTAAGAGGTGGTAACGGTGATAATGGAACTTGTAATAATTATTTATACGTCTACTAATTTATAAAGAATATGTTTTGCATAAACAATAAGATAGAATAGTAATATATATGTGATTTCATTCTTTATTTCCTCTTATCAATGTACCCACATACGCTGGTATTTAATATTGATATAAATTTATCGTCATATATACTTTATTTTTATTAATACTTATTGTACAAATATTTAAAAGACTACCTATGTTCCAAAATTTTAAATTTTTTCATTCATAAATATTGTATACATTCCACTCCACTCCATATATAGAATTGGGTTACATTTCATGTAATTCAGTAAACAAAATATTAATTTCAACATTGATATGTCATCTATTGACTGAATGATCTTAGGTAGAAAACGTCTATTTTACTTATCATATCACAACTGCATATAGTTTTTGTATATTTTAAATGATTTGGGATCACATGAAATTTTTACGGTCAAAACTTTAGGATTATGTTTATTTGAAAAAAATATTCTTGGGATTTGAATATTTATATTAATTTAACATTACTTAGGACTATGTTCTCCTATGATATAAATTATAGCGAATATTAATTATATTATATATAAATGCATTAAATTTTTAACAATAATAAATTTTATTTTAATAACACTATTTACGTAACTTACAGTATCGATTATGGACTATAATTAATCCATAAAGTAAATATCTTTCCACTACTTTAAAATTTAAAATTTTATACATTGACCATATCATAAAGAAATAGAAAAATACAAGATGATGGTGGCGCTCTTACGTGGATTAGAGCACAAATGAAAAAAAACATATGTCAGTAAAGTTTGAGTTTATTCTTTAATTTACAATATACTACAATTCAAATTGTAATGTAATTAATATTTTAATACAAATTTTATTCTTAATAATATTTTTAAGTAATTTAAAATATTAATTGTATTAAATAGAATATTAACTTATAATAATTTAAAAATTAAAATATTGTTAATTGACAATAAACAAAATTATAATAATTATTACTTTTTTTTCATGAATGCAGGACTATAAATGTTTATTTATATTACTTTTTTTATTCTACAAAAAGAGTTATATTTGAGTTTATTATAATTAATTTATAATATCCTAAAATTTAAATTTATCTTTTAAGTTTTTAAAATAATATTAATTTAAGTATAATATTCCTTCTATAATTTTTTTTAAAAAATGTTATCAATCTCTGTTTTTGGAACAGAGTCCCTAACTTACCAAACAGTTGTTTGGTGTTATACGAAAAAAAGAGAGGCTAATTTGGGTTTCTCCTTTCTTACCAAAACTCACGTATAGCAATTTGGGTTTCTTCTCCTTCTTTACGTAGCCAAAACTCACATCCATCCCATCCGTAGCTTCACTTGCACTCATGTCCTCCATCACAGACACATGTTCTACTTCTCTCCTCCATCCGCAGCTTCGCTTGCACTCAAGTCGATCCCATCCAAGTTCTAGGGTTATTTTTCTTCTTCTATTCTCTTTCAATTCGGTAAGAAATCAATTCTCAATTTATTTATTTCTTAATATCTGCACTTTGTTTATTCATTTGTGCTTAATCAAATCTGAAATTGGTTATATGTGATGATCAAATCTGATATTGGTAATATGTGATTACCACTTGGCTATCACACCTGTTTTGGTTGGATGAAAGACGTGTTATTTTTTAGTTGGATGAAAAATGTTGTTCTAGTCTTTGAATCTCCTTATTTGTTTTGGCCACATAAAATGCGATTATGTTAGGGGATAAGATAATGAATTGTGTTTGTTAAAAGGGATTTTCTGTTTTGGCTATTTTCTTCCTTTGATCACGTATGGCTAATACAAATATGGAGCCGGATACTAAAGTCTCAACATTACTCTCATTAGAGTTAAACAGAAGCTGACATTCATTCAGTAAATGGGCAGAAGTTGGGCAACAACATATAACTTATTCTTGGAATGGTTTATTCACATATATCTACTTGCTAAAACTGGCTAGTGCTAATAAAATTAATTTATACACTTAACTGTCCAATTCATTATAACACTATTCTCAAGTCAAAGGTGCAGAATTTAAGTGTAAAATTTTAATTCAAGGAAACAATGCGCTAGCTATTATATCATCTTGAACAGCTTCTTCCCAACTAATGTGGCTAGGAACAACAATTGTTCAGACATTGGAAATACAAGAGGCACTAACGTAGTTATGTTGGTTTTTAAAAGCATCACTAGCAACTGTCATGATCTCCATTCCACCTGCACTACATCTCATTTCACCTAACGTATGTTGGTTTTAAATTGCCTTTCCACCTGCACTACATCCTATTCCAACTGTCATGATCAGCACTAACGTAGTTATATTGGTTTTTAATTGCTATTACACCTGCACTACATCCCATTCCACCTAAATTGTAGCTAATTTTATAATCGAGTCACTACATATTAAAGAGAAAAGAGCCGAATAGTTAAATATGAGCAGTTTTTATTGTAAAGTTCAGAACTTTGTTATGTAAAGCCATACATGGGGAACTTCAGTTGAAACATTCACATTAAAAGTTCATATAAATGTAATGCTCATATTAGATAATTAACTGCATGTTTGCTGAATGTTAACAATTTCAGGTTGAACTTAATTTCATGGATAAGAGTTGGACGCATCATGAGCGTATATCAGCGACTTATCGCAATGGGGTCAAAAGCTTCATTGAGCAAGTACGTGCAACATTTGGCCCAACAGTTGACATTAGATGTCCTTGTATCAAGTGTATGAACCTATACACTAAAACCCAAGAAGAGGTGTCTTCACATTTGTGCATAAATGGGATAATGCCTTCTTATGATAAGTGGATTTACCACGATGAACCCATTCCACGTATACCCAATGAACATGGTCAGAATATTTTCTCTCAAAATGAGGAGTTTATGGATTATGATTTAGATGGTGATGAGGATGAGGATGAAATTGAGACACTAATGGAAGATATTAACCAAGGAACCTTTGATGTTGGTGGTAATGAAGATACCTTCCAAAATCAAAATCATACCAGATTTGAACAAATGCTTAATATGTTAGACAAAGAGTTATTGTAAGACCCCAACTTTTTAATGAATAAAATCAAATTTCCTTTATTTATTATTGTGAATAATAAGGTATTAATTTGATATAATAACTTTGGTTATGGGTGAAATGTGAAAATTTTGTAAAATAAGCAAGTGGTTATAAAATATTCATTTTGTCGGTGAAATATTCTTTCTGTCGGGGAATATTCATACGACGGCGCAACCAATTATGGGCCCCATAACGGATAACGGTCGAATGAAGAAAACGACAAAATTGAATAACGGCGTAGTTATTCTGAATTAACTTTCTTTGTTGGAATACCGGTGGTTAAAGTAAAAAATACTGCGTTGTTGCTTACGATGGCATCTGAGATGATTGCAGTATTGTTGAATTATTGATTCTTACGTAAGAAGGCACTACTCAATAATTGTCACAGTAGTTACTGTTCAATATTTTATTTTATTGATTCAATAATTGCTGCATTGATATTATATATTATTGTTGTTTCAATTATCGTCACTTGTATCTCCTTTATCAGATCCGTAATTCAGATTATTTGGAATAATATTATTAGATAACATTATTGGCAATGTTTAGAAAGTTCTGTCAAGGAGAGGTTTGGTCACCTAATTGCGCGCCAGTAAGGAGAAATCCTTATTGAAAGCCCCTCTTTCTGAGGAGGCCTTTATTTGTCATTATTGTGATTACGTAATATTATTTGTGAATAATTAATTATTAATTTATATGATAAGGAAATATTTATTTGATGTGGATATAAATGATGGATTTTTATGTGGTTATAAATGAAGGAATTAATGTTGAGGTATTTTATCGATATTTTTGTCGGATTGGAGGTATTAAAAGATCAAATCGGTGTTCTTACTGACTTTATTGTGTGAGTTATAATATTTAATCCGACCGTTGGATCGTTGTAATTTTTGATATGTTATACATATATAAGTTGAGTATATGTCCACAAATTTTGAACCGTTAAAATGAGCGTATAATTTGTTATGAATTTTAAGAGGTAACTGATTCGAAAATTAGATTTTGGTGGAAAATTCTAGAATTGAGTGGGCCCCACTCTTGGTTGTTGGGGGAGATGGCTGATTTTTGGTGGGTGAAATAGTAGCAGGTAAAGCCATCGGTAGCAAAATCAAAATCCTTGCTTGCTTATCATTTTCCTATAAATAGAGGGCTAAGTTAGAATTGAAAAACACACCAAAATTCATGAGTTTTCTCTCTTTTTCTCTCTAGATTATTGAGTGTATTTTGTGAGTATTTAGATACTTGGTGAGTTGATATTCATCAGGGCAAGTTTCCTTGAACGTCATGTCGATATCCAATCGAAAGTCTTCGCTTTTTCTTTTGAGGTAAAGGGATAGTAAGAGATTTTAAGGGTTGTTATGTTTTTCAGTTTAATAATTTTTCGACCTTCAAAATTCTGGAAAAATTTAAAATGATATTTTGATGAGTTTTATTGATTGTGTCCAAAAATGGTGATTTTTGGATGTATAGATTAAGAGTTATGAATTTTATGAGAAAAGACTATTTTAAAAGTAACCGCTAATAATTCCTTGTGGTTAACTCTAAAATTGATGAAATTTTTATTGAGAGTACATCTATATAATATTAGTGTACTCTGTGAATTTCGAAATTTTTGGATAAAAGTACAATTTATGATAAATGTCTAAATATTCGGCGGTTTTGGCCATATGAAAAATAGTAAATGAATTTTAAAACTTCTGAGAAATTTATATGTTCACTATGGGACTATATTATGCTAAATTCTAAAAAAGAAATATTTTTAGAACTGATTTGGTATTTTTCATGAAAATGGACTAGTTATGAATAAATAAATTAAATATGTTATGTGAAGGAAGAAAATTGAAAAATAGGATTTTATGGCTTTATAATCCTATATGAGATATATGCAGATTTTTGATGAGGGTTTTGGTTATTGGTGATGAAAACTTATGAGTTTGGCATTTTAGGATGATTAAATGCATTATTTAGTAAAGTGTAAACAATTAAAATAAATTGTTTATAAGTTTAAGAAATGTTATTCTTTCAATATCATTATACCGAAATATTGGTATGGATTTTATTGTGGAATTTCTACCTTTTTGAGTCGGGGTTACTATTCACGAGTTATTATTCACGAGTTACTATACACGGGTACTATTCACGACAAAGTTGGTTTCTTTTTCTGACCAAATTATCGTTGATTTATGAATATTGCTCTTGAGATTAAGTGCAGTTGTTGATCATATTATTTTTATTATCATATATAACATTTTTATAACCTTGATGTTGAAATTCTCTTTCACTTGAGTATAAAGATGGGTAGATTATTGGTATGATCATGACTAGGGTTCTCTTTGGCGATGGTGAAAAGTTGAATTGTGGTATGATCATGACCATTGAATTTATAATTGAATATCTTTAGCTTAAGTGCAAATGTGAAATAATCAACATGGTTATAATTATTGTTTATATAAATTCTAAAATGATTATATATTTCTTTGAGATATTAATATATTTGGCTGTATAATGCAAATATGGCTCGTTGATGAATATATTTGGCTTATGGTGCAAATATGAGGCTGTTGATGAATATATTTGGCTTTATAGTGCAAATATAAAGCTGTTGAGGAATATCTTTGGCTGTAGTAGTGTAAAGATGGTTTGTTGATGAATATCTTTGGTCGTAGTGCAAAAGATGGTGCATTGATGAATATCTTTGGCCTAGTGCAAAGATGAATTTATCGATATGATTATGTCAGAAATGTGATTTGGTATAACCATGATCTTTGATGTTTCGGTGAAGATAGGTTATGAAAATTATCTTTGTCTGGATGAGAAGAGAATTTAGAACCACAATTATGATTATGAGTTATTATTCATATAATTGTGGAAAGGAACTGATGAGTGATATTACGAGGATAAAACATTGTTGGTGGATTTTTAATATGGAGAAGATAATAGACTTTATGGTCTATTTGACTCTTCTAATGGATTGCTTCGTTCATTTGCAACTATGGTTGAAAAATTTTATCATCTACCATATGTTCTAAATCTACGATTTATTCTTGATGAAGGCTATTGATAATTTAATTATCTTTAGTCATGATATTCTTTCTTGAGCTAGTTGTGCTCACCCTTTTTGCTTCACAATTCCTTTTCGAATTAATAAAAGTGTAGGTTGTGTAAGTGGGGATAACGAGGGGAATAGAATCGGTGGTCTATAAATTTGTTGAGGGTGAGGCGAACCCAACATTGAAAGGGTGTTTTGTCGCTATTATACAAGATGTCTAATGACATACAACTAAGGGTGTAAACGAATCGAGTCGATCCGAGTATTGAGTTGCTCAGATTTGGTTCACAAAATTTTTTGAGTATAAAATAATGTTTGATTGAGGCTCATTTAGCTACCGAGTCGAGCACGATTCCGAATCGAGCCCGAGCAGTTTGGACTTTTTCAATGAATATGATCCGAGCATCAATAGAAAATTATAATTTGAGGAGGTTCGAGTAATTTATCGAACTTTAAAATGTGCTCATATTTGACTCATTTATATTTCGAGTCGAACTCAAATCAAACTTTTAGTCGAGCGAGTACGAATCGAGCCCGAACTATTTGTTCATTTTATAGCCTTACATACAACCTCGTATCATCATAAGACAGGGATGTGCTCATCCACTTGTTGAGTATATATACGAGTACTACCTATTTAATCTTGGTGTTTGTTTGAAGTATAATTCTCAATTAGAGACAATGGAGATAATGATATGTTAAGAGAAGACTTACCATTGGGAAGAATATGATAGTAATCTTCTTGTTTTTCTTTGGGGTCTATTGGGTCAACCAAGGATAATTCTGTGGCCATATGATATCTATCATAACCTAGACGCATGGCCTCCAATGTAAGAAGGTTTCCTTGAGCACTTCCCAAAGATTCTAATTTCTAAAACAGTTTTTGACTATACCTTTATGTAAGGTGTCCTTTGTGAGTCTTGTCACGGTTGGGACATGTGTCACATTTGGTATATATTTGTATCCAAACTCACGACATATGTGTTGTTGTATTTTGTCTCGACAATTATTGTAATAAAGTTGTACTTTTTTTTTTACCACCATGTATTTGGCGACTCGAGAATAGGTTGGATGGTATGGACCTATTTTGGGGTTGTCACAGATTAATATCGAGCTTAGGGATATGGTCTCTGGCGGAGATCGGGAATATAACCCGAGGGAGAGATGAGTAAATCCTTTGCTAGTATGTCTACTAAGCTTATTTGTTGGTTAGTCATAATATCGAGGATATTATGCGATATATTAATTTGTTTAATTAACCCTTATTTTATGGCGATGTTGAGAATGGCGACTAAGAATGCTAACAATGGAGTGAATGAGGCTGTAGGGTTACCTCTAATCACTAACCATGATAATGTGATGTCAGACGAAGAAGGAATTAGAGATATCCATGTGGTGAGTGAAGAATTGATAGTTGCACTTTTAGAGATAGTCGCAGAGGTAACAAATGAGAGTGAGGAAGAAGAGGAAGAAGAATTACGATGAGAGTTTATTAGAGGTATTATATGATCAAAATGTAGAATTTCAAAATCGTATTCATGAGTTAGAAGAAGGTTGAAGAGCGACGGTGATGCGTGGAACAAAAGGATGCAACAATTCAAGCTTGTGTTTCCGATATGTGATGCTTGAGCGAAGCATTCTTTGGCGAGTATAAGATGATAAAGATGGAATCTGAAATGAAAAAGAAAAAAAGCTGAGCAGTAAGAATGAGTGATACATGGGTAAAAGCCACACGACACGTGGATATTGTGGAAAGAGATGTCCGATCTAAGAAGGCTAAAATAGATGATATGAATTTCTCTTTCGAAAAGCAATTGGGAGAACCCAACATCGAGTTTTGAATTACCTGTCTGAGGCGGTCAACTGAATTTGATATGGATCGAAGATTGATGATTCAAATCATGAATCGAGAATCTGACGAAGGCGATTGAGGGAGGAATGTGTCCTATAGAAAAGTATATTCCAACGGTAGTGATGACGCCAAAGGCTGCCCCAGACAAGTCAAAACCGAGTAGTTTAAGGGATAGCGGTTGTCATGACTTCCCAACAAGTAAGGAACCCAAATGAAGTTATCACGGGAGATGAGCAATGGAGAAATCATGATGACCAGGGAGATAGAATCTGAAATGGAAGCAAGGTATTCTCAACTTTTCGAAACACCAGGTACGTACGTCAATTTCGAGGACGAAATTTCATAAGTAGGGGAGGTTGTAAGACCCCAACTTTTTAATGAATAAAATTAAATTTCTTTTATTTATTATTGTGAATAATAAGGTATTAATTTGATATAATAACTTTGGTTATGGGTGAAATGTGAAAATTTTGTAAAATAAGCAAGTGGTTATAAAATATTCATTTTGTCGGTGAAATATTCTTTCTGTCGGGGAATATTCATACGACGGCGCAGCCAATTGTGGGCCCCATAACGGATAACAGTTGAATGAAGAAAATGACAAAATTGAATAACGGCGTAATTATTCTGAATAACAACTTTGTTGGAATACCCATGGTTTAAAGTAAAGTAATACGCGTTGTTGCAAGATAGCATACTCTGTATTACACGATATTGTTGAATTATTGATCCTTATGTAAGAAGGCACTACTCAATAATTGTCACGATGAATTCTTGCTCAATATTTTATTTTATTGATTTAATAATTGTTGCATTGATATTTTATATTATTGTTGTTTCAATTATCGTCACTTCACAATTATCTCCTTTATCGGATCGATAATTGATTATTTGGAATAATATTATTAGATAACATTATTGGCAATGTCTAGAAAGTTACATCAAGGAGAGGTTTGGTCACCTAATTACTTGGCATTGATGAGAGAAATCCTTATTGAAAGCCCTCTCTTTCCTAGAGGCGCCTAGTTGTCATTATTGTGATTACATAATATTATTTGTGAATAATTAATTATTGATTTATATGATAAGGAAATATTTATTTGATGTGGATATAAATGATGGATTTATTTATGTGGTTATAAATGAAGGAATTAATGTTGAGGTATTTTATCAGTATTTTGTCGGATTGGAGGTATTAAAAGATCAAATCGGTGTTCTTACAGCTTTATTATGTGAGTTATAATATTTAATCCGACCGTTGGATCGTTGTAATTTTTAGATATGTTATACATATATAATTTGAGTACATGTCCACAAATTTTGAACCGTTAAAAATGAGCGTATAATTTGTTATGAATTTTAAGAGGTAACTGATTCGGAAATTAGGTTTTGGTAGAAAATTCTAGAATTGAGTGGGCCCCACTCTTGGAGATGGCTGATTTTTGGTGGGTGAAATAGTAGCGAGTAAAAGCCATCGGTGGTTGTCAAGTCTGCCTTTGGTAGGTAATATTTTCCTATAAATAGAGGGCTAAGTTAGAATTGAAAAACACACCAGAATTCATAAGTTTTCTCTCTTTTTCTCTCTAGATTATTGAGTGTATTTTGTGAGTATTTAGATACTTGGTGAGTTGATATTCATCGATGCAAGTTTTCTTGAATCATATCAGATATCCAATCAGGGAAGTCTTTTTTTTGAGGTAAGGGATAGTAAGAGATTTTAAGGGTTGTTATGTTTTTCAGTTTCGTAATTTTTCTGACCTTCAAAAATTTTGGAAAAATTTAAAATGATATTTTGATGAGTTTTATTGATTGTGTCCAAAAATGGTGATTTTTGGATGTATAGATTAAGAGTTATGAATTTTATGAGAAAAGACTATTTTAAAAGTAACCGCTAATAATTCCTTGTGGTTAACTCTAAAATTGATGAAATTTTTATTGAGAGTACATCTATATAATATTAGTGTACTCTGTGAATTTTAGAATTTTTGGATAAAAGTATAATTTATGATAAATGTCTAAATATTCGGCGGTTTTGGCCATATGAAAAATAGTAAATGAATTTTAAAACTTCTAAGAAATTTATATGTTCACTATGGGACTATATTATGCTAAATCCCAGAAAAGAAATATTTTTGGAACTGATTTGGTATTTTTCATGAAAATGGACTAGTTATGAATAAATGAATTAAATATGTTATGTGAAGGAAGAAAATTGGAAAATAGGATTTTATGGCTTGATAATCCTATATAGAGGTATATCTGATTTTGATGAGGGTTTTGGTTATTGGAGATGAAAACTTATGAGTTTGACATTTTAGGATGATTAAATGCATTATTTAGTAAAGTGTAAACAATTAAAATAAATTGTTTATAAGTTTAAGAAATGTTATTCTTTTAATATCATTATACCGAAATATTGGTATGGATTTTATTGTGGATTTTCTACCTTTTTGAGTCGGGGTTACTATTCACGAGTTATTATTCACGAGTTACTATTCACGGGTACTATTCACGACAAAGTTGGTTTCTTTTTCTGACCAAATTATCGTTGATTTATGAATATTGCTCTTGAGATTAAGTGCAGTTGTTGATCATATTATTTTTATTATCATATATAATATTTTTATAACCTTGATGTTGAAATTCTCTTTCACTTGAGTATAAAGATGGGTAGATTATTGGTATGATCATGACTAGGGTTCTCTTTGGCCAGTAATGAAAAGTTGAATTGTGACTGGTATGATCATGACCATTGAATTTATAATTGAATATATTTAGCTTAAGTGCAAAGGTGAAATAATCAACATGGTTATAATTATTGTTTATATAAATTCTAAAATGATTATATATTTCTTTGACATATTAATATATTTGGCCTGTAGTGCAAATATGAACTGTTGATGAATATATTTGGCCTGTAATGCAAATATGAACTGTTGATGAATATATTTGGCCTGTAGTGCAAATATAAACTGTTGAGGAATATCTTTGGCCTGTAGTGTAAAGATGGTTTGTTGATGAATATCTTTGGTCGTAGTGCAAAGATGGTCTGTTGATGAATATCTTTGGCCCGTAGTGCAAAGATGAATTTATCAGTATGATTATGTACAGGAAATGTGATTTGGTATAACCATGATCTTTGATGTTTCAGGTGAAGATAGGTTATGAAAATTATCTTCGTCCTGGATGAGAAGAGGAATTTAGAACCACAATTATGATTATGAGTTATTCATATAATTGTGGAAAGGAACTGTTGAGTGATGTTACAGGGATAAAACATTGTTGGTGGATTTTTAATATGGAGAAGATAATAGACTTTATGGTCTATTTGACTCTTCTAATGGATTGCTCGTTCCGCTGCAACTATGGTTGAAAAATTTTATCATCTACCATATGTTCTAAATCTCTGATTTATTACTGATGAAGGCTATTGATAATTTAATTATCTTTAGTCATGATATATTCTTTACTGAGCTAGTTGTGCTCACCCTTTTGCTTCACAATTCCTTTCAGGTAATAAAAGTGTAGCTGTGTCGAGTGGGGGATAACAGGGGAATAAAACGGTGGTCTATAGCTGTTGAGGTCTATAGCTGTTGAGGGTGAGGCGAACCCAACGTTGGAAGGGTGTTTTGTCGCCATCATACAAGATGTCTAATGACATACAACCTCGTATCATCATAAGACAGGGATGTGCTCATCCACTTGCTTTGAGTATATATCTGAGCACTACCTATATAATCTTGGTGTTTGTTTGAAGTATAATTCTCAATTAGAGACATTGGAGATAATGATATGTCAAGAGAAGACTTACCATTGGAAAGAATATGATAGTAATCTTCTTATTTTTCTTTGGGGTCTATTGGGTCAACCAAGGATAATTATGTGGCCATGTGATATCTATCATAACCTGTATTGGCCTCCCATGTATCTGAAGGTTTCCTTGAGCACTTCCCAAAGATTTTAATTTCTAAAACAGTTTTTGACTATACCTTTATGTAAAGTGTCACTGTGAGGTGGTGTCCACGGTTGGGACATGTGTCACATTTGGTATATATTTGTATCCAAACTCACAGCATATGTGTTGTTGTATTTTGTACGACAATTATTGTAATAAAGTTGTAGTTATTTTCTGTACCATGTATTTGGCGACTCAGAATAGTTTGGATGGTATGGACCTATTTTGGGGTTGTCACAGTTATATCAGGGATGCCAAAAGTACTCCATTTTGTCATTTGTTATAAAATTGCTGCATTTGAAGGTTTTCAACCATTGGACAAATAAGTCCATAGACATGCTACTTGAGTAGATTAAAGATGTTCTTCCCGATAGTGCGAATTTGCCAAAATCATACTACGAGGCAAAGACAATGCTACGTGAAATTGGCCTTGGATACCTTCCAATACACGCATGCAAGTAAGTAAAATAACATATCAAAAAGTCCTTAATTATAACACTCATTCATATATAGTTAATCTGTCTCATTTTTGTTGAAGGTATAATTGTGCCCTTTTTTGGCAAGAAAATAAGGATTTAAAAGAGTGTCCAGTATGCCAAGAAGCAAGATGGAAAGTTAATGATGGTAAGGGTAAAAAAATTCCACACAAGATTTTGAGATACTTTCCTATAAAATCGCGATTGCAAAGACTTTTTATGTTAAAAAAAAATTGCAAAAGACATGCGGTGGCACAAGGAAAAACTTATTTCAGTAGAAGGTGAACTGAGGCATCCAGCAGATTCTGTATCGTGGAAGGAGTTTGATAGAAAGTATGAATGGTTTTCCAATGATCCAAGAAACATTCGTCTTGGCCTAGCCATGGATGGATTCAATCCATTTGGAAATATGAGTTGCTCATATAGCATGTGACCGGTAATATTCACTCCTTATAATTTGCCCCCTTGGATGTGCATGAAGGAGCCCTTTTTCATAATGTCACTTTTGATTCCTCGACCAAAAGCACCAGGAAATGAAATCGATGTTTATTTACGTCCTTTAATAGATGATCTTGTTGATTTGTGGGAACAAGGAATTCAAACATATGACTCTTATACTGGGTGCAATTTCAACATGCATGCTTCTATTTTATGGACAATTAACGATTTTCCTGCACTGACAAATCTTTCTGGATGGAGTACCAAAAGGGTACATGGCTTGTCCAACTTGCAATGTAAATACACGCTCGACTAGGTTGAGGAGTAAAATCTCTTATGGGGGGCATCATATTTTTCTCGGTCCTAATCATAGGTATTTTTAATATGTAACTTATTTTAATTTCATCTTCACATTTTTCACATAATTTACTTCCTATGGTTTATCTTGCCCTTGTAGGTGGAGAAAGAGTTTAGACTATGATGGAAAGGAGGAACTCCGTAGACCACCTAAGATCCTAGGTGGATCAGAAATTTTACATCATGTAGAATCAATCAATTTCGGGGATTTTGGCAAGCATCCGAAAAATGTAAGTATGAATAGAGAAAGAAAGCGAAAGAGGACAACAACTTCGTCCAACTCTAATTGGACGAAGAAAAGTATTTTTTTTAAGCTACCATATTGGAAAGATTTGAAGGTCAGACATAAACTCGATGTAATGCACATCGAGAAGAATATTTGTGATAACATACTTGGGACATTACTAAAGATTGAAGGTAAAAATAAGGACACTTACAAGGCTCGACAAGATTTAGAGGATATGAATATACGTAAAGAGCTGCACTTAAGACCACGGGGAGATATGTTTTTACATTTCACATGGATACATACACGTTACTAGCTCACAAATGAATTCGATATGTTATTGTAGGAGAGCATTTCCTTGAAAGACTATTGGTAGATGGCTGGCTTTTGAAATTGGTTTTTGTAAATGGTCATGTAGACAAGTTTATAGCAATGTGGACATTTAATTTGAGTAAGCATACTATTCTTCTTAGGTCATCAAATGCATTTTTTTTGTTACATAGCCATATATTGCACAGTTTTATAATGTATCATCATTTTGGCTTCTTAGTGTTTTACTCATCAAAATATGTTCTACGAACATCTTCATGTGACTTTTGGTGTGCTTTTCTCTTTCCTAAGAATAAGGTGTGGTGTAACTTGTTAGAGGAACCATTGAAGTGTTTACTGGCTTACTGCTTTTTGATGTGCCAGCATGTTTTCTAATGCTTACTTAGATAAAACTAGAGTTTAAACTACGAGTTTGCTTTAATTATTCATTCTCTAATGTATGATAGGTGACAAGAAGTGTTGATACTGAACATAGCCAGATTAAGCCCCCAAGAAAGGAAAAACTGCCGTTGAGGCAATCGTGAAAGCAGTGTGAGTTTTTGATTGACTTTTAATGGGTGGATGATTTTGTGGCCCAAATCTTTGAAAATGCTCTTTTTTTACTTTATAGTGAATACCCCTTGTCAATTATTTTAGTTGGTGTTGGAGATGGGCCATGAGACATGATGAGAGAATTTGATGACAACATACCTGCTCGAGCCTTTGATAATTTCCAGGCAAGTTTTAGTAGGTAGCAAGAACCTTGAAACTGTTGTTTCAGAGCATGCTTTGTTTTTGTTACACTGATCAGTTTATCCTTTTAGTTTGTAAATTTCACAGAAATTATGTCGAAGAATCTTAATCGATCCAGGAAAGAGGCAGAGTTTGCCCTTTCAGCCTTGATGGAAATTCCTTCTCAATATAAAGCAACACTAGAGCTTAATATATTAGGGTACTAATTTAACTTGTCTTTTGTGATTTTACCATAATGTTCAACAATATTTTTGTTTTAGGAAAATTCTTGATATATTTGTGTTTCTCAATCAGTGCTCAGAAAGGGAAAGCTATAGATAGGATTGCTCTTCCTCCACCTCATTATGGTATGGCTTCTCGAGGAGCATTAAAACCTTCACAGTCTAGTGCTGCATTAGATGTTCATGTAAGTGATATGCGCTCACAACTTTTTCAAATAAAACTTTACCTGTATATTTAGTACTAGAGTGATCCAGTATACTTGAAAATGGATTTAGTATTGGAATGTTCATGTATTGTTGGGAATCATAGTAAATTGTTTCTTGTCTACCTTGTGACAGTTATGTCCCATTTGTATTACCAATCCTAGGGATATGACGTTTGGTTATGGACATCAGGTATCACTGTCAAAAGGTTTTTGGTTTTCATTTTTAGAGAACATGACTAGAGTGTATCTTCAAGTTTTCTTTTTCGTTCTTATTTGCAGACATGTTGTGAATGTGGACAAGACATTCATCTCTGTCCTATATGTCGAAGCACCATCTAGACTAAGATAAAACTTTATTAAATATACTCTAATGATGAACATCATTTTATGCTCTGTATATATATTTTCTTTTAGTGATCAAAATAGGTTGATCTTTTCATCTTCCATTTGTAATAAGTTATTGAATAATGCAGTTTGGATAAATTTAGCACGTTTTAAAATTTAAAGACTAATCTGACCTTTAAAATTTTGGTGCAATTCTGTTTGCAGCAATGTGTCTGGGGCATCTTTGAAGGGATTTATTGCATCAGAGTTGCATCAACTCTCTTCTTTGCAAGAACTGTATGAATTTATTACATTATATTTATCTTTGATTTTATTTTGTAGCTTTAATTATTATGGTATAATATGTAAACTAAATTTTAACTTTGCCAATGTTTGTAGAATTCTACATGAAAACAGTTTCATTGGTATGATTCCCAAAGAAATTGGCTTGTTGAAATACCTCACGGTGTTGGCATTGGTTATTTAACTTCGATTACTATAATGTAAGTCAAATTTGGCATTGGGCTTTATGTATTGGACTTTTGTATTTAGTTATCTCTTGCTTATTCTTACTTGTTCAGTTATATTGTTACAGAAATCTTCAGTCCAATGGGTTGACTGAGAAGTTGCCTCCTGAGCTTGGCAATTTGAAGTACCTTGAGGAACTTGGACTGGATAGGAATAAGCTTCAAGGAACTGTTCCTGGTAGTAATTGTTCGCGAGTTCCATCCAACGGGCATGGAATGTGAGTATATCTTTCAACTGGTAATATTTAAGCTAGTTGATGTGCCACTCTATGCTTTCCGAATATATTGCATGTTTCATTCTACTTCAGTTTTGTTATCTATACTGCCCTCTTAGAGTTTACACATGACACTTTTGATTTTACCTTTTTGCGCCTACTGAGTATAGAAAAGGAGGGAAGATGAAGAAGCATTATCTTGGAGTTTGGATATGTCAAGTTATTCTGTGACTTTTGAATTGGGGAATGGGAGACAATAAATACAACTTTATTTTCATATTTTTAGGATTAAAACATGTAAGCTAAAGCCTAAAGCTCATACTCCGTTGAAGAAATTTGTCTCAAAGTCATCTTTCAATCATGGACTTCATGTATTACCTATTAAAAAAATAATAATCATGACTTCCATACATCAGGTATCTTCTCTCCATATTATTGAAAAAATATTTGTGCTCTGCCTAAGTTAGCAGTCTGTTGCCTTAGTTGAATATTCTTCTAATAAATGGTGTGGTGCTACTACTAGTATGAGCATCTTTGGGGCATATACTGTATCTTTGGGGAATATACTGTATACAAATTTGTCATCTCAAGAAAAGTTTTTCCACATTGACTAATAGCCTCAACTTTTCTATAATTGTTGTCCTTTCTATATAGAAATCTAAACATTGTTATTTAAGATTGTGTGATGTTTGTGGTTGGTGAATGTGACTGAATTCTGACTTGAGGTCAACATATAATAATAATCTATAAGTCTTGTAACAGAAAATATGTTTACCACTATGCTTACTGAAATTAATTCATGAAATGGCCGATTAAGATTCTAATTTTTTCTTGTAACAGAGCAATCATATAGTCGCACTGAAGGTTCTTTTTTATTTGGATTTGTAACAAAAGATATTGTGATTGCCTATTTGTCTTTTTCTGCTTATGAGCAATACTGATTATACATTAATCGACGTGAGCAATTCTATTGTCTTTGTGTATTGATTTTGGCATTAAGTGTCTCTAGTGACCTATTTGCTTCATTTTCTTGACTTGCTATTATTTGTAAATATGTGCAGGAAGACTGCTTCTACGACCTACCTTACAATATTGGGTATTAAATTTTCGTGCTACGTTTACGGAAGACAATTGACGAAATTATGAAGTGTACTCTCTCTATATATGTAGATATATACTTTGATTGAAGAACTGTGGTAGCTTTAGATGGTTAATTGTAAAGATAATGAATGATTATGTAGTGGATGATTTTATTAAATTAATAATATTTTAGTTTTTGTATTTTTGTCATTATTTGCTATGGGGACATTGAGCCATTCAGTGCACAAAAAGAATGTCAAATTTTGATTTAAGCAACAATATAATTAGTTACCAAAGCATTGAACAAGTTTTAATATAGCAACAATTTTTATACATTTAGCAACAAATTTTTCGTTCTAATGGCATTAAAAATATAATATTTGTGACGAAAAATTAACCTAATAACAACGGAGAGGATATTGTTGCTAATACTAAAATAAAAGGCAATATTTTTTATCATTCTGCAAATCATATCAACTTTTGTTGCACATGTAAAGCAACGACAACATATAATGTAGTTTTTAATCGATTTGACTTCGTTCTTTATTGAAAAATAACCAAAGAACAAACATTTTCGTTCTTTGATTCAAAGATAATATCGTTGTCAAATAATATAATCAAGAACGAAAATCGTTCTTAAAAATTTTACATTCATGAACGAAAGCAAGCTTGACAACAATTTTCATAATTTCTTTATGAACGAAAATGTCGTTTGCAAAATGGTCATCAATTGCAAAATGCAAAATGCATGGTCGTTGCAAAAAAAAGAGTTCATTTCGTTGCCAATTAGCAGGCTTTTGCAACAAAATGGAGTTTTTAGCAACGAAAATTTTATTATTCTACAACAATACATTTTGTTGTTAAAGGATCGATGTCTCTGTACGAAAGCCAAATTTCGTTGCAAAATATATTACTTTTGGCAACGAAAAAAATACGTTCATTGCAGAACAATTAGCAACGCTCATTGTGCAACGAAAGACGCAACGATAGTAAAATCGTTGTCAAAACTCTCTTGCAACGAAATTTGGCACCTTTAGCAACAAAAATCAATTGTTGCTAAAGCTCCACTTTTCTTCTCTCTTCCAGCCGAATCTCTCTTTCTCTCAACCGATCTAAAAACCCTAATCTTTTTCCGTCCGAATCTGTGCATTCTAGTGTGTTTTTGAGAAAAATACTCCGATTAACCGAATTTTTATCACCTAAACAATCTTTTCACCGAAAAATTTCTCCAAAAATGGTTAAATGAAATCGTTTTTTGTGTTGATATTTTTGAACAGCTCAAACTATCTATATGTTTATTATTGTTTAAGCTGTTAAATCTTTCTTTGTGTGTTTCAAGTTTTTGTCAATTTACATCCTTAAAATGATTGTAGATCTGTATTAGCCTGCAACTTTTCATATCTCTTTAAATACTTCAAATTTTTTAAATCGTCAAACTATTTCACAATTCAATCTAACATTTTTTGTAACTTTTCGAAAAAAAATTCAAAAATGATTTATAAAATTTTTCTCCAGATCTGTCAATTTTTGTAACTCAGAATTTATCTCTTCAATTTTTTTAGTTCCTTTTGCTCACAATTAGATCTATTCTCTACTGATATTTCAAAACCCTAAAATCTCATAGCCAGATCTGTCGAGTGTTAAGAAGTTCTTTAATCAAATCACTCCGATTAATCGTTTTCTAAAACTTTGTTTAATCATCTTTTTGTTAAATCTCTCGTTATTTTTTCGAAAATATCTTAATTTGCCTTTTAAAAAGAGATACTCCTGTTCAGATCATCATTTTTTTCGTTATTTCAAAAATCCCTACAAAAATTCCTAGACCTACTTCTCATCTATTTCTCAAACCCCAAAATTCTAACATACCTAATTCGAATCTGATCATTTTTCACCCTAAATATTTTCAGCCAAAACCTAATTTCTTTTGGCAAAAACCCTTTAAAATAATTTTTTTTAAAACCCAAATCTTTGACTTTTTTTTCAAACCCTAAATCTTTTGTTGATATTATTATTCGAAAATGATAATATTTCTATAAATATAAATATATTTATACCTATATATTTTTTACTGTATTGCTGAAGTGCATGCTGAGATTATATTGAAAAGCTCTGTCTCTCTTCGCTCTTGTTCAGATTGTTGTTCTTAAAGGTAACTCTTTATAAAAAATACTTCACTGTTATCATTACAATCTTTTTGAGTATAGACACAGATGTCTACTGAGAATAATTTCATGTGCATTTTTTATTGGATGTGGATACTGATATCCACTAGATTATTTTATTTACTGCAAACGTGTTTATTCGTAAGTAAATTCATTCTCTGTTTCTGTTCTGTGGTGTCAATATCTCTTATAAGCAATGATTGTCTGATGTGTCTTATTGGGTTCAAATTTGTTTACCGTATGAACTTGGTTAATGAAATTAATACTGAACTGTCATATCTTATGCTAAATATTTCTCTCTGTTGGCTGTAATATTGGGACTCTATATATGAATATTGTTAAATTTTTATTTACTGTTGAAATGATTTTTCAAAATTTATTTTAAAGTGAGTTGGTCATTTTATTAATGTTTTTGACTAAAAAGAACTTCTATACACTGTTTACTGTCACAATATTGTTTTATTAAATACTTCTTGGAAAAGGAATACACAGTGATAAGTATGGCCTCCTTTCTTGCTAGCTCTTATGTGTATTAACTGATGTAATCTTTTCCTTGTATATCTTCTTTAACTAGTAACTCTCTATATCTTCAAAACATTTATTAAGACTGACACTAATGATTATCTATCTCATCTTATATATAGACATTTTTAATACATAATGCAGTCATTTTTAGTCTCACTCTATCTTATTTGCTGCATATTTCTGTCTTGTATGTCTACTATGGACCCTATCTTTTCTTCAAAAAGAAAAAGACTTTCACTTCATTTTGATAAAAATCCTTCTGGGTGTGTACCACATCTAGTCACTCCTTCTATACACACCAAATATCGTGTAATGAAGCATACTCGTACTCCAGGTCTAGGCATTGCATTATATAGCTTTCCTGACTTACTTGAATATTTTAACGCCATAGGGTGGGGAAGTCTAGTTGTTTTCGCTGATAGACACATATATCCTAGTCTTATTACTGAATTTTTCACTCACATGGTCTTTAATAGAGATCCCACTGGTCTTTTACTAAGTATCAGTACATGCATTCAGGGTAAAATTTTTGTCATTGATGAAACTCTTCTCACTCATTCATTAAATCTTCATCCATATGTGTTGGAACTGCCTAGGATAAATAAATATGTGCATCCTTTGGGGAAAACAATGAGTGATTGTCTTACTTTTAAAAAAATCTATCTTTTACAACTGATCAACTCATCCTTGCACTCTTATTTGATTTTCCCGTCAATGTTGGTCTGGAATTCCTAACTGCTGAGTGTCAGTTTCTTGGTAAAATTCTTAGAAATAATCTTATGCCAGTTAGAGAAACTAGGACACTGCATCCTTTTGATCAGGAAATCATAAAGTATCATCAATGAGTGCATGCCATGCAATCTTGCATACATTCTGCTAACCTCTTTTGAATATTTTTTTACCAACAATTGTTTTGGACTTCTTCTTACTTGTATTTGCAAATATCTTGAGCTTGATCTCACTGATAAAAAATTTCAACTTGTTCAAAACTCTAATCTTGTCTCTCGTTTAAATCCTCATCTTAGACCACTCGTAGTCTTTAAGGCTCCTTATCATGAACCCATTGAGTCAAACCTTAATATGATATCTCAAATGGACGGCATCAATAGCATGAATCAGTTACTATTACTTAATCAGAATAACTTAATTATTCAAATGGAAACAGTACAATAATATGTGCATTATATTAAGAACATGTTGTATTCTGTTATGGAAAAGTTTTCTTTGCCTCCTTGCCATTTCACTGCAAGTACCAGCTATGTCAAACTGGAATCCTTGCTTAGTGATCATCTTCATGGTATTTCTCTTGATGATCTTTCTTCCCAATCTAGGTCTTAACTTCTCTCCTCTCAATGAAGAAGATTTCTAACTATTTGAGAAGATTGTAATATATTTATATCTGCTACTAACTATTTGGGAGTATTGTAACTAACTAAATCTGATAACCTTATATGTTTAAACCAGTACTATGCCGACTTTATCTGTTTAAAGCTTATGCAGGTACTATCTATGTTCATTTTAAAGTTGCAGAAGCTGAAACTTTTTCAGAATGCTAACATTTTTTGCAGGATTTGAAATTTTTTCCTTCATAGAGTACTTTTCCCCTATTTTTATAATGACAAAGGGGGAGAAGAAAATTATTATACTACTGCTATGGTGTGACAACAGTACAAATTCTGTCTATATTATGTTCGGTGATATGAACTGTCATATTTTTTTAACAGTGATATGCTAAAAGATATGAATCATGTTATGCATATACTAAGAGAGAGTATTAATATTTTTAATTATTGTTATCATCAAAAAGGGATAAATTGATAGAGATTTATTTTTTATATTTTGATGATAAAAATAATTGGGAAATAGGGTAATTAAATTAGAATCCTCTCCATGGGTTTTATTTGTGTCAAAATTTTATTTACTTGGACCAAAAATGTTTTCTAAAACTACCAAAAATATATTCTAAATTGAATTAATATTTACCTAACATTGATAATTTAATATCAAGTGTTAAAAATATTATTTCACAAAAATAACATTTCTCCAAGGCAAGGAGGAGAATTCCTATTTTATTTCAAAATTTATTATATTCAAGCTTTCAAAATTATTTCACAGAAAGGGGTAAAAAGAAATCCCACAAAAATTATTTACATGCACCCAAGCAAAAATTATTTATATGCATACATGATTTTAAAAGTGCATGTGTGTTCTTGTGAGCAAAATGAAAAGGAAAAGAGAAGGCTTGTATTTAATGCCTTAAGGTCACTCATTTTGGGACAAAGACTGTCGTGCTTGTTCATGTGTTGGCAAGTTTTAATTTTTGAAAAGCAATTGAACATGTGGTCTTATTAAGCATTTAATAAATTCAAAGTATACAAAATTTTCAAAGGACCTTAACCTTTAAAATTCGGATGTCTGCCTACTAAAGCAATCCGTGTGATCCAAATTTACTAAACTCATCCGAACCTTATATTTTAACCAAATGAATTTTAGCCTTTAATTTTTCAAAATGACCAATTTGCCCCAAGCTCGAAAATCCAATAGATATGAAGCTTTTCTTCATTCCAAAATTATCAATTCACTATCAAAGAAAAAACTTATTCCTTGCCTACATTCTCTGTAAGACTAACTTTTATAAATAAGACTCTAATTTTTTTCGAAATATATTTTTGAATATTATGGTGTGATTTTGATATAATGTTATAGTTGTGGATAATATTTATAGATTTTGTAAAGTATGCAAGTTGTTATAAAATATTCGATTGGTCGGGGGATATTCGTTTTAAACAGATAATATTCGTATGACAGCACAATCATTGGTGGTTTCCATAACAAAATTATTATCGGAGTTAGAAAATGACAGAAATATCTTTTTATAAAATAACGGCGAAAGTTTTACCGTTAAACTGTTGAAATATCCGGTGGTAAAAGTATAGTAATACGCGTGGTTGTATAGTAGCACACGGTATTGATTATTGATACTTACGTAAGAAGCCATTCAGTTATACTCAATTATTGCTATAGTAATTGTTGCATAGTATCTCACGTTATTTGATTCAATTATTGTCACAGTATTATCTGCATAATATTTTATATTATTAAATCAATAAATTGAGACGACAAAGTTATTCATATTATTATTTGTAATATTGACGATGTCTAGAAAATTCTGTCGAGGAGAGGTTTGGTCACCTAATTGTGCGCCAATAGGGAGAAATCCTTATTTAAAAGCCCCTTCTTTCCTGGGAATGACCTGGTTGTTAAATATTGTGAGTTATAATATTAATGATGAATAATTGTTAAAATATTAAAAATATGTTTATTAAAGAAAAATGATTTGTGGTAAATATTTATTCAATTTTTGATATAAATATAGGGATTTGTTATGAGGCATTGGTTGTAAGTTTGACTTAGTATTCCAAGGGAAGATTTACTAATTTTATGGATCGTCGGTGGTGGATTTAATAGTAAATCAATTTGGACCATCGATGGTTGTTTTAATAGTAAATCAATCTGGACCATCGATGGAGGTTTTAATAGTAAATCAATCTGGACCGTCGGTGGTGGTTTTAAAAGTAAATCAATCTGGACCGTTGATGGTGGTTTTAAAAGTAAATCAATCTAGACTGTCTGTTGTAGTTTTAATAGTAATCAATATGGACCGTTCGTTCTAATAGTAAATCAATCTGGACCTTTCGTGAATCAGTTATTTTTTAGTCCATTCTCCTATAAATAGAAGCTTAATTATTCTTTCATTCTCACCAATTCATTGAGGCTCACAAGAGAAACTACAGAGAGAGAAACTATAGAGAGCAAGAAGAAGAGTATTCTACTACTTTACTATTGTAGTATTCAGTCTTCTACTAAGGTAAGGGGTATTATTTCTTTCGTATTCATAAGGAATACTATTTTTCGTTTTCATCCTTTAAATATATCGGAATAACTTGTCTATACGGATTACGTACCGCATGACAGGAGAAAATCCATTTGCAGTTTCGTATATTATTTCTTTTCATATTCTTAAATCTAAACTTACTATGGTAAGTATTGCTTCTATATTTCTTGAAATTAGTGGAATATCCTTGAGTTTTGCGCTTCATCCAGTATCGTTTTATTGGAATATTGATCTGAACTTTCTTATTAAATATCAATATTTTCACCCGGGGTACTATTCATGGGTTACTATTTACTCGAATATTATTCACCCGAGGATTCAGGATACTTTTCATATCGAGTTACTATTCATGGGTTACTATTCACGAGTTACTATTCACTTGGGTACTATTCACTCGGGTATTCGGGGCATTTTTCATGTTGATGTACTATTTACAGGGTACTATTCCCGAAGTATTATTCACTGGGTACTATTCACGATAAAAATTAATTCCTTTTCTGTCCAAGATTATTTTTGATACATGAATATTATTTTTGAATTTTACTCCACAAAGCAGTATCATGTTGATAATTTAGATATTTTTTAACTCTGGATAAATTTAAAGTCTTTAATATTTATCATTGATCTCGTTTGATTGAATTCTTATATCATTGTCATCATTCTCATGCTTATATTGTGATGAAAGTCATCTTTGGCCGTAGTTCATAGATGGACTATTGATTGGTATGATTATGATCAGGGATAATTCGGTATAATCATGACCTGTAATGTTACAAATGATAAAAATCATCATTGGCCCGTAGTGCATTGATGGACAGTTGTTGGTATGATCATGATCATTGATGATTACATGAATATCCTTGGTCCGTACTGCAGGGATAATTTGTGGACGTGATACTAATGAATATCCTTGGCACGTAATGCAGGGATGATTCGATGATGTGGTTTATTTATTAAGCTGAGTCCCAACGATAAAATTGATGATAAACTGTTTAAATCTTAGAAGATAGTAGATATCATGCTCTACTCGACTCTTCTAATAGATTGCTTATTCCGTTGCAGTTAAACTTGATGTTATTGTATTTTATCAGTTTAACACTGTTGAATGCTAACGATAATTTATTTTGCATTATCTTAGTCATAATATTTTTTACTGGGCTAGTTGAGCTCACCCTTTGGCTTTCATTATTCTCTTCATGAAATGAGAACATAGTCGGGCCTAGTCGGGGAACAGAGTGATGGTCCGAGATGGTTGTTTTAGTAATCCTTACTATTTAGTGTGATAATAAATGTAATGAGGATTGAATTTGAGTTTGGATATTGTCTATGAGACAATATTCGTGTAAAAACTCTCAACTCTTGTTGTATAATTAAGTTTATATTTGTATTCAGTACCGTGTATTTGGCGACCCAAGATGGGTGATGTATACCTATTTTGGGGGCGTCACATTCTCTCTAAAGCTTTGATCTCTCTTTGTTACTTCAAATTTTTGATTATTTGAAGAAGAGGAAAATTGGTCACAAGTACTTGAGATAAGTTGTTTAAATTGCTTGATTAAATCATCCCCTACTTGTTTATTGTTATAGATATAAAAATATACATTGTTCTACACAATTATATATATATATATATATATATATATATATATATATATATGTTTCATCTATTTATTATTTATATAAATATCATAAAGTAGACGCATACTTGATCGACCCCGAAATACTTCTCATAAAGAACTATTCGGCTTGTCCTTGAAATTCAAGTCGTCTATCAAAAATATTTATATAAGTATCTCATATATATATTTATTATTTATATAGATATCGTAAACTAGATTATACTTGATCGACCCCGAAATACTTCTCATAGAGAACTATTCGGCCTGTCCTTGAAACTCAAGTAGTCTATCAAAAATATTTATATAAATACTTTATATATCTATTATTTATATAAATATCATAGATTAACACTTGATCGACCCTGAAATAATTCTCATAAAGAACTATTCGGCATGCCCATTAAACTCAAGTAGTTTATCGAAAATATTTATATAAATATACAAGTGTGAAAAATTATAAATTTGGTCGGTACTTGGACACCGAAACAATTTGAATTCTTTCACCCTTGAATATATGATAGTGTGAATTGTTCAAACGGTCTTTAAAACCCTAAGTGTCCTTCTTTATATTTTATTCACATAATAGATAAATATCTTTATATATCATTTTAGTTAAACAAATACATTTTTTATATCACATATTGTTTAATTGATTTACTTTGTATACTTGATATCTGTCATCACAAATCATTTGAGCATAAATTCATTCATAATATTTGAAATTAACTTTATACTTTAAATCCATAGAAACACATTCTTTATTATAAAAAATAAATGGCAAAACTATAAATTTAGCCACTATAGTTGGCAAGTTTTACTTAATGCACAACTGAACTTTTAATTTTTTGAATAACCCAATTAAACAAATTAAAATTTTACAATTAGATCGGTCTGTTAACTGTAGCTCAATTCTGTTAAATTGAACGTTAACTTTATCCTATGTGGCTTTTTAAAAGAAAAGAAAAATGACTCAGCCACGATGGCCCAATCCAAGGTGGATTACGCGGCAAAAGAAAAGTATTGTTAAACAAACCAAACCAAACGAAGCCTGAGTCGAAGTTCAGAGAGAGAGAGAGTGAGACGATTGCTACAAACTAGGGTTCCAACATAGTCGATGTTCACATTGAGAGAGAGAGAGAGAGCGAGCGAAGAAGACGAAGACGCGATTTGATCTGCTAGGGTTTTTTATGCAAATATTTCGCGAAGTCGAAGGTATGTATGGGTTTGTGTTTAATTTTTTTTTTCCTTTGTCGAGATTCTTCTGCAAATATCTGAGTTAGAGTTTTTTTTCCACTGATTATTGTTCGATTTGTGTTTAAATGTAACACCCTTAGAATATCTCCTGCAAATATCTAAACAAGGTGTTTTTTCCACTGATTGGTTTTCGATTCGGGTTTATATGTCGATTTGGGTTTAAATGTAACACCCTTATGTGTTTTTCTGAACTTTTCATGGTACATGCTTAGAATAAATGATGTAAATATTCAAATTATGAGGTAGTTGGGGAGAGGACTGGAACTGTGAGGTAGCAATGGTAGTGGAACACAGTCTGGCTATAGCACTGTTGCAATGGGGGACAGTGACAGCTCTTCAATTGAGATCTGGTTTTGTTTTAGTATATTTTTGGGGTTATTTTAGAATGTTTTGTCATGGTTGTAACCCTTTGAGCTGCTAACTCCAGTTTTAGTATATTTTTGGGGCTGATTTGGAATACTTTTTTCATGGTTGTAACTTTGGATATTTAACTTTGGTTATAACTTTGGATATTTAACTTTGGTTGTAACTTTGGATACTTTTGTCATGGTTTGGTATGTAATGGCATTGGCAAGCAATGGTTTGTTATGCAATGATACATGGCAGTTTTATATGCAATAGTTTGGTTTGGCAGTTGTAATTTTTTTTAAAACTGTATGTGCAGGGCAAGGCAGGGCATTAACATTGCATTTGGAAAAGGGCATTTGGAGTTTTAGTTATTTTTTGGAACTGCATGTGCAATTTGGATGCCATTTGGATATTTGATCACTGTGAGATCCCGAAATTATGAAATAAAAGTATTCAATTTTCGTATAATTATTATTTTATTTAGTAATTGGTTAAATTGAGAAAGGGTTAAAGTTAAGGGTGATATGTGAAAAATTTTCAAAGTATGCAAGTTGTTATAAAATATTCGTTTGGTCGGGGAATATCCGTACGACGACACAATCATTGGTGGACCCCACAATGGAAGTATTGTCGTAAGTAAAAACCATGAAATTATCTTTTATAAAAATAACGCATTTAAAGTATTCTGCTAAAAGCTGTTGAACTACCCTAGTAGTAAATGTACAATAATACACGTGGTTGCATAGTAGCACACCAGTATTGATTATTGATGCTTATGTAAGAAGTCACTCAGTTATACTCAATTATTGCTATAATAATTGTTGCATCATATCTCTCATATTATTGATTCAATTATTGTCACAGTATCATCTGCATAATATGTTATATTATTAAATCAATAATTGAGACAACAAAAAGTTATTCATATTATTATTTGCAATATTTACAATGTCTAGAAGTTACACCGAGGAGAGGGTTGGTCACCTAATTGCGGCGCTGATAAGGAAAAATCCTTATCGGAAAGCCCCCTCTTTCCTGGGAATGATCTGGTTGTTAAATATTGTGAGTTATAATATTAATGATGCATAAGTTCGTGTTCATTAAAGATGAAATTGATAGTTCCATTGTGTTGGAATTATTAGTGTTAGTGGAAATCGACATTTATTTCGATATTAATTGATGTCTGGAAGTTATACTGACTAATCGGGTAATTAATCAGATAAATGATCAATTAATTGCTATTAATTCACATGCTTATAACTATTTGTTCACATGTGTGTACTATTTCTTCACATTCTTGTACTATTAGGGGTGGTGGTGCAAGATTGATAATACTTGCATGACTAAGTTAAAAATGGAGGTATAGATGGAGGTACTGTACTGTAATTCGTATTTTCACATGTCTAAAACTATTGATTCACATGATTTACTATTGATTCACATTATTTACTATTAGGAGAGGTGGTGCAAGTTTGATAATACTTGCAGGACTAAATTAAAAATGAAGAAAAGAGGAAGGTATTATAATTGTAATATTTTGAGCCCCAAAACGTGCAATTATCGAAATTATATTTTCCTATAAATAGAAGCTCATTCCTTCATTATTTTTCACCAATTCACTAAAGCTATAGAGCAATTATTATAGAGAGAAATTATAGAGAGAAAGAAGAAGAGAAGTCTGCTACCTCACTATTCCAGTATCCAGTTTTCTTCCGAGGTAATGGATATTATTATTATTATAGTAAGGGGTATTATTTCTTTTGTATTCATGAAGAGAGCTATTGTTATTCCATTCTTTATTATTATGTTGGAATAACTTTGTCTATGCAAAGTCTTGCATACGGGTGAAATTCTTCCGTTATTCCATTCTTTATTATTCATTTGGAATATCCTCGCTGCAAGCGGATTACGCATGACCTCGTTCCTTTCTTTATTATTCATTGGAATATATCACATGCATGCGGATTACGCATAACCTCGTTTCCATTATTTATTATTCATTGGAATAACTCATGCATGCGAGCCTATCGCATGCCTGGTGAATTCTTTTGTTATTCCATTCTTTATTATTCTGTTGGAATTGTCACAGTTGGCATCAGAGCTTAGGGATATGATCTCTGACGGAGATCGGGGAATAGAACTAGGAGGGGAGAGATGAGTAAATGCTTCGCTAGTGTGTCTTACCTAAGCTTAATTATTGGTCAATCATAATATCGGGATATTATGTGATATGTTAATTTGTTCAATTAACCCTTGTTTTGAAGTTGTATTCTAGAATGATATCTAAAATACAGGAGATAAGCAATGAAGAAATCATGATGAGATGGAAGATGGAATCTAAAATGAAAGCAAGGTATTCTCAACTCTTTGAAATACCAGGTACGTAAATTTCGGGGACGAAATTTCATAAGGTGGAGAGATTGTAAGACCCCGAATTTTATGAAATAAAAGTATTCAATTTTTCTATTCAGTAAATGGTTAAATTGATAAAAGTTTAAAGTTATGGGTCAAATGTGCAAAATTTTCAAAATAAGTAAGTGGTTATAAAATAATTATTGTTGTCGGGGAATATTCGTTTGGTCGTGGAATATTCTTGTTGTCGGGGAATATTAAATGCGACCCAGTATGACCATTTGTGGGCCCCATAACAAAATAATTGTCGGATAAAGAAAATGACAAATTTGAGTTTTTATAAATAACGGCGTAATCGTTCACAGATAACACCTTTGTTGGAATACACGCAAAAGTAAAATGTCTGGCGTTGTTGCCGCGATGGATAGCACGATATTGCACAATATTTTTGAATTATTGATTCTTACGTAAGAAGGCACTACTCAATAATTGTTACAATAGTTACTGTTCAATATTTTATTTTATTGATTCAATAATTGCTACGTTGATAGTTTATATTATTGTTGTTTCAATAATTGTCATTGCACAATATTTCCCATTATCAGATCAATATTCATATTATTTGAATAATATTATTAGATAACATTATTGGCAATGTCTAGAAAGTTCTGTAAAGGAGAGATTTGGTCTCCTAATTGCGCGCCAGTAAGGAGAAATCCTTATTGGAAAGCCCCCTCTTTCCTGGGAACTGCCTGGTTGTCATTGTTACGATTCTGTAATATTATTTGTGAATAATTAATTATTAATTTATATGATAATGAAATATTTATTTGATGTGGATATAAATGATGGATTTATTTATGTGGTTATAAATGAAGGAATTAATGTTGAGGTATTTTATCAGTATTTTGTCGGATTGGAGGTATTAAAAGATCAAATCAGTGTTCTTACAGCTTTATTGTGTGAGTTATAATTTTTAATCTGACCGTTGGATCGTTGTGATTTTTGGATATGTTATACATATATAAGTTGAGTATATGTCCACAAATTTTGAACTGTTAAAAATGAACGAATGATTTGTTATAAATTTTAAGAGGTGACTGATTCGGAAATTAGGTTTATAAATGATTTTGGTGGAAAATTCTAGAATTGAGTGAGCCCCACTTGTGGTTGGTGAAGAAATGTGCTGAATTTTATTTCAAATGTGGTGGGTGGAATAGTAGCAGGTAAAGCCATCAGGTAGCAGGTCAAGTCTGCTTCGGCGTGCTAACATTTTCCTATAAATAGAGGGATAAGTTAGAATTGAAAATCACTCCAGAATTCATAAGTTTTCTCTCTTTTTTTCTCTCTAGATTATCGAGTGTATTTTATGAGTATTTAGATACTTGGTGAGTTGCTATTCATCAGTGCAAGTTTCCTTCAGCGTCATATCCAATATCTAGTCAGAAGTGCTGCTCTTTTGAGGTAAGGGATAATAAGGGATAGTAAGGGATATTAAGGGATGTTATATTCTTCATAATGATGTTATTCTTTCAATAGCATTATACTGACATATTGGTATGGATCTTATTGTGGAATTTCTACCTTTTTGAGTTGGGGTTACTATTCACGATATCGACCTTATTCACGTATATCGGCCTTATTCATGTATATGGCACTATTTACGTATATGACATTATTTACGTATACGGTACTATGTACGAATACGGAGTACTATTCACGAGTTATTATTCACGAGTTACTATTCACGAGTTACTATTCATGAGTTACTATTCACGAGTTACTATTCACGAGTTACTATTTACGACAAAATTAGTTTATTTTTTTGACCAAATTATCGTTGATTTATGAATCTTACTCTTGAAATTAAATCCATGTTTTGATCATATTGTTTTTATTATCATATATAACATTTTTATAACCCTGGTGATTGAATTTCTCTTTGACTTGAGTGTAAAGATGGGTAGATTATTGGTATGATCATGACTATGGGTTCTCTTTGGCCAGTAGTGCAAAGTTGAATCGTTGACTGGTATGATCATGACCATTAAATTTATAATTGAATATTTTTAGCTTAAGTGCAAAGGTGAATTGATCAACATGGTTATAATTATGGTTTATATAAATTCTGAAATGATTATGTATTTCTTTGAGATATGAATATCTTTGGCCCGTAGTGCAAAGATGACATGTTGTTGAATATCTTTGGCCCGTAGTGCAAAGATGACCTGTTGATGAATATCTTTGGCCTGTAGTGCAAAGATGAACTGTTGTTGAATATCTTTGGCCTCTAGTGCAAAGATGACTTGTTGATGAATATCTTTGGCCCGTAGTGCAAAGATGAATTTATTAGTATGATTATGAACAGGAACTGTGATTTGGTATAACCATGATCTTTGATGTTTCAGGTAAAGACATGTGATGAAAATTATCTTCGTCCTGGATGCGAAGAGGAATTTAGAATTACAATTATGATTATGAGTTATTCATATAATTGTGGAAAGGAACTGTTGATTAATGTTACAGGGATAAAACATTGTTGGTGGACTTTTAATGTAGAGAAGATAATAGACTTTATTGTCTATTTGACTCTTCTAATGGATTGCTCGTTTCGCTGCAACTATGGTTGAAATTTTTTATCATCTACCATATGTTCTAAATCTCTGATTTATTACTGTTGAAGGCTATTGATAATTTATTTATCTTTAGTCATGATATTCTTTCTTGAAGCTAGTTGTGCTCACCCTTTTGCTTCACAATTCCTTTCGTGTAATAAGAGTGTAGGCGGGTCGAAGCTGGGGTAATATGAGGAATAGAAACAGTGGTCATCATTTAGTAGTTATATTTGGTAAATCAAATTGGGTGAGGCAAACCCAACATTGGAAGGGTGTTTTGCCACTATCATACAAGATGTCTAAAGACATACAACCTCGTGTCATCATAAGCCAGGGTTGTGCACATCCACTTACTGAGTATATCTACGAGCACTACCTATATGATCTTGGAGTTTATTTGAAGTATAATTCTCAATTAGAGACAGTAGAGATAATTATATGTCAACAAAGACTCACCATTGGAATGAATATGATAATAATCTTCTCGTTTTTCTTTGGGGTCTATTGGGTCAACCAAGGATACTTCTATGGACATATGATATGTATCATAGCCTAGATGCATGGCCTCCCATGTACGAAGGTTTCCTTGAGCACATCCCAAAGATTTTAATTTCTAAAACAGTTTTTGACTATACCTTTATGTAAGGTGCCATTGTGACGTGCTATCCAAGGTTGGGATGAGAGTCATAGTTGGTATATATTTGTATCAAAACTCACATCATATGTGTTGTTGTATTTTGCACGACAATTGTTGTAATAAAGTTGTAGTTGTTTTCTGTACCATGTATTTGGCGACTCAGAATGGGTTGGGTGGAATGGACCAATTTTGGGGTTGTCACATCATGTACGTATTTCCTTAGGAGAGTGTAGGGTGGGATCCCCATCCCCTGGCTGTGGTCCAAAATTATCCATTTTTCAGATGCTGAGGTGAAAGCCGTGGCTGAACTTGTCTACTAAACCCACCATACCCATAAGACATAGCTTCTGCACGGCTAGGAATGGGGAGTTGAGAAATTCCTGAAAATGGCATTTGCATCGACATGCTGTTTGGAAGGGTTTTTGGCATAGGTTGAGAAGGGTTTCTTTGCTTGACTAGACATATAAGGAGGATAAACAACGGTGATGTGGGCCTAACTCGAGCTCGCAAAGATGTCTGTTGTGGTGGTTGACCTTACTGAGGCAACTACTGGGACCACTAAGCCTTATACTGCGGTAATAAGTGATTTTGTAGAGTCAAATTTACTTGAGATTGTGTAGGCTGTGGTGGAGATAGGATACTGAGAATCAGATGGTATATAATGACCCTGAGACAGTTGCGTCGGAGGTGGTACATTTGAAGGTATATAATAACCATGTGACGGGGTCAGACTTTGAGGTAAAGGACTTTAAATAAACATATAAGAAATGAGGCAAAGAACTTTAAATAAACATCTACAAAATGGTGAACACAACACTGGAAACACAAATTGATAAGATATGCTTGAAACTAGAAAACCAGGATATTTAAGCCTTAATCCATGTTCCTTGTACAGAAAATTATACAATAATGCTCTCATTATTAATTATTCTAATTTGATTTTCAGGGAGATCCAATTGAAGGTTACAAGAGCACACATCAGAAAAAGGAAACAAACGTCTGGATACAACCTAAAAATGAAGCTGCATACATAAGTTATACAAACCTTATCTTGTTTTTAAATTTGGGATTATGTAATGAATTAGTTGCATTTGTTGTTAATTTCACAGAATGAAATGAAATTACTTGAGTCTGAATGCACCTCTGAGATGAACGCAAAATCTGGAAATTTTGACAATAATGACAAAAGGGAGATTATGACTCAAGTGTTGGGTAAGAAGGCAGGGAGATTGATTGGCTTTGGATTGGGACCTCGAGTAGGGAAGTCTTCGTTTATCGATAAAGAAAAAGTTGCATTGGCAGCAGAGTTAGAAGCGTCTCACAAAAAAAAAATGAAGAGCTTGAAGCAACCATTCAGGCACAAGGAAAATGGATGGACAATCTTGAGAATTTACTTAACAAGTTAGCCGACAATCCATAATTTCTATAGTTGATTTAAGGCAACAACAGCTCAGGGACAGAAAGAGCTGGAAATAACTCTTGATCGATATTTATGGACATTAAAAATTGTTAGAACTTTTGTTGTTGACACTACAAAATCTTGGATATTAATGTTGAACTTTATGTTAGACTTGGTAAATCAGTAATTTATAGTATAATGGATGGTATTTGGATTTTGATTTTCCAATTTTGGTTAAATATGATGGAAAGATTTGATTTAGCTAATCTATTGTTGTAGTTAATGGTTTTCTATTGTTACAGTTCTTAACTTGTTTCAGGCCAAAAATTGGTTGGTTTTGTCTATGTTTTTCATTGTTTGGTATCTTTGCTCTGAATTTGTTAACTTATTTGGACTGTCTTAACTTGTATATGCCTCTTGGGTCCTATAAATGTTCAAATTCAACATTGCTGGAATATGGGTTCATCAACATTACTATAGGAGCTTGTGGATCAAAACCGAGAGGCTGTGGAATGGGTATTCAAAGGAATAATAGAAGCTATAGAAGAGTAACAAAGACACCCTATTTATCTCACATGCTCAATAAAGTGGATCCTTCTTCTGTTTCAATAGATCGTAAATGCTACAATCCTGCATATCAATGTATCCTACTATTCTATTTTTGATAAGATTTAATGAAATCCTTTTCGGGTAGTTATCATTTTCTTAATTAGGTTAGTTTTGTTTACTAATTTATTGGTTTTTGCCTTATTAAGTTGTTAATTGTAGCTTATTTTGTAAATTGATTTATTTTACTTATTTTACTTGATTTATTAAGATAAAATTAATCATATCATAAATCTATCTAAATACTGGTAGTTGTATACAACCTTTTGTTTTTTTTTGAAAGACTATCAATTTTGTTAATGCCTTATCTGTATGGGTTGCCATGAAATGTTAGATTTTTGCCTTTTAGTTTTTGCTTCATTCTCAACTATAGGATTACTATTTGTTTTTTCCGTTTCGCTGTCTGAAACTTTTGTACTGAATGATCAACGTATATAGCATGGTAACTTTGCTTGGATGGATATAATTTTTTATACAAATTTGCCTGACTTTTTATTCAAATTTTGTTGTAAAAGTAGGAAATTCAGAATTATGGTTTGATCATGTGATGGTGCTCGACTCTGATGGAGATGATGATTTTTATAGCATTCAAGATGGTAAGTAGAATGTTTGACATCTGATCATATATTATTGCTTGTCGATTTAATTTCTGTATTTAGGATTTTAGATTTGCTTATTTTTATCTCTGTTCATACTTGTGTTGCAAACGCATAGTTCATATTGAAAGTGGAGTAAGAACTGCAGTAATTTAGGATGATTGGGTTTGAATTTAAAGTTCTTTTCACTTGTAATTATGGTAGGGGTCGAATGGATTATCAAAAGTTACCTACCATTGGATCTAAGTAGAGGGCTCTTGTTCCTTGAGTAGTTTATAAACTAGGGGATATTTCTTAAAAGTACTTGAGAAGCTGAAGACCAAACCACTTTTCTTGTAATTATTTCTATTTCTGATGGTAACTTTTGGTTCTGTTTGCGATGATCTGTGATAGCATTTTAATACATTTATCATGTGGTATCATGTTTTGTCAAATCAAGAAGCCGTGGATTGTATCAAACACATTAAGGATGCTCGATCATTAACAAAACACCCTACCGAAGAGGCACTTGCAAGGAAGAGCACTGATGACATTTCCTGTTTGGTTGTAAAGTTCTAGTTGTAACGCCCGAGAATTTCGAATTTTTAATGAATTAAATTTTTATTTGATTATGTGGATTAAATGAATTTAATTGATTAATTATGTGAGTAAGGTGTTTGTAGGTCGTTCTATGACCTAGAATGTGTGAATGTGGTTAGTATTCTGGCTATGTGCTAGGATTAATTATTTTGAATTACCAAGACGAAAAGGAATGTTATCCGAGAAGTTTCCCGTAAAAACACTATTCATCCGATTTCGTTCGGAGCTTAGGTTCAAAATTCCGAGAAACGCTTAATGATAGAATATGAAGATATTATGGAATATCTAATAATATTTTCGTTATGGCAAACGAAGTTTTCGCCTGTTGACTTAAAACCTAAGGGTTTGTGAAAGTGATTTCCAAAAGGGAAATGTAATGCATATACTCATTTCGGTTATTATATGTATGAAATACTAGTATTATACTAGTTACAATACGAGTATGATATTAAGGATGGTATGACGTATAATACGAATATTGTATGAGTACTAAACGAAGAAAATACAGAAGTTATACGCGTAGAATACGAGAAGTTCTAATGGATTATGAGTTAAAGATTTGGTAGAATTCAATTGGACTTGGATTAAAAGCAAGCCCAATGAATTAAGTAAGCAAGCCCAGGTCAAGGCCCAATATTAAAATAAGACAAGCCCAATCCAAGAAGTTAAACCGCGGGTCGAACTGGCGGGTCACGGGATGGGTAAAATCCATGGGGCAACCCATGGGATGAACCAAGAGGGAGGTGGGCTGGCCACTTGGCCACCAAGTAAAGTGATTACTTGGTGACTAAGTTGAAAAGGAGGTGGAATAGTAAGGAGGTGGCCACTTTGTCCATTATGGCCTCCATTTGGAAATCCTATAAATGCAAAGCTAGAGTTGGACTTTTAGTGTTTTACAAACATTGTCCAATATATATTTAGAGAGAGAGAGAAGGATCTAGACACACCTAATCAATCTACTTCCAAGCAAACCATAAGACGTTTATCAAAAACGCGAAGAACGACAAAGGTAATTTCTCGTAAACCTTAGTCTTCATCTCTTTCGATTTCTTTCTCGTAGAGAATCGGGAATTGGTGGAGCGTGTTTAGTGAGGAGTAATAAGAATGTCTATTAATATTGAAAACATTGATAAGTCATGACCAAATGAAAATCGTAAGTGTTTACGTGTGTTAAAAACTGAAGAAAGTTAGGAACGTAAACTTAGTTGTGATCGGTCGATTCGAAAACTGTCATAGCTAGGGTATGTGCATATTGTTTGGTTAGGATGTATATGATGAATCAATGGAGTGTTCCATTTGATTTGGCTTATAGAACCCGAGTAACGAAGTTATGACGAATTTTGCGAAAATAGACGTTAAACGTCGAAATCGTAGAAATCTCGGATTAAGGGTCAAAAGTTGCCGTGTGACTTGAAAACGTTCATTTTCAATGTCAACATGTGAGATAAGGTATTTAAGAGTCGTGGACGCAAGAATCGTCTAATTCCGACTTATAACAAAGAAAACGAGTATTGAACGGTCGAAAACGTTAAACGAACACTCAAAGGTGAATTCCGAGTTAACGGATTCAAAAATGTAAAATTCTTATATGAACACGTAAAGGATGTAATTTGTGAGTTGTGTGGGCTTTCGAATGAGTCAATTCGGATGTAAAACGAACATATTAGGAAGCCGGGACTTTCGTTAGAAAAGTAAACTGTTTTGGCCAACTGGTGCACAGGAGTGGCGTCGCATCGCCAAAACCAGTACAAAAGGTCCGCGCCACAGCGCCGGATCCGGCCAAGTCCCCTATTAACTGGCGCCGCAACGCTGAGTTTATGCTAGGGTTGCCGCGTCGTAGCGCCGACAGTGTAAAAATATTGACCAAGTTAGGTTTTTGTTCCATTTGAATGTAGACCTAAGGTAAGACATTGAAGGTACTTAATGTACATAATAAGACTAACCTTTAATCACTAATAAAGTGATAACGTTAGAAGATTTAGTATAGTTTAATAGAAATTAAACGAAGAACGCAAGAAGGTAATAAAGGAACCATGAATGATGTTCAACGTTGGTAGTTCACCAATGATGATCAAATGTTGGTTAATAACGTAAGGACGTTAACGAGCCGTAACGAAGTATAGAAAGTTGAACTGACTTTATTAACGAAATAAACTCAAGTATGACATAGAAGATAAAGAAGTTGGTTAGGACAATAAAGTTACTTATTTTGTAACTAATTACAGTGTGCTATGTGAATATATCATGTAGATCCTGTAAAGACTGAAAATTGATTGAATATTATATTCGAAGACGCTTAAAGGCAAGTCTTTCTTAACGCTTGTCTAACCTCCGTGTTAGCAAAGTTTTCTATGATTCATGTTATAAGATGCATGAATGGTTTTAAAGAAAGAGTCGATGCCTATTTTAACTCGGCTAGACAAGTATTTAAGAATTGATTGATTTGTTTACAAGTCTTTCGATATAGAACTGTTAACGCTATCCTATGTCAAGTATTTGGTACGGATGTAAAGGTAAGTTTGTCTATGAACAAACAAAAGTATTTTCATCGATTATTCGATGGGCACACGAGGTTTCCAAATGTTAAACGTAAATACGTTTAACGGAAGAGTGTTGATCAACATAGAGTACAATAGGCTGATCACCTAGAAGTGCTCATAAGTAAAGACGGATGGATGGCCTTAGTGACAGATGTCCTTTTCAAGTATGAAAATGAAAAGAGTATGTTCATGGTCTTTTGACCGGTTCAGAGTTCCTAAGTTATTATATATGCTTGGGAATTGTTGTTAGGAAATGAGAAGTACTATTTAATGTTTCTTAGTGCTTTATAGCTAATTGTTAAGTTATGGAAGAGAAGCATGTAATTGCTAATGTGATATTCATATGATTCCTTGTTAAGACTTGCTGAGCTAGTTATGCTCATTCTTGCTTGAACCATATGTTTGCATCTAAAGCCGAACGAACTAAGAGTTCTAAAAGAGATAAAGGCAAGGCTAAAATGGACAATTGATCGTCCTGTAATAGATTAGTGTATTTGTATGTAATATACTTATGAAGAACAAAGAATGTATTCGGTTATGAACCTGGGAAATGATTTATTACGAATATAATAAGAATATAGTAATTACACTCATTTTGTTGTTATCTTAATGGAATGACTGTATGAATTGTAGTATCGTGGAGCACCATCTATCGGGTTTGAAGATACCCGAATTTGGGGCGTCATCAGAATGACCCAAATCCAGTACTTGAAACCCAACTCGCCTCCACGATACCATTTCTTTAAGCTGAATAATACTAAATAATAATACATTCGAATTTGGGATCTGATGCTACATTTTTCCACGATAGCCACCTCGTCCGATTTGGGTTCCTAGTGAGCTTCTATTTCATCTGTTGGCCTCGATATTAGCTCGGGGTGTGAATATGATCCTTCTTATTCCACATATCTTTCTCACCAGACATCTACATACATAAGTTACCCTGATTAACATATAGTATATATACACATCAATCAAGAGTTCTATATACGTTGTCTCTTATTTTGATTGACGATGAATTTATTCAATTCTCATCAATGCCTATATCTGCCGAAAGGCAGCTCCATCCACTCTGCATCGAATCGTATGAAGGTGATGACTAAAGCCTGGTCCAAGGTATATATCTGGTGTCTTTGGCTTCTATTTCAACCTTCAACTTCTTATCTGAATATCTCCCTCTGCTCCAACCTCCCTCATAACTCTCGGCTAACTCTCTATCTCATACTTACAACATTCACATATATCATCACATGCTACCCAATACACCTCTCACAAGAGTAAAAGTTTTCAAATTGTCTTTGAGGGGTCATATAGACCATGAACACATAGTTTTAACGGTATTCATACCATAAAACAAAATATTACCCGGTATGTTTACAATCACAAAGAAGGTAAACTACCATTAATAGTACTTTAGGTGATTAGCCTATTGTACCCTACGTCATGCATAACGTATTAATCATACCTAGCGAATATTTACGCCCATTAGATTGGATCATTTATCCAAACAACATTGTTCACCTCGGTCTTACCATAGGATTCCGCACTCAAACAATTTGGTTCAGAAATTTCTTTCAATGAACACTTAGAGTTTTCATAAACATTAGTCTAGTGATTCAAATAGCATAGAATCATATCAATAATTCAATTCAATCGAATTATTTAGATGTAGCCAAACCTCGTTGGCAAATTAAACTTTTGAAAACATTTTTCGAGAATGACGCCATGATGCCATACATCAGATTAACAATCCGTTGAGGATGCTGGTCATTGTATGACTTTGTCATAACACATCATACAATAGTGGAACAAATGTTGGTCAAATTCACACTAAGTATTCCTGTATTTACAACTCCATCACATTTTATCATCTCCGCACTGTGTTACATGGTACGTGTGAGTGATAATTAAAACAAAATTTTGATATTTCAAATCATTTAATGCGTCTAGCCAAAATAAGTAGCATAGATCAGTACTTTAAACCATTTCAAAAATGATTACGAGTCTACATTTTTGTTTTCAAAAAGCACATAGTGCGTGTTTAGCTTGATGTCAAAAATTTTGAAGTTTAGCATAGCTAGGAGTTTAGGAAAACCTAACACCTTCACTAAAAATCATTTACTTAACAATCTATCATTCTCTCGTAATCCATAACACTCCATTCACACAAAACTATACCCAGTTCATCAAATCACACTTATGAGTTCATAAATTGCCACAATCATATGAGTTTAAGAACTTATCCTAGTCAGGACCTTTGGCGTCCCATTCACGAGGGGTTCATAAACATTTCATATAATTATGAGTCAAGAATGTCTCATAGGTATGAGTTTTAAGAACTCGAACTTAATCTTATATTCTCTATCTATGACCTATCTACACCGTTATACACCGAGAATGGAGTCATCCTCTTAATGTGCATATAACAAATAGTGCACATACGACATTTCAATGATTATCGATGCGAAACTAAGTGATTTTACACCAAGTACAATTCACTCCCATACGAAGAAGAATCATACAACTCACCACCGACATGAGTCCTCAATTGAATCCCCATCTAACACTAACTTCCATTCTCCATACAATTTAATTCGTATTTATAATTCTCTTCTGGATCTGTACCAATTGATAGTACAATTCATACACAACAATCTTGCTGTAAACTTTCCAATCATCAGATTGATTCCTTCTGGCTGTCATAGCCTTATCAGATCACGGGGTGATCTCATCGTATATATTACGATTTAGTTCTATATCTTGATCGTTTTATTTTACGATCTCTCATAACTGCACTTTCAGTCTTTTAGACTCAATCTATTCCCCACTACTATTTAACTTTATAATCAGAGTTAGGGGAACTCATGTCTTTACACTCGCCGAGATTCATCTTTGAATCTTATCGACCAACTAACTCTATATGAGTTAATACTTATCCTAATCATTGCGGTTATTAGTCTCAGGTATTCCTACCTAAGCTTCATAACTAACAGCTTTGATACCAACCTGCGACGACCCCAAATCCAGGTACTTGAAACCCGAACTCGGTTCTCCACGATACCATTTCTTTAAGCTGAGTAATAATAAATAATAATACATTCGAACTTAATTTACATACATCAAAGTTTACTTCCCCAGGTACGTGACCTTCAAATACATTCCTTACAATACTTGAATAGATACCAATAAAACTATAACCATTAACTCATAATACACACTTATTCGATCAGCTTTCCTTTTCCTTTGTTCGTGCCTGAGCCTTCAGTTTGCTCATACATAACTGAAAATATTTAATTTAAGCAAGGATGAGCATTTAAGTGCCCAGCAAGTAATAGCAATTATATATAAGCTGAAAGAGTATAAGTATTCTCTTTACATAACACTTCTACAACGAAATTGAAAGTTGTGAAGTAATCTGTACTGATAAAAAATTCACATAACAACTCTCTTTCAAATTCTTTAAATTTGGCTCTGGCTCTACCCTTGAATAGGGTTTAAGAAACATACTATGAACATTCTTTTCATTTTCGAAAAGGTTTAGCGGAATTCTATCCTCAAAAATCATAACTTACTACAGACGCGGAGGGTGATCAAATCGATCAGAATTGTACCACAGATTGATCAATAATACATAACTTGAACGAAATTCATCGCTCACTCTATCCGCCTTGCAAAAATCTTCCCATATAGGGATGTTCATACATCACTGGTTCCAAACAAGAAGGTTTTAATCTTGCTCAACAATAATATGTAATTCAACATATATATACGGGTAATTGACAAAGGTGTATCAACATGTGAACAAATGCCATGATTATCCAAGTGGGGACACTTGTATAACCATTTATAGAAATCAATGAACAGAATATATATTTGAGCTAACATGTCGATAATCAAAGAGTACATAATCTGTACAGGGATAGAATAATTCTGAAACTTCTTACTCATGTCCATTGCATAATGGAAGTGCAAAGGTAGGATACTTTCATGATTCGCTGATTACAAATCTCAACTTAGGTTTTATCTCTTTATCACAACCTATCAATAATCAGATCATTCGTTCGATTAGAATAATATATCTTAACACATAGTATCGCTATTTATTACAATTAAATACATAGTCTAATCACATAATCACACGGTGATCATACTTTTAGTTCCTATTCTATACTTGAAATATTTTTATACATTTTTCAAATATCTCATCCATGCTCTTACAGTGAGTCTTTTTTCTTTCTTTTATAAGGTCTCGACATTTGTTTGATTAATCTGCAAACTTTTTTATCGGGTAAATATCGAGTCTAAGACTCTTAATCTATACCTCAACATCTCAGAAATATCGGACATCTTATTTTTAATCATTTTCGCAATTTCGTAAATTGAAAAATTTAAAATAATTCAAATCATCACTAAAGGGCCTATAGTGATATAACTTGATTACTATAGGTGTTCTTCTTCAAATTCGAACTTCATAATGGGTTCTCAAGTCGACTAGTTTGGTAGGCTATAACTTTCAAATATCGGAATCATAATTAAATGATTTAAACATTAAACAATTCCATTATCATTAATAGTTTAATTAATACTAAACTATTAATGAAACCATTGCTAAAATATAAAAGTTATTTATAATAACTCAAACTATTTTTAAAACATTTATATTACCCAAATAATTACCATTAATATTTAAATATTAATGTATTATTTATCCAAATATTAAAAGTCATTAATTATAACTTAAAATATTTTTAAATCCTTAATATACTCTTTAAATGGTTTTTAAATAAGTAAAACCATTTTAAACTATTTATTTAATATTAATCATTAAATAAACTAAATATCATTAATATTATCTTAATATCATTAATATTATCTTAATATCATTAATATTTAATTATTTATGAAATTATCATTTAAATATTAAAAGTTATATTTAATAACTTCAAATATTTTAAATACCTTATTTTCATTTAAAATAATTTTTATAATATTAAAATCATTTTTAAACTAAATTATTTAATATAATCATTAAATAACTTTAATATCATTAATAATTATTAATTAATGAAATTCATCACAAAATATTAAAAGTCATCACAAATAACTCATTTACATAATCAATTCCAAGCCAAAATAAACATAGTAAACTAACTAGTTTATTAACAACACTAACTAAACTTCAAAAAATTCAAACTTTAACTAACAATTAAAAATAATAACATTACAAAAATTAAATAAGAAACATACCAAAAATACTGAATTCCACAAACCTAATAATGCACTTCCACGCCAAAAATTTAACTAAGGAGATCTTTATAAAAAGTTCTCCCCACAACAAAAACCTTTCTCAAAAATTGGAGGCCTTATTGTTGGTGAATGAAACAAAGGCCAAGCCCTTCTATTTATAGGTTTAGAAAATGGTGAAGTTCTCAATTTAGTTGATGTGGGACTTGGTTTATACTAATTTTCAATAGCTCACTTTGCGATTTTCTAACGCATTGCTCATAACTCCCGATTAATCTGATTTTTGGATATGTTATACATGGTATGTAAGACTATTTTTAAAAATACGAATTACCCAATTCGGGTTCATTAGGTAGCCCAAACGAGTAAGCGTCAAAAGTGGGCGTTCATAATAGATTTTCAATCTCGTTTCAACTTTACCCTCTTTTGCTAAAACAGTCATAACTCTTTCATTTTAAAATATTTTTGAGCGATTCTTGAGCCCACGCGAAGCTAACTTCTAGGGCTACAATTTTATTCTTTGACCATTTCGAAATTCCGAACACATCAGCCCAGAAATTCCGTTCAAACGGACTACACCGCACTTGTTGGGAAGTTTTGACACTACTACTTTGAAATGTCATAACTCTCTCTTCCGATATCGGATTTAGTTTGTTTTGAGTCTATGGAAAGCTTATTCGGTGTACTATAACATACCAAAAGCCCGAAGGTTTTGGAAATATTAACCGATCGAAACGATTGTCCTCGAATAGCACATCCCTTGCGACTTTCGGTTTGAGAAATTTGACACATTTCCTTCTAATCACCGTAATTCCCTCATCCGAGGTCGGAATGAGGTCATTCCAAAGCCTATGGCTTCCTAACTCAGTGCACTACAATATATCAAAAGCCCAGACCTTTTAAAGCACAAAAGTGGACGAGAATGCCCCCATTACGATTTGCCAAAAATAGTTTATCATGATCGATTGACCATGTTTGACCATCTATAACTTCTAATCTATACATGATATGGACTTGATTCTTTTTGAAGATTAAAGACCACATATCAGGCTACACATAACAACTTTTGAAGAACAAAACTCATGATCGAGCAAAGAGTTATGGCCTCGACATTTGGTGAAAAAATAATGAATTTGGTTTTTCCAACTTGCTTAAATCTTCAAATTAGTACACTTTGATGTTATGGGTCTTTGATTTATCGACCCATATCATCAATTAACATTCTATTACACAACTTTAAACAATCAATTGCATCAAATAACATCGAATCAAAGGATTTCTAGGTTTAGTGTTCTTATACCCTTTTTGCCAAAAATTCTTGATTCTTGCTTCTGATTTGTTATGGGTGATGGTTGGGCTTTGTTTAAGAGTGTATGGGCAATCTTGTACAAGGAAATTAAATGTAATATTTAATCACTAGATTTAATTCTTATAATTTACCAATTAACTTCTATCCTTTGGTAAATTAAAACACTTATACAATAACATTAAAATTAAACCCGGTAATTAAAATTAGGGTTTCTCAACGTCATCAATTAGGGTTTCTAATTGACCATTAGTGGTTCTTTAATTATCTCGTGTATGTTACTAACACGAAATTCTGTTTTCTAATTTCAACCGGTTAGGGTTATAATAATTAGGATTTGTCCTAATTATCGACGTCTAAACGATAATTAGGGTTTCTTCTAATTACCGATATTCTTATTCACAATAATTTCATATACACAATCACTACTCAGAAATATCCCATAACTGAGTTTAATAATTAGGGTTTCACAGCACGGTAATATGCTATGACCTAATTGACCGTCATTTCTTTCAATATTATCTCGTCACAAGACATACCCAAAGTACATAATTATGGTAATCGTAAAATAATATAATATTATTATTCTCATCTCTTGATCACAATCCCAATACAGGGTTTGGATCTCATGTCTGACTTATTCTTCGTACACATCATCAATAATCAAGTTAAAATAATTAACTTAAATATTCTGAACAATTCATATAATAAAATATTTATTATATAAATCTAATTATCACATCATATATTATTTCCAATCATGTTTTCATGGAAAATAATTAATAAAAACATTTTACTTACGAAATTTATTACCATATAATTTGTGGTAATTAATAATTCCAAAATTATTTCTAATTTTTCAAGTAATAAATGTATTTGCATTTATCGTTCACTTTACTTGACACTTAGTCTCGTCATTAAATAAAAAAAAAATTATATGCAAAATTTCTTATTTATTTTATATAGAAAATCTCAGGTTATTACAGTCACAGGTTGGTATCAAAGTATTAGGTTATAAAACTTAAGGGGGGAAGAACCTTAGGCTAATAACCTCGTTAGGAAAGGAAAAGTCCGAAGAAAGTTAACTCGGGTCAAATGAGTTAATAAGGTATTGAGAAAACTCAGTACCAAAAGATCTAAAAGATGGAAAGTAACCCTGAATGAATTAAATGTGATTTGTGCTTATATTATTGTGTATTATATACTAATCAATTTGTTATGTGTTATTGTATATGTCAATCGATAGTCTAATGTATAGGGATATACATGTGGTAAGCGAGGAGTCCGTGAATAGAGTAGAGCCAGTACCTATGCCTGTAGCGGAGATACCTTTAGTGATTCTAGAAGAATCAAAGCTCGAGGAGTATTTCTCAGAGGAGGACTATTCGGAGGAGACTATGGGAATAACATCATATCTGAATATTATGATAGATGTAGAGGATGATATGGAGGTAACATCGATTAATACTGGTGATGCACGCTTTGTAGAGTCAACAATATGCGAGAGACAATGAGGGCAATGTACCTCTCGATGCTTGTAGTAACATGAATATGCAATCGCACAATATGGTGTAGCACCAGAAGGAAGAGATCAATGATCTCTATGGGGCCAAAGAGTCTGCAGAGTCAGACTATGAGATAGAGCATGATGAGAAAGTGCTCGTGACGGACAAGGCTAGGGATTATAAGAACGAGGTCGTAGAACTTCGTAAGAAACTGGTTGAGAAAGACCAGAAGATAACACGAATGTCATATATAAATGACTGTGCGCACGAGGATTTCAAGCTTAAAATAGCTTGTTATTCTATTAAGTTGGGACAGACTCGACATACAATAAGTTGAGATATTGTGTTGATTCTAGATAACAAGAAGCATGAGAATGCTGTTAGATAGTATTAGAAGTTAGAATGGTAAATACTTTTGTGTAGTGATGTAAAACCCTCTTTGTATAATTAAAGGGTAGTGTTTTTGGTAAATCCCAATTTTTGTGAAAGTCTATCGCGGGATATAAATGTAATTGCTTTTGGCTATGGAAACCAAGTTGTAAATAGTCTTGAACTTTAAAGAAGCATATTAATATAAGAAAGTTTTTCTCTTAATGTGCTTTGTTATGTATGAGTTATTGTTCAGTTGTTTGATGACTAGTAACCAAGTAAGTTAATAAGTAATAACGAGATTTTTCTTTATTAAACAGAAATGCCGCCAAGAAGAAGACAACGTAATCAAGAGGCGGAATCGCATAACGATAATCAGGGGGGTCCTAATAACCCTATGCAAGAGTTCGTTAATTTATTAACTACGCATTTAACCAATGAGGGTAGAGCACCATGAGACCTAGGGTAGCCTGTACAACTACCTTTAAGGAATTTAAAAGTGTAGGTCCACCTGCGTTCAAGGGAACGACGGACCCAATGGAGGCCCAGACATGGGTCAAGGAAATAGAAAAGGCATTTGTAATTATGAACATAGTCGAGGCGCAAAAGACTTCTTTTGCGACCTACATGATGAAGGGGGAAGCCAACTAATGGTGGGAGGCTTACCAGGGTGGGGCTAGAGCTAATGTCGTCACATGGGAACAGTTCAAGAAGGTATTCTTCGAGAACTACTTCCCTACTAGCATGCAAGGGAGAATGGAGATTAAGTTCCTAGAACTTAAGCAAGGGGACATGACGGTTCCCCAATATGCGGCCAAATTCAATGAATTGGCAAGGTTTGCTCCACACCAAGTGAACATGGAGGAGAGAAAGGCACGTAGGTTTGAGCAGGGCCTGAAACCCTGACTCTATAGTAGGATTTCGATTTTTCAGAGTGCGTCCTATGGGACCATTATGGAAAAGGCGATAATAGCAGAGGGTGGTAGTGAGGCGTTGACCCAATACCACAAGGAACGAAAGAATAAGGGTAAATGAGAGGGATGAAATAAGGCAGAGATTGCCAGTGGTAGTGGCAACATGCCTAAGAGGAAGAATTTTAACCCTGGGAATATTGGGGTGAAACCAGGGGATCCTAAACGTAGGATGGAGGCATGCAAGACATGCGGCAAGACTCATATGGGAGTCTGTCTAAAAGGGAAAACGGGTTGTTATAATTACGGGTAGGAGGGTCACATATCTCCCAATTGTCCTAATCCTAAGAAAAGCCGTGGCTGTTTTATCTGTGGGTCGATGGACCACATGGCAAGAAATTGCCCGAAGAAGGGGGCAGAGGGTAGTAAGGGTTCTGGTAGTGGTAATTTAGTCATTACTGGACCAACACCATCATTGGGTAGACCTTCAGCCCGAACATTTAATATGACTATCCAAGATGCGATTGCATCAACGGATGTAGTAGCAGGTATCATTCCGGTCAATGAAATAAATGCTTATGTGTTATTTGACTCGGGTGCTACTTGTTCTTTTATAGCATGTGTATTTGCTAAGCAACTGAGATTAAATCCTGAAAAGTTAGAAATACCTTTAGATGTTAAGGTAGCAAACGAGGAGATAATTCCCATTGAAAACATTCATAGGAATTATTTCGTAGATATTAGGGGTAACAAATTATTGGTAGATCTTTTATCGATAAGGTTAAGAGAATTCGATGTAATTCTAGGTATGCATTGGTTAATTAACCATAGAACGATAATAGACTGTCATAGAAAGAGTGTAAACCTAAGGCTTTCTAAGAAACCTGAGGTGGTGTTTTATGGTAATAAATCACCGAGACGTTCTTGTTGTCTAACCATGACACAAGCTAGGAAGATGTTGAAGAAGGGGTGTAAGGGTTACATGTGCCATGTTGTGGATACCCAAAGAGTGGGAGCATCATTGGAACAGATATAGCGGTAGTTCAAGAGTTTGCGGATGTGTTTAGGAGGAGTTACCCTAAGATTCCGCCGATAGAGATGTAGAAATTTGTGATTGATTTCTTGCCGGATGCGACACTGATTACAAAAGGCACCATATAGGATGGCGCCAGTAGAGATGAAGGAGTTAATGGTTTAATTACAGGAACTATTAGATAGAAAGTACATTCAACCGAGTGTGTCTCCTTGGGGAGCACCGATATTATTTGTAAAGAAGAAGGATGGGTCGTTACGACTTTGTATCGACTATCGAGAGTTGAATAAGTTAACGATTAAGAATAAATACCCGTTGCCCAGGATCGATGATCTATTTGAACAGTTAAAAGGGGCAAAATATTTTTCTAAGATAGATTTGCATACGGGGTATCATCAACTGAAGGTGAGGAAGGAAGATGTACCTAAGACGGCGTTCAGAACTCGTTATGGGCATTACGAGTTTCTGGTTATGTCGTTTGGGTTAACGAATGATGTTGCCTCTTTTTCAGTTGTAACAAAAGAGCTCTAACTCATGCAAGCATACATGTGTCAACAAGTAATACAAAACAAGTAAAGTATCGATCCCACAGGAAAAGTTGTTTAATTTAAATTACTATTCATCAATTAAATCACTATATTTATATGCTCAAACTAATGACTATGATTGGTTTGTTACTCTAATCGCAAATAACAACTAAAACAATAATAAAGATGTAATAAATCAAATATGAAAGTAATGGGATCCTAACTTCATTTAATGTTTCATCTAATCACTACTATCATGCAAGACTTGTTCACATATCACAGGAAAGTAGCCAAGAGCACTAAAAGAGTCATAGCCATTTTTCAATGCACTATGACCTACTTACACAGCATCCACAAGCGATAGACTTTATATAATCATCAATATAACCAAAATCACTATATGTCTATGTGAAATTGCAATCATATTGAATTTAAGCATAAGCCCTTATTCTAACTCATACGGTGACACAGTATATGTCTATCTGGTTCACGAAATACACAAGCCATATAAAATAGCCCCATATACGTATGCTATCATGATTACAATCCATACTTGCATGTTCATTGTCAATTCCATACAAGTACTAAAAGTGAATGGTGATCAAGCATTCATACATACAAAACAATCATGATAAAAATCCCATATGATATGTAAAACAACCCAGCATTCAAGCATGCAATCAAACTACATATTAAAATCCGTTAGAATCCCATAATGGAGTTTAGTTCATGACTGAACCAAAAGCCATTATGGGATCAAAGCTAAACATGGCTAATAAGAAAACAATTGAAAGATGAAAGATATAAACGATCCAACCAATTGCTAATTATAATCCACTATTAACATTCATATCCTCATAAAAATCCAGCAAAATAATAATAATAATCCACAATGATAGAAAATCCCAAGAAGAAATAGAAGAGTAGAGTTTAGACTTCGCTCTACGTTGGAATCTCTCCCTAGAGTGTAAACCCTAGTTACTAAATGAAAAATACGTAAAACTGAATAATCATCCCTTTGACACCAGTCAGCAATCATTTAAAAACCAATTACAACCCTTTTAATTAAAAATTAAAATAAAATAAATCGGCTGACTATAAGCATCGCACGCATGCGCAGGCGCCTCCCCAAGTGTAATCCTCATGCGCTTGCGCTGACTTGCGATGAGTAATGTTGTCCAAAGAAAGTGCTTTCGCTTGGACATGGCGTCCCCTAGCTTGTCCTACCGCCCGGCTTCTGCAATGTTTAGTCCTGGTTCTGCTGTTGTACTGATCTGTTCCGCTGCTCCTTCCTTTGTCCATCCACGCTTAATCTTTTGCTCCACTTGATCTTCATGCCACGCATATCACAGCTTGTGCCTCGCTTCACGCATCCATTCGCCTCGTGCCTTTTAATTCCACCAACTTAGGCCATTTCCTGCACTTTTTCACCAAAAGGAGTTTTAAGTATATGCAATGCAAAATAACATGAAATACAACTAAAACACACTAAAATTTACTTGAGATGGGCATAGTTCGCGTGAATTGGTATTCCATAAGTAGGTATAAAACCCACTTATCAAATACCCCCAAACTTGAGCTGTTGCTTGCCCTCAAGCAATGCATACTAATGAACAATGAAAATGCAGCTATATTACTATGCAACTAAATTATGATGCAACTAGTCCAACAGTGTTCCTGCTATCACAGAAATTCAATTCAAAATGCCTCAACGGATTTTTCTAGGTTCAAGAATACAGATTCAAACCAAATTATAGGCATAATGTCGTACACTCAGATAATTCATAAATGCTATAGATATGCTGTGTGTGTGTGTGTGTTATGTTTACCAAAACTTGATTTAATCAAAGAATACACATACTAAATTACTCAAAATAGAAAATTATAGTTTAAATCAAGACTCATGTATACATATGCAATGAAGACTATTCCAACATATCAAAACAAACTGAGGTTCAACAATGGGCTTAACTGCTTTAGTTTTACTCACGAGGGCGATTTTTGCACTTTCCCGCGGTGTTTATTGCTATTTTTTTTTCACATGACTGTGCAATGTCTTACTCCATTAGGCAACACTGCTACCCCTTAGCGAGCTTTCAACCAACGACTCCCAGACCATGAAAGACCTTAGGGCGCTAGGTGTAGAGATAATCCCCTTGGGCATACTTACTCAAGTAGCCAGGGCCCCGAAATAAGACTAGCCACATTATTACTATTTTATTTTTTTAATTTTTTCTATACATAGATACCCATGTTTGCCCAAAGTTTAAAAATCAATGTTTTAACCCGTCTAAGTTCACTTTCCACATATTTCCATTTTTAAAACTACATTTTCTATCGAGCAATGCAACACGTAATTCTTATACCTACAAGTGATTGTGAACACATTCGTGCAAACCGACAGCATTTAAACAACAACATGAATTTCATCGTGTAAAATGTTATAGCAAGGTTCATGTTATCCAACGTACTCAAACATCTTTCAAAAATTCACTATCATCATCGGCTAGACAAAAATTTCCATATGGCAAGAATTGTGAGACATGCAATACTAAAAATGAACATGCAAATAAACATACAACTCTATGCAAAAATAAACTATATGATGCAAACATTAAACTAATCATGCAAAAACAACTACATGAAACTATACTACTTCCCCAATACCCCCAAACTTATATTATTCAATGCCCCATTGAATGAAGGTAAAGGGTAACGAAAAACTCCCCTAATGATCGGTGGTACCACCCTCCTCGTGGTGAATACAGTGGTGGATATGGCATCTGATCCCAACTCGAGGCCATTCTCGCATCGTTCTGGTCAGCAAAAAAGCTGCGACCAAGGCCCTCGTGAGTCCCTTCACAAACGTTCTGAAAGTATCATACATGGCATCGACTTTTTTCTCAAACCTTCGGAGTTGGCGATCACCATGGACAGCAGGTGCGTGCATGGACGGGCCTGCCTCATCTGTTTGAGGTGGTTGCTGTGACGTCTCTAGGAAAGTAGGCTGAATGATAAAACCTAATCCTCGCGGATGTGGTTCACCACCTGTCCAATCCTTGAATTTTTCAATGGTGGCATGAGTTATGTCGTGGCTCGGGTTCTGCAGCTGCTCATTAGTCCATGGGACTCCTTGTTGGGTACAGAGCATGGCTACCACAGATGCATGTGGATACTCCAAGTAGTGCTCCCCCGTATATAACACAACATGTTTTGATGAATTAAATGGCCTACATCAATGTACTTGCCTTTTATGATACCCCAAAAAATAATAGCACGCTTAATGGTGATTGCATGGTGGTGAGATGACGGAACTAGCTTGGCACAGATAAACAAATTCCACGCTTGGGCATAACGATTCAAGGCGGACGATGGAAAAGATTTTGGCTCAGTTGTCCCTGCCTTATAATTCCATTTGGTGCCCGGAATACACAATTCAGCAATCACTACTGCCATATCTATTTCTAAATGTGCACTATCTACCCAATTAGCAGACTCGGTGGGTGGGGCGTCATGTATGTTGAAAACTGCTTTGATCGTTGCAAGTCAAAAATCCACCTGCTCTCCTCGAACCAGCGTTATTCCTGCTATTATCATTTCCTTAGCATTCACATAGAATTCACGAACAATCCCCATGGGGATAGGCATATGAGATACAGTCAAGCCAACCCAGCCTCTTTCTCGTATCATATACCAGAGCTGGCCATCTTGCTTCTCAGGTAGAAGTCCCCGTTCCTTCACAAAAGATTTGGCCACAATCCAATAATAGTCCTGTTGGGCGTCCAAACTGATAAACTTCCTATGGTCCACGACGTCCTTTTCTTGGTTATCGGAGGAAGATGCTGATGAAGAAGAGATGGAGATTGAGCGTGCTCTTTTTAAACCCATGTGCGGATGATAGAGAGAATGCCGAAGAATTGGTTGATGAGCGTACCACCACCCTTACTGCTTCACAACCTAAGCAAAAACCCTAGATTTATGCCAGGGGAAAGATTCATGGGTATGAGCTTGGAGGAGAGCTTAGGAGTCTTATGATTATGGGAAAACAGAAATATATTTCTATTATGGCAAGTGAGAGACCAAATAAAGCCCGACTCGGTTTTTCGCTTTTAAAATTAAAAAAAAAATTCCACGCCGGATGTTGCTCGCGGCCGCGCGAGGTTTTAATGGGCTGGGTGGGTGGTTGGAAAATCTGGTCTGGCATACATATCGTCTTGGTAGCGGTCTCATCTTGAAATTGTTGTGTGCGTGGCGTCCCCGCGATACACTGATCGCTAGTTTACTCCCAATCTGCCTAGCACACTTGAAGATACCTACATCACACCATTTACCCGTGTCAATGAGTGAACTCCGGAATAAGCATAGATGAACAAGTAAATTCTATACAATACTAACACACTATCCAATACAGACTCTATTACACATTAACGTATGCTCAACATAGCCATCTATTAAGAATGAAATAAAGATGAACTGGCTAAATACCATACTGAATAAAAAAAATAGAGATAGAGATAATGGGTTGTCTCCCATCCAACGCCAAGTTATAGTTAATTAGCTTGACTGTCTCAGATGCTCACGTCGATGAAAGAATTGAGGCGACTTTCTGTCTGTCTACCTCACCACCAAAGTAATGCTTCAAGCGATGTCCATTCACCTTAAAAGGCTTGTCTGGAAACGTATCGAATATTTCAATTGCACCATGTGAAAAAACAGTTTTCACTGTAAATGGCCCTGACAATTTAGATTTCATCTTCCTGGGAAAGAGTTTAAGTCTGGAGTTATAAAGAAAAACCCTTTGTCCCGATTCAAATGCTCTCTCAATGATTTTTTGGTCATGCCATTTCTTCACCTTCTCCTTGTACAGCTTCGAATTCTCATATGCCTGTAATCTGAATTCATCCAACTCATTGAGTTGGATTAGGCGTTTCTCCCTAACAGCTTTCAAATCAAAATTGAGCTTTCAAATTGCCCAATATGCTTTATGCTCTAATTCCATAGGAAGGTGGCAGGCTATTCCATACATGAGCTGAAAAGGTGACATACCCAACGGCGTCTTATATGCCGTCCTATAAGCCCATATTGCATCATCCAACTTTAACGACCAATCCTTCCTCGTTGGATTCATAACTTTTTCCAGGATTCTTTTAACTTCTCGATTCGACACTTCAGCTTGGCCATTCTTTTGTGGATGATATGCTGTAGCAATGCGATGGTTCACCCCATATTTGGCCAACAAAGCTGTAAACTGCCTGTTGTAGAAATGATTGCCTTCATCACTGATGATAGCCCTTGGAGTCCCAAACCTCGTGAAGATACTTCTATGTAAAAATCTGAGGACAACCTTGGCATCATTTGTCGGAAGAGCTACCACTTCTACCCATTTCGAGACATAGTCCACGGCTAGCAGGATATAGAGATTTCCGCAGGAAGAAACGAAAGGCCGCGTGAAATCAATTCCCCACACATCAAAAATTTCTACTTCAAGGATTATATTCAATGGCATTTCATTTCTTTTGGAGATGTTCCCCACTCACGACATCTATCACAATTTGGACAAAATCAGATGCATCCTTGAAAATTGTCGGCCAGTAGAATCCTACTTGTAGTATTCTGGCCGCTGTTCTTTCACCACCATAGTGACCTCCATACACAGTAGAGTGACAATCCTGCAGAATCCTCTCGGTCTCGCTATACGGAATACACCTTCTTATCATTTGATCAGAACACTGTTTAAACAAATAAGGCTCATCCCATATATACCATTTGACATCATGCAGAAATTTCTTCTTTTGATAACCCACCAAGTCAGAAGGTACCATCTTACTCACCAAATAGTTCGCGTAGTCTGCAAACCATGGCACTTCCCTTTTCACCACAAACAACTGCTCATCTGGAAAGGATTCATTGATTAAAACCTTGTCGTCTGCCTCCCTTTTCGGATTCTCAAGTCGAGATAAGTGGTCCGCCACTTGGTTTTCAGTGCCCTTCATGTCCTTGATCTCCAAATCAAATTCCTACAGTAATAAAATCTATCTGATCAACCGGGGCTTTGCATCCTTCTTTGCCACTAAATGTCGAATTGTTGCGTGATCCGTATACACTATCACCTTTGTGCCAATCAAATATGCTCGAAATTTATCAAAGGCGTACACCACTGCCAATAACTCTTTCTCTGTGATGGTGTAATTCAACTACGCATCTGTAAGGGTCTTGCTGGCATAATAAATCACATAAAACATCTTCTCTTTCCTCTGCCCCAAAGCAGCCCCTACGGCGTAATCACTGGCATCACAGATCGCCTCAAATGGCAATTCCCAACTGCGCGGTAATAATTGGTCTTCAACATTAATTTCCTTTTAGGTGCTCAAATGTCTTTAACGCACGCGCCGCATCAAAGTTAATCACAGATCCTTCTCCAATAAACCGCATGATGGTTTAGTTATCTTGGAGAAGTCCTTGATAAATCTGCGGTAGAAACTCGCATGTCCCGTAAAGTCATGAACACCTTTTTACCAAGTAGGTGGTGGCAATTTCTCTATAGTTTCCAGCTTTGCCCTATCTACCTCGAGTCCTTTCTTCGACACTTTGTGTCCCAGTATGATTCCTTCTTGTACCATAAAATGGCACTTTTCCCAGTTCAGTACTAGATTTGTTTTAACACACCGATTTAAAACCATCACTAAATTCTCAAGACATAGATCAAACGAGTCCCCAAAGACTAAGAAGTCATCCATAAATACTTCCACATTCTGCTCCACCATATCTGAAAATATAGCCATCATGCATCTCTGAAAGGTGGCTGGAGCATTGCATAACCCGAAGGACATTCTTCTGAAAACGAATGTGCCGTAAGGACATGTGAAAGTTGTCTTTTCCTAGTCTTCTGGAGATAAAATAATTTGATTATAGCCCGAATAATAGTCCAGAAGGAAATAATACTCATGACCTGCTAATCTGTCCAACATCTGATCAATGAATGGGAGTGGAAAATGATCTTTCCTTGTAGCTTTGTTAAGCCTGCGGAAGTCCATGCAGACTCTCCACCCTGTCACTGTTCGTGTTGGAATCAACTCATTATTCTCATTTGTCACTACGGTCATGCCACCCTTTTTCGGTACACACTGCACTGGGCGAATGCATGAGCTGTCTGAGATCAGATAGATTATTCCTGCATCCAGCCATTTCAGTACCTCTTTCTTTACCACTTCTTTCATTATCGGATTAAGTCTCCTTTGTTGCTCAACCGACGGCTTACTCTCATCTTCCATCAGGATCTTATGCATGCAAAACGAAGGGCTGATTCCTTTGATATCTGCTATGGTCCAGCCAATAGCTAATTTGAACTCTTGAAGCACTCGTAGCAGTTTTTTTTCCATAAAAGATGTTAATGCAGAAGAAATAATCACAGGTAGCTTTGAATCTTTATTTAAAAATGCATACCTGAGATGTTCTGGAAGTGGTTTTAATTCAAGTTCTGGAGGTGTCTCAAGAGATGGCTTTAATTTTACTGAGGATTCTCCAGCTTTTGTCAATGGCTCAACAGGTGTTCTGAATTTCCTGACTTATGGAGTAGTATCCAGATATTGCACAAGTTCGTCAAGTTCCTCGTCCTCTAAATATGAATTTTCAGCAATTACACTCCTCAAAGTTCATCATCCACTAGACTCTGTACTTCATCATTTACGACCTGATCCACCAAATCAACCTGGAAACATTCCTCTTCATCTGCTGGAAACTTCATAGCTTTGAAAACATTAAAGGTGACCTCTTGATCATGAACACGTATAGTGAGTTCCCCCTTCTGCACATCTATCAGAGTCTTTCCTGTAGCTAAGAATGGTCTTCCCAATATGATTGGTATATTTTTATCTTCCTCGTAATCCAAAATGATGAAGTCAGCCGGAAAGATAAATCTGTCCACCTTCACTAATACATCTTCAACAATTCCCCGTGGATATGTGATGGATCTGTCAGCTAGCTGCAAAGAAATGTTTGTTGGCCTTGGATCCGGTAATCCCAATTGATTAAATACTGACAAGGGCATCAAATTTATGTTTGACCCAAGATCACATAAACACTTTTCAAAATTCATCTTCCCGATTGTGCACGGGATTATGAAATTGTCCAAATCCTTCAGCTTCGGAGGTAACTTCTGCTGAAGCACTGCACTGTATTCCTCTGTCAAGGCTACTGTCTCAAATTTATCTAACCTCCTTTTCCTTGACAATATACCCTTCATGAACTTTGCATAGCTTGGAATTTGTTCCAATGCCTCGGCGAAAGGTATATTGATTTGCAGCTTTTTAAATATCTCCAGAAACTTGCTGAATTGCTTATCTTCCCTTTTCTTATTTAATCTTTGCGAAAACGGAACTTGAAGGTGAATTGGTGGTACTGAACTCTTAAGCTTCTCCTCTGAACCTGCTTTATCTTTCTCTTCCTGCTGAACTTCAGAATTTTCCAGATTTTTTCCTCGTCAATCACTGCTTCGCTTTCACATGCAGTGCCTTCGACCTCCTCAAGATAATTGGGCGCTGTATGACTTTGCATTGTCTGCAGTGTTTTCCCAGCACCTCAATGTGATAGCTTGACACTCGTTCCTTCCCGCCTCTTCGTGGATTTATTTACAGACATTACTCGTGAATGAACCACAGGGCTGCTTTGTAAGCATGTTCGCCATCTACCCCATATGAGTTTCCAGATTCTTTATAGCCACTGCTTGGCTTTTGATCATAACTTCTGTATTTGCCATGTATTTCATCATCATCTCCTCCATTTCTGATTTCTTTTCTTGCTGAGGTGCAGCTGGAGGGTGATGTTGTTGTTGTTGAGAAAATCCCGGTGGAAAAGGTGGTCGAGGATTAAACTGTGGCTGAGCTGGTTGTGACTGAAACTGATTATTTGTTTGAAACTGATTCTGCTGATTCCCTTGGTTATTTGACCAACTAAAGTTTGGATGATTTCGATTCTTGGGGTGGTATGTGTTCTGAAACTGACCTTGGTCTTTTCTGTAATTGCTCACATACTGTACCAACTCCGAGCTGATAGCACATTGATCTGTCGAGTGTGACCCCGCACAAATCTCACATACAAAGGCAACCGTCTTCGTTTTACCTTCTGTTAATGTATCTATTTTCTTCGCCATGGTCGCCATCTCATGTCTTTGACAACAATCATGCGATAACATCTACTTCAACACACCTGCAACCTTGGGCTATGGCATTCGAGATGTAGGATTCTAAAAATAGTTTGATGTCATTGTCTCGATAAGGTCATAGGCTTCCTCATAGCTTTTTGCCCATAATGCCCCTCCTGCAGCTGCATCTACAATCGGTCTCGACTGCCATCCCAATCCATTATAAAATGTGTTAATCACCATCCAATCTGGCATACCGTGATGTGGACACTTTCTCAGCATCTCTTTATACCTCTCCCATGATTCATATAAGGACTCGCCCTATTGTTGCTCAAACTCAGAGATAGCTGTCCTCATCTTTGCAGTCTTAGCCATTGGGAAAAACTTGGCTAAAAATTTATGTGCTAAGTCCTCCCATGTAGTTATAGATCCCGTTGGCAAAGAATGAAGCCAACTTCTTGCTTTATCCCTCAATGAGAATGGGAATAGCCTAAGTCTGATAACATCCTTCGTCACACCGTTGAATCTGAATGTATCAAAATTTTGATGAAACTCAACAGGTGTTCATTCGGATCATCTGTAGCGGCACCCCCAAACTGTACCGAATTTTGTACCATCTGAATAGTGCCCGTTTTTATCTTGAATGTATTGGCTGTTATCGCTGGTCTGCCGATGCTAGACTATAATCCATTAATATTGGGCATGGAATATTCCTTCTGAGCCCTATGCTCCTCTCTTTGCTCTTCTCCTTGTACCTCGGCTGCCATATTAGTTGTGGTACTTTCTAACTGTGCTTGAAAATTTCTACGAACACTCGCTTTCCAACCTCTCCCATTTATGTTGTCCTGAATAGGTGTTAAGTCAGGGTTGGATGACCGCGTGCGCATAAAAATTTATACAAGTTCCTGAAACAAAAACATAATTAAAAATGGAAATGAGATAAGAATAGATTTGTCTAAGTCATACAATATAGCTTAAAACTAATGATGATAATAATAATTTAAACGCCTTTCCCTGGCAACGACGCCAAAAACTTGTTGCCTCTTTTTCAGTTATAACAAAAGAGCTCTAACTCATGCAAGCATACATGTGTCAACAAGTAATACAGAGCAAGTAAAGTATTTATCCCACGGGGAAAGTTGTTTAATTTAAATTACTATTAATCAATTAAATCACTATATTTATATGCTCAAACTAATGACTATGATTGGTTTGTTACTCTAATCGCAAATAACAACTAAACAATAATAAAGATGTAATAAATCAAATATGAAAGTAATAGGATCCTAACTTCATTTAATGTTTCATCTAATCACCACTATCATGCAAGACTTGTTCACATATCACAGGAAAGTAGCCAAGAGCACTAAAAGAGTCATAGCCATTTTTCAATGCACTATGACCTACTTACACAGCATCCATAAGTGATAGACTCTATATAATCATCAATATAACCAAAATCACTATATATCTATGTGAAATTGCAATCATATTGAATTTAAGCATAAGCCCTTATTCTAACTCATACGGTGAAACAATATATGTCTATCTGGTTCACGAAATACACAAGCCATATAAAACAGCCCCATATACGTATGCTATCATGATTACAATCCATATTTGCATGTTCATTGTCAATTCCATACAAGTACTAAAAGTGAATGGTGATCAAGCATTCATATATGCAAAATAATCATGATAGAAATCTCATATGATATGAAAAACAACCCAGCATTCAAGCATGCAATCAAACTACATATTAAAATCCGTTAGAATCCCATAATGGAGTTTAGTTCATGACTGAACCAAAAGCCATTATGGGATCAAAGCTAAACATGGCTAATAAGCAAACAATTGAAAGATGAAAGATATAAATGATCAAACCAATTGCTGATTATAATCCACTATTAACATTCATATCCTCATAAAAATCCAGCAAAATAATAATAATAATCCACAATGATAGAAAATCCCAAGAAGAAATAGAAGAGTAGAGTTTAGACTTCGCTCTACGTTGGAATCTCTCTTAGAGTGTAAACCCTAGTTACCAAATAAAAAATACGTAAAACTAAATAATCATCCCTTTGACACCAGTCAGCAATCATTTAAAAACCAATTACAACCCTTTTAATTAAAAATTAAAATAAAACAAATCAGCAGCTACAGGAATTGCGCGCGGCCGCGCGCTCCCCAAGTGTAATCCTCGCGTGGGCGCGCGACTTGTAGTAGGTAATGTTGTCCACCAGTCTTTGGCATGGTATGCGATCCCCTAGCTTCTCCTGCTGCTACGGCTTCTCGCAATGTTGAGTCCTGGTTACTGTTCTTTGATCTTGATCTCATTCATTGCTCCTTCCTTTGTCCATCCACGCTTAATCTTTTGCTCCACTTGATCTCCATGCCACACATATCACAGCTTGTGCCTCACTTCATGCATCCATTCGCATCGTGCCTTCTAATTCCACCAACTTAGGCCGTTTCCTGCACTTTTTCACCAAAAGGAGTGTTAAGTATATGGAATGCAAAATAACATGAAATGCAACTAAAACACACTAAAATGTACTTGAGATGGGCATAGTTCGCGTGAATTAGTATTCCATAAGTAGGTATAAAACCCACTTCTCAAATGCGCCAGCCGCATTTATGGATATGATGAACAGAGTGTTCAAGCAGTATTTGGACAAGTTCATTGTAGTGTTCATTGATGATATTCTAGTCTATTCTAAGATGCCAGAAGATCATGCTGAACATTTAAGGATAGTGTTGGAAACACTACGAAGGGAGGAGTTATATGCGAAATTCACTAAGTGTGAATTTTGGCTTGAATGAGTGCAATTTCTAGGACATGTTATAGATAAAGATGGCATATCCGTAGATCCAGTGAAGGTGGAAGCGGTGAATGAGTGGGAGAAACCGAAAATGACAATTGAGGTTCAGAGTTTTCTAGGGTTAGCAGGATACTATAGAAGGTTCATTCAGGACTTTTCTAAAATAGCTACTTCGTTGACGAATCTGACAAGAAAGTCGGTGAAGTATGAGGGGACAGAAAAATATGAAAATAGTTTTCAAGAACTAAAAAGGAGGTTGATTGAGGCACCTGTATTATCCTTACCAGATGATACAGGGAATTTTGTAGTTTATAGCGATGCTTCGCATAGAGGACTGGGTTGCGTGCTCATGCATCATGGCAAGGTCATTGCGTACGCGTCACGCCAATTAAAGGATTATGAAAAGGTCTATCCTACTCATGACCTAGAATTGGCAGCAGTAGTGTTTGCCTTCAAAATATGGAGACATTATTTATACGGAGAAAAGTGTGAGATATACACGGACCATAAAAGTCTGAAATATATCTTCACACAGAAGGAGTTGAATATGAGGCAGCGAAGATGGTTAGAATTGATAAAAGATTATGACTGTGATATCTTGTATCATCCCGGGAAAGTGAACGTAGTAGCCGACGCGTTAAGTCGGAAGGGTAGAGAAAAGTTGTCAATGTTAACGACTCAGAATGAGTTAATAACGGAGATAGCAAGAATGGAGTTAGAAGTTAAGTTACCGATTGAAACAGTGGATATGTTATTCTCAATGGAGACCCAACCAACGATAGGGGAACGGGTTAAGGAAGTACAGATGAGTACAGAAGAATGTGAGCGAATGAAAAAGATAATGAAGGATGACGTGAAGACTAAGTATAACCTTGATAAAGAAGGTTTACTTTGTTTTGAAGGAAGAATTTGGATTCCAAATAATTCTAACTTAAAAGAAGAGATTATGTGTGAGGCTCATAGTTTGAGGTACTCGATACATCCGGGTAGTACTAAGATGTATCAAGACCTTCGTCAAAACTTTTGGTGGCCGAACATGAAGAGGGAGATCGTAGAATATGTTAATAAGTGCTTAACTTGTTAAAAAGTTAAGGCTGAGTACCAAAGACCGAGTGGGTTGTTGCATCCACTAGAAATTCCGGAGTGGAAATGAGAGCATATCACCATGGACTTTGTGGTGGGACTTCCAACAACAAAAAAAGGATATGATGCTATTTGGGTGATAGTGGATCGGTTAACCAAATCGGCTCATTTTTTACCAATAGGAATTAGGTATAACCTAGAATAGTTAGCTAAGATGTATGTCAAAGAAATCATTTCTAGACATGGAGTACCTGTTTCGATTGTGTCTGATCGTGATCCACGATTCACGTCAAACTTTTGGAGGAGTTTGCAAGAGCAATTGGGAACGCATTTGAGATTGAGTACGGCGTATCATCCACAGACGGATGGACAAAGTGAACGGACCATTCAAACGCTAGAAGACATGTTAAGATCTTGCGTTATGGATTTTTAAGGAAGTTGGGATGAACATCTACCTTTAGTAGAATTCGTGTACAACAATAGTTTTCACGCTAGTATAGGCATGCCGCCTTACGAAGCGTTGTATGGTAGGAAGTGCAGAACACCACTTTGCTGGGATGAAGTAGGTGAACGTTGAATGTTGGGACCTGAGATGGTGTAATAAATGGCAGATATGGTTGAGTTAATAAGAACCCGATTGGTAGCGGCTCAAGATAGAAAAAGAAAGTATGCAGATCCTCATCGAGAGAATAGGGAATTTGAAGTAGGATCGTATGTCTTTCTAAAAGTGTCGCCTTGGAAGGGGAAGATACGTTTTGGGAAGAAAGGGAAGTTAAGTCCAAGGTTCATAGGACCTTTTGAAATTTTAAGAAGGGTAGGAGAGGTAGCTTATGAAGTAGCTTTACCTCCAGGGATGGAAAGAATACACAATGTGTTTCACGTGTCAGTGTTGCGTCCTTATAAACTGGACTACAAACAAGTAATATAATATGAATCTATTCAAGTAGAAAAAGACTTAACATATGAAGAACTTCTGATTTAGATTATTGATAGGAAGGAAGAGGTCTTGAGAAATAAAGTAATACCTTCAGTAAAGGTAATTTGGAGTAACCACGATGCTAAAGAAGCAACGTGGGAGCTCGAAAGTAAAATGAAGGAAAAGTTTCCTCATTTGTTTATGTTAGAATAGCAAGATTCTGGGGACAGAATCCTTATAAGGAGGGAAGAATGTAACGCCCGAGAATTTTGGATTTTTAATTAATTAAATTTTTATTTGATTATGTGGATTAAATAAATTTAATTGATTAATTATGTGAGTAAGGTGTTTGTAGGTCGTTCTATGACCTAGAATGTGTGAATGTGGTTAGTATTCTTGCTATGTGCTAGGATTAATTGTTTTGAATTATCAAGACGAAAAGGAATGTTTTCTGAGAAGTTTCCAGTAAAAACATTATTCATCCGATTTCGTTCGAAGCTTAGGTTCGAAATTCTGAGAAACGCGTAATGATAGAATATGAAGATATTATGGAATATCTAATAATATTTCCGTTATGGCAAATGAAGTTTTCGCCTGCAGACTTAAAACCTAAGGGTTTGTGAAAGTGATTTTCGAAAGGGAAATGTAATGCGTGTACTCATTTTGGTTATAATATGTATGAGATACTAGTATTATTCTAGTTAGAATATGAGTATGATATTAAGGATGGTACGATGTATAATACAAATATTGTATGAGTACTAAACGAAGGGAATACGGAAGTTATACGCGTAGAATAAGAGAAGTTCTAATGGATTATGAGTTAAAGATTTGGTAGAATTCAATTGGACTTTGATTAAAAGCAAGCCCAATGAATTAAGTAAGCAAGCCCAAGTCAAGGCCCAATATTAAAATAAGACAAGCCCAATCCAAGAAGTTAAACCGCGGGTCGAACCGAAGGATCACGGGATGGGTAAAATCCATGGTGCAACCCATGGGATGAACCAAGAGGGAGGTGGGCTGGCCACTTGGCCACCAAGTAAAGTGATTACTTGGTGGCTAAGTTGAAAAGGAGGTGGAATAGTAAGGAGGTGGCCACTTTGTCCATTATGCCCTCCATTTGGAAATCCTATAAATGCAAAGCTAGAGTTGGACTTTTAGTGTTTTACAAACATTGTCCAATATATATTGAGAGAGAGAAGGAGCTAGAAATACCTAATCAATCTACTTCCAAGCAAACCATAAGACGTTTATCAAAAACGTGAAGAACGACAAAGGTAATATCTCGTAAACCTTAGTCTTCATCTCTTTCAATTTCTTTCTCGTAGAGATTGGGAATTGGTAGAGCGTGTTTAGTGAGGAGTAATAAGAATGTCTATTAATATTGAAAACATTGATAAGTCATGACCAAATGAAAATCGTAAGTGTTTACGTGAGTGAAAAACCGAAGAAAGTTAGGAACGTAAACTTAGTTGTGATCGGACGATTCAAAAACAATCATAGCTAGGGTATGTGCATATTGTTTGGTTACGATGTATATGATGAATCAATGTAGTGTTCCATTTGATTTGGCTTATAGAACCCGAGTAACGAAGTTATGGCGAATTTTGCGAAAATAGACGTTAAACGTCGAAATCATAGAAATCTCGAATTAAGGGTCAAAAGTTGCCGTGTGACTTGAAAGCGTTGGTTTTCAATGTCGACACATGAGATAAGGTATTTAAGAGTTGTGGACGCAAGAATCGTCTAATTCCGACTTATAACGAAGAAAACGAGTATTGAACGGTCGAAAACGTTAAATGAACGCTCAAAAATGAACTCAAAGGTGAATTCCGAGTTAACAGATTCGGAAATGTAAAACTCTTATATGAACACGTAAAGGATGTAATTTGTGAGTTGTGGGCTTTCAAATGAGTCAATTCGGATGTAAAACGAACAAATTAGGAAGCCGTGAGTTTTGTTAGAAAAGTAAACTGTTTTGGCCAACGGGTGCACAGGAGTGGCGCCGCAGCGTCAAAACCAGTACAAAAGGTCCGCGCTGCAGCGTCGGATCCGGCCGAGTCCCCTGTTAACTGGTGCCGTAGCGCCGAGTTTATGCTAGGGGTGCCGCGCCGCAGCGCCGACAGTGTAAAAATGTTGACCAAGTTAGGTTTTTGTTCCATTTGAATATAGACCTAAGGTAAGACATTGAAGGTACTTAATGTACATAATAAGACTAACCTTTAATCACTAATAAAGTGATAACGTTAGAAGATTTAGTATAGTTTAATAGAAATTAAACGAAGAACGCAAGAAGGTAATAAAGGAACCATGAATGATGTTCAACGTTGGTAGTTCACCAATGATGATCAAATGTTGGTTAATAACGTAAGGACGTTAACGAGCCGTAACGAAGTATAGAAAGTTGAACTGACTTTATTAACGAAATAAACTCAAGTATGACATAGAAGATAAAGAAGTTGGTTAGGACAATAAAGTTACTTATTTTGTAACTAATTATAGTGTGCTATGTGAATATATCATGTAGATCCTGTAAAGACTGAGAATTGATTGAATATTATATTCGAAGACGCTTAAAGGCAAGTCTTTCTTAACGCTTGTCTAACCTCCATGTTAGCCAAGTTTTCTATGATTCATGTTATAAGATGCATGAATGGTTTTAAAGAAAGAGTCGATGCCTGTTTTAACTCGGCTAGACAAGTATTGAAGAATTGATTGATTTGTTTACAAGTCTTTCGATATAGAACTGTTAACGCTATCCTATGCCAAGTATTTGGTACGGATGTAAAGGTAAGTTTGTATATGAACAAACAAAAGTATTTTCATCGATTATTCAATGGGCACGCGAGGTTGCCAAATGTTAAACGTAAATACATTTAATGGAAGAGTGTTGATCAACATAGAGTACAATAGGCTGATCACCTAGAAGTGCTCGTAAGTAAAGACGGATGGATGGCCTTAGTGCCAGATGTCCTTTTCAAGTATGAAAACGAAAAGAGTATGTTCATGGTCTTTTGACCGGTTCAGAGTTCCTAAGTTATTATATATGCTTGGGAATTGTTGTTAGGAAATGAGAAGTACAATTTAATGTTTCTTAGTGCTTTATAGCTAATTGTTCAGTTATGGAAGAGAAGCATATAATTGCTAATGTGATATTCATATGATTCCTTGTTAAGACTTGCTGAGCTAGTTATGCTCATTCTTGCTTGAACCATATGTTTGCGGCAAAGCTAGAAGCAGGCTAACCGAGAGTTCTAAGAGAGATAAAGGCAAGGTTAAAATGGACAATTGATCGTCCTGTAATAGATTAGTGTATTTGTATGTAATATACTTATGAAGAACAAAGAATGTATTCGGTTATGAACCTGGGAAAGGATTTATTACGAATGTAATAAGAATATAGTAATTACACTCATTTTATTGTTATTCAATGGAATGACTGTATGAATTGTAGTATCGTGGAGCACCATCTGTCGGGTTTGAAGATACCCAAATTTGGGGGCGTCACACTAGTGATCCTAGACAGTTCCTCCCACATCTCAACCCCAAGCTTGTTTAAGTTAAAAACCCGTCATTGTTAGTATTTAGTATCTTAATTGGTAATTGTTAGCATGCTGCTGTATAAATAACTGGTGTTCATTTTCGTTGATAAAGTAACTACTGTTCATGTTGTTTTGAGTTTTATGTGCTGAATAAATCATGGATGCTTTAGACCAGGGTCCCTGAAGGCATATACCGGAAATTGTAGAACAATCAGTCAAAGTCACAGAGATCTTTAAAGAAAATAGTTTGTTAAAAGTCATCATTCATAGTTTTGTTTTTATGCTCAACTAATTTGGCATGTAATTCGAAGAGACAGGTGAACTGAATAAGTTGCCAACAAATTTTTTTTTTATTTCAGACTCCAAAATACTACTAAATAATACCAAGTACTATATGTTAAAGAATGACCACCACACTTTTTCTCTCATTTTGGCTTAGAAGGCAACTATCAACACATATTTCAAAAGGGGGCGCTTGACTCTCACTTTGTCCATACCTCCATTGAGGGGTGTACATTATGCACCGGCTGTGACGCCCCCAAAATAGGTATACAACACCCATTCTGAGTCACAAAATACATGGTACAGAAAGCAAACTACAACTTCAATAATACAATTGTCGTGCAAAATACGACAACACATACTGTGAGTTTAAATACAAATATTGTCTTCTAGACAATATCCACACTCAAATAAGTCCTCATTACAATTATTCAAACACTATTTTACAGAAATAGTGAGGACTGCTAAAACATCTTTCTAGAACCATCACTCCGTACCCCGACTAGTTGCTGCTATGTTCTCACCTCCTGAGAAAAATGGAACAAAAAGGAAAAGGGTGAGGTCAACTAGCCCAGTAAAGAATATTATTGTGACAACCCGGAAATCCGGATTGTCCAAAAATTAAGATTTAAAGAATTAGTTATTAATAAAAGGAAATTTTATTAATACTATTCTGTGCTATATGTTTATTAATCGTTTTATAACCTAGAATGATTATAAATCGGGAGTATTCTGGCTACGAGCTAGATTGAACGAATAAGAATTTTCAAGACGAAAATAGAGTATAAGCATGAATGCTCGGATCAAAAGTGATCGAGAAATAGAAAAGCTCGCAAATTGCCGGCTTTGTCTAACGGAAGAGGATTAAAGAAGAACGGTAATCCGAACACTAATTTCTTCTAATTTTTTTTTAAGTTTTAATGTTCAAAAACATAACTTAATGAAGATAAGAAGTAGATTAAGTTAGAAATGATTTCATATGGTTGAAATCGTAAGAAAATAAAGAAATAAAAATAAGAAATTTAGTTTATAAATTTCTTAAGCAAGTATAAGATTCGTGAGGATTTTGAGCGATACGAATGAATATTATGAACGAGTAGGTGAATTAAGTAAGGAATAATGTTCTATAACATCAAATTCCAAGAAAAAGTGAAATCACAATCAAAAATATCGATTAAAATGAAGAACGAACGAAGAACACGAAGAACACGCGAAGAACACGAAGAACGTTGTTGATGGACAAATTTAAAACCATCGTAGTATAATTGTTGTTGATGGACAAGTTTAAAACCATCGCGTATAAGTTAGTTGCTTATTGCTTGGTTAGGAACAGTAGAAACGTTTATGAGGAACGGATTAAGACTAAGCTATAACGAAGTTATGGCGAAAATTTTGAAAAAGAAGAACGAAAATTTGAAAGTTAGTAAATGAACCCAAAAGTGTATGGTTTCATAAAAATGTAAGAGAACGTATAAAACGTGAGTCGTGGACTTAAGAACGAACGAATTCCGAGTTCGGATGACCGAATTACGGACGAACGAACAAAGAACGTTAAAAACGTTAAAATGAATGAAGAATGAAGATTAACCCAATTGAATGGCATGTTAATGGATTCAGAACAAAGTTCTGTCCAAGGGTAATCAAATTACGTAAGATAAGGAAGAAAATGGCTTTGGAACGACCTCGTTCCGAGTTATAACGAAGAAGTTATGAGATTTTAAAATCAGCGTCTCAAGCTTGTAAAAGACTTAGAAAAATTTTCTAGGTTTCATACTCGTGCCAGCAGTACGAGTTGTGCCTTTGGAGGCCGCGTCGTAGCGCTAGTCGACCCATAATCTTACGGAGAGTGGCGCTAGTCATGAGAGATAACAAAGGACTTGGCCTTGTAGCTGCCATCCGGAAGAGATGAGAGAGAGAAGTAGGTCGGCCACCGCATGCAGAGGAAGGAAGGGGCACGCAAGCGCCCACGGTACGCCGCAAGAATAATGCCTTTAAATGAGATTTTTAGTTCTCAGTTATTGGAGGATGTGCAAGAAAGAAATATGAACATAATGTTTAACTAATGTAACACTTAATCAAGTGTTTTAAACCTTTAATAAAGGTTGAACGAAAAGATTAAATGAGAATAAAAGACAAAGAATGTAGATGCGGGTTACAGAACCGATGTTCGGGGACCGTAGTCGCGATAAACGAACGTGAGGGATTGCTATGGATGTGATTCCTTAGACGTTGGTTGACGATGTTAATGTATAACATTTTAATGTTATGACATGGCATTGAGAGATGAATGTAAAGCGTTTAGACGCTGTGAATGCAACATTGTTGCGATGAACGATCGGTCTTAGCATACAGCGAACGGTATAGCTTTGACATTAAGAAAGAATAATGAACATGGGGTTCATGGGATGTATAACGATCGAAAGCAATTAAAACCTTGAGTAAAGGTTGAATGAGAGATTAAGAGACGAGCAACATAAACGTTGAATACGTAAACGATCCTCGTGAATCGTATTCGCGTTTGACGAATGTGCTAAGTATACCCTGGTTGTATGACTTAGACGTTGATGAATGTAGTAAGTAAGATACAAATGGTATCAAGAAAGCCGTATCGAACGGTAATAAGATTAATGAAAGCCGAATGTGAATCGGATAAGAATGAATCCTGAGGTATGGCAATTACTTGCCAGAAAGCCAAAAGGAATAAGAAATTAACTTAACGAACATTATAATTTAATCATTCGTATAAGTTAAGAGAAAGTTAAGTTGTGGTACAATCGTAACCTTTGATGGTTGACATATGGGAGCTGGGCTAAACAATTCCTTCAGAGAGCAAAGGTATATACGAAACTGGCAACCGATCTAACTCACTGTGATGGCGGTGTAGATGAGATTTTGAACTTGTTTGTTGGTTGTTTGTGGGAACCACTCAGAGTACCATATGGACTACTAGCGGAGAAGCGATGTGTCTTTGAGTCCTAGCGAACTTATAAGAAGAAGATAAGAATGTAAATCATCAAAGATGATGAACGATTAAGTAAGACATCTCAAGTATGTCATGAAGCCGTAAAAGCGGTAAAGAAAGTTGGTCGCGTAAACTTAGTTGTAAGAACATGAACCTTAAGAAGTAAAGTAAAGTAAACCAATGCGTAAGTCAAGTATATGACTAATTGGTGTATGTGTTGTTTCCTTATGTGTTACATAGGAATTGGAATGAGCAGTTCAGCGTAAGTTGTAGCTGTGCGTAAGGTAAGTTTCCTAACTTCATTCATATTTCAAATGAATGCTAGTTTCTAAAACTTCTCAGATGTTGAACTTGAGAAGTTCTGTCTATGTGCAAATGTGTGATATTTGTACAAGGTGGTAGTATGTATGAGGCCTTGTGCCACAATTTGAACACTTCGATGTTTCGTGAGATGAACTGTTCTATGTTTGAACTGTTCAATAAAAAAATGTTCTGTTTATACATGAACCGTTATTGTCAAGTCTGTGCTATTGATTCTAGCCAGACAAATTGTGCATGAAAGAAAGTAGAGAATGAAAGTATTTCAAAGTGCATGTAACTAATGTACTAAGATGATAGGAATCAAGACTATTCCTATTATTCAAGTACGCCGTAACCTTTGTTTAAGCTATTGAAGTCTGAAAAGAATGTTTAAATTCTTGAAGTTGTTTGTTCAATTATTATGACTTCTTTGGGCAATTGAATGCTCACACTTGCTTTAAATGAAAAACATTTTCAAATGACGATGTTAGAAGAACTTAAGGATCCGTCATGCATCAAGTCGATGGTATCCGGATGAAGTGCCATTCGAGAATGTGAATGAGCGAGAAGATCAGTGTGAAGACTTGTAATGTAGAAATATGAAAATTAAACTATAGATTAGTTTAATGAACTAAATGTATCCTTGGTGGCGGATAAAAGTCACTCTTGTAAGATGAAAGGAATAATGTAATTATCATTATTTGTAATGAGAAAGGTTATAAGGTTTTAGAACACAGGAATTGAGAATGTATGTTATTATATTTCAATATAATGATGTATGTTGGATGAATGATGTACTAAACGACGTCTGGAATCCGAGTGTGAAGATAGGCCGGATTTTCATTACTGAGTTGAGTATCAGAGCTGTTAGGTTATAAACCTTAGGCATGAGTACCTAAGACTATAATCCTAAAGAGAAGGATAAGAAGATCACCACGTGATCATAGTAAATCATAGTAATAAATGAGCTGTTAAACGATGAATGATTTATAGCTAATGCTATGAATGAAGGGTACTACAAAGTTGTACGAGAAGAAGAACTCAGATTGAGTTATAAAGGTTAGCATACGAATTAAAGAAAATTCGTATTAAGTAAAGAGAAAGTTAGAAGTTGTAAGATTTCAATTGAGGACTAATGTGAGGGCTGAGTTGTATGAATCTTTGTATGGACAGAGGTTTGTGCTTGGTGTAACAACCACTCAGTTTATTACAGTGATAATCATTGAAATTGGTCGCACTATCAAGATGTATATAAAGAGAAGGTGAATCTTTTCTCAGGTATATACTTGATAGGTAGAGAATAATAAGATAGGTGCGGGTTCTTGAAACTCTTACTTATGAAAAGTTTGTGACTCATAGTTATATGCTATGTTTCTGAGCCCTAAGCATATGGATAGTCCTTGATTTGTTCTTAAATTACATATTGCGAAGATAATTTCTTAAACACATATGGTTGTGGAAAGTTCCTAAACACATAAAGTGTGGTAAGTTGATGAACTATACTAAGGTATAGGAATGTTTAGACTGAAAGTAAGTATTTTCAGTAGACTTAACATTGAAGGTGCTAGAGAAGATTAAGTGTTGTCGCAAGTAAGACAATGAAGGAAGATGGAGAATAGGATATTCCAAGTCATCTAGCTATGCTAGATTTCAAATTTCTTGAAATCGTACTAATAATAGCATTTTGAAAATGAAAGAATTGGTTCGACTTTTGGAACCAATGGATTTTAAAGAACTATTCTTGGTATGTCTATGCTAATTGTTTAGGCTGAGATGAAATTGGTTTAAAATATCAAAATGAATTTTTTTACCATCGATTGCATTTGATGCAAAGATGGTAAAAGGATGGAGTTATTAATCTGATTAAACTGGTGTTGGATTTGATCTTAGGATCAACACTTTTCTATGGTATGATGTATAATGACGAAGTCATAAAGCCATGAAGTCCTCAACGTCTTGTGAAAAGTGCGGTATCATGGCGTCATGAAACGTTTTGATGTATTAAAGCGAATTTAAAGAATTAGTCGATGTCAAGCGAGTTGACTAGACGAATGTTTCAGGTTGATGTCCAATTCATTGGTATGCTCTAAGCTACTTGATTTGGCTAAGACGAATGATATGTCATGATTAAAAGAAAATGGAGCTTTCTTTTAAGAGCTATGCCGAACCAAATTGTTTTGGTGCGGATTCTAATGAGTAAGTCTGAGGTGAACATACTCAGAAATGGGGTTATACGATTGGTTGATCACCTACGTATGGAAGAGGTAGCTTACCTTCTTTGTGATTATAAACTGACCGTGGGAAGAAAGGTTACGGCGTCATGCTGGTAAACCTAGTAAGAGTTCATGGTCAATTTGACCCCTCAGCAAAAGTATGAAAAGTTTTAAGAGGAAATTTTATATTCCTCGTTATTCCTTCTGTTTCATGATTCTTGATATGTTATGGGGGTTAGGAATGAGGGAAAGATAAGAACTCCGTTGAAGAGAAGTTGAGAAGAAAGGTAGGCTAAAATTTCGAGGACGAAATTCTGTGAAGAAGGGGTGAATGTGATGACCCGGGTAAGGGTGTGGTTTTAAGAAATTCCGAGGACAAAATTTTTATAAGGGGGGAAGGATGTGACAACCCAGAAATCTTGATTGTCCAGAAATTAAGATTTAAAGAATTAGTTATTAATAAAAGGAAATTTTATTAATACTATTTTGTGTTATATGTTTATTAATCGTTTTATAACCTAGAATGATTATAAATCGGGAGTATTCTGGCTACGAGCGAGATTGAGCGAATAAGAATTTTCAAGATGAAAATAGAAGTTTTACGGGAACAAAATATTTTCGGAAAAAAAAAAGGCGAAATAGGCACTATTCATCCGCTTTACGCTTTCGGAGATTTATTTTGAAATTCGAGGCGCTATAGATTACGTTTAATTTTGAAGCGTGATGGAATATTCAATAATATTTGATTTATGGCAAAAACGAAGTTTTACTTTCTGAACTCAAAACCTAAGGGTTAGAAAAAGTGAGTTTCGAGAATTTTATGATCACGTATAATAATTAGGGTTATTATGCGTGAGAGATATGAGTATGATATGAATTATTATACGAGTATAGTACGAAGATTATTATGACATATAATACGAATATCGTACGAACAATATACGAATAGATTACGAGAATCCGAGAATACGTGAAAAGAATGCGTAGAATACGATTTGTCTTAATGAACTTTGTGTTCATGGACTTTGTAGAATCTAATTGGACTTGGATTATGTCAAGCCCAATGATTTGTGAAATCAAGCCCAAGTTAGGCCCAATAAGAATTAGGGTTAAGGCCCAAACCAAGAAAAGAAATCGCGGATCGAACTGATGGGTAAGAACCATACCCATGGGGTGACCCATGGGCATGTGGGCCAGCCACTTGGCCACCAAGTAAGGGTGGTGGCCAAGTAAACTTGGTGGCTAAGTTGTTAAGGAGGTGGGAATAGTGATTTTAGGGGCAAAATAGTTTTGCCCCTAGCTTTGAAAATCTATAAATAGAAAGCTAGATTTTCTTTTTTTTTTAGATTTTGAAAATCCTCCACTTGAGAGAGATAGAGAGAGCTTAGTTGGGGGAGAAAAGGAAGAGTATGAGCATGAATGCTCGGATCAAAAGTGATCGAGAAATAGAAAAGCTCGCAAATCTCCGGCTTTGTTTAACGGAAGAGGATTAAAGAACAACGGTAATCCGAACACTAATTTCTTCTAAATTTTCTTTAAGTTTTTATGTTCAAAAACATAACTTAATGAAGATAAGAAGTAGATTAAGTTAGAAATGATTTCATATGGTTGAAATCGTAAGAAAATGAAGAAATAAAAATAAGAAATTTAGTTTATAAATTTCTTAAGCAAGTATAAGATTTGTGAGGATTTTGAGCAATCCGAATGAATATTATGAACGAGTAGGTGAATTAAGTAAGGAATAATGTTCTATAACATCAAATTACAAGAAAAAGTGAAATCGCAATCCAAAATATCGATTAAAATGAAGAACAAACGAAGAACGCGAAGAACACGCGAAGAACACGAAGAACGTTGTTGATGGACAAATTTAAAACCATCGTAGTATAATTGTTGTTGATAGAAAAGTTTAAAACCATCGCATATAAGTTAGTTGCTTATTGCTTGGTTAGGAACGGTAGAAACGTTCATGAGGAACGGATTAAGACTAAGCTATAAAGAAGTTATGGCGAAACTTTTGTAAAAGAAGAACGAAAATTTGAAAGTTAGTAAATGAACCCGAAAGTGTAGGGTTTCATAAAAATGTAAGAGAACGTATAAAACGTGAGTTGTGGACTCAAGAACGAACGAATTCCGAGTTCGGATGACCGAATTACGGACGAACGAACAAAGAACGTTAAAAACGTTAAAATGAATGAAGAATGAAGATTAACCCAATTGAATGGCATGTTAATGGATTCAGAACAAAGTTCTATCTGAGGGTAATCGAAGTACGTAAGATAAGGAAGAAAATAGCTTTGGAACGACCTCGTTCCAAGTTATAACGAAGAAGTTATGAGATTTCGAAATCAGCGTCTCAAGCTTGTAAAAGACTTAGAAAAATTTTCTAGGTTTAATACTCGGCGCCGCAGCGCGAGTTGTGTCTTGGAAGCCGGCGCCGCAGCGCGAGTTGCCATAATCTTCTGGAGAGTGGCGCCGCAGCGTGAGAGATATCAAAGGACTTGGCGCCGCAACTCCAGTCCGGGAAGAGAGGAGAGAGAGAAGTAGGTCAGCCGCAGCATGACGAGAGGAAGGAAAGAACGCACGGCAAGATGCGGGGTCTGAGTAATGCCCAGAAATGAGATTTTTAGTTCTCAGTTACTGGAGGATATGCAAGAAAGAAATATGAACATAATGTTCAACTAATGTAACACTTGATCAAGTGTTTTTAACCTTTAATAAAGGTTGAACGAAAAGATTAAATGAGAATAAAAGACAAAGAATGTAGATGCAGGTTACGGAACCGATGTCCGGGGACCGTAGTCGCGATAAACAAACGTGAGGGATTGCTATGGTTGTGATTTCTTAGATGTTCGTTGACGATGTTAATGTATAACATTTTGATGTTATGACATGGCATTGAGAGATGAATGTAAAGTGTTTAGACGCTGTGAATGCAACATTATTGCGATGAACGATCGGTCTTAGCATACAGCGAACCGTATGGCTTTGACATTAAGAAAGAATAATGAACATGGGGTTCATGGGATGGATAACGATCGAAAGCAATTAAAACCTTGAGTAAAGGTTGAATGAGAGATTAAGAGACGAGCAACGTGAACGTTGAATACGTAAACGATCCTCGTGAATCGTATTCGCGTTTGACGAATGTGCTAAGTATACCCTGGTTGTATGACTTAGACGTTGATGAATGTAGTAAGTAAGATACGAATGGTATCAAGAAAGCCATATCGAACGGTAATGAGATTAATGAAAGCCGAATGTGAATCGGATAAGAATGAATCCTGAGGTATGGCAATTACTTTCCAGAAAGCCAAAAGGAATAATGTAATTATCATTATTTGTAATGAGAAAGGTTATAAGGTTTTAGAACCTGGGAATTCAGAATGTATGTTATTATATTTCAGTATATAATGATGTATGTTGGATGAATGATGTACTCGTGACGTACGGAATCCGGGTGTGAAGATAGACCGGATTTCGTGGCGTTACAATTATGACTAAGATAATATACAACAAATTATCATTAGTCTTCAACAGGGAGAAATCTGATAAAATATAATAGACAACAAGTTTTAGATCAACAACTGCAGCGAAAATAACAATCCATTAGAAGAGTCAAGTAGAGAATGAGTTCTACTATCTTCTAAGATTTAAAAGTCCATCATCAATATTTTATCCCTGTAACAACAATCAATATACATATATAATCAAATATTCATCTTTGCACTATAGGCCAAAGATATTCATTTGTATCACCAGCTGGTCATGTTCATCTCAACACCTATTCATCTTTGCACTACGGGCCAAAGATATTCATTAGTTAATCATTTATCTTTTTACTACTATGTGCCAAAGATATTTAGTAATATCATCATTTAGGATGAGGATGATGAAAAATATTTTAAAGAAAACGAATCCAAAGAGAGACGGAAGGACAAATAGTAAGGATTCAGTATAACAGTTTATCCAAGATCAATAATACTCCATAATAACCAATTTTGAAGCAAAATTCAAGAATAAAGATCAAAACATGGATACAATCAAAGATAGTAACCATAATAGACATCTTGGACAAAAAGAAGAAAATTTCATTTTTTGATGAATAGTGCCGTATTCGTGAATAGTGCCGTATACGTGAATAGTAACCCCAACACAAAAAGTTTCAAATTTAATAAAAAGTTCATACCAACATTTCGGTATAATGATATTGAAGAAAATATCATTTTAAGAAGAATATAACACCCCTTACCTCAAAATATCAGTACTTTTGATCGAAATATCGGTATAAGGCTGAAGGAAACTTGCACTGATGAATAGAAACTCACAAAGTATCTAAATACTCACAAAATACACTCAATAATCTAGAGAGAGAAAGCTTATGTTTCTGGTGTGATTTTCAATTCTAACTTAGCCTTCTATTTATAGGAAAATGTTAGCGAGACTTGACTGCAACTTTGATGGCTTTACCATTACTATTCCCACCCACCACATTTGAAATAAAATTCAAAGACATTTCTTCACCAACCACAAGTGGGTGACTCAATTCTAGAATTTTCCACCAAATGCTAAATTAGGATACTTCAATAATTTACAACCAACCACCTCTTAAAATTCATAACAAATCATACGTTCATTTTAATGGTTCAAAATTTGTGGACATATACTCAACTTATATATGTATAACATATCCAAAAATTACAACGATCCAACTATTGGGATTAAAATTATAACTCACACAATATATCTCAAAAATACTAGTTTAATTTTTAATACCTCCATTCCGACAAAAATAAATCGATAAAAACACCTCAACATTAACTCCTTCATTTTTAACCACAATAAATATATCCAACATTTATATCCACATAAAATAAATATTTCCTTATCATATGAATCAATGATTAATTATTCATAAATAATATTACGAAATCACATTTATGACAACTGTGCCATTCCCAGAAAGAGGGGCTTTCCAATAAGAATTTCTCCTTCTTCAAGCGTGCAATTAGGTGACCAAACCTCTCCTTGATGTAACTTTCTAGACATTGCCAATAATGCTATCTAATAATATTATTCAAATAATATGAATTATTGATCCGATAATGGGAAATATCGTAAGGTGACAATTATTGAAACAACAATAATATAAAATATCAACGCAGCAATTATTGAATCAATAAAATAAAATATTGAATAAAGAACTCACCGTAACAATTATTGAAGTAGTGCCTTCTTACGTAAGGATCAATAATTCATCAATAATGCGTGCATCCACGTGTATTACATCATATTTTAACCACCGGGTATTTCAACAATGTTAACGGTAACAATTACGCCGTTATTTATAAAAACTCAAACATGTCATTTTCTTCATCCGACAATTATTACATTATGGGGCCCATAATGATCACATTGTCGTGCATTTAATATTCCACGACCAAATGAATATTCCCGACAACAATGATTATTTTATAACCACTTGCATATTTTGTAAAATTTGCACATTTCACCCATAACCAGAGAATTATATCAAATTAATACCTTATTATTCACAATAATAATTAGAGGAAATTCGATTTTATTTATAATAAGTTGGGGTCTTACAACCCCCCATGCTTATGAAATTTCGTCCTCGAAATTGACATACGTACCTGGTGTTTCGAAAAGGTGAGGATACCTCACTTTCATTTCTGATTCCAACTCCCAGGTCATTTTTTCAATAGCATGGTTTCTCCACAAAACCTTAACTTGTGGTATAACCTTGGTGCGTAGGACATGCTCTTTCCTATCCAAGATCTTAACAGGTACTTCTTCGTACGTTAAATCTTCGGCTATCTCGTCTGGTTCTAACGCAATAATATGGTTCGGGTCTTTTACATATTTACGAAGTATGGATATGTGAAAAACATTATGAACACGAGACATACTTGGAGGTAATGCGAGTCTATAGGCCACATTTCCTATACGGTCAAGAATCTTAAATGGACCAACAAATCGTGGATTGAGCTTTCCTGTTTTTCCAAATCTTGTAACTCCCTTCCATTGAGCAACACGTAACAATACATGATCTCCAATATTAAACTCCACATCCTTTCTATGAAGATCAACATAACTCTTTTGTCGATCTTGTGAGGTTTGAATACGTTGTCGAATCATTTGGATCTTTTCTGTAGTCATGCGTACTAATTCTGGTCCCAACAATGTTGCTTCTCCCACCTCGTCCCAGCATACTGAAGAACGACACTTTCGTCCATACAACGCCTTAAATGGAGCCATGCCTATACTTGCTTGATAACTATTGTTGTAGGAGAATTCCACCAGTGGCAAGTACTTATCCCAACTTCCTTTAAAATCTAGGACACAAAGTCTTAATAGATCTTCAAGGGTTTGAATAGTCCTCTCTGATTTTCCGTCTGTTTGAGGATGGTATGCCGAGCTGAATCGTAAATCCGTGCCCATAGCTTTCTGCAAGCTAACCCAAAATCGTGAAGTGAATCTTGGGTCACGATCCTAAACTATGGATACTGGTATGCCATGCAATCTCACAATCTCGTTCACGTACATACTAGCAAGACATTCAAGGGAATAAGTCTCCCGTATAGGCAAGAAATGAGCAGACTTAGTTAATCTATCAATAATAACCCAAATAACATCTATGCCTTGAGAAACTTTGGGAAGACCTGTAACGAAATCCATAGTAATGTGTTCCCACTTCCATTTTGGAATCTCAAGTGGTTGTAATGGACCCTTTGGCACTTGATACTCCGCCTTTACACGTTGACAAGTTAAACACCTCGAGATAAACTTCGCGATCTCTCTCTTCATATTATTCCACCAAAATGTATGTCGAATATCATGATACATTTTGGTACTCCCAGGATGGATTTCAAACGGTGTGTTGTGTGCCTCCATCATGATTCTATGCTTCAAGTCAGAATCGTTAGGAACACAAAGTCTGGAGTTGAATCTAAGTATTCCTTCTTCATCGATTCTCGCTTCTGGAATAGCTCCTTCTTGCACTTTCTTCTTCATACGTATCAGCTCCAGGTCCGTATCTTGAACAGCTTTAACTTTATCGATTAAAGTCGATTCTACTCGTATATTCGCCATCATCATGTGGGTCCCTAGAGTAATTAATTCTACCTCCATCCTTTGCAAGTCATACAGAATGGGCCTTTGCATTGACAATATCGCACTCGTACTCGCATATGATCTTCTACTCAATGCGTCAGCTACTACGTTCGCTTTTCCAAGATCGTATTGAATGGTATGATCGTAATCTTTCAACAGATCGAGCCAACGTCGTTTCCGCATGTTGAGTTCTTTTTGGGTGAAGAAATATTTGAGGCTTTTATGGTCCGTATAAATCTCCACTTTCTCCCCATACAAGTAGTGTCTCCAAATTTTCAACGCGAATACGACTGCTGCCAACTCTAGATCATGAGTAGGATAATTCCTCTCATATTCTTTGAGTTATCGTGAGGCATAGGCTATGACTTTCCCATGTTGCATGAGAACGCATCCTAACCCTTTGCCTGAAGCATCGCTGTATATAACAAATCCATCCGTACCAGATGGTATTACCAGAACAGGTGCCGAAATGAGTCTCCTCTTGAGCTCTTGGAAACTCTTCTCGCATTCCTTGCTCCATACGAATTTTGTATCTTTCCGAGTCAGCTGAGTTAACGGAGTAGCGATTTGAGAAAATCCTTCCACGAATCTCCGATAATAACCAGCTAAGCCCAGAAAGCTACGCACTTCGGTCACCGACTTTGGTTGCTCCCAACTTTGTACTGCTTCAATCTTTGCCGGGTCAACAGATACTCCATGTTTTGACACCACGTGCCCAAGGAATGCTACTTCCTCAAGCCAGAACTCACATTTCTTCAGCTTGGCATAAAGCTTGTTTTCACGAAGCCTTTCAAGTATCAGCTTCAAATGGTGCTCATGATCTTCACGGCCTTTGGAATATATGAGGGTGTCATCAATAAAGACAACAACAAACTGATCCAAATATTCTTTGAATACACGGTTCATCATATCCATGAAAGCAGCAGGAGCATTAGTCAATCCAAAAGACATGACTAAGAATTCATAATGCCCGTGACGAGTTCAAGGCGCTTTGAATATCTCGCTTTTAATCTTCAGCTGATGATATCCAGAATGAAGATCGATCTTTGAAAGGAATTATGCTCCTTGCAACTGGTCGAACAGGTATTCAATGCGAGGTAACGGATACCTAATTCTCGGTAGTCAATACAAAGTCTCATACTCCCGTCTTTCTTCTTTACGAATAAAACAGGAGCACCCCAAGAAGATGTACTAGGACGAATGAAACCGATGTCTAATAACTCCTGTAGTTGGACTTTTAACTCCTGAAGTTCAATAGGAGCCATTCGATATGGGGTTTAGAAATGGGTTTTGTACCCGACTCAAGGTCAATAAAGAATTCAACATCACGTTCTGGGGGTAGACCGGGAAGTTCTTCAGGAAATACATCAGGAAATTCTCTAATAACAGAAATATTATTCAAATCTGACTTGTCTTTGTTCAAATGCATAACATGGGCTAAGAAAGCTTGACATCCGTTTTTCAATAAATGAATAGCTTTATGGCTTGATATGATAGTGACTAATTTTAGTGGTTTAGTTGTTTGAATTCGTATGACAGGTTGGTTAGGAATATGAAAACTAACAACCTTACGAAAACAATCAATTTTGGTATGATGAGTGGTTAACCAATCAATTCTTAAAATCACATCAAAAGCAAGTATCTTTAAAGAGATAAGATCAACAGGTAATGTGATAGTGCCAACTTGGATCATGCAAGATTTATAAACTGTAGATGTAACGAAGGTTTCACCCAACGGAGTTTCAACAGATATGTCAAAGTCCAATTTCTCCGGAGTCAAGTTTAAACGTTGAGCACAAGCAGGAGAGATAAAAGCATGGGTAGAACCGGTATCTAGTAAGGTATAAACTTCGTAAGAGTTCAAGATTAGCTTACCTATAATCACCTCGTTCGGGTTTCTCACGTTTTGGCCAGTCACGACAAACGCTCTTCCGAGAACCGCCCGATTTACTTATCCAGATGTACTTGGAGTCACCATCCCGTTGAACTTGGTTTTGCTACGTAACAATCCCGAGCTATGTGGCCTTCCTTTCCACGGTTGTAACATACCTTGGATTGTTGTGGATGCTTTAAAGGCCGATATGTCCCTCTTTCCTGCATTTGTAACATCTAACTGGCGGTCGTTCTCCTCCCCTAGAATTTGTTGTTGGTGCTGGTGCTATTGCTGATGTCTTCCCGTCATTGTTGAATCTCCTCTTTCTGAAATTTCCACTTGACTCACCTCTCCTATTATCATGGCCACGATGACCACCTGAGTGGTTACCACCTTTGTTCGTATTTTTCCCTCCTCGTTGGTTATCATCGCTCTGATGAATGTTGTCACTGGTATGACCCTGGTTGTGGTCCTTCGGTTACACATACTCATTATCTCGCTCTAATAATTGAGCCCTGTTTACAACATCTGAATATAAAGAAACTTTATGAGATATAAGATATTTCCGAATCTCGGGCTTTAGACCTCTCAGAAACATCCTTGTCATTCGTTCCTCATTTTTGACCAAATGAGGTGCAAACCTGGATAACTCTGCAAACTTCGCCTCATACTGGGACACCGTCATATTGTTTTGTTCGATCGATAAACTCCACCTCCTTCATATACGAATACTTTCGTGAAAGTACTTGTCATTGAATAGTTTCTGAAATGTTTCCCAAGACATCTTTGAGTCGCAATTGGTTGGGTATGCTTCATGAGACTCTCACCAGGTGATACGCCTCTCATGCTGAACATAATGGTGGCGAATGGAACCTTCATTTCTCTGTACATCCCAAGACATCGAATATCTTGGTAATTTGCTTTGACCCACGCTTTCCGCCATGATCGGATCCGGCTTTCCTTAAATTCGGTAGTCCCAACTCTTTGAACTGCTTGGTTGTGATAAGCCACGCATTGCTAGCATTTCCACCAGATTCTACGTATGCGAGTTTCCTCGTCTAGTTTTGCATAAAATGCAAAAAAAACTTCAACATCCCATCATTCATCATTTGTTCTTGTGAGTGTTGTTTATAGGAGGATTATTGCCTTCTGTTGCACGCTCTCTCTGGTTTATAACTAAAGGTTGTTCCACAATCTCATACACTCCATTATTAACGTTCTTAGCGACCATTTTAAATCGCCATAAAACAAGGGTTAATTAAACAAATTAACATATCACATAATATCCTATATTACGACCGGTGACGAATAAATAAGCTTAGATAGGACACACTAGCGAAGGATTTACTCATCTCTCCCCTCTGAGTTCTATTCCCCGATCTCACTTGAGAGACCATATCCCTAAGTTACGATACCAACCGTGGCGCCCCCCAAAATAGGTATACAACACCCATTCGAGTTGCCAAATACATGGTACGAAAAAACAAACTACAACTTCAATAATACAATTGTGCGTGCAAAATACGACAACACATACTGTGAGTTTAAATAAAAATATTGTCTTTTAGACAATATCCACACTCAAATAAGTCCTCATTACAATTATTCAAACACTATTTTACAAAAATAGTGAAGACTGCTAAAACATCTTTCTAGAACCATCACTCTCCACTTTAACTAGTTCTGCTATGTTCTCACCTCTCTTGAGAAAATGGAACAAAAAGGAAAAGGGTGAGCTCAACTAGCCCAGTAAAGAATGTTATGACTAAGATAATATACAACAAATTATCGTTAGTGTTCAACAGGGAGAAATCTAATAAAATATAATAGACAACAAGTTTTAGATCAACAACTGCAGCGGAAATAACAATCCATTAGAAGAGTCAAGTAGAGAATGAGTTCTATTATCTTCTAAGATTTAAAAGTCAATCATCAATATTTTATCCCTGTAACAATAATCAATATACATCTTTAATCAAATATTCATATTTGCACTACAGGCCAAAGATATTTAGTAATATCATCATTTAGGACTGAGAATGATGAAAAATATTTTAAAGAAAATGAATCCAGTGAGACAGAAGGACAAATAGTAAGGATTCGTATAACAGTTTATCCAAGATCAATAATACTCCATAATAACCAATTTTGAAGCAAAATTCAAGAATAAAGATCAAAATATAGATACAATCAAAGATAGTAACCATAATAGACATCTTGGACAAAGAAGAAAATTTCATTTTTTGGTGAATAGTGTCGTATTCGTGAATAGTGTCGTATACGTGAATAGTGTGTATACGTGAATAGTAACCCCGACACAAAAAGTTCCAAATTTGATAAAAAAGTTCATACCAATATTTTGGTATAATGATATTGAAGAAAATATCATTTTAAGAAGAATATAACACCCCTTACCTCAAAATATCAGTACTTCTGATCGGAATATCGGTATAAGGTTGAAGGAAACTTGCACTGATGAATAGAAACTCACAAAGTATCTAAATACTCATAAAATACACTCAATAATCTAGAGAGAGAACGAGAGAAAGCTTATGTTTCTAGTGTGATTTTCAATTCTAACTTAGCCCTCTATTTATAGGAAAATGTTAGCAGACTTGACCTGCAACCTGATGGCTTTACCTGTTACTATTTCCATCCACCACATTTGAAATAAAATTCAGCACATTTCTTCACCAACCACAAATGGGGTCCACTTATTTATAGAATTTTCTACCAAAATGCTAAATTCGGATACTTCAACAATTTCTGAACTAGTCACCTCTTAAAATTCATAACAAATCATACGTTCATTTTTAACGGTTCAAAATTTGTGGACATATACTCAACTTATATATGTATAACATATCCAAAAATTTCAACGATCCAACGTTCGGATTAAAAATTATAACTCATGCAATATATCTCAAAAACACTTGTTTAATTTTTAATACCTCCATTCTGACAAAAATACTGATAAAACACCTCAACATTAACTCCTTCATTTTTAACCACAATAAACATATCTAACATTTATATCCACATAAAATAAATATTTCCTTATCATATTGATAAGTGGATTTTATATACACTTATCCAGTATCTTTTACTTGAATTAGTTGCTTATATTTATGTGTCTTAGTTACTTTTCATGCATTTTGTGTTCATTTTGTAGGTTATCGTTTGGGAGCGGGTGTGGCGACTATTAGTAAGAAAAGCAAAATGCAAAGAATATGGCTAGAACCGACATCATTTGGGCTTTCATATTTACTTCATGTTCTTGGTTTGGAACTTAGCTTACATTGAAGAGCATCGTCTTAGCTTTCCGGAACATTTTGAATCATTCCAATCAGAGTTTGGATGCAAGAGTTATGATCGTTGTACCAACGGACGTCGAACGTCATGATTTTGGGTGGTCATTTACACAGCAGTAACTTCAGAGCCAATTTGAGTATAGTTCCTGACCTTATTTTGAAACACTCAAAGAATTAAAATTGTAGATCTACTTCTCCTCTTTCCCGATCAACTTGAATCATCGAAATCGTAGTTCGGACGAAGACGTTATGGCCATTTTCCCAAAGGACGTCGGAGCAGAAAATGTCAGAACATATGGTAGCACCGGGGCGCCCATTTTTGGCCTATGCCCATTGGCAAAGTCTTGGGGAGCGGAGATTTGAGTTTGAGTGCCCAGCTCACGGGGGCCTTTGGGGAAGAACTTAGTGATGGCTTTGGACGCATTTTGGCGAATTTTGACACCTTTTGACTCAAATAGGATTGGATTTGTTCTAAGCTAAAAATTGGACTTGTAACCTATAAATACATGATGTAAGGCATAAAATAAAGAGAGAATACATAGCTTAGCTTAGATAAAACACTCCATTAGATTAGAATATTAACCCTAGTTCTTATTAGTTTTGGAGATTGAAGCAACTTGAAGATCATTGAAGATCAAGAGCAAGAGCAAGAGTGGAGCATCAGATTTGCTGAAAAACAGATTCTATTCTTTTCTCTTCTCTTATTTTTATCTTTTAATGTCTATTCAATTGTGGATTCTTGGTTTTAATTTATTAATTATGAACTTACTCTTTCCTTAAGATTTCAATTAAACTTTTTATGGCTATGAATTAGTTATTCATTATATTCCAATTATTTATGTTAAAGTGAGTTGTTTATCTTGTCTTGTGCTTATTGCTTAATTATCTAATCAGTAATTACTTTGTTACTCTAGAAGGAATTGAAAGAGGAATTCTAGGGTTAGAACTGGGCATGATATCATGTGACTTAGTAATTTGCATGGTGAATAATTAGGTTTGTGAATTGAATGGAAATATTTGTTCGCCACATGTAACACATAAGGAATTTGGACTGGAAAGAGTTTAATTCAATTATTTTGCATAGGAATATAGCAAGATTAATCTGGATTAAATAGAAGGCAATTGATCACTTGGAAAAGGACTTTTGGCATTTGAGAATTCCTGTTAACAATTCAGTAGGCATTATAATTGGGATAATTGGATAATTGATTTATAATTCATAATTGGGGATATTGAAGTCTTAATCTTTATTTATTTGAATTCATTCGTTAAAATCTTAGTTTTAATTAGTTAATTTAGTTTTCTTAATTAGAAAAAACACGATTTGAGATTGTTTAAATAAAATTAGTTTGGTTAAGAATTAGTACTTGGTGATTTTTATTAAATAATTCCTCGTGGAACGATACTCTACTTTCACTTTATTACTTGTTGTGTGTATACTTGCTTGCGTATTCATTGATTAAAAATCGATCAACAAGTTTTTAGTAATGAATTCTTAGGGAATTAATTTAATAATTATTTACCAATATTAATTTCAATCAAATTAGTCTTAATTTAAATATTTTTATTTTATTTTAATTCTCTTTCTATATTTCTCTCTTTTCGGTACCATGGATGACTTTGCGTATCAATGGCCATACACGAACATGACTCAACCAAGGGGGCGGAGATTGAGACTCGAGAAACTTTACGCATTGTCGGCCTGATTAAGACACTTTCGAGGATGTTTGAAGCTTTTGAAGCTCAATGTCGTCAAAGTATGGCGATTTACTTGTGATTATTGTCTTTGGAAATCATATGAGTCATCAATGCGCCATCGGTTTGAGTAGATGCAGTATAGTGGTGATTACCCCAATAATTATGTCTATCCCAACAACTATCATCGAGTTGGGGTATCACCCGATTTTTCATGGAGTAACAATCAAGATCAATTTTATGCTCCAAGTCCAACATACCCACAGGATTTCTTGTGTCCACCTCCACTACAATAGGAAGAACATTCAAATTGGGAGGAAGCCTTGGAAAAATTTATTAAAGCTTACGAAAAAGGAATGAGGAACAAGACAAGAAAATGAATCAAGTAAATTTGAATTTGCAAAGCCAAGGCGTTGATCAAGAATCTAAAAAATCAAGTGGAGCAGATAGCACATCGTTGAACAACCGTCCTCAATACACACTGCCCTATGACATGGATTAAAGGGCCGATGGAGAGCCCAAACAAAATCTACAACTAGATGAGCCACAAGATGTTGAAAGAGAGGAAACAATTGGGAACCAAGAAAAGGAGATCGTGAAGATCTAACTTTGATTACCAACGAAGAGGAGCCGATGTTATTAATGCCCCAAGTTCCTTCTCCGCTAAAGTTCAAGAATCCGGTTAGATTTGCAAAACCATGTCCGCTTGAGTAGTCATGTAAATCGGCAATACTCCTTGTGATGTAAAAGCGAGTACAACTTGAAGCCATGGTTCAATGAGTTGGAGAAGATAGAAGAAGAGATTGTTGTGTCGACAAGCCTCGATGCGAGAATCTATTAGCGAGACCTGATGGAAAAAACACCTAGATGTTGGGCGTTCTTTAATGTGATCTTATCTAAACAAAGCATGCTAGGTGACTTTAATACAATGGCTATAAATAAATGGGAACCTACCAAAAGCTATATTATTTTCGATGGATGGAGGGTTCCTCGACTTTGAAGAGGAATTGGATAGCATTGACCCGAATAAAGTCAGTGAAAGACTATAAATCAATGACTGGTAGAAGCAACCCGAGAATTTTTATATTTATATGCTTTACTAGTTTATTTAGTAGATAGGAATTAATTTGCTTAGTAAGTTCTCTTATAATCTAATACATGTTGTCTCTCTTCATTGCAGGTATTGGAGGTTCAATGGATAGGAAAATGATCGTCGCTACCATCACCACCACCAACTCTCACGCTTGGTGATTACGGGAAGTTCTCTTCTACTTATCATTATATTCTTACAATGAGGACATTGTAATTGTTAAGTTTGGGGGAGTTTAGTTTAGTTCGTTATTGCATGTTTAGTTTCATGTTTATGTTATGTTATTTTGCATATGTTGTTAATATAGTTTAGGTTCATTATAAAAAAAAATTCAAAAATAATAGTTAGTTACTATGTTCATTTTACATAAGTCTAGCGGTTTGTTATAGTTACGTTTATTTTGGCCAATGATGAGATTGGAATTGGGTAGACAAGTATAATACTGACTATTAGAGCTTTGATGTGATTTCTTGTTATGAATTGAATCTTTTTCTGTTTGAAACTAGTATAATAATGATAACACAGTAAAAATAACTTGTTGATTGATTGAGTTTAAATTGATACATAATGGGACTCTAAAGGATAATGCTAGTTTGAATGAAAGAATGACAAGAATAAGTAGTGATGACTAAAGTTAGACAAGAACCTAAGTTTGAGGGAATATATGTGGGGTATATAGGCTTTAAAAAAAGAAAAAAAAGAAAGAAAACATGTTGAGTCTTGTGGTGGGTTGAGGAGAAACACTCCCCATAAACACAAGCGTGAGATGGAGCGTAAAACGCACTCACCAACCATCTATCAAAAGAAAAAAGAAAAGGAAAAAAAGGTATATGAGGGTGACTAGTCTTGTTTGGGGCCTTTGTTACTTGAGCAAAATGCGCTTGGGGGATTGTCTTTACACTAGCGCCTAAGGTCTTTTATAGTGCAGGGAGTCGTTGGTGAAAGCTTCGCTAAGGGTAACTCTTTATTAGCCTAATGGGATGAGACATTGCACGATCATTTATGTATATATAAAAAATGAATAATCACGGAAAAGAGCAAAAAGCCCCGTGTAAAAAAAAAAAGAAGAAGGAAGAAAAGAAAGTATAAGTATCCTGCATGTACCCTTGAATTTGGTTGAGTTTAATTTTAGTTGAATCGTGCATATCTTTGAGATTTCTTGAGTTTACACTGTTTGATGCCTTCGAAGAGACTTGTTATGTGTTAAATTTGATTTTATATCGATTAGCATGGTTGTTGAGCACACACATGCACTATACCATAATAACAGTTTAAGACTTGATGATTGACTAGAAATTGTTGATTGGTTTTGATATGAAGTATTGTGCGTGTTTGCTTGATTGCTTTCTAAGTAGTGAATAGATTTGATTCTATCCAATCTTTACTTTGGATTAAATGGCATATAGATTAGTTGCATTTCATTGCATTGCATTGCATTATGTTGTGTTACTTGGGGACAAACAACGGTTTAAGTTTGAAATTATTTGATAAGTGGATTTTATATACACTTATCTGGTATCTTTTACTTGAATTAGTTGCTTATATTTATGTGTTTTAGTTATTTTTCATGCATTTTGTGTTCATTTTGTAGGCTATACATTTGGGAGCGGTGTGAGCGACTATTGGTAAGGAAAAGCAAAGAAAACGCAAAGAATAGCAAACCGGACATCATTTGGGCTTTCATATTTACTTCATGTTCTTGGTTTGAAACTTAGCTAACATTGAAGAGCATCATCTTAGCTTTCCGGAACATTTTGAATCATTCCAATCAGAGTTCGGATGCAAGAGTTATGATCGTTGTACCAACGGACGTCGAACGTCATGGTTTTGGGTGGTCATTTACACATCAGTCACTTCAGAGCAAATTTGAGTATAGTTCCGGACCTTATTTTGAAACACTCAAAGAATTAAAATTTCAGATCTACTTCTCCTCTTTCCGGGTCATCTTGAATCATCGAAATCAGAGTTCGGACGAAGACGTTATGGCCATTTTCCCAAAGGATGTCGGAGCAGAAAATGTCAGAACATGTGGTAGCGTCAAGGCGCATTTTTAGCCTATACCCAGCCTTGGCGCGCTGGGAAGCAGTTGAGCGCAAGCTTGCTTTCAGCGTTGAAGCTTTGGGAAGGGCTTGGTGATGGCCTGGACGCGTTTTTGGCGAATTTTGACACCTTTTTGACTCCAAATTGGATTGGATTTGTTCTTAAGCTAAAAATTTGACTTGTAACCTATAAATATATGATGTAAGGCATAAAATAAAGAGAGAATACATGGCTTAGCTTAGATAAAACACTCCATTAGATTAGAATATTAACCCTAGTTCTTATTAGTTTTGGAGATTGAAGCAACTTGAAGATCATTGAAGATCGAGAAGCGAAGAAGCGAGAGGGGAGCATCAGATTTCTTGACAATGATTCTATTCTTTTCTTTTCTCTTCTCTTACTTTTATCTTTTAATGTCTATTCAATTGTGGATTCTTGGTTTTAATTTATTAATTATGAACTAACTCTTTCCTTAAGATTTCAATTGAACTTTTTATGGCTATGAATTAGTTATTCATTATATTCCAATTATTTATGTTAAAGTGAGTTGTTTATCTTGTCTTGTGCTTATTGCTTAATTATCGATCGATAATTACTTTGTTACTCTGAGAAGGAATTGAAAGAGGAATTCTAGGGTTAGAAGCGGGCATGATATCATGTGACTTAGTAATTTGCATGGTGAATAATTAGGTTTGTGAATTGAATGGAAATATTTGTTACATGCGCATGTAACACATAAAAATTTGGATTGGAAAGAGTTTAATTCAATTATTTTGCATAGGAATATAGCAAGATTAATCTGGATTAAATAGAAGGCAATTGATCACTTGGAAAAGGACTTTTGGCATTTGAGAATTCCTGTTAACAATTCAGTAGGCATTATAATTGGGATAATTGGATAATTGATTTATAATTCATAATTGGGGATATTGAAGTCTTAATCTTTATTTATTTGAATTCATTCGTTAAAATCTTAGTTTTAATTAGTTAATTTAGTTTTCTTAATTAGAAAAAACACGATTTGAGATTGTTTAAATAAAATTAGTTTGGTTAAGAATTAGTACTTGGTGATTTTTATTAAATAATTCCTCGTGGGAACGATACTCTACTTTCACTTTATTACTTGTTGACCGTGTATACTTGCACGTATTCATTGATTACGAAATCGATCAACACATATGAATCAATAATTAATTATTCACAAATAATATTACGTAATCACATTTATGACAACCAGGTAGTTCCTGTGAAAGAGGGGCTTTCGATAAGAATTTCTCCTTCTTCGCGCATACATTAGGTGACCAAACCTCTCCTTAATGTAACTTTCTAGACATTGCCAATAATGCTATCTAATAATATTATTCAAATAATATGAATTATTGATCCGATAATGGGAAATCTTGTGCGGTGACAATTATTGAAACAACAATAATATAAAATATCAACGCAAAATTATTGAATCAATAAAATGAAATATTGAACATTAACTACTGTAACAATTATTGAGTAGTGCCTTCTTACGTAAGGATCAATAATTCATCAATATTGTACATCCACGCGTATTACTGTATTTTAACCACCGGGTATTCCAACAAGTGTTAATTCAGAATAACTACGCCAAGTATTATTTATAAAAACTCAAACTTGTCATTTTCTTCATCCGATAATTATTACATTATGGGGCCCACAAATGATTGCTAGTCGCATTTAATATTCCCCGACAACAAGAATATTTCACGACCAAATGAATATTCCCCGACAACAATGATTATTTTATAACCACTTGCATATTTTGTAAAATTTGCACATTTCACCCATAACCAGAGAATTATATCAAATTAATATCTTATTATTCACAATAATAATTAGAGGAAATTCGATTTTATTTATAATAAGTTGGGGTCTTACACCGACCCTTCCTACTGGGACGATTCTTTCCAACGATTTTGGTTGTATCTGCTGTGAACTTCAGCTGACAGGACGTGAATATGAAAGTCAGCAGGGGTTCTCTTCTCTTTCAAAAGAAGTTCGTGAAGAATTATTTAGCTATGAGCTATCTAACAGTGAACCTTGTTCACAAGCTTTTAGCGCTGATATGACGAAAGTTAAGAAGGCTTTTTGAGTTTCAGTACTACTACTATTATTATTATTATTATTATTATTATTATTATTATTATTATTATTATTATTATTATTATTATTAGTACTACTATTATTATTATTATTATTTGTTATTGTTATTATTAGTAATATATTAATAATAATAATAATAATAATAATAAATAATAATAATTATTATTATTATTATTATTATTATTATTATTATTATTATTATTATTACTACTACTGTTATTATTATTACTGTTATTGTTAATATTATTATTAGGACTATTATTATTATTATTATTATTATTATTATTATTATTATTATTATTATTATTATTATTATTATTATTATTATTATTATTATTATTATTATTATTATCTTAATTTAAGGCAACATTTTAATAGTCGTTGCAAAAAGTATGAGTGAGCAAAAAACGGATAAAACCGAATTACCGAACCAAACTTTTTTAACCGAATTATTTCGATTTTTCGGTTTTTTTTCTTATTTCTATATCCCATTTATTTCTCATTATTAGGTTTTGGTTTGATTTTAAAAATGAGATAATTCAGAAAATTAAATATCCTAACATTAATATTAAAAAATAATAATTTTATAATATTATCTAATACTATCTAATACTAATATATATATATATATATATATATATATATATATACGTGCTAATACTATACTAAATAATATACTAATATATATGTACATACTATACTAAATATTGGAGCCAGCTATTCTTGCCTAGCAGTTTACTAAATAATATAATATACTATATTATTGCCCTAACAAGTAGCAGTCGTCGCTCCCAAGTCCCAATCCCAATTCCTAGATCTACTTGACTACCTCTCTTCTTGCTCATCTCCGGCCTCCGCCTCTCTCCGTTCAATCTCTGCTCCGGCCTCCGCCTCTCTCCGACTCAATCTCTGCTCCGGCCTCCACCTCTCGGTTTTCACTGTCTGTCGCGTACTCGTGCCGTCTCACCTTTTGGCTGGACCTCAGACCCTTCTTCTGGCTGGACATCTTCCTCAGTGGCGGCCGTCCCATCACCACAGATCTGAAGGCTCTGATTCGTACACGGTACACAGATGCCAACTATCAGAGGGTTGTCCTCAATTAACCGACACTGTTGGAGGATAATCTCATAATCCTAGTAATTCAGTAGCTTTTAAAATAGTATTACCATTTACACTTTAGGTTAACTAATGAGAATGAAGGAATATGATGGATATGCAACTGATCTAGTATCATTTTGTAATTTGTACATAGACTTGATTTAGAAAGGGGAAAGGTCCCATAGTTAAGTTGGGTTCGATTTTTACCCGAATATCCGAAATTACTATTCGGTAATTCGGTATTCGGTTATTTTTAAATTTCGGTTAGTAGTTCGGATAGTAGAAATAGCAATAATTTGATTTTCGGTTATAATCGAATAGCTTATTCGGTTCGGTTATAACCGAATGATCACTCCTAGCAAAAAATTGTATAAAATATGCAACGAAAATAAAAATTGTTGCTAAATGAATGTAGTCCATATTATTAAATAAATATAAAACAAAAAAAACTTTCGTTGTCCACGATGAAGAGAAATCAAGTGGTTAAAAATTTTACAACGAATTTCTAACAATTTTGTTTCTAAATTTTGCAACTACTTATAATTTCGTTGCAAAAAGTGAAAATCGACACAATCTGCAACGAAAGACAAGTTTTGTTGCTAAACATACACTTTTAGCAACGACTTATAAAGTCGTTACCTGAAAAATCGTTGCTAAAACCCCATTTTTAGCAACAAAAAAATTTTCCTTGCCCACGATGACGAAAATCAAGTGGTCAAAAATTTTGCAACGAATGTCTAACAAAATTTTGCAACGACTTGTGAATTTTGTTGCAAAAAATGAAAGCCTGATACAATCTGCAACGAAGGACAAATTTCGTTGTTAAACATATATTTTTAGCAACGACTTATAAAATCGTTGACCAAAAAATAGTTGCAAAAGGGCCATTTTTTTGTAGTGAGAAAGGGAGAAAGTGAAATAAAAAATTAAAATTTTATATTTTTAGTTTGACTGACCAATTTGATTGAATAGTGGAAGACCAATCAGCAATAATGATGAACAACTTGGATGAATTTTGCATTTAAAAAAATACTGTTGACAACTGACTTTTTGATTAAACGGTTGAGATTTGCTTTCATACGTTAATCGAATGGTAATAAGTGATGATCTATGTGATTGTTTCTGATTGGGCCACATGGATTTGATAATATCTGACCTGTGTTTGTTTACATGGCTTAGATCCAACGGTAAATCTGTAGATGATCCAACAGTTGCTGGTTACGATTCTTGTGCTTCCTTCTTATTGGCTTAAGTTGTAGTGCATAGATTTAGCTTGTTTTGATGGTTGGATTGAGCTTTTGATCAACGAACCAGATTAATCCTTATTAATTAATTTAATATATATGTATATTAAAAAAACTTGAATATAAGTTATAAATAATGATAATAAAAATAAAAATTATAAGTTAAATGATTTAAAAAGACAATGTGTTTATACTAAATAATATAGGTATAATAGTTTATAAAACAATTTCAAAGAATCTTATAATATATATATATATATATATATATATATATATATATATATATATATATAAAGTTTAGCTACTTAATAGTTAAACAAGTAGTTAAAAAATTATGATAAATATTTAATAAAATTGTAAATACTTAAAAAATATTTATACAAAATAAATGAAATAAACATTTATATTGATAACCAAATATATTTATACAAAGATATTTATGTTAATAAAAGATTATAATCAAAGTAACTTATAAGGGTATATTTATACTAAAAATAAAAAATAATTGAAGAAATATTTATGTTAATATTTATAGTAAATATTTTATAGTAATGACATTACTTTAAGAATAAAAATATATTTATCAATAAAGAATATTAATATTAGTAAACTTGCTAATCAACTACACAAATAAGAGTTTATTTATAAATCAGACAAAATAAGATAATCATAAAAACTAAAAAATAACTTATAAACTTAAACAAAAATAAAAAATTATAAAACAAACTAAAATTTATGAGATAATCTCTAGCATGCCTAAATCCATACGTAATTTATAAAATCTATCAAAACTTAAATGTTTGGTAAATATGTCAGCAATATTTAATTCTGCATCAATGTGATCTAATTTGATAGTTCCACTATTCACATGATCACGTAAGAAATAATGTCTAACATCTATATATTTTGATCTAGCATGCAACAAAGTGTTTTTACTTAGTTAATAGCACTAGTATTATCACATAATATTGACACACAATCAAATTTTATGTTATAATCTGCAAGAGTGTTTCATCCACAATATCTGTACGCAACAACGTGCAACAGCTATATATTCAGCTTCAGTGGTTGAAATAGATACGGAGTTTTTTTTCTTAGAGAAACAAGAAACTAAACATCCTCCCAGAAACTGCCAAGTTCCACTAGTACTTTTTCGATCAACATGATGACCTGCATAGTTAGAATCTGAAAAACAAACAAGGTTAAATAGTTGACCTTTAATCCTAAATTTGTGGTTCATTTAAGATATCAAATTTTTTTTTTACGGCAACCAAATATGATTATTTAGGATTTGATTGAAATCTAGCACATTTATAGACACTGAACATAATGTTAGGTCTACTAGCTGTGATATATAACAAACTTTCAATTATTCCTCTATATTTCTTTGTGTCAACACTTTTACCATTTTAATCTGTAGTTAATTTATCAGTAGTTGGCATAGGAGTATTAAGAGGTTTCACAAACTCTAATCCAAATTTTTAATCATTTCTTTGCAAATATTTAGATTGAGAAATATGAATACCTTTTTTTTCTTGTTTGATTTGTAGTCCAAGAAATAAGTTTAATTCTTCCATCATACTCATTTCAAACTCTTTACTCATGCTTTCAGAAAAATCATTGCACATAGTAATGTCAGTAGAACAAAAAATAATGTTATCAACACAAATTGGTATAATAAGAATATCATTATTTTTATATTTAGTAAATAGATTAGTGTCTACAGTACCCCTTTTAAAACCATTTTCTAGTAGAAATTTACTTAAGCATTCATACCATGCTTTAGGGGTCTGTTTCAAACCATACAAAGCTTTATGCAATTTATAGACATATTCTGGATGATCAAGATCTTCAAAACCAGGAGGTTGTTTAATATAAACTTTCTTTTCAATAACACCATTTAAAAATGCAGATTTAGCATCCACTTGAAATAATTTAAAATCTTTATGACATGAAAATGCTAATAACATGCGAATAGACTCAATTCTAGCAACATGGGCATAAGTCTCATCATAATTAATACCTTCAAGTTTATTATACCCTTGTGCAACTAGTCATGCTTTGTCTCGTACAATAGTTTCATTTTCATCTAATTTATTACGAAAAAACCATCTGGTACCAATTATTGAAGTGTCATCGAGTTTTTGAACTAATTCCCAGACTTTGTTTCTGGTGAAATGTTCAAGTTCATCTTGCATGACTATTATCCAATCCTCATCCAATAAAGCATCTTTTATATTTTTAGGCTCAATTTAGGATAAGAAAGATAAATGATCAGCTAAGTTATATGCTTGGGATCTAGTAAGAACACCTTTATCAATATCACCAATCATATTTTCTATAGGATTATTTTTAATAATATGCAAATCTTTGGGCAAATCATTCAATTGGGGGTTAGGATTTTCAAGAGGATTCTCATTAATAGATGGAGATGTATTATCTGATTTTGGTTCTTCCATATTTCTAAAAATATCTTCAATGACAACATCACTGTCAACTAATTCTTTATATTTAGGAGGAGACTGAGATTCATCAAAAGTTACGTTCATTGACTCCTCAACAAACTAGACTTCTTTTGTTAAAAACTTTGTAAGTTTACTGTTAAGAGAATATCCCAAAAATATTCTTTCATCGAATTTCGGATCAAATTTTAATTGGTGTCCTTTTATATTTAAAATAAAACATTTGCTCCCAAAGACACAAAAATTATTTATTTTTGGAGTTCTTTTATAATAAAGCTCATAAGGAGTTTTGAGAAAAATAGGTCTTAATAAAACTCTTTTAAAAATATAACAAGATGTTGTCACAGCTTCATCCCAAAAATATTTTGGTTGGAAGACGATATTCATTTAACATGGTATTAGCCATTTCTTGTAAAGTTTGATTTTTCCTTTCAACTACACCATTTGATTGTGGTGTATAAGGAACAGAGAAGTTATGCTTTATACCGTGCTCATCACAGAACATAATAAAGTCAGAATTGTCAAATTCTCTTCCGTGATCAGACCGAATATAAACAATAGAGCTTCCCTGTTGATTCTGAATTTTCTTACACAAAGCAGATAAAGAGTTAATAGCTTCATTTTTAAATTTTAGAAAATCAACCCATATGAATCGAGAATAATCGTCAACCAAAACTAGAATATATACAGCACCACCCATGCTATGTTTAGAAATAGGTCCTACTAAATCCATATGCAAGAGTTCTAATGGTCGAGAAGTTGACACTGTGAGTTTAGGTTTATGAGATGCATGAGTTTATTTGTGACGCCCCCAAAACAGGTATACATCACCCATCTTGAGTCACCAGATACATGGTACATAAATTCAAATACAACTTAATTATACAACAGTCATGTAAAATACGACAAAACATAGCTGAGAGTTTAAACAAGAATATTGTCATCTAGACAATATCCACACTCAATGGTGTCCTCATTACAATTATTATCACATTATTCCGTAGAATAGTGAGGACTACTAAAGCCATTTATCCTAGACCATCACTCCATTCCCTGACGACTTGTCCCATCTATATTCTCATTTCCTGAAGAGAACAATGAAAGAAAGGGTGAGCTCAACTAGCCAAGTAAAAAATATTATGACTAAGATAATGCAGAATAAATTATCCTTAGCCTTCAACAGTATAACAACTGATAAAATACAATAGACAACAAGTTTTAGATCAACAACTGCAGCGGAAATAAGCAATCCATTAGAAGAGTCAAGTAGAGCATAAAATATACTATCTTCTATGATTTAAAAAGTTTTTCATCAACTTTATCGCTGAGACTCAGCTTAATAAATAATCCACATCATCGAATCACCCACCTTTTTACTACCAATGATATTCTTTAGTATCATGACCACAAATTATCCATGCACTACGGGCCAAGGATATTCGTGTATTCATCAATGGTCATGATTATACCGAATAATCCCTGGTCATAATCATACCAACAACTGTCCATCAATGAACTACAGGCCAATGAGGACTTTTACCACATCATTCGTTACATTACGGTCCTGATTATACAGAAAAGAAATATATTTTTCGGGTAAATAGTACCCTGTGAATAGTACCTTGTGAATAGTACTTCAGGAATAGTACCTCATGAATAGTACCCCGACATGAAAAGTACCCCAAATACCCGAGTGAATAATATTCTGGTGAATAGTAATTGGGTGAATAGTAACCTATGAATAGTAACTCATGAATAGTACTCTGGCATGAAAAATGCCCTGAATACCCGAGTGAATAATACTAGAGTGAATAGTAACCAAGTGAATAGTAACCCGTGAATAGTTACTCATAAATAAAATACCAAATAAAATGATATTTCATGATTTAGTACAAAAGAAATGATATCTCATACGAGTATAATAGAATATCTGAAACTATGAAATGGATTTTCACCGCTATGTCACGTAATCCACGTGATGAGATCATTTTCACAATTTAATACGAATGAATACGAAGGATCATTCACCATGCATCTTGATAATCCACAAAGACAAAGTTATTCCAATGAATAATAAAGAATGGAATAATAGAAGAATTCACCATGCATGATGATAATCAGATGCATGTGAGTTATTCCAACGTAATAATAAAGAATGGAACCCGAATCAATAAATGCATGTCTTACGCAGCACAAGATATTCCAAAAGAATAATAAAGAATGGAACCAGGGTCATGCGTAATCCGCACAGACAGGATATTCCAACATAATAATAAAGAATGTAATAAAATAAGAATTTCACCATGTATGCTGTACTTCGCATAGATAGGTTATTCCAACATAATAATAAAGAATGGAATAACGGAAGAATTTCACCATGTATGCGGTACATCGCATAGACATGTTATTCCAACATAATAATAAAGAATGGAATAACAGAAGCTCTCTTCATGAATACGAAAGAAATAATACCCCTTACCTCAAAAGAAGATTGGATACTGGAATAGTGAGGTAGCGGACTTCTCTTCTTCTTTCTCTCTATAATTTCTCTCTATAATAATTGATCTATAGCTTTAGTGAATTGGTGAGAAATGAAGGAAGAATGAGCTTCTATTTATAGGAAAATATAGTTTCGATAATTGCACATTTTGAGGCTCAAAATATTACAGTATAATACCTTCCCCTTTTCCTTCATTTTTAATTTAGCTCTGCAAGTATTATCAAACTTGCACCACCTCCCCTAATAGTAAATCATGTGAATTAATAGTAAATCATGTGACTCAATAGTTCTAAACATGTGAAAAAAATAATTACAGTATAGTACCTTCATCTATACCTCCATTTTTAACTTAGTCATGCAAGTATTATCAATCTTGCACCAACTCCCCTAATAGTAAATTATGTGAATCAATAGTACACACATGTGAACACATAGTTATAAGCATGTGAAATAATAACAATTAATTGCTCATTTATCCTATTAATTACCCGATTGGTCAATATAACCTCCAGACATCAATTATTATCGAAATTAAGGTCGATTTCCACTAACACTAATAATCCCAACACAATGGAACTATCAATTTCATCTTTAATCAACACAACTTATTCATCATTAATATTATAACTCACAATATTTAACAACCAGGTCGTTCCCAGGAAAGAGAGGGCTTTCCGATAAGGATTTCTCCATATTGTCGCGCAATTAGGTGACTAAACCTCTCCTTGATAGAATTTCTAGACATTGTTAATATTGCAAATAATAATATGAATAACTTTGTCGTCTCAATTATTGATTTATTAATATAACATATTATACAGATGATACTATGACAATACTTGAATCAATAATATGAGAGACATGATGCATCAATTACTGTAGCAATAATTGAGTATAACTGAGTGACTTCTTACGTAAGCATCAATAATCAATACTGTGTGCTACTATGCAACCACACGTATTACTATACTTTTATTACCGAGTAGTTCAACAGTTTAACGGTAAAACTTTCGCCGTTATTTTTATAAAAAGACAATTCTGTTGTTTTCTAACTACGACAATACTTCCGTTGTGGGGTCCACCAATGATTATACCGTCGTAGGAATATTCCCTATTAAAACGAATATTCCCCGACCAATCGAATATTATATAACCACTTTCATACTTTGCAAAATTTATAAATATTACCCACAACTATAACATTATATCAAATCCATACCATAATATTTAAAAAAATATTTCAAGAAATTTAAATCTTTATTCATAAAATTTGGGGTCTCACAATCTCCCCTCCTTATGAAATTTACGCCTCTAAATTTACGTCACGACTGGTATCTTAGAAGAGATGAGGATACCTTGACTTCATTTCAGATGCTAACTCTTGAGGTATAACCTTTGAGTGTCGAATATGATCCTTCTTATCCAAGATTTTAACACGTACCTCCTCATATGTTAAATCTATTTCGTCTAATTCAATAAGGTGGTTTGGGTCATCCACATATTTATGTAACATCGATACGAAAAAAAAATGTTATGAACACGCGACATACTTGGCGATAAAACGAGTCTATAGGCCACAGTTCCAACTCCATCGAAGATTTCAAATGGGTCAATTAAATCGAGGGTTGAGATTTCCTCTCATCATCGATTCTTGCTTCTAGAATAATGCCCTCTTGAACCTTCTTCTTCACATTCATCAGCTCCGGGTGTGTAGCTTGAGCGACTTTATCTTTATCGATTTAAAGTCGTTTCAAATCGTATATTCGCTATCTTCACGTGGGTCCCTAGAGTCTTTAACTCTATCTTCATCATTTTTAAGTTATACGAAATAGGTTTTTGTGTTAACAACATCGCACTCGAAAACGCATACGATCTTCTACTCAACGCGTCAGCTACCACGTTCGCTCTTCCATAATGATATTGAATGGTATAGTCGTAATCTTCAACAGCTCGAGCCAACGTCTTTGGCATATTATACGATTGTTTTAGGTAAAGAAATATTTGAGGGTTTTAGAAATGGGTTTTTGTACTGGGGTCAATACAAAATTCGATTTCACGCCTTGGGGTATAGGCCAGGAAGTCTTTAGAGAATACGTCAGCAAATTTATTAACAATAGAAATATCATTCAAAACTGTGACTCTCATCCAAGACTTGGATAACACATGTAATGAAGGTTTCTCCTAACGGAGTTTCAACTGATAAGTCAAAGTCTAATTTCTCTAGAATCAAATTTAAACATTGAGCACAAGCAAGAGAGATAAAAAATGGGTAGAACCGGTGTCTAATAAGGTATAGACTTCGCAAGAATTTATAATTAACTAACTCGTGCTAACTTCATTCAGGTTACTCGCTTTTTGAGAAGTCACGAAAAACGCTCTTCCTGAAACCACCGACTTTGTTTTGTCTGTATCCGCCTTTGGTACCACCGTCCCAGCTGGACTTAACTTTGGTGCACGACAAAATCGGGCTAAGTGACCTTCTTTTCCACAATTGTAACATGCTTTGCACTGCATCACGCAGTTTGGACTGATATGTCCCTCCCCTTCGCATTTGAAGCATACAATTGGTGGTCGCTCTCCTTCCTTGAAAACGGGTGTTGGTGCTGCTGTCTTTCCATCATTGTTGAACCTTATCTTCTTGAAATTTCCACTCCTATTATCTTGGCCATGATTACCATCGAAGTGGTTACCATTCTTGGCATGATAATTTCCCCCATGATGGTTATCATTGTTTCGATGGCTGTTGTCACCGGTATGATTATTATCGTGTTGTTGGTCATTGCCTTTTGGTTGTGCTGACTCATTATCGCGCTCCAATAACTGAGCCTTATTCATAACATCTGAATATAAACAAAGTTTGTGAGAAATAAGATATTGACGTATATCGGGTTTCAAACCTCTTAGAAACATTAGCGTCATTCGCTCCTCATTATCGACCAAATGGGAAGCAAACCTAATAACTCATAAATTTAGCCTCGTATTATGACCACGGTCGTATTGTTTTGCTCTAACTTGATAAACTCCACCTCCTTCATGTGACGAATACTTTCGGGAATGTACTTGTTATTGAACAGCTCTTGGAACTTCTCCCAAGACATCTTGAGTGCGTCAGACTTGGTACGTTTTACGGATTCCCACCAGTAATCTGCCTCTTCACGCAACATAAAAGTGGCAAAGGGAACCTTTTGCTCCTCGGAGCATCCCAAGACATCAAATATCTTGGTGATCTTCTTTAACCACGTCTCCGCCTTAAGTGGTTCTGGCTTTCCCAAAAACTCCGGCGGTCCCAGCTCCTTGAACTGCTTAGCGGTGACCATCCGAGAGTTGCCAGTGTTTCCACCTGCATTTTGAACAGGAGTCTCTCTCGCTTGATGTTTCATGAATTGCATAAAGCCTCTGATCATCCCATCGTTCATCATCTGACCGGTGTTGTTATTTACCTGAGGAGTATTATCTTCCTGTTTCACATTATCCTGGGTATTGATCGTTGGTGACTCAACGGTCTCATGTGCTTCATTTCTTATCTCAACATTTTCAGATGCCATTCTCAAACACTGTCACAAAACAAGGGTTTATTAACATATCACATATTATCCCTATACTCTGACCGACCAATTAAATACCAAATAAACTTAGGTAGGTCATACTAGCGAAGGAATTCCTCGTCTCTCCCCTCCTAGTTCTTGTCTCATATCTCAGCTAGGGATCATATCCCTAAGCTTTGATACCAATTGTGACGCCCCCAAAATAGGTATACATCACCCATCTTAAGTCGCCAGATACATGGTACATAAATTCAAATACAACTTAATTATACAAAAGTCGTGTAAAATACGACAAAACATAGCTGAGAGTTTAAACAAGAATATTGTCATCTAGATAATATCCACACTCAATGGTGTCCTCATTACAATTATTATCACATTATTTCGTAGAATAGTGAGGACTACTAAAGCCATTTATCCTGGACGATCACTCCATTTCTTGACTTGTCCCAACTATATTCTCATTTCCTGAAGAGAACAATGAAAGAAAGGGTGAGCTCAACTAGCCCAATAAGAAATATTATGACTAAGATAATGCAGAATAAATTATCCTTAGCCTTCAACAGTATAACAACTGATAGAATACAATAGACAACAAGTTTTAGATCAACAACTGCAGCGGAAATAAGCAATCCATTAGAAGAGTCAAGTAGAACATAAAATCTACTATCTTTTATGATTTAAAAAGTTTTTCATCAACTTTATTGCTGAGACTCAGCTTAATAAATAATCCACATCATTGAATCACCCCTAACGACCAAGGATATTCTTTAGTATCACGACCACAAATTATCCATGCACTACGTGCCAAGGATATTCATGTATTCATCAATGGTCATGATTATACCGAATAATCCCTGGTCATAATCATACCAACAACTGTCCATCAATGAACTAAAGGCCAATGAGGACTTTTACCACATCATTCTATACATTACGGTCATCATTATACCGAATAATTTCTGGTCATAATCATACCAAGTCCATCTATGCACATAAGCCAAAGATGACTTTCATCACAATATAAACATGAGGACGATGACAATGACATAATAATTCAATAAAACAAGTTCAAGGATAAATTTTAAAGATTTATAATTTAATTTATCCAGAAATCAATAACGTCCAAATTGTCAACATGATACTGCTTTGTGGAGTAAAATTCAAGAATAATATTCATGTACCAAAAATAATTTTGACAGAAAAGAAATATATTTTTTGGGTAAATGTGATAACCCGAGATTTCGAATAATCAAAATTTTACGAATAATTTTTTTTTTTAATATTAACTGTTAATATTGTACTAAGAATTTGTGAGACAAGTCTCGAGAATTAGTCAATATATGTTTTGACTGAGAAATTAGAGTAGAGTTGTGCTTAATGACTTTAGAAAACCCTAACCCTAATTTTCTTGATAGGGATTCTAGAGAAAATACAATTAAAATAATTGTATTGTTGATTATGTGTTTTTAATTTGTATATAGAAATGTTGATCAATGGTTGGCTGGATAAGGTTTAATATTAATAAACCTTAATAAGGGATTTAAAACCCTAATCTTAAATTTAGAAAATAAATTGTACAATTAAAACCCTAATTGTACGCCGGGAAACCCTAATTTCAAAACCGGAAATTGTAAACCCTAATTAGGCAACCCTAATTTTTATTAGCATGCCTAAAGTGTTGTAAACATAAATATGATTAGAAATCACTAATTATATTTTTGTAATTTAAATTTCTATTTTAGAAACCCTAATTTTTATTTTAGAAAATTTATTTTTCTAATTAAACCCTAATTTTTATTTTAGAAAATTTATTTTTCTAATTAAACCCTAAATTTGCAAATTATGGGAATAAGAATTTTTAGACCTAAAGGGTTCAAACCCTAAACCTTATTGTCCAAACCCTAAACCCTAAGGGTTTCATAAAGTTCAAATTCTAGAAAAAAATTAGAAATGACCTAAATGCCCTTTATGGGATTTTTTGAAGTTAATTTGCAAAATTGTCCAACAAATTTATTAGGTCACCAACTCTCTTGACTTTGCAACATAAAATCTCGTAAAATCAAAGACCAAAATCGTCCAAATGATCAACCAAAGCAACATCAAGCATTATATATAAGTTTAGAGAGAAAAAGTCCATAATTTAGACATTTTGTAAACTTAGCTCTCACCAACTCTTTCCCATACAAGACCTCCTAAAATTAGAAGTATATCATCCCAAATTCACCCATAGATCAACCAATAACAGATTTGAGGATTAAGATCAAGAATCGAAGCTAGAAAGGTATAATTCTATTTTATTTTTGATCTTTGTTGCTTGAGAAATTTTTGTGTTTATGTGTTTAAGATATTGCTAGAAGATGTTTTAGTTGATCTATGTTGATATAACACGGATCCATAACATCAACCGGCTTTAAAATGGTGTTTTCAAAATCGTCAAGAACACTATCTCGTGGTCCGACAAGCTTGTCTGTCGGTACCATAGATCCGTGTCTGTTTTTGATTTTTCTTGTTTTATATTTTTTATTGGTAGCCTGGTAGGAGGTCTTTAATCTGTAGTTGGTATTACTGCTAAATGATGTCTAGATCGGTTATTATTAATTGGCCAAACCCGTTGGCCGGATCGATTGGCGATGTGACTTTCTGGCGACTTAAACGTTGAAATCAATGTCCACAAGTTTTGTATGATCGTATCTCGATCATGTTTAGTGTTTGATGTTTTGTATTAGTACATCTTGTAGCCGGTTATGTGGGATATAGATCCGGGTTCATAGAAGGCTTATAACCTCTTTGGATTGCTCGAAAAATTTGGTCAAAGTAAAGCGCCTCAAGCAGATTTTGAAAATCTGGGTAAAACCTGCAATCGGGCAACGAAATGTCTGACATACTTTGACCGTGTCTTGTAGGTTGATTACATTGATGATAACCTTGATTTTATGTTTTAGTAATGTACCTTGATACTAGTACTATAACTTTGAGCCATCAAACGACTTAAAATAAGACCGTAACATAGATTAAATTAAGCTTGAAAGTGGCAACTCGAATCTGTTTTGGCCCAGAAATTGCCTGACAGCAACTTTGGAGGCTTTGATCTCCTTGTTGTGATGTTGTTTGACCAAAGTATTGGTTGGGTGTTGTAGTGTTATCTTAATACTACAATACCAAAGTTTTAGAAAGCCCAGAACATGAGCAGATTGGAAATTATTAACGGTCAAAGTTGACCCCTTGAACTGCAGGCAATTGCTGTCAATGTTCTTGAGTCAAGAACACCAACAGCGACGCTAAGTGTCGCTATAGGCTATTAGCGACGGATTTATTTATTTTATTTTCTGAATATTCCGAAATTAATAAAAATTAGAAATAAATTCTAAAAATTACCAAAAATGGTTTTAAAAATTATTTTAAAATATGAAAAATAATTTACGACCAATTGGAATATTTTCTTTAATATTTATAATTATTTAAATATTAAAAGGTATTTAATTTATTTAATTAGTGTATTAAATAAATTAGAGAAAATGATTTAATATTATGAAAAATCATTTTAAATAAGAAAATGTATTTAAAAATATTTTGAGTTATAAAATGTAACTTTTAATATTTTTGGAGAATTTTCATTAATAATTTAATATTAATGATATTAGATTTATTTGATTATTAAATTGAATAAATAAGATAAAATGATTTAAAAATCATTTTAATTGAGAATAAAGTGTTAGAAAATATTTTAAATTATAAAATATAATTTTCAATATTTTTGGAGAATTTTCATTAATAAATTAATATTAATGATATTTGATTTATTTAATTATGATATTAAATAAATGAATTAAAATGATTTTATTGATTAAAAATCATTTAACAATGAGAAAAATAGTTTAAAAATATTTTAAGATATAATTAATGATTTTTAATATTTAGATGATAATTTCATTGATATTTATATATTAATGGTGGTGATTTAAAAATGATTTTAATTACTTTAAAAATCATTTAAGTGGAATATTGTTGATTTAAAAATATTTTAAGTTATTGATAATAACTTTAATATTTTGACAAGTATGTTATTAATATTTTAATATTATTAAATATTAATAATGATAAGATTATTTGATAATTAAATCATTTAAAAATGATTCCGATGTTTGAAAAATTATTATAAATTATAATAATTGCTTGATAATTATTAAAAGCTTCCGAAAAATATTATAATTGATAATTGACTTATCTAAATTAATATTGAAGCTTAGAGACCAAGTTTAATGGACCATCAATGTGTTAATTGTCGAATAGGGTGACCAGAACACCGAGAATGGACCGAAGTCCAACCGGTGATATATAGTTAGACTTGTTATGTGTTTATATAGGTTATAAACACCATGTGGCTATGTGGTAATGTGCCTAGGAGAAGTTTGATCGTGAACTACGGTGTTACGTGTTATGAATAATTGTGCTAATTGTAAGGCCAGACCGATATTATTGGTTATAGGTCTTTCAAAGCGTATAAGTATTTTGTGTAGCCGTAATGTCACGAAGAGGCAAGTTTCTAACTCAACCTTGAGTTAAATTTATTCAATTATTATAGTGGTTAATTATTGCTAATTACACCACATCCGAAATTTATTGTTGATTATTCGCAGTTAGTGCATGCTTAATAATTCAAATTGAATTATTGATTCGAAATATATATTTGTAGAATAACCGTTGTTGGATATTCATATCTCAGAGAAGTTAGAATTGACAATCTGAGATAATTCACATTTATTGTCAAATTATCTTTGAGAAATGTCTTAGCTAATTATTACGGCTGAAGCGAATATTAGTTAGAACTTGATAAGTTCGAGAAGAAATTCAATTATTATTGATGGATCGATGCCAATTATTTCGCTTTAAGATCGAGAAGTAAATAGAATTTGAAATCACAAGATTTCGTTGTTAAATCAAAATCTTGATTCTCGAGACCGAGAAGAACAACCTTTTATAAAAGGGAATATCATTAAATCGTATATTCGATCATTCATGTGCGACTTAAGTATTATGCATAATATAGGGTATAATAAGTGATCACTTGTTATACTTGCGGAGGGTATGATTTAATCTTTACTGATTATCTCGACACACTGGGTATATCAAAGTATAACTTTGATAGTTACTCGAGAAGAGAAGTTCAAGATCCAATGGATCGCTTTCAAAGATAAATCTGGAAAACATTCCACTTTGATATTTCTTAGAATTGATTCTTGATTATTCATTAGAATATCAGTAGAAACTTTAAAGCGTTGTACTCTTTCATTATTGAATTATTATGTTGTATAGAATACGAGAAGACTTGTTATTGAATAACGATTTGTTCAATTTGTTTCAAAGTTCCCGAACTTTGGTTTCATTCTATCAAAATAGATAGTCTGGTGATTTGAATACTTATACATTTATTGTATGTATTAACTTGCATGGGCAAATTTGTTGCTCACCCTTGCTAAATAAAACATTTCAAATTTAGGAGCGAAGTTGCGAGGAGGTCTTTATGAAGGACAAGGGAAAAGGCGTTGTAATAAACTAGTTATTATTAACATATTTATGACGTTGTATTGTAAACCCTTTTTGTATAACTAAAGGGTATGTTTGTAAAGTTAAGGTTAGAAAACCTGGGTGATGTATTATAAAACTCTTATAAAAACTTATGTAAGATACTATCTATATATATTATGGGTAGTTAAATGTTATTTATATTGTGGATCGTGAACACCAAACTCGGGGGTCAGGTAACCCGAATTTAACCGAATTTGGGGGCGTCACTGGTTGGTACCAAAGCTGTAGTGATCAAGGTATCACCAGCTGATAGTAGAGCTGTAGGTTATAAACCTTAAGTGGGGTGGGGAAAAAAAAACCCTAGGATTATAACCAAAAGCGAGATAGAGAATACTCGAATAGAGTACTAAGTGAGAGATTGCCAAAGTGCAAGGATAGTGATAAATGTAGACACATAGTGTGAGAATGTTGTACTGGTGAAGTACTGATCAAGTTGTTTAAAATGATTATAGGATGTCTGAAGAAGGTAAAAAGAGTGCGGAGATGCTACCATTTGTTGCACCAATGCCGATGAGCCGAGGTGCGAAGACATAGCGAGTTCTGTTGAAGAAGTGGGGAAAGATGAACCAATGATCAATCTTGGGAGTGATCATGACGATTATCCTGAGATGTATCTAAGTGGTGATGAGGAGGCGGAGTCTGAAGAAGCTAAGGTGGAACTAAAGAATAAGATCAAGGTTGGTGAACAAGATCAGCTATCTGTGGAAGTCCAGGAACTCCGAAGCAAGGTATTTCTCTTGGAGGAGTTGTGGAAGACGGAGTGGGCATTACGTGAAATGACTGAAGAACGGAATGAGCTCAGGGCACAGGTTGAAAGGATGAAAGACTGAAGGTGGAGGATCGTCTGAAGGAACCAGCAAGAAGGACAAGAAAAAGAGGAAGAGGAACAAAGACATCGACAACTCTGGAAATTCAAACCCGAAGAAGAAGCAAGCTTGTATCAAGTGTGGAAAGACTCACGCTGGAGAATGCATGATGTGGAAGAATGTATGCTTCAACTGCAAGCAGGAAGGACATATTTCTCTGCATTGTCCTAAGCCAAATTTAAGGAAATGTTTTTCATGTGGGCAAACGGGGCACGGATTCAACAAGTGTCCCAGCAAGAAGAAGATTGGTGAAGGCAGTGGTCGATAGATCATTAAGATATAAGTGTAGTATCTTTTGGTAGAAGCTTTGATATTAACTGTTGTAATATCGAGAATGATGCTTAAGCATATGTAAATATATGTTTTTATGAATGAAATCTTTATGTTCTATATGAATATAAGATTAAGATAAATTTGTGAGTTCTTAAAACTCATACTTATGATAAATTAATGACTCATAATTATATGAAATGTTTTGAACCCCTCAGCGAATGGACGCCAAAGGTCTGACTAGGATAAGTTCATACACTAATATAATTATGGCAAGTTAATGAACTCATAAGTGTGGTAAGTTTGATGAACTGAAAATGGTAATTTGGAAATGGAGAATGTCAACTTTTTGTGTAAAGTTGGAGAATTGCAACTTTTGTAAAGTTGTGAACGTAATCCTAAAATATTTTAACAGGATAGTAAAATGTGTTAGGTACTATAAGTACTATGTGCTATTTGAATAAATATGCGAATACTTGAAAATTATGTGTTGAATTCTTATTGTGTTAAGAATTTGTTTAGAGAAAGAATATTAATATAAGATTTTCATTTAAATCAGATCATGCTTGCTTTAGGCGACGTAATTGAAACCAAAGAGAAGAACAGTCAGTGAATAATGAAGGAGGTCAAGCGGATCCGATGCAGAATTTTGTGGATATGCTGGCCCAAGCTATGGAAAATAGGGCTCCAGCCAGGGGAAGACCAATGAATCAGCCAGCCGACAGATTGGCTAATTTCAAGGATTTTAAAGCGGTGGGACCGCCAGAATTCAAGGGGACTACGGATCCGATCGAAGCCCAAACTTGGGTGAAAGAAATGGAGAAAGCGTTCGTGATTGCGCGGGTGGCAGAAGAGCAAAAGACGGCTTTTGCAACTTATTTGATGAAGGGAGAAGCCAATTATTAGTGGGAGACGAACCAAGCAAGAGCTGGTACAGAGGTGGTATTATGGACAAGATTTAAGGAGTTGTTCTTTGAGAACTACTTCTCACCGAGTATGCAAGCTCGGATGGAAGTTAAGTTCTTGGAACTTAAGCAGGAGAATATGTCTATTTCTGAATACGCGGCTAAATTCAACGAATTGGCACGATTTTCACCTCATCAGGTGGATACAGAAGCAAGAAAAACAAGAAGGTTCGAGAACGGATTGAAGCCGGGGATTTATAACAAAGTAGCTGTGCTGCAAATCAACACTTTTGCGGCATTATTGGAGAAAGCATTAATTGCTGAAGGAGGAAGCGAGGCTGCATCTCGTTTTCATCAGGAGAAGAAGAAGAAGACCAATGAAGGTGGAAGCAGCGGTGGTAGTAACCCTAACAAAAGGAAGTGGAGCGAGAATACCCAATCGGGTAACAAGACTGAAGGAAATAGGAAAGGAGGAGAACCATGCTCGAATTGTGGAAAGAACCACGCTGGTGTTTGTCTGAAGAGGAAGGGGGTTTGTTATAATTGCGGACAAGAGGGCCACATGTCACCCAATTGTCCCAACCCAAAGAAGATACAAGGTTGTTATGCCTGTGGATCAACTGATCATTTGGTAAGGAATTGTCCGAAGAGAAATGCTGAGAAGGAAAGCGCCAATAAGGGACCCGGTAGTGGAACCTTGGCAATCCGAGGACTCGCAGGTCGGAAGACCAACAAACGTACATTCAACATGATGGCCAGCTAGATCTGATAGCTACTCGGAGGTTCGTGCAGAAAATTTTTTTCGCTTAATATTTAAATTACGCGATTGATATTGGATAAATATGACTGTGAATTGTTTTCTTATATAGAATCTACTAACAGGTTAGAATTTATGACACAAATGAATATTGTGTTGATAAAAATAAATTGATGATACAACTTTAAAAGATTGTAGAGAATAAGAAAGCAGTGATTCCGAGGACGGAATCCTTTTAAGGAGGGTGAATGTGATACCCTAGATTTCAATAATCAAAATTTTTACGAATAATTTTTTTTTAATATTGACATTGACTGTTAATATTGTACTAAGAATTTGTGAGACAAGTCTCGAGAATTAGTCAATATATGTTTTGACTGAGAAATTAGAGTAGAGTTGTGCTTAACAACTTTAGAAAAACCCTAACCCTAATTTTCGGATAGGGATTCGGTAGAAAATACAATTAAAATAATTGTATTGTTGATTATGTGTTTGGACTGTATAGAAATGTTGATCAATGGTTGACTGGATAAGGTTTAATATTAATAAACCTTAATAAGGGATTTAAAACCCTAATCTTAAATTTAGAAAATAAATTGTACAATTAAAACCCTAATTGTACGCCGGGAAACCCTAATTTCAAAACCGGGAATTGTAAACCCTAATTAGGCAACCCTAATTTTTATTAGCATGCCTAAAGTGTTGTAAACATAAATATGATTAGAAATCACTAATTATATTTTTTTAATTTAAATTTCTATTTTAGAAACCCTAATTTTTATTTTAGAAAATTTATTTTTCTAATTAAACCTTAAATTTGCAAATTATGGGAATAAGAATTTTTAGACCTAAAGGGTTCAAACCCTAAACCTTATTGTCCAAACCCTAAACCCTAAGGGTTTCATAAAGTTCAAATTCTAGAAAAAAATTGGAAATGACCTAAATGCCCTTTATGGGATTTTTTTTAAGCTAATTTGCAAAATTGTCCAACAACTTTATTAGGTCACCAACTCTCTTGACTTTGCAACATAAAATCTCAGAAAATCAGCAGCCAAAATCGTCCAAATGATCAGTCAAAGCAACATCAAGCATTATATATAAGTTTAGAGAGAGAAAAAGTCCATAATTTAGACATTTTGTAAACTTAGCTCTCACCAACTCTTTCCCATACAAGACCTCCGAAAATTAGAAGTATATCAGTCCTAAATTCAGTCCATAGATCAACCAATAACAGATTTGAGGATTAAGATCAAGAATCGAAGCTAGAAAGGTATAATCCTATTTTTATTTTTGATCTTTGTTGCTTGAGAAATTTTGTGTTTATGTGTTTAAGATATTGCTAGAAGATGTTTTAGTTGATCTATGTTGATATAACACGGATCCATAACATCAACCGGCTTTAAAATGGTGTTTTTCAAAAGCGCTCGAGAACACTATCGTGGTCCGACAAGCTAATGTCGGTACCATAGATCCGTAATGCTTTTTGATTTTTCTTGTTTTATAGTTTTTATTGGTAGCTTTGGTAGGAGGTCTTTAATCTGTAGTTGGTATTATCGCTAAATGATGTCCGGATCGGGGAGTTATTAATTCAATTGAAACTTAGTTGACCGGATCGACCGATGTGACTTTCTCGGCGACTAGAACGTTGAAATCAATGTCTGTCAAGTTTTTGTATGATCGTATCTGTCAGTCTGTTTAGTGTTTGATGTTTTGTATTAGTACATCTTGTAGCTAGTTATGTGGGATATAGATCTGGGTTCATAGAAGGCTTATAACCTCTTTGGATTGCTCAGAAAATTTGGTCAAAGTAGGCGTCTCAAGCAGATTTTGAAAATCTGGGTAAAACCTGCAATTCGGCAACGAATCAATCGACATACTTTGACCGTGTGTCTTGTAGGTTGATTCATTGATGATAACTTTGATTTTATGTTTTAGTAATGTACCTTGATACTAGTACTATAACTTTGAGCCATCAAACGACTTAAAATAAGACCAGAACATAGATTAAATTAAGCTTGAAAGTGGCAACTCGAATCTGTTTTGGCCCAGAAATTGCCTGACAGCAACTTTGGAGGCTTTGATCTCCTTGATGTGATGTTGTTTGACTAAAGTATTGGTTGGGTGTTGTAGTGTTATCTTAATATTACAATACCAAAGTTTTAGAAAGCCCAGAACATGAGCAGATTAGAAATTATTAACGGTCAAAGTTGACCCCTTGAACTGCCGGCTGTCAGTGTTCTTGAGTCAAGAACACCAACAGCGACGCTAAGTGTCGCTATAGGCTATTAGCGACGGATTTATTTATTTTATTTTCTGAATATTCCGGAAATTAATAAAAATTAGAAATAAATTCTAAAAATTACCAAAAATGGTTTTAAAAATTATTTTAAAATATGAAAAATAATTTCTGACCAATTGGAATATTTTTCTTTAATATTTATAATTATTTAAATATTAAAGGTATTTAATTTATTTAATTAGTGTATTAAATAAATTAGAGAAAAATGATTTAATATTATGAAAAATCATTTTAAATAAGAAAACTGTATTTAAAAATATTTTGAGTTATAAAATGTAACTTTTAATATTTTTGGAGAATTTTCATTAATAATTTAATATTAATGATATTAGATTTATTTGATTATTAAATTGAATAAATAAGATAAAAATGATTTAAAAATCATTTTAATTGAGAATAAAGTGTTAGAAAATATTTTAAATTATAAAATATAATTTTCAATATTTTTGGAGAATTTTCATTAATAAATTAATATTAATGATATTTGATTTATTTAATTATGATATTAAATAAATGAATTAAAAATGATTTTATTGATTAAAAAATCATTTAACAATGAGAAAAATAGTTTAAAAATATTTTAAGTTATAATTAATGACTTTTAATATTTAGATGATAATTTCATTGATATTTATATATTAATGGTGGTGATTTAAAAATGATTTTAATTACTTTAAAAATCATTTAAGTGGAATATTGTTGATTTAAAAATATTTTAAGTTATTGATAATAACTTTAATATTTTGACAAGTATGTTATTAATATTTTAATATTATTAAATATTAATAATGATAAGATTATTTGATAATTAAATCATTTAAAAATGATTACGATGTTTGAAAAATTATTATAAATTATAATAATTGCTTGATAATTATTAAAAGCTTCCTAAAATATTATAATTGATAATTGACTTATCTAAATTAATATTGAAGCTTAGAGACCAAGTTTAATGGACCATCAATGTGTTAATTGTCGAATAGGGTGACCAGAACACCGAGAATGGATCGAAGTCCAACCAGACTGATATAGTTAGACTTGTTATGTGTTTATATAGGTTATAAACACTGATGTGGCTATGTGGTAATGTGCTCTAGGAGAAGTTTGATTGTGAACTACAATTATTACGTGTTATGAATAATTGTGCTAATTGTAAGACCGATATTATTGGTTATAGGTCTTTCGAAAGCGTATAAGTATTTTGTGTAGTCTGTAATCGTGGAAGAGGCAAGTTTCTAACTCAACCTTGAGTTAAATTTATTCAATTATTATAGTGGTTAATTATTGCTAATTACACCACATCCGTGGAATTTATTGTTGATTATTCGCAGTTAGTGCATGCTTAATAATTCAAATTGAATTATTGATTCGAAATATATATTTGTAGAATAAGCATTTGTTGGATATTCATATCAGAGAAGTTAGAATTGACAATACAGATAATTCCTGCTTATTGTCAAATTATATCTTGAGAAATGTCTTAGCTAATTATTACGGCTGATTTAATATTAGTTAGAACTTGATAAGTTCGAGAAGAGAATTCAATTATTATTGATGGATCGATGCCAATTATTTGACTTAAGATCGAGAAGTAAATAGAATTTGAAATCACGAGATTTCGTTGTTAAATCAAAATCTTGATTACGAGATCGAGAAGAACAACCTTTTATAAAAAGGAATATCATTAAATCGTATATTCGATCATTCTTGTGACTTAAGTATTATGCATAATATAGGGTATAATAAGCTGATCACTTGGGTATATCAAAGTATAACTTTACGGTTATCTGATACACCTGGGTATATCAAAGTATAACTTTGATAGTTACTCGAGAAGAGAAGTTCAAGATCCAATGGATCGCTCAGTATAAATCTGGAAAACATTCCACTTTGATATTTCTTAGAATTGATTCTTGATTATTCATTAGAATATCGTAGAAACTTTGAAAGCGTTGTACTCTTTCATTATTGAATTATTATGTTGTATAGAATACGAGAAGACTTGTTATTGAATAACGATTTGTTCAATTTGTTTCAAAGTTCCCGAACTTTGGTTTCATTCTATCAAAATAGATAGTCTGGTGATTTGAATACTTATACATTTATTGTATGTATTAACTCTTGGGCAAATTTGTTGCTCACCCTTGCTAAATAAAACATTTCACTTTAGGAAGAAGTTGCGGAGGTCTTTGAAAGGACAAGGAAAAGGCGTTGTAATAAACTAGTTATTATTAACATATTTATGATGTTGTATTGTAAACCCTTTTGTATAACTAAAGGGTATGTTTGTAAAGTTAAGGTTAGAAAACACAGGTGATGTATTATAAAACTCTTATAAAAACTTATGTAAGATACTATCTATATATATTATGGGTAGTTAAATGTTATTTATATTGTGGATCGTGAACACCAAACTTGGGGGGTCAGTAACTTAAATTTAGGCGTCACGAAGAAATAGTACCCCGTGAATAGTACCCTATGAATAGTACTTCGAGAATAGTAACTCGTGAATAGTACCCCGACATGAAAAGTATCCCAAATACCCGAGTGAATAATATTTGGGTGAATAGTAATTGGGTGAATAGTAACCCATGAATAGTAACTCATGAATAGTACTCCGACATGAAAAGTGCCCCGAATACCCGAGTGAATAATACTAGAGTGAATAGTAAACGAGTGAATAGTAACCCATGAATAGTTACTCGTAAATAAAATACCAAATAAAATGATATTTCATGACGAGTACAAAAGAAATGATATCTCATACGAGTATAATAGAATATACGAAACTGCAAATGGATTTTTACCCGCCATGCGATAATCCACGTAGACAGATCATTTTCACAATTTAATACAGAATGAATACGAAGGATCATTCACCATGCATCATGAAATCCACAAAAGACAAAGTTATTCCAAATGTAATAATAAAGAATAGAATAATAGAAGAATTCACCATGCATGCGATAGATCGTACAGACAGGTTATTCCAACAGAATAATAAAGAATGGAACCAGGTCATGCGTAATACGCACAGACAGGATATTCCAAAAGAATAATAAAGAATGGAACCAAGTCATGCGTAATCCGCACAGACAGGATATTCCAACATAATAATAAAGAATGTAATAAAATAAGAATTTCACCATGTATGCGGTACTTCGCATAGACAGGTTATTCCAACATAATAATAAAGAATGGAATAACGGAAGAATTTCACCATGTATGCGGTACTTCGCATAGACATGTTATTCCAACATAATAATAAAGAATGGAATAACAGAAGCTCTCTTCATGAAAACCAAAGAAAATAATACCCCTTACCTCAAAAGAAGACTGGATATCTTGGAATAAGGTGAGGTAGCAGACTTCTCTTCTTCTTTCTCTCTATAATTTCTCTCTATAATAATTGCTCTATAGCTTTAGTGAATTGGTGAGAAATAAAGGAAGAATGAGCTTCTATTTATAGGAAAATATAGTTTCGATAATTGCATATTTTGGGGCTCGAAATATTACAGTATAATACCTTCCTCTTTTCCTTCATTTTAAATTTAGTCCTGCAAGTACTATCAAACTTGCACCACCTCCCATAATAGTAAATCATGTGAATTAATAGTAAATCATGTGACTCAATAGTTCTAAACGTGTGAAAAAAATAATTACAGTATAGTACCTTCATCTATACCTCCATTTTTAACTTAGTCATGCAAGTATTATCAATCTTGCACCAACTCCCCTAATAGTTAATCATGTGAATCAATAGTATACACATGTGAACATATAGTTATAAGCATGTAAAATAATAGCAATTAATTGCTCATTTATCCGATTTATTACTCGATTGGTCAGTATAACCTCCAAACATCAATTATTATCGAAATAAATGTCGATTTCCATTAACACTAATAATCCCAACACAATGGAACTATCAATTTCATCTTTAATCAACACAACTTATTCATCATTAATATTATAACTCACAATATTTAACAACCAGGTCGTTCCCAGGAAAGAGGGGGCTTTTCGATAAGGATTTCTCCTTATTGGCGCACAATTAGGTGACCAAACCTCTCCTTGACAGAACTTCTAGACATTGTCAATATTGCAAATAATAATATGAATAACTTTGTCGTCTCAATTATTGATTTAATAATATAACATATTGTATAGATGATACTGTGATAATAATTGAATCAATAATATGAGAGATATGATGCATCAATTACTGTAGCAATAATTGAGTATAACTGAGTGACTTCTTACATAAGCATCAATAATCAATACCGTGTGCTACTATGCAACCACGCCAGATTCTTGTACTTTTACTACTAATGTAGTTCAACGGTTTAACGGTAAAATTTCGCCGTTATTTTTATTAAAAGATAATTACGTCATTTTCTAACTACGACAATACTTAGTTGTAGGGGTCCACTTAATGATTGTCTTGCTGTCGTATCGAATATTCCTTATTAAAACGAATATTCCCTAGCCAATCTAATATTATATAACCACTTGCATACTTTGTAAAATTTATAAATATTACCCACAACTATAACATTATATCAAATCCACACCATAATATTTAAAAAAATATTTCGAGAAATTTAAATTTTTATTCATAAAATTTGGGGTCTCACATTGTTTCCCCAGTTCATAGGCTTCACATATATGATCTTTTAAGAACTTAAGTTTTGGAAGACCACGAACATGCTCTTTAGATGAAATGTTATTGATGAGCTTTATATTGATATGTCCTAGTCTACGATGCCAGAGCCAAGGATCATTATTTGCAGACACAAGACAAATGTTATCTAGGTGAGAATAAGCATCTAGATCACATGTGTATACATTTTGATATATAGGAAACAATAATATAAATTTACCATTTTGATCAAATATATAGCAATTTTGTGTACTGAAAGTTATTTTAAAACAACTATCACATAGTTGACTAATAGATAGAAGATTATACCTAAGTCATGTGTCTTGTGACTAATTGAACATTAGAGATTGTTAAGTGGTCATTACCGACGCTTCCAATTATGATTATCGTACCTTTATTATTGTCTCCAAAGGTTACTTCACCACAGTCTGTAGCTTGTAGATTTTTCAAATTTGATTTGTCACCAGTCATATGTCTTGAACAATTGCTATCAAGATACCATTTACTTTTGTTCAAGTTAGCTGTAAGACATACCTGCAATATATACTAATTTCACAAACTAATACCCTTTAATATGAAGGGTCCGTTGAGTAAGTTTTCTAGTTTGTATAAGGAACATTTGTATTTTTCTTTGCAAAACTAAGCATGAGATAATCAATTTTAGTAGAGATAAGCATTCTATGAGTGATAAAACTATAAGATGTATGATAATAATTTTTATGAAATTCTTTTCTTGTAATGGTTTGTGCAGTTCCTTTGGGAACCCAAATCATTTTTCCTTTATAATTTTCATTTCGAGCATTGCACATATAGAAGGAATGACCATTTCTGTTATAGTAAGAACATTTAGTAAAAGAAGAAGTATGACCTTCTTTTTCTTTACTTTTAACATGATAAAATCCTTTATCCTTTGTTTGACTTGTTTCTCCAATATAACCTAGTCATTCTTTATTAAACCTACATCTCTGTTGACTTAACATGACATTAAGATTTTCTTTTCTTATTGTGAATTTAAGAACTATGGTAATTAGATCATCACGTTCTTTAGTTAAATTATTAATTAAAGAATTATGTTTTTCTAATTCTATTTTTAGATGTGAATTCTTAATCTTGAGATTTTAAATATCTTCAGTTAATGTTTGATCTTGTATTTGAGTATTTTCATTAATTAAAACAAGTTTTGAATTTTCAATTTCAAGATTTTCAATAGAAATAATAAGTGTTGAATTTTTTATCTCAAGATTTTTATTTATGTTTCTAAAATTTTCTAATTCTTATTTTAATGAATCATTTTCTAGTTTTTCTTCATTTAAACTTTCATTAGTTATAATTAAATTTGCATTTTCAATTTCAAGACTTTTGTTTATTTTTCTTATTTTTCTTTTTCTTCTTTTAATAAAAAATCATTTTCTTCTTTTTCTTCCTTCAAACTTTCATTAGTTATAATTAAACAAGAATTTTCTATTTCAAGATTTTTATTTATTTTAATTAATTTTTCTAAAGAAACTTTTAATCTGTTGATTTTTTTTGATTATTTCATTATTCTCATATAAATAGTTGTAAGCTTCACGTAATTCATGTTGTTCTTCATTTATATTTTCTAATGTATATATATATAGCAAATGAAGTGCTAAGTAATTGATGTTTAGAATTTAACTTAGATCTTGGTGATGAATCATTGTTTGCCATTAAGCAAAGATCTGCAATTTCTTTGGTTTGTTCGGTAGTTTCTTCTTCGTCACTTAGATCCCAGCCTTCCTCAGCTACTAGAACTTTGTTGTTGATTAATTTTGGACAATCATTTTTGAAATGTCAAGGCTGGTTGCATTCAAAACATGTGTTTAAATTTTCATTTGAGTTGATATTTCTGACGTTGTTGTTGTTTGTTTTGAAGTTTCTCTTTGTGCCTTTGGCTTGAATACTTGCTTGCTTTTGAAGTTGTTGAAGTTATTGTTTGTTTTCATAAAGCCTTTGCCATATTTTCTAGCTTAACTTTGGATCACTTTCCTGAACTGTCTGGATAGAAAAACAACTTAATTATTATCTAGACATCAAAAGTTCTTCATCATCACTTTCTTGATTTACAAGTAGAGCTTTGAAATTAATTCCCTTCTTTTTGAGATCTATGTCTGATCTGGCCTTTTCGACTAGCATGTAGACTTCATGGGCACAAAGATTTCCAATGAGACTGTTAAGAGGATAGACAGTTAGCTCTTACATATCTTTGATGGCTGTAACCTTCATTTTCCATACAGATGGAAGGGCTTTGAGAATTCTTCTATTTTTCTTATTGGTTGTATATTGATAAGTGGGTTTTATACCTACTTATGGAGTACCGATTCATGCAAACTATGCCCATCTCAAGTACTTTTTAGTAGGTTTTAGCTGCATTTTATGTTAATTTGCATTTCGCATACTTAAAACTCCTTTTGGTGAATAAGTATAGGAATCAGCCTAATTTGGTGGTGTTATTGGGCACGGGGCTAATGGATGCGTGAAAGCAAGGCAAAAGCGGGATATACATGGCATGAAGGTGCAATGGAGTAAGGAGACCAAGCATGAAAGGAGATTAAGCATGAATGAACAAGTAGCAGCAGCAGTAGTATGACAGAATCAGAATAATAACCAGGATCTACAGAGTGCAAGCCGCGCTGCCAGGAAAAGAGCTTGAGGCTTGGCCGCCATGAAAGTGCCAGCCAGCACCATGGAACCCTTTGGAAGTTCTTGGCATGCATGAGCATGACAAGCCTAAGGAGCGCGCGCCCACACGAGAGCCCGGCTGAACATAGAACTTACTGCAAGTCTCGCGCCCGCGTGAGTAAAAGGCTGGATGAGTGCGCGGCCGCGCGCGAGGCCTAACGCTGCTGATTTGTTTTATTTTAGTTTCCAATTTTTAAGGGTTGTAATGTTTTAAAATGATATCTGACGGGTGTTAGATGTATCTTTGATATCTCTAGTCGTATTTTTGACATCGAAAATTAGGGTTTACTGTGACGAACGAGATTTTTATAATTTAATTCTTAATATTTATTGAAGTAAATAAATATTTTTGATGATTTAATTATTAGATTAAATAATTAATTGATGCAGTTGTGGTAGATTAATTTAATTATATGTGTTACATTAATTAAATTAATGTGGAGAATTTTTATTATCGAAGTATGTCATTATATGAGCTTATTGTATTAAAAGAAATATTTAATAAGCCTAATGTTATTTTAATTAATTTATTAATTAGAGATTTAATAATTTGATATAATTAATTAATGAGAAAATTAATTATATGATTATGTGAATTTATGATAAATTATTATATTTAATTTAATTTAAATTAAATAAGACATTTGAATTATTGTGTATGGGTGTGACATTAATTAAACTATATGATAAAACTTTATTAAATTAAAGGAGTTTTGAAATCTGTTATGCTAACCAAAAATGGCTTTAGTGGGAGTTATGGGCAGTTAACCCATGATGGGTAATCGGCTACAACCATAATCTTAACATCGATCGATTGCTATTATACGTATTCTCCTTTCATTATTGCTAAGTCTAGAAACTATTCACAGAGAGAAAATCAAAGAGAGTTTGTCTGAGAGAAATTGTGAGTCGGTGAAAGAGAATTTAGAGTGAGGAATCTAAGCCTACTAAATTATACTCTACAGGGTAATCGCTTCCTTCCCAATTTCTATTTTACGTCATTAAGTTTCATATATATGGGTTTCAAAGTTTTTGGTTTAAACCTCTGTAATTGGAATAGGAGTAATGATTATGGGTTGTGTATGTGTTATGACATAACACATCGTATTTAATTATATATATTTTGTAAACTATATCATCAATTTCATGAAATTGCGTCATATATGTTGATCAAAGCTTACAGAGTATGGGTTATGGCCATATGGCTTTATACGTGATTTTAGTATGTCAAACATAAATGTTTTCGTATAATTTACACTCTCATTTGATTATGCATGTTGATACGAAGAGACCAAGCCTTAAACGAACGGATTCGGTATTATAACGAATCCGTAGTGTTAAATTTTATGTTTTGTTCAAAATCTTCAAGAACACAAAGAATAGTGAAAATTTGCATGTTTTAATTCTGTAATTATGTATTTTAATGGGTTAAAATCATTATGTAAATGATGGGTAATGTTTATGTATGAATTATATCATGTGAGTATGTCTAAATTCGTGTAGAAATTAAGAAACTGATAGAAATTGGCATGTTCTGCGATTTTTCGCGAACTTCCATTTATGAATTAATCTGTGCTGTATTGTATGTCATTATTTCATTTACCTATTTCAGCATACGGCGCCATGTCTCGAAAACACCATACCATCATCAGCATGAAGACAGAAAGTACCGTCGATGTATCAAGCATACCATACATCACTCTCCAGAAAGTTCAGGAATGAATTATTTTTTTAAATGTTAAGCCTAACAATGTGTTAGTAACTTAATATAATGAACATAAAATATGTTAGAAGTATAACGAGATATTAAAATAGATACTTAACATGTAAATAACATAATTACATGTGGATTGAATTATGAAATACATAAGTAGCTTATTATTCATGAAGTGTAATTACGTGACAATAAGTGTGATATTTGACTAAGTATGGTCATAACCAAAGTTTAGATAAAAGAATGAATTTATGATGGTTAACTATATTATAATTAACTAGAGTTGTGAATGTAAATGATATATAGGATTTAAATCAAAGAACGAGTTTAGTTAAAGTGTAATCTACGCACGCGGCAAGTTTCTTACCCCTACTTGTTATCATTGTTCACGTTTATTATTTATCTTGAGTAAATCCTCATTACTATTATTCAAGTTCGAATTGTTATATTAAAGATTTACTATCCTTTCAAAATATGAAATTGTTATACAATATTTGTTCTATTGTATACTTCTTGAGATTATTATTCAATTTGAATATCATTATTGTTGAACCTTGTTAGACTAGTGAACCTTATTGATTCAACTAGTCCATAGTTGATGAACGTTCTAAATTTCAGAACCCTTATTGAATTATCCAAACCAAACTTCCTTTGGTGCAGACTCGAATGTCAAACTGAGATGAACAACCTCGCAAAGGGATTTACTTATCGTTAAGCGTTAAGATATTGTGCACAATATGGTACTAAGGGCTGATCCCCTGGCACGCAGTAGAAAGGTCCATAGTCTTATGATCATTAAATGTTTCAAGTATAACCCTTGATAACCTAGGACATAGTTCAAGGTCTTATGACCCTCGAAAATCTTTTGATTCTTGTTATTCATTCTTGATTCAACAGTTGAGCTTTTATTTGAAGTCTTTGATTCCTCGCATGTTATTATACATTGTTATTTTGTTATTTTATTTGTGGGCAATCATGCTCACTCTTGCTTAATAATAACATTGCGATTAAAACGAAAGAAGCGATGAGCCTTCTACTAGTAAAAGGCAAGGCAAGATTAACAAATGTTGAAGACTTGTATTTATGAGATGTTGAATTTATGTGTTAAGACTTGATGTTGTTTAAGACTTATTGTTTATGTTTCCGCACAGATGTTTAAGGTTAGTTTAACCTGGGATTGTATTATTATTCGGATGTTGTAACCCTTAAGGGGAAGATTTTATTTCTATCTATTGCATGGTTTGCATTTATTATGGGTAGATAGATATATGATATTTGTAAAGTGAACACCAAATCCCGTGGAATTGAAGTACCCGGATTTGGGGGTGTCACATTATTCTCTGGGAGAGATTCCAACGTAGAAGGAGGCCAAAACTTTACTTTCCTACTGCTTCTTGGGATTTTTCTACCAGAGTAGATTATTATTAGTATTGCTGGATTCTTATGAGGATTTGAATATTGATTTATATTCAGCAATTGGGTTTGATTGTTTCTACCTTTCATCTTTCAGTTGCTCGTTTATTAATCATGTTTAAGTTTGATCCCATAAAGGCTTTTGGTTCAGTCATGAACTAAACTCCATTATGGGATTCTAACGGATTTTAATATGTAGTTTGATTGCATGCTTAAATGCTGGATTGTTTTACATATCATATGGGATGTCTATCATGATTGTTTTGCATATATGAATGCTTGATCACCATTCGTTTTAGTATTTGTATGGAATTGACAATGAACATGCAAATATGGATTGTAATCATGATAGTATACGTATATATAGAGTACATGTTATATAGGCGTGATGTATTTTGTGAACTAGATAGACATATATTTCACAGTATAAGTTAGAATAAGGGCTTGAACTTAAAACAATATAGTTGCAATTTCACATAGACATATAGTGATTTTGGTTATATTGATGATTACATAGAGTCTATCATCTGTGGATGCTGTGTAAGTAGGTCTTAGTCCATTGAAAAATGGCTAATACTCTTTTAGTGCTCTTGGCTACTTTCCTGTGATATGTGAACAAGTCATGCATGACAGTGGCGATTGAATAAAGTATTAAATGAAGTTAGGATCCCATTAATTCCAGATTTGATTTATTCCGTGTTATTATTGTTTTAGTTGTTATTTGCAATTCGAGAACAAACCAATCTTAGTCATTAGTTTGAGCATATAAATATAGTGAATTAATTAATGTATAGTGATTTGAATTAAACAACTTTCTCTATGGGATCGATACTTTACTTACTCTGTATTGCTTGTTGACACATGTATGCTTGCATGAGTTGGAGCTCTTTTGTTAAGATAAAAAAAGAGGCAACAAGTTTTTGGCGCCGCTGCCGGGGAAAGGCGTTAAATTTAGTATTATTATCATTAGTTGTAAGCTATATTGTATGACTTAGACAATTCTAGTCTTATCTCATTTTAGTTTTTTTTTGTTTCAGGTTTTTGGATAAATCTTTATGCGCACGCGGTCATCCAACCCTGACTTAACACCTGTTCAGGATAACATAAACGAGAGAGGTTGAAAAGCGGGTGTTCGTAGAAATTTACAAGCACAGTTAGAAAATACGACAACTAACATGGCAGCCGAGGCACAAGGAGAAGAGCAACGAGAGGAGCATAGGGCTCTGAAGGAATATTCCATGCCCAATATCAATGAACTACAGTCTAGCATCGTCAGACTAGCGATAAAAACCAATACATTTGAGATAAAAACTGGCACTATTCAAATGAGTACGAAATACGATTCGGTTTGGGGTCTTTGCTACTGAGATGATCCGAATGAGCACCTGTTAAGTTTCATCAAAATTTGTGATACATTCAGATACAACGGTGTGACGGAAGATGCTATTAGACTAAGATTGTTTCCATTCTCATTGAGGGATAAAGCGAAAAGTTGGCTTCATTCTTTCCCAGCAGGATCTATAACTACATGGGAGGACTTAGCACATAAGTTCTTAGCTAAGTTCTTCCCAATGGCTAAGACTGTAAAGATGAGGACAACTATCTCTCAGTTTGAGCAACAACAGGGCGAGTCCTTATATGAAGCATGGGAGAGATACAAAGAAATGCTGAGGAAGTGTCCACACCAGGGTATGCCAGATTGGATGGTGATCAACACGTTTTATAATGGATTGGGATGGTAGTCGAGACCGATTGTAGATGCAGCTGCAGGAGGGGCATTATGGGCAAAGAACTATGAAGAAGCCTACAACCTTATCGAGACAATGGCATCCAACGATTTTCAAAATCCTACATCTCGGATGCCACAACCCAAAGTTGCAGGTGTGTTGGAGGTTGATGCTATTACTCGGTTAATAAAGCCTGAGATGGCGGCCATGGCAAAAGAAGATAGATACTTTGGCGAAAGGAAAAGTAAAACACAGTTGCCTTCCAGTATATGAGATTTGTACGGGGTCACACTCGACGGATCAATGTGCTATCAGCTCAGAATTAGTGCAGTATATGAGCAACTACAGAAAAGACCAAGGTTAATTTTAGAACACATACCACCCCAATAACCGAAATCATCCAAACTTTAGTTGGTCGACTAATCAAGGGAATCAGCAGAATCAGTTTCAACCAAATAATCAATTTCAGTCACAACCAGTGCATCCGCAGTTTAATCCTAGACCACCCTTTCCGCCAGGATTTTCTCAACAACAACAGCAACATCACACTCCAGCTGTACCTCAGCAAGAAAAGAAATCAGAAGTGGAGGAGATGATGATAAAATACATGGCAAACACAGAAGTTATGATCAAGAGCCAAGCAGTGGCTATAAAGAATCTGGAAACTCAAATGGGGCAGATGGCGAACATGCTTCTTAACAGGCCCCAGGGTTCATTGTCAAGTAATATAGAGACAAATCCAAGAAGAGATGGGAAGGAACAGTGTCAAGCGATCACATTGAGATATGGGAAAGATTTTTCGTCTTGCAAGTCGAAGCGCCATGCGAGATTACCTTCGAGGAGAACGCGCAGCACATGCGAGGCGCAAATAGTTAGTTGCTCAAGAAGAAAATCTGGAAAAGTCTGAGGTTTAGCAGGAAGAGGCTGAGAAAACAGGTTCAGAGGAGAAGCTTAAGAGTCTATTACCACCAATTCACACTCAAGTTCCGTATCCGCAGAGATTAAATAAAAAAGGGAAGATAAACAGTTCAGCAAATTCTTGGAGGTATTCCAAAATCTGCAGATCAACATACCTTTCGCCGAGGCATTGGAACAAATGCCCAGCTACGCCAAGTTTATGAAGGGTATATTGTCAAGGAAGAGGAGACTAGATGAGTTTGAAATGGTAGCCTTGACAGAGGAATACAGTGCAGTGCTTCAGCAGAAATTACCTCCAAAGCTGAAGGATCCGGGTAGCTTCATAATTCCATGCACCATTGGAAAGATGAACTTTAGTAATTGTTTATGTGATCTTGGGGCAAGCATAAATTTGATGCCATTGTCAGTGTTTAACTAGTTGGAATTGCCAGATCCAAAGCCGACAAACATTGCATTACAGTTAGCTGATAGATCCATCACATATCCACGGGGACTTGTTGAAGATGTGTTGGTTAAGGTGGACAAGTTTATTTTTCTAGCTGACTTCATCATTCTAGACTACGAGGAGGACAAAAGCATACCAATAATACTGGGGAGACCATTATTGGCCACAGACAGAACGTCAATAGATGTGCAAAAAGGTGAACTCACTATGCGTGTTCAGGATCAAGAGATCACCTTCAACGTCTTTAAAGCAATCAAGTTACCAACGGATGAAGAAAAGTGCTTATTGGTTGATGTGATGGATTGGGGCCTACAGGATGAGGTACATAAATCGAGGAATTATGGATCGTTGAGGTGTGCAACGGGTAAAAATTCAGAGTTGAAGGTAGAGCCATTGACGAAATATGAAGTCATTAAATTTTGGGGTGCGACGGACAAGAAGGAAGACACCTCAACTCTATCTGTGACATAAAACTCAGAGATAGTCAAGCTAATTGACTATAACTCAGCGCTGGATGGGAGGCAACCCAATATTTCTATCTCCATTGATTTGTTTTTAGTTATTCATTTTGGATTATTTCAGAAGTTATATCGAATTCATTTTTTTTATAGGATACTAGATGTTCATGCTTAAGTGTGTAGCAAGAATTTCTTTGAGAATATTTGCAAGATGTTAGCATTATGTGGCCACTAAGTCATGCATTAACAAGGTGCATTAATGTCTACGCAGGAACCATCATTGGACAGCATCACTGATAGGCAGAATGGAATTAAATTTTAGCATTGCAGATATCAGCATCGCGCGGTCGCGCGACCTAGTCAGCACAAACTCGCGCGCTCGCGCATCAAGTCAATTTTGACAACAATTCATTCTGCAAGTCTCGCGCCCGCGTGCCCAGCCCAGTACAAACTCGCGCGGCCACACGCGACACCGGATTAAGACATATCTGAACATTTTAAATAAAGTTGTGGACCATTTGGACTCTCATTTAGAATAATAACAGATGCGAAATTCTCTCACTCTCCATAACTCACGTCGTTATCTATCTATCAGTTACAAGTTTTTGCCGTACATCTCTTAATTACTTAGCCACGATTCTCTCCTCATTCAAAGTCCATATCTCCTCAAGTTCTCCAAGTGTAATATAAAGCTAGGGTTCCTAATTTGGTTATAGAAACGAGTATTGGGGGTTATCAATTCTTCAAGATTTTCTTCATTCTCCATCATATAATCTGTACAATCTCTATCAAATACAAATGTGGCCTAAGCGAGCACGATCTATTGCATCATCTTCTTCATCCTCTTCGGGCAGTGAAGGGGCTGATATTGTTGATCACACCAAGTTCCTAAACTTAGAACATCAACAAGAGTACTACCGAATTGTGGCGAAAAGACGTTAAATCGAGGAGCGAGATTCAATGGGAGGGAAGGATGGCCAGTTGTGCGCCATGATTCGAGAGAGAGGCTGGGGTGGACTGACGGTGTAAGACCCCAACTTTTATAAATAAAGATGAATTTTCTATAAATATTATTTTTGAATATTATGGAGTAAATTTGATATAATGTTATAGTTATAGGTAATATTTATAAATTTTGAAAAGTAAGCAAGTTGTTATAAAATATTAGTTTGGTGGGGACTATTCTTTTTATCGGGGAATATTAAATGCGACGACACAATCATTAGTGGACCCCACAATGAAATTATTATCGGATTGAGAAAACGCCAAAAATATTTTATGAAAATAACGGTTGGAGGTGTTACTGATTAAAACTGTTGAACTACCCGGTAGTAAAAAATACGATGTCTGGCGTGGTTGCATAGTAGCTACGGTATTGATTATTGATGCTTACGGAGAAGTCACTCATTTATACTCAATTATTGCTACGATAATTCTTGCATCATATCTCTTATATTATTGATTCAATTATTGTCACAATATCATACATATAATATGTTATATTATTAAATCAATAATTGAGGCGACAAGTTATAAATGATTAATAATTGTTGAAAGATTAAATATGTGTTGATTAAAAATAAAATGATTTGTGGTAATATTTATTCAATCCTTGATGTATATAAAGAGTCTATTATGAGACATTTGTAGTAAGTTTGGTTATTTTATGGGGGCCCATATGTCATCATCTAAGAGTCTCTTAAATCGATAGTAATTACCTTCGTCAATAGTAATTACCTTCCGTCGATAATAAATTACCTTCGTCGATAGTAACTACCTTTACCAGACGTCAAACCACTTGTCGTTTCATATTGCGGTGTCAGACCAATTGTCGTTTCACATTACACGCGTCGAAACCACTTTTCTTTTCACATCACCAAATCGTCGAGCCACTTGCCTTTTCACATTTCAAGTGCTAAGCTAGAAATCTTCTATAAATAGAGGCCTAGTGCTTCATTATTTTTCACAATTCATTTAAGCTATAGAGAGAAAAGTATAGAGAGTAAGAGAAAGAAGAAGAGTATACACATTACTACACTACTGCGGTATTCAATCTACTACTAATGTAAGGGTGTTATTTTTCTTATTCATGAAGAGAACTGTTGTTATTCCATTGCTTATTATTCTGTTGGAATAACCTATATACGCGGTTTACCCTATACTTGGTGACATTCTTCTATTATTACGTTGGAACATCCTGTTTGTATGTTTTACACGGACACTGTTAAAATCTTTATTATTATTACATTGGAACATCACATGCGTGTGTTTTACAGGACTGGTTCCGTCTTTATTATTATTACTGTTGGAACATCACATGCGTGTGTTTTACACGGACCTAGTTTCGTCTTTATTATTACATTTGGAACATCCTTTGATTGCAAATTTTGCTGACCTAGTTCCGTTATTATTATTCTATTGAATAACTTTGCCTGTCATGCAATCTGCATGCATGGTGATTTCTTTTGTTATTCCATTCTTTATTATACTCAGTTGGTTAAAGTTTTGACTTCTATACTCCATGAAATTAGTAGAATATCCTTGATATTTGCACTTCATCCTGTATCTTTTCATGGAAATATTCTTCTGATCATTCTTGAATTTTACTCTACAAAGCAGTAACAAGTTGACAATTTGGACATTATTAGTTCCTGGATAAATTAATTCTTGAACTTGTTTTATTGAATTCTTATATTATTGTCATCATCCTCATGTTTATATTATGTTGAAAGTCATCATGGCTTTGTGGTGCATAGATGGACTTGGTATAATTATGACCAGAGGATTATTCGGTGTAATCATGACCGTAATGTTACAAATGATGTGGTAAAAGTTATCATTGGCCCATAGTGCATTGATGGACAGTTGTTGGCATGATCTTGGCCATTAATAAATACACGAATGTCCTTGGCTGTAGTGCATGGATAATTTGTGGTCGTGATACTAAAGAATATCCTTGGCCGTAGTGCATGGGTGATTCGATGATGTGAATTATTTATTAAGCTGAGTCCCAACGATAAAAGTCGTGAAAAACCTTTTAAATCATAAAAGATAGTAGATTTTATTCTCTACTTGACTCATTTAATGGATTGCTTGTTCCGCTGTAGTTAAACTTGATGTTGTTATATTTTATCAGTTTAACATTGTTGAAAGCTAACGATAATTTATTCTGCATTATCTTAGTCATAATATTTCTTACTGGGCTAGTTGAGCTCACCCTTTCTTTCACTGTTCTCTTCAGGAAATGAGGACATAACAAGGACTAGTCGGGGAACAGAGTGACGGTCCAGAGGATAGCATTAGTAGTCCCCACTATTCTGTAAAATAGTGTGTTAATAATTATAATGAGAACTTCTTTTGAGTTTGTATAATCTCTAGTAGACAATAATTGTATTCAAACTCATAGTTATGTTTTGTTGTATTGTACACGACAGTTGTATTAGTAAGTTGTATTTGAATTTTGTACCATGTATCTGACGACCCAAGATAAGTGATGCATACCTAATTTTGGGGGCATCACAGTTGGTATCAAAGCTTAGGGATATGATCCCTGGCTAAGATGTGAGAATAGTACTAGGAGGGGAGAGACGGGGAATTCCTTCGCTAGTATAACATGTAATAACCAGATATTTTCTATATAAATAAATAAGAAATTTTGCATATTAATTTTTTTTTGGATGAGAATATGTGTCAAGTATTGTGTATGCATATATGTGATAAATAAAATTATTTATTTCATGAATAATTTCAAACAATTTTATTTTAGAATTATTGATCATTATAAAGTATATTCCTATAGTAATTAATTTTTGTAAGTAGAAATATTTTTATTAATTATTTTCCATGAAAAACATGATTTTATATTATTTAAATAATATATGAAATAATTATTAAATTATAATAATAAATATTTTATTATATGAATTGTTCAGAATATTTAAGTTAATTATTTTAGCTTAATTATTGATGTTATATATGAAGAATAAATCATATATGGAATCCAAACCCTAAATTTGGGTATTGATCAATGGATGAGAATAATAATATAATATTAATTATATTTTAATTTTTCGATCTTTATAAATATGTCTTTGTAAATGTGGAGACTGATAATGGTTATTCAATTGTGGTAAATTAGGGCATGACCCTCATATCGTGTTATTAGACCCTAATTGTTAAACTCGGTTATGAGTTCGAGACTGTGTAGTAATGGTGTTATATTAATTTTACTGTGTATAATATAATTTTTGTAATTAGGAGAAACCCTAATTATTTATTTGAAAACCCTAATTGCAAATTTTAGAAACCCTAATTATTATTTTTGTGAATTATAATGATAATTAAGAAACCCTAATTGTTAATTTGGGAACACTAATGATTAAACCCTAATTTTCTAATAAAACCCTAATTTCTATTAAAAACCCTAATTTAATTAGTGTGGTTGAAATTAAAATTTTATTATACTTTAATTTTAATCTTTCGAACCCTAGTAATTATTTGGGAAACTTTAAAATATAAAATCTAGTGATTAAACCCTAGATTCAAGCACCTTGGACAAGAATACCCTTGAGATTAAAAAGGAAATTATAAAAATGCCCTTTTGTCCCATTCTTGAATTATTGGTTAGAAAATATCTAGCAAGATCTTGCAAGCCACCTTACCCTATCAACCTAGCAGTTAGAATTCCAGCATATCAGATTCAATTCACCAGCCAAGTTCATTATATCAATTCATTGCATAATTTAAGAAAGAGAAAGTCTCATATTTTGCATCATTTCTATCCAAACACCCAACCAAGTCTCTCTCTATCTAACCCTACGAAATTTAGTAGTGGATCAGTCCCCAAATCGAGCCCCATGACTTTCAGTAACAGACCAGAAGCCTAGAATCAAAGAATTTGTTCATAAAAAGGTAAAACCTAAATTAGAAATCTGATCTTGATCTGCATGTTAGATGTTATAATTTATTGTTAAAATATGTTGTATATGGTGTATAACGATGATCTGGGTTGCTAGATGTTAGATCCATAACATCTAGAGGCTCGGATTTGAAGATCTACAAAATCTGGAAATTTTTGTTTTTGAGTCTGACAGTCAAATGTCAGTCCTCATAGATCCTTGTATGTTATGTGTTTTGTGGTTTAAATGTTTAATCATGTAGTATGCTATGCGATCTTGAATCTGGAACTTGATTGAGAGTCAGATCTGTTATAGAGTGAAAGTTATTGAGGGTCAAAGGTCGTTGACCGACCATGACTTTACAAATTCTGGGCAACCCAGAAAGCTTTTTCAGCGTCTGACAATGTTTTGAAAGGCTAAGATCTGTCAGTTTGTAAATCATTTGATGATATTATAGTATCCAGGTTATAGCCTATCATATGTACTTTATATTTGTGGCTTTTGATCCTTTAAATAATCAATTGATCGAACTTAGAGGATGGTTAAACCTGGCCCCTCGTTCACGATTTTTATTTAAAGAATTTCTAGAAAATATGAAGAAACGACTTTACGACCATGTTTGGCCGCGGTCATAGATTGTTATTCTTTTGTTGTTTTGCTGACTTTGTGTAATAGATCTCTTCTCTGACATGAGTACTTCAAGTCTAGCACACTCTCGAACCTTGGAAAACAAAGGATCGGATGTAGTAATCAGTCAAAATGCGTTGACCGTTAAGCTTTTGTTTCTGGGTAACCCAGAAGTTACTCAGATGGGTCTGACATTTTGTTCATGAGTCCCAATCTCTCTTGCGTTATGTGAATTGTTTGTGTTGTTGTATCCATGTTATAATATGTTATATGGGCTACATATTAAAACCTTGATATCACCTAAATAACGAATAGGATCAAAGTACTGAACGGTCAAAGTAGGCAGTATGAACATGATATGCGTTTTTTGGAATTTCCAGAAAATCAAGAACACGGTTCTGACAGGGTTTGACCGACTTAGATCTGGCGATTGTGATGTAGTTAGACTGATTAAGGATAATAGATCTCTTCCTTGGCATGGGTACTACACTCAAACCACTAAACAACCAAAACTTTACACAGAAATATATTTATGGAAGCCCAAACGTAGTACTAAGAATCGTCTTAGCTTTACGGGTAACCCAGAAAACCAAAACAGAATCGACAATTACTTTACAAGCCCGGATCTCATTCGTTTTAAGTTGTATTGTCATGATTATTGTTGTAACATGTAGTTGAACACTAATACTTACAACATCCAAGTTATAGCTAGCCCGAAACACTTTACGTAAGCGAATAAAAAGATTGTCGAAGGAGGTACCCTTAATTTGATTGTCGGTGTTCTTGAGCCTCAAGAACACCTATTATTGCGACAAGTAAACCGTAAAGCTAAGCCTTCTAGCGATGATTTAATTATTTTTGTTTTATAAATTAAAAAAAATACATTAAAAATGCGATAATAAATTCCTAAAATTATAAAATCGCTTTAAAAATTATTTTAAGTTATAAAATTAACTTTTAATAATTTGACATATTTTTCATAAATATTAATATTTATTTGGATATTATTGGTATTTAAATTATTTAATAAATATATTAAATAAATTAATTAAAAATGATTTTATTTTATTAAAAATCATTTTAAATAATAATAAGGTATTTAATTATATTTTAAGTTATAAAACATAACTTTTAATATTTTAAGATAAGTCTCATTAATTATTAAATATTAATGATATTAGCAATTATATTAAATAAATTAATTAAAAATGATTTTAATATTATAAAAATCATTTTAAATGAAAATAAATAGTTTAAAAATATTTTAAGTTATAAAATATAACTTTTGATATTTAAAGGTAAATTTCATCAATAATTTAATATTGATGATATTAAGTTTATTTAATAAGTATATTAAATAAATAGTTTAAAAATGGTTTTATTGAATTAAAAATCATTTAAAAGGGAATAAATGAATTAAAGATATTTTAAGTTAGAATTAATGACTTTTAATATTTTGATAAATAATAAATTAATATTCTAATATTAATGGTAATTGTTTAAAAATGATTTTAGATGTTTTTGAAAATCATTTAATGGTAATATTAATACTTTAAAAATATTTTGAGTTATTATAAATAACTTTAATATTTTAGCAATTGTTTCATTAATAGTTTAATATTAATTAAATATTAATGATAATAGAATTTGTTAATATTTAAATCATTCAATAATGATTTCAGTGTTTGAAAATTCATGATAAAGTATAATACTTATTTAAAAATTATTATAAGGCTATGAAAAATAATATGTCTGGTATTTAAAATATCTAAATGAATATTGAACTACATGATAGAGTCTTAGACTCGATATTTACCCGATAAAGCCGTCGGTACACCGAAATATTTCAGAAATTGATCTGGACTTAGATAATGTAATTAGATATGTGATTATTTGTGATTCAATGGTTGTTAAACATAGGTAACAAGGTGATTAGGTTATGTGCCGACTGAAATAGACAGTGTTCTGTGTTACGATATATTATTCTAATCGAACACATGATCTTATTATTGATGATAGTCATTTGTAAAAAGATTAATCTAAGTTGCGTTATTATGGCGGCTGACTTCGAAAGTATCTAAACCTTATGCACTACTTTTATTTTGTGAAAATAGGTATATCATGTTATGCAAGTTTCCTAAACTTACTCTAATTATTATTGAGCAAGTATCTAATCTATTATTTACATTGTGCAAGTATCCTACTTTTGCATTTCCTTTATGCAACAGACATGAGTAAGAAAGTTTCAGAATCATATTATTGTGCTAGATTATTAACTCTATTATTATTGATTATGTATCCAATCTTTGTATTCATACAAGTTCTTACATTATCCAATCATTGTATTATTGTATAATTCAGATATTTATTCTATTAGATTAATTAGTATATAGGGTTGAGCAAAGTGTCCCCACTTGGATAACCATTGTATTAATCATATGTTGATACATACTTATTGATTTCAAGTATGTATATGTTGACTTAAAAGCCGCCTCTAAGCTATTTGATTCACTTAGACATAAAATATTGTTGAACAAGATAGAACGTTATTGTATCCAATCAGATTGTTTTGGTTCGGATTCCCGACTAAGTATGAACATCCCGAATATGGGAAACTTTTGTGCACCTAAGGTGGATAGAGTGAACGATGATATCGTTCTTGCATGTAGTATTGATCAATACAGGGCACATTGGGCAGATCATCCTCATGTCCGTAAGTTATGACGTTTGCAGATGAAGTTCTGCTAAACCCTAGCGAAAATAAAAAAAATAATGTTCATAGTCTGTCGACTGATCTCCAGTTATTGTCTATACGTAGTTTCAAAGATTACATATGAAAATGATATGTTGTTATTATTGGTTCAGCTTACTTCACAACTGTTGATTCGTTGTAGAAATGTCTTTCAAAGAAAACATTTAATTCTTTCAGCTAATATATATTGTTGTTATTACTTGCTAGGCAATTAAATGCTCATTCTTGCTTTAAATTTAAATGTTTTTAGTTAAGTATGATCAACCAGAAGGTTCAGGCAAGAACAAGGGGAAAGGAAAGCTGTTCGAATGAGATTTATATTATGTTGTGTAATAGTTATAGTTTATTAAGATAATGATATTTATTATCTATCCTATAATGTATTGTAGTAAAGGTTACGTACTTGGGATTAGACTTTGATATATGTAAATTAAGTTTGAATTTTATATTATTGTTATTATTATTAGTATTATTCAGCTTATAGAAATGGTATCGTGAAGCACCGAGTTCGGGTTTCAAGTATCCGGATTTGGGGGCGTCACATGACCTACCTAAGTTTATGTGGTATTTAATTGGTCGGTCAGAATTTAAGGATAATATGTTACATGTCAATTAACCTTTATTTTGTGGCAGTATCTGAAAATGACATCCGAGAATGTTGAGAATATCAATGGAGCACAGGCGACCGTTGATTCACCACAAATCAATAATCAGGATAATATGCATCAGGAAGGCGACAATCCTCATGCAAACAACAACACTGACCAAATGATGAATGATCAAATGTTCAGGGGCTTTATGCAATTCATGAAACAGTAGGCGAGAGCGGCTCCTGTCCAAAATGCAGGTGGAAACACTGAAAACTCTCGGGCGATCACCGCTAAACAGTTCAAGGAGCTGGGACCACCAGAGTTTAAGGGAGAGCCAAAGCCACTTATGGTGGAAGCATGGATAAAGCAGATCACCAAGATATTTGATGTCTTGGGATGCTCAGAGAGCAAAAGGTTCCCTTCTTCACGCCTTTATGTTGCTTGGAGAGGTAGATTCTTGGTGGAAATCGGTAAAACATACTCAACTCCGTGCAGATGAAGATGTCTTGGGAGAAGTTCCAAGAGTTGTTTTCAACGACAAATACTTTCAAAGTATTCGTCACATGAAGGAGGTGAAGTTTATCAAGTTGGAACAAAATAATATGGCCAGTAACACATGATACGAGGCTAAATTTGCGGAGTTATCCGGTTTCGTCCCACTTGGTGGATAATGAAGAGAAATGACGAGATATTTTAAGAGGTTTGAAGTCGAGATATGTCAACATCTTATTTCTCATAAAGCTGTATTTATATTCGGATGTTGTAAATAGGGCTCAGTTAGTGGAGCGCGATAACGAGTCAACACAACGAAAAGAGAGCAGCCGACAAAATGATAATACCGGCGAGAAGCGATCATGAAGTGGTGACAACAAGCGTGGAGGAATCAACGGGCGAAAAATGGTAACCACTTGGTGGTAATCGAGGCCAAAATAATAAGAATGGACATTTCAAGAAGAGAGATTCAACAATGATGGAAAGACGTCAGCACCAGCACCTGTCGTTAAGGAAGGAGAACGACCACCTATCATATGTTTCAAATGCGGAGGGGAGGGGCACATCAGTCCAAACTGTGCGATGTCGTCCAAAGCATGTTATAATTATGGAAGAGAAGGTCACTTAGCCCAATTTTTTTGTTCACTGAAGACAAATTCAGCTAGGATGAAGGCACCAAAGGCCGTCCCAGAAAAGTCAAAACCGGTAGTGCAAGGGAGAGTGTTTGTTGTGACCTCCCAGAAAGCAAAGAACCCGAATGAGGTCGTCACGGGTAAACTTATCATAAACTCTAACGAAATCTATACTTTATTTGATACCGGTTCTACCCATTCTTTTATTTCTCCTACTTGCGCTCATCGATTAAATTTGACTCCGGAGAAATTAGACTTTGACTTATTTGTAGAAACTCCGTTGGGAGAAACCTTCATTACATCCACTATTTTTAAGTCTTGTTTGGTTCAAATCGGTACCCTCACATTACCTGTAGATCTTATTTCATTGAAAATACTTGCATTTGACGTGATTCTAGGGATTGATTGGTTAACTACTCATCATGCAAAAATTGATTATTTCCATAAGGTTTTTAGCTTTCATATTCCTAATCAACCTATTATGCGAATTCAAGCGACCAAACCATTAAAATCAATCACGGTCATCTCAAGCCATAAAGCTATTCGTTTATTGAAAAACGGATGTCAAGCTTTCTTAGCTCATGTCACAGATTTAAACAAAAATACGTTAGTTTTGAACAATATTTCTATTGTTAATAAATTTCCTGACGTATTCTCTGAAGAACTTCCTGGCCTACCCCCTGAGCGTGAAATTGAATTTTGTATCGACCTTGAACCCGGTACAAAACCCATTTCCAAAGCCCCATATCGAATGGCTCCTATTGAACTTCAAGAGTTAAAGACCCAACTGCAGGAATTGTAGACATTGGCTTTATTCGTCCTAGTACTTCTCCTTGGGGTGCTCCTATTCTATTCGTGAAGAAGAAAGATGGGAGTATGCGACTTTGTATTGATTATCGAGAGTTGAATCATGTCACCATCAAAATAGGTATCCATTGCCATGTATTGATGACTGTGTTTGACCAATTCCGCAAGGAGCCAAATTCTTTTCAAAGATTGATCTTCATTCTGGATATCACCAATTGAAGATTAGAATCGATGACATTCCAAAGACGGCTTTCAAAACTCGGTACGGGCATTATGAATTCCTAGTCATGTCCTTTGGATTGACTAATGCTCCTGCTGCCTTCATGGATATGATGAACCGAGTATTCAAGGAATATTTGGATCACTTTGTGGTCGTCTTTATTGATGACATCCCTATTTATTCCAAAAGCCGTGAAGATCATGAACAACACTTGAGGCTGACACTCCAAAAGCTTCGTGAATATAAGCTTTATGCCAAGTTGAAGAAATGCAAATTCTGGCTTGAGGAAGTAACATTCCTTGGGCACGTAGTATCAAGTCATGGAATATCTGTTAACCCAGCAAAGATTGAAGCAATTCAAAGTCGGGAGCAACCTAAATCGATGACCAAAAGTCGTAGCTTTCTCGGTTTAAATTGGTTATTATCGGAGATTCGTGGAAGGATTTTCTCGAATCGCTACTCCATCGACTCACCGACTCGAAAAGATACAAAGTTCTCGGTTGGAGCGAAGAATATGAGAAGAGTTTTCAAGAACTCAAGAGGAGACTCATTTCGCACTGCTACGACAATACCATCGGCTCGGAGGATTTTTCATCTCTGATGATGCTTGGGCAAAGGTTGGGTTGTGTTCTCATGCAACATGGAAAAGTCATAGCCTATGCCTCAAGACAACTCAAAGAATATGAGAGGAATTATCCTACTCATGATCTAGAGTTAGCGGTTGTTATCTTCTTCTTCGCACTAAAGATTTGGAGGCATTACTTGTATGGGGAGAAGGTGAAGATCTTTACGGATCATAAAAGCCTCAAATATTTCTTTATTCAAAAGGAACTCAACATGCGACAACGACGTTGGCTTGAACTGTTGAAAGATTATGATCATACCATCCAATACCATCCTGGAAAAGTGAACGTGGTAGCTGACGCATTGAGTAGAAGATCATATGCAAGTACGAGTGCGATATTGTCAACGTAAAGGCCCATTTTGTGTGACTTGCAAAGGATGGAGATAGAGTTAAAGACTCCAGGGACCCATGTGATGATAGCGAATATCTGAGTAGAACCGACTTTAATCGATAAAGTTAAAGCTTGTTTATGGAGATTCTGAGACGGTGACGCGTGTATGAGGAAGAAAGTGCAAGAAGGTGCTATGCCGGAAGCAAGAATCGATGAAGAAGGAATACTTCGAGTCAACTCCAGACTTTGTGTTCCTAACGACCTTGATTTAAAGTATAAAATCATGATGGATGCGCACAACACACTGTTTTGCAATCCATCTTGGGAGTACCAAAATGTATCATGATAATCGTCATACATTTTGGTGGAGCAATATGAAGAGAGAGATAGCGTTATTTATCTCAAGGTGTCTAACTTGTCAACGAGTTAAAGCGGAGCATCAAGTACCAAAAGGTCCATTGCAACCACTTGAAATTCCAGAATGGAAGTGGGAGCACATTACCATGGATTTCAATTCTGGCCTTCCTAAGGTTTCTCAAGGCATAGATGCGATTTGGGTCATTGTTGATAGATTGACCAAGTCTGCTCATTTCTTACCAATACGATAAACTTATACACTTGAACGTCTTGCTCGTATGTACATAAATGAGATTATAAGACTGCATGGTATGCGTGGGGTATCCATAGTTTCGATCGAGACCCAAGATTCACTTCACGATTTTGGGTTAGTTTGCAAAAAAAGCTATGGGCACAGACTTACGATTTAGCTTCGGCATATCATACTCGCACGAATCAGACGATCGGAGAGGACTATTCAAACTCTTGAAGATCTATTAAGACTCTGTGTCCTTGATTTCAAGGGAAGTTGGGACAAGTTCTTACCATTGGTGGAGTTTTCCTACAACAACAGTTATCAAGAAAGTATTGGCATGGCTCCATTCGAAGCGTTGTATGAAAGAAAGTGTCGTTCTCCAGTATGTTGGGATGAGGTGGGCGAAGAAACGTTGTTGGGACCGGAGTTGGTACGTATGACTATGGAAAAGATTCAAACGATCCGACAACGTATAAAAACCTCACAAGATTGACAATAGAGTTATGCTGATATTCATCGAAAGGACGTGGAATTCGATATAGGAGATCATGTGTTGTTGTGTGTTGCTCTATGGAAAGGAGTTACGAGATTTGGAAAGAGAGGAAAACTCAATCCTCGATTCATCAGCCCATTTTTAATCCTCGATGGAGTAGGAACTGTGGCCTATAGACTCACTTTACCGCCAAGTATGTCTCGTGTTCATAACATTTTTCACATATCCATGTTATGTAAATATATGAAAGACCCGAACCACATTATTGAGTTAGAACCAGACGAAATAGCAGAAGATTTGACGTATGAAGAGGTTCCTGTTCAAATCTTGGATAAGAAGGAACATATTCTACGCTCCAAGGTTATACCTCAAGTCAAAGTTTTGTGGAGAAACCACGATGTTGAGGAAATGACTTGGGAGTTAGAATCTGAAATGAAATCAAGGTATCCTTACCTCTTCGACATACCGGTATGTACCCCTAATTCGAGGGAGAAATTTCATAAGAAGGGGAGGTTGTAAGACCCCAACTTTTATAAATAAAGATGAATTTTCTATAAATATTATTTTTGAATATTATGGAGTAAATTTGATATAATGTTATAGTTGTGGGTAATATTTATAAATTTTGCAAAAGTAAGCAAGTTGTTATAAAATATTACGTTTGGTGGGGAATATTCTTTTTGTTTCCGGGGAATATTCGTACGATGACACAATCATTAGTCGACCCTACAATGTAATTATTATTTGATTGAGAAAACAATAAAAATACTTTATGAAAATAACGACGGAGGTGTTACTGTTAAACTGCTGAACTACCCAGTAGTAAAAGTATCTGATGTCTGGCGTGGTTACATAGTAGCACCACGGTATTGATTATTGATCTTACGTGAGAAGTCACTCAAATTTATACTCAATTATTACTACGATAATTCTTTGCATCATATCTCTTATATTATTGATTCAATTATTGTCACAATTATCATTTGTATAATATATTATATTATTAAATCAATAATTGAGATGACAAGTTATAAAAGATTAATAATTGTTAAAAGATTAAATATGTGTTGATTAAAAATAAAATGATTTGTGGAAATATTTATTCAATCCTTGATGTATATAAAGAGTCTATTATGAGACGTTTGTGGTAAGTTTGGTTATTTTCTGCGGGGCCCATATGTCATCATCTAAGAGTCTCTTCATCAATAGTAATTACCTTCAATCAATAGTAATTACCTTCGTCAATAGTAACTACCTTTACCGAGACGTCAAACCACTTTGCCGTTTCATATTACAAAAGTCCGAACCAATTGTCGTTTCACATTACAAAAGCGCCAAACCACTTTTCTTTTCACATCACCGATTCGTCAAGCCACTTGCCTTTTCACATTTCAAGTGCTAAGCTAGAATCTTCTATAAATAGAGGCCTAGTGCTTCATTATTTTCACTCACGAATTCATTCAAGCTATAGAGAGAAAGTATAGAGAATAAGAGAAAGAAGAAGAGTATTACATTACTACACTCTGCAAGATTCAATTTACTACTAATGTAAGGGTGTTATTATTATTTCTTATTCATGAAGAGAACTGTTGTTATTCCATTGCTTATTATTACATTGGAATAACTTTGTATCTGCCATTTACCTATACTTGGTGACATTCTTCTATTATTACTGTTGGAACATCCTGTCTCTCATGTTTTACACTCGCACAGGTTCCGCTTTTATTATTATTACATTTGGAACATCACATCACAGGTGTTTTACAGGACTGGTTCCGTCTTTATTATTCTGTTGGAACATCCTGTCGGTGCAAATTTTGCTGGACCTAGTTCCGTTATTATTATTTTGTTGGAATAACCTGTGTATGCGAAGTACCGCATGCATGGTGATTTTTTTTGTTATTCCATTCTTTATTATACTCAGTTGGTTAAAGTTTTGACTTCTATACTGCATGAAATTAGTAGAATATCCTTGATATTTGCGCTTCATCCAGTATCTTTTCATGGAAATATTCTTCTGATCATTCTTGAATTTTACTCTACAAAGAAGTAGCATGTTGACAATTTGGACATTATTAGTTCCTGGATAAATTAATTCTTGAACTTGTTTTATTGAATTCTTATATCATTGTCATCATCCTCATGTTTATATTATGTTGAAAGTCATCATGTGGCTTTTGTAGTGCATAGATAAACTTGGTATGATTATGACCGAGGATTATTGATTGTAATCATGGACCGTAATGTTAAAAATGATGTGGTAAAAGTTATCATTGGCTCGTAGTGCATTGATGGACAATTATTGGCATGATCTTGACCATTAATGAATACCACGAATGTCCTTAGTTGTAGTGTATGGATAATTTGTGGTCGTGATACTAAAGAAATATCCTCGGCCGTAGTGCATGGGTGATTCGATGATGTGGATTATTTATTAAAATTGAGTCCCAATGATAAAAGTCATGAAAACCTTTTAAATCATAAAAGATATTAGATTTTATTCTCTACTTGACTCTTTTAATGGATTGCTTGTTCACTGCAGCTAAACTTGATGATGTTATATTTTATCGGTTTAACATCATTGAAAAACTAACGATAATTTATTCGCATTATCTTAGTCATAATATTTCTTCTTTGGGCTAGTTGAGCTCACCCTTTCTTTCACCGTTTCTCTTGTGAAATGAGAACATAAAAGGGACTAGTCGGGAAATCGGAGTGACGGTCCAGGAGGATAGCATTAGTAGTCCTCACTATTACGTGAAATAGTGTGTTAATAATTGTAATGAGGACTCCTTTTGAGTTTGTATAATCTCTAGTAGACAATAATTGTATTCAAACTCACAGTTATGTTTTGTCGTATTGTACACGATAGTTGTATTAATAAGTTGTATTTGAATTTTGTACCATGTATCTGACGACCCAAGATGGGTGATGTATACCTAATTTTGGGGGCGTCACAGACGGCTACTCCAATGCACATTCCTATGAGCATAGTCCGCGAGTTCTACGCCAATGCCAAGGTCACTATGAGCGATATATCTCTAGTTTGTGGTATCGAGGTAGATTACAGACCTCGTGCCATCCGATTAATTTTCAAAATTACTGATGCACCGCCAGTGGGGGCTGCTAATTGGGTCACCGGTGCTCATTCGGAGACCGACGTGGAGTTGGTTATTGCAGAATTATATGTGCCGGGTATGAAATGGACATACAAAGTTGGCACGACACAGCCTCGTATATTCCCAGCTGCAGCCCTGAACCGTTATGCAAAGGCATGAAACTTGTTCATATGTGCCAAGCTCATGCCTTCCTCCCATCAGCACGAAATAGCAGCGGAGAGGGCACTTATTCTTTGGGGCATAATCACTAAGAAGTACATTGACATTGGTCATCTCATTCATGAGAATATGTTGTGCTATCTACGGGGAGGAACCATTGGGAGCATTCCACACGCATCCGTGGTTGCCATGTTTTGTACTAATCAGGATGCCACTGGGGCAATGAGCAAACGTAATACCCAAGCCAAGACATTAATCATGCCACGATTAAAAAATTTGAGGACTGGGCAGGTTGTGTACCACACCCACACGGACTAGGATTCATCCTTCAGCCCACTTTTCCAGAGCCGTCACAGCAACCACCGCAGATAGACGAGGCCTGCCCTTCCACGCACGCACGTGCCACCCATGGCGATCGCCAACTCCAAAGATTGGAGCGCAAAGTCGATGCCATGTACGATAATTTGGGCACATTTGCGACGGGACTCACAAGGGCCTTGGCCGAAGCTTTTGCGCAACAAGGAACAACATTAGAATGGCCTCAGTTTAGAACCGCATCACCATATCCACCACCAGATTCACCACCCGAGGAGGGTGGCACCACCGATATTTAGGGAAGTTTTTCTTACCCTTTACCTTCATTCAATGGGGCATTGAATATGATAAGTTTGGGGGTATTGGGTAGTATTTTTAGTTTGCATATAGGTTTGCATGATTAGTTTAAGTTTTGTAGTTTTTGCATGTTTAGTTTAAATTCTAGCATATAGTTGCATGTTATAGTGCATATCATGTTTAGTGTGCATATCTCACAGTTCTTGCCATACAGAAATTTTTTTCTAGCCAATGATGACAGTGAAATGTTGAAATGATTCTTGAGTATTTTGGATAATATGAGCTGAGATATAATGTTTTACACAATGCAATTAATAATGCTGCTTAAATGCTTTCGGTTTGCACAAATGTATTCACAATCACTTGTAGGTATAAGAAGCATGTGTTTCAGTGCTCGATAGAAAAATGTAGTTTTAAAAAGGGAAATATGTGAAAATGGAGTATAGACTATATAAAACATTGATTTTTAAACTTTGGGAAAACATGGGTCTCTGTGTATAAAAAAAGGAAAAGAAGAATAGCATTAATGTGGCTAGTCTTATTTCGGGGCCCTGGCTACTTGAGTAAGTACGCCCGAGGGGATTGTCTCTACACCTAGCGCCCTAGGGTCTTTCATTGTCTGGGAGTCGTTGGTCGAAAGCTCGCTAAGGGGTAGCAGTATGCCTAATGAAGTAAGACATTGCACAATCATGTGAAAAGAAAAAGAGAAAAGAAAAAAAAAAGAAAAGAAAAATAGCAATAAACACCGTGGGAAAGTGCGAAAGTCGCCTTCGTGAGTAGAAATAAAGCAGTTAAGCGCAGTGTTGAACCTTAGTTTATTTTAAGATGTTGGAATAGTCTTGGTTGCATATATATACATAAGTCTTGATTTAAGCTGCAAATTTCTATTTTGAGCAAGATAGCATGAGATTAGTTGCATCATAATGTAGTTGATAGTTGGGACAATGTGAGATTAGTTGCATCATAATGTAGTTGCATAATATAGCTGCATTTTCATTATTCATTAGTATGCATTGCTTGAGGGCAAGCAACGGGTCAAGTTTGGGGGTATTTGATAAGTGGGTTTTATACCTACTTATGGAGTATCGATTCATGCGAACTATGCCCATCTCAAGTACTTTTTAGTAGGTTTTAGCTGCATTTCATGTTAATTTGTATTTCACATACTTAAAACTCCTTTTGGTGAATAAGTGCAGGAATCAGACTAATTTGGTGGTGTTATAGGGCACGGGGCTAATGGATGCGTGAAGGCAAAAGCGGGATATACATGGCATGAAGGTGCAATGGAGCAAGGAGACCAAGCATGGAAGGAGATTAAGCGTGAATGAACAAGTAGCAGCAGTAGTAGTATGACAGAATCAGAACAAGAACTAGGATCTGCAGAGTGCAAGCCGTGCGGCAGGAAGAGCCTGGAGGCGCACGCCCGCATGAGAGCCCGGCTGAACATAGAACTTATTGCAAGTCTCGCGCCATGCAGTAAAAAAGCTGGAGGCCTGAAAGCCAGTTACATGTGAGGCCTAAAGTCGATTGATTTGTTTTATTTTAATTTCCAATTTTTAAGGGTTGTAATATTTTAAAACGATATCTGATGGGTGTCAGATGTATCTTTGATATCTCTAGTCGTATTTTTGACATCCAAAATTAGGGTTTACTCTCTAGGAGAGATTCCAACGTAGAAGGAGGCCAAAACTCTACTTTTCTACTGCTTCTTGGGATTTTTCTACCATAGTAGATTATTATTAGTATTTGCTGGATTCTTATGAGGATTTGAATATTGATTTATATTCAGCAATTGGGTTTGATTGTTTCTACCTTTCATCTTTCAGTTGCTCGTTTATTAATCATGTTTAGGTTTGATCCCATAATGGCTTTTGGTTCAGTCATGAACTAAACTCCATTATGGGATTCTAACGGATTTTAATATGTAGTTTGATTGCATGCTTAAATGCTAGATTATTTTACATATCATATGGGATGTCTATCATGATTATTTTGCATGTATGAATGCTTGATCACCATTCGTTTTGATTTTGTATGGAATTGACAATGAACATGCAAATATGGATTATAATCATGATAGTATACGTATATAGGGTTTGTGTTATATGGTGTATATATTTACGTGAACCAGGATAGACATATCTTTGTTTCATAGTATAAGTTAGAATAAGGGCATGAACTTAAAACAATATAGTTGCAATTTCACATAGACATACAGTGATTTTGGTTATATTGATGATTACATAGAGTCTATCATATGTGGATGCTGTGTAAGTAGGTCTTAGTGCATTGAAAAATGGCTAATACTCTTTTAGCGCTCTTGGCTACTTTCCTGTGATATGTGAATAAGTCATGCATGACAGTGGCGATTGAATGAAGTATTAAATGAAGTTAGGATCCCAATAATTCCAGATTTGATTTATTCCGTGTTATTATTGTTTTAGTTATTATTTGCAATTCGAGAACAAACCAATCATAGTCATTAGTTTGAGCATATAAATATAGTGAATTAATTAATGCATAGTGATTTGAATTAAACAACTTTCTCTGTGGGATCGATACTTTACTTGCTCTGTATTGCTTGTTGACACATGTATGCTTGCATGAGTTAGAGCTCTTTTGTTAAGACTAAAAAAAGAGGCAACATATATGCCTTCCCTTGTTGTTCCAATTCATCAATGATTATGGAAAAGCGTTTTTCCATATCAATAATCTTTTCTCCTACTTCAAACTTGAAAATTTCATACTCTTGAATTAAAGCATCCTTTCTGGTTTCTTTGATATGATTGGTTCCTTCATAGGTTACAATCATATTTTCCCAGATTTCTTTTGCATTCTTACAATTGTTAACTCTTTTGTACTCTTTTTCAATGAGAGCACTAGTCATCACTTATTCGGCTTTAGAATTTATATTCATAGCCTCTTCATCTTCAGTGGTGAATTCATCAATATCTTTCTCAAAAATCTTTTCCTCCTTGAATTTTGGTTGGAACTTTTATACCTCGTTCAATTATAGGCCAAACTTTGATTCCTTATGACTTGGCATAGATTTTAAATCTGTTCTTCCAGATGACAAAGTTGGTTCCGTCAAATAGTGGATGTTTGGACATAGATAGTCTTTCTCTGCAACCAGTAGCATTGTAAGCCATGGATATACTCTTAGATATGTCTGTATTTACTCAATAAATAAGTTAAAGAGCACTGCTTTGATACCAATTGAAAGTCCAATAATAATCTAGGAGGGTTGAATAGATTATTATAAATTAAATATTTTTATTAGGCTTTTTTGAATTTTTAGTTGATTAATTTGCAGTGTTAGAAATTAATATGCAAGATAATAAAAATTCAATCACACAATGCTCAGAGATTTGTCTAGTTTACAACATACATCCCGGGTATGCTGTTACGTCAAGTCTTAAGCTCTGCTCCAGGACTTGAGATCCTATTACTATCAGTAATAAATACTTCTTCAATAGGCGGAGAAGCTTTTACAAAGTTTTATATACAAACTTTCAACTTTTCACAACTACCTATCTTGGACAGCAAGCTCCCAGCTCTTTCCTCAAGCTTAGTTGTACCTTCTTTTGAGTTTAGTTATATTCTATGATCTGGTCTTGAAACAACAACCTCTTCCTCACCTCACAAGTTCACTAGAGACCTAACTCCCAGCTCACCTCTCTAGGACTCTGATCTTGATCGAAGAATTACTCATTTTTCTCACAGGTACATAAAATAAACTAACTCTAACTTTTTCTCTTTTTAAAAAAGATTTTACAATGATGTGCTTCTTAAATAAGCAGATAAAATTTAGTATAAATTGATGCTTCTTAAATATGCAGATAGAAATTAAAGATCAAAAAGTTTAAAGACTTTTAAGATAATTTACTTCTTGTGTAAGCAAATGTAAATTTTGACTCAGTTATAAAAGTTTAAAAACTTTTATATGTGTAAAAATGCTTCTTGATCAAGCAGATGAATAAATTTAAGTGTGTGTCAAACAATGATTGAATAAACAAATATTTAGTTTAATGCAAGTTTATAACGAATTATTTATTCTTTATAATAAAGAATGTGTTTTTATGGATTTAAAGTATAAATTTAATTTCAAATAATATGAATGAATCTATGCTAAAATGATTTGTGATGACATATATCAAGTATACAAAATAAATCAATTAAACAATACTTGATATACCAAATATATTTATTTAACTCAAAGGATATATAAAGATATTTTATCTATTATGTGAATAAAATACAAAGAAGGCCACTTAGGATTTTAAAGACCGTTTGAACAATTCACGCTATCATATATTCAAGGGTGAAAAAAATTCAAATTGTTTCGGTGTCTAAGTACTTACCAAATTTATAATTTTTCACAGTTGTATATTTATATAAATATTTTCGATAAGCTACTTGAGTTTAAAGGACATGCCGAATAGTTCTCTATGAGAAGTATTTCAGGGTCGATCAAGTGTTAATCTATGATATTTATATAAATAATGAATATATAAAGTATTTATATAAATATTTTCGATAGACTACTTGAGTTTCAAGGACATGCCAAATAGTTCTCTATGAGAAGTATTTCGGGGTCGATCAAGTATAATCTACTTTACGATATTTATATAAATAATAAATATATGAGATACTTATATAAATATTTTCGATAGATGACTTGAATTTCGAGGACAAGCCGAATAGTTCTCTATGAGAAGTATTTCGGGGTCGATCAAGTATGCGTCTACTTTACGATATTTATATAAATAATAAGTAGATGAAATATATATATATATATATATATATATATATATATATATATATAATTGTGTAAAACTATGTATATCTTTATATCTATAACAATAAACAAGTAGGAGATGATTTAATCAAGCAATTTAAACAACTTATCTCAAGTACTTGTGACCAATTTTTCTCTTCTTCAAATAATCAGAATTTAGAAGTAACAAAGAGAGATTAAAGCTTTAGAGAGAATGTAGGCAAAGAGTAAGCCTTTTCTTTGATAGTGAATTGGTAATTTTGGAATGAAGAAAAGCTTCCTATTTATCGGATTTTCAAGCTTAGGGCAAAATTGTCATTTTGAAAAATCAAAGGCTGAAATTCATTTAGTTAAAATGTAAGGTTCGGATGAGTTTAGCAAATTTGGATCACACGGATTGTTTTAGTAGGCAGACCATCCGAATTTCAAAGGTTAAGGTCCTTTGAAAATTTTTCATACTTTGAATGTATTAAATGCTTAATAAGACCACATGTTCGATTGGTTTTCCAAAATTAAAACTTGCCAGCACATGAACGAACACGAAAACCTTTGTATCAAAATGAGTGACCTTAAGGCATTAAATACTAGCCTTCTCTTTTCCTTTTCATTTTGCTCATGAACACACACATGCATTTTAAAAATCATGTACGCATATAAATAATTTTTGCATGGGTGCATGTAAATAATTTTGGTGGGATTTCTTTTTGCCCCTTTATGTGAAATAATTTTGAAAGCTTGAATGTAATAAATTTTGAAATAAAATAGGAATACTTCTTGCTTTGGAGAAATGTTATTTTGTGAAATAATATTTTTAACACTTGATATTAAATTATGAAGGTTAGGTAAATATTAGTTCAATTTAGAAAACATTTTTGGTCCAAGTAAATAAAATTTTAACACAAAAATAAAACCTATGGAGAGGATTCTAATTTAATTACCTTATTTCTCAATTATTGTTATTATCAAAATATAAAAAATAAATCCATATCATGCTTACATTTAGAAAAACATATAAACTTGAAGTTGTTGGTTATTCTGATTCTAATTTTTCTAAGTGTAAAGATGAAAAGAAATCTACATTAGGGGTACACCTTTATGCTTTTAAGAGGTCCTATTTCATGGAGAAGTCATAAGCATGAATTAACTACCACTTCCATGATGAGGGTAATATGTGGCTTGTTATCATGCTACTTGTCACGCCATATTATTGAGGAATCTTATTTCAGGACTTAAGGTTGTAGATTCCATTTCAAGGCCATTGAAAGTATTTTGTGATAATAATTCTGCTGTTAGTTTTTCCAACAACACCAGTTCGAGTGGTGCTGGACTATACCTCGACACTAAAAATTTATTTGTCATTGAAAGAGTTGAAGATCAAAGCATTGTCATTAAGTATATTAGTACGCATAAGATGTTAGCGGATCCACTTACGAAAGACTTACCACCCAAGCTCTTTTTAGAGCATGTTGCCGTCATGTGTTTAATTGGTAGTCTTAATTACTGAGTTATTTTGATGTAAGACAACATTTTTTGAGCTCGTTGTTTTGAACTTCACATTTTGTTTATGGTTTGATATTCTCTTTATTGTGCACACTTGAGAACTTGTGAGCAAACAATTATGTTTTGGACCATATGAATGAGTTTAATCTATTACCACTTATGTAAACTCTATTCATACCTGTTTGCTTAATGTTAATCTTTGTTCTAATAAAAGTACTAATTGTGTAACTAATGGGGATCTTCTGTTAACAGTGACACAAATATTGTATTAATTCACATTGGTGTTTTTATTTGAACAAGATTTAGTCATTAAATTAATACTTGGACAAATTAATGATTGTAAGTGTTATGTTTTGTATATAAATAATATTTCGGCCAAGTGGGAATATGTTAGAATATTTTATTTTTTATGTGGCCTCTACTATTTATGTAATTATTGGGCTTACATATTGTATTAATTTAATCACTTTATTTACGAGTTTGGTAATTAATTATGTGGCCTATAAATAATATTTGTAATAGTATTTGGCATAATGAGCCATATGGTTTCATAATCTTGATGAATGATTATTACCCTTAGCTATTCTATAAATAAAATAGTTAGGGTTTGGTCCCAATTGTCGTCTCAAAAACTTTATACACACCTATACATCCATCATAAGATTGAGAGAGACAATTGAATACCTTCACCCTTAAGCCCAGCAGAAGCGTGATACATATAAGATGTCTTCTCTAAATTCATGTACGTACCTAATCAATTAATTGATTTTATTCTATGTAATAGCACATTCTGATATAATTTATTTAACATCTGGCATCAGAGCATGGTTACACTATTGCATGGAATAAATTAATTACGTTATTATACCAAAGTTTTAATTCCGCAGAATCTCTTGAATAGAATCATGTTTCAAAATATTGAAACATATATATAATTCTTGCATAGATATATAATTATAATTTCGCAGAATTTAGAATAGTCATGTTCCTGTTTTCGCATAACATAATATTAAAGCACGTTATACTGCTTTATTCAATCATGTTATACTTCTTTATAACATGTCATGTATTTTGTTTCAATCACTTCGGAATCATGTCTTATGTATTAAACTTCATGTATTCTGCATATATATAATGTTCCCAGAAATTATGCACTGTTCATGCAAGTTTATTTTAATATAATATTATGGTGAACATCCTAGACATAAATATTAAAATATTATATGTTAGATTTATTACTTATTATGTCTAGATAATATTATGATATTCTCATGCCCTCATGTATTCAAGTTTAAATTAACGTGATAATCAATTCATGTTCGTAATTATATATTTTAATTTAAGATTCTAAGACATGATGTGATATATTATTAGGGATTTTAAGTTGTTATATGTAAATTATAAATAATGTTACTTTTCAAACTTGATTAATATATTGTTTAAACAAAATTGAGTTTGATCATAATAATGTACATGTATGCGTGACTATTTTATTGTTAAAATTAATAATCAACCCAACGGAGGGTTATTAATTGAGACAATTAAATATTAAGAAAAAGTCACATAATGTTACATTTAATAAATGAATATTTTAATTTTACCCAACGAAAAATTAGATTTAGAATTTATTAAATGAAATTTTATTGCATAAGTAACATGTTTATTTCGTTTCTGCCCAACGGTGTGCGTGGATAAATGTGTTGTGCATTAATTTTTTTGGGGATGTTATTAGCATATTATTAATTGGACCAATGAAAGATTGATAATTATGTATCAACATCTATTTAAAATTTATTTTGGGTGTTGTAAATAGATTTTATGTAACTAAATACTTGCCCTACAATTGGTTTTTATTATGATTAATTATTAATTATTATTATACATTATGGATTTCTTTTAGTTTTTTGTAAGCTTACTTATGAGCATGATTATATTTCAGCATCGACTCCAATTAATATTTTTGGGTATCTCTCTGGAATTGAAGCCTTGGATGGAACTAATTTTACTACTTGGAAAGAGAAAATAAAAAATATTCTCAACGTTATGGATTTGGACTATGCATTACGAGTGGATCTTCCTGCTCCATTTACAGCTACTAGCTCAATTGAGCAAAAGCCTATTTATAAAAAGTGGGAGCGATCCAACCGCATGTCCCTTATGATTATGAAAAACTCTATCACAACAGTCATTCGAGGAGCCATTCCCGACTCTGAGAATGCTAAAGAATACGTAACTTCGGCCGAGGAACAATTTAATTGTTCTTCTAAAACTCATGCAAGTACCCTTATCTTGAAAATGCTCACTATTAGGTATGATGGGATTAGTGGACTGCGCGAACACATTATGATGATGAACGACAAGGCCTTTAAATTAAAGGGTATAGACATGGCGATTTCTAAGGGTTTTATTGTTCACTTCATTATGACTTCTCTTCCTGCATAGTTGATGATTGTGTTTTATATACACAAATTAGGTAATTTTGTGTTTGATAATTTGTAAATCCTAAGCTAGTTCATTTAGTTTAAGGTGTTTTTATCTAATTGTTGTATAATGTAGTTTTATATTGCTTTTATATTTTTTGTATGTATTTAATGTGTTTTTACTTTGTTTTGTAAGAATTTGAATAAGTGTCATTTTGTCAAATTCGCATTTTCGGTTTGCCATTGACATAACAGTCCTTTGAGGCCTTGTTTTGGCCATGATCCGACTATTATCTCTCAAAGACTAAAGAATGAAATTTCTATATCTACCTCTTGTCTGTATGTAATATCTTGAATCGCCTCAATCGAAGTTCGGATGCAAGAGTTATTAATGTTTTCCTAATGGGTGTCAAATCTAGAAATTATCAATTGCCATTTGCATTGCAGTCACTTTAGGGCCAATTTTAGTATTTCTCTATCCAGTATTTTGAGGAACTCAAAGAACGGGCGTTCTGATTCCCCAAAGCGAGAGCTTCACCCATTTGAGGCGCCGTGCATCGCTGTTTTAAGCTAAATCAAGTACCAAGCGACTTTGACAAGATTTTTGACATATTTCAACTCTTAAATGCATAACCTAATGACCCTATTACCTTATTCCTTCAATTCCCTCATTGTTCTTCATTTCCTAGCATAAGAGAGGGAATAAAAGATAGAGGAGGCCATGGTTCTTCAAGAGCTTCAACAACAATAATGGAGGAGCTTCAACCAACAATTAGGGGAAGTCATTCTTTTTCTCTCTTTTTCTTCTATGAAATTATTAGTTTTGGATCTGTGATTGTAATTGAACCCAGTTCTTAGTCTTAATTGAATTTTTGCTCTTTTTGATTGACACCATATGAGTTGGCTCATTGCATTTTGAGCTTAATGTTTAATTGCTAAGGAATTGGTAATTAGCTTGGTAATCTATTTGAAATTGGAAAATGGATTGTATATTTGGACCTTGAATATATTGACATGTGATTATGCTTATTATTCTTAGTTAGGATTGAATACATAATTTGCATATAGGATAGGAATATACCCATGTGCCATGTGTAACCATTATGAGATGATACTCTTAATGACTCATTGTCTAATTGATTTCATATAGGAATATTGTGATTTATTTAGAAAGGGGATACTCATTTGACCATCGGAAAAGGCTTATGAATACTTAGAATTCTCGGTTGAAAAATCATATTGACCATTGTGATCAATTGGATAGTTATGAGATGCAAATGAAGCATCGCACGCCAAGTGTTCGACAAAATGCTTATGTGGGGATATTGTGTTCTTAGCTCCTTAACTATCTATGTATGTTATTTATTTATATTATGTAGTGTAATTGTAGTCTTTAGCTTTTCTCCCTTCAATCAATTATTTAAATAAGATTGAGATGATATAAAGTTAGTACTTGGTTAATCATTAAAGATAATTCCTTATGTGATCGACAACTTATTTACTTTTTATTACTTGTTGACCGCGTATACTTGCGCGTGTTTATTGGTTGCGAAATCAACCAACAACAGTTTGATCCATTTAAGATCAATTATAACACGCAGAAAGAAAAGTGAAAGATGAGTGAGTTAATCGCCATGTGCATCCAAGAAGAAGAAAGACTTAAAATTGAAAAACCTAATGTTGTTCATTTGACTACCATTGGATTCCATAAGAAGAAGGCTCATAAAAATGACAAAGGTTTTACGAATAAGGATAAGTCAATTTCTACCAAAAAAAATAAGGCAAATTATTCAAGTAACAACTCTGAGGCAGATACTAAATGTCGCTTCTAAAGTGTAGACACTTGAAATTTTGTATTTCTATTACTGACCATGCAAGAGAGCAAAATCATCTTTTATCTTCTAGACATAGCTCTGGAAGTCTAAATCATCAAACCAGACCCCCAGAGACAACCCCGAGAAATCATCAAGTTAACTTCAGAGACAACCTTGAGGAAGGACAGAAGTCAACAACAGTCAAACCCCGGAGATAACCCTGACGAAAGATAGTTACAGCATATCAAGCCCGAAAATCAACCCGGAAGGGCAAAAGAGTAATTTTACCAACTCAACATCAAATCAAATTAAATTACCATGAAGAAGGTTATGCAGAACCATAACAACAATCCCGAGTGAAAATAGCGCAAGATAGCTCAACGGACACACTGCGAAGACTTAAAGATCTGGTCATGGACCCGTATTCCCGGATTCGGAAACGGTCAAGCCCCATATCATTACGTAGCTCTCGAAAAGGGCTTTTCGGAAAGGTATAGCACGCCTCCATCGAATTCCTAGATTGAAAGTTATGAAGGTTTAAAGCGTTGGTTGTAGTGCACGTACTTCAAGATAATAGGGCCCACCAGGACTAGCCGTACGTAGATGCGGCAGATCGGGTCTATATATACCCCTCCCCCAGCTCATTTGTATGAGAAAAGAGAGAAAGGGTCTAGGAGAGAGAAATAAGGTCATTTAAGAGCTAGAGGTGGCTTTTCTTTCGTTAAATCTTTGTAAAACTCCTTTGTAAACACTCATATACATACATAGTACAACTTATCAAGTTTTAACCGGTGGAAAATGAGTTTTGAGGTGCTTAAAGTCGCTCGAAAGCCATTCTCGTGCTTGGCTGTAAGATTTCTCCAAATATACTCTTTTCGCTTACTCTAATACGTATATAAACGTTGTATATACTTTTTTAGTAGTCAATATTCATCAGATCTGAAGTTTTAACTGTTCATTTCTTATAAATAGTTAATATTTAAGTTGTATTGACTAGATCTATACTAGATCTAGCCAGATCTAGCTTTTGACCGGTTCAAAAGTTGTAAAACTTGAACCTGGAAGCTAGAATGACTAAGATCTGTACAAATTTAGTTTTCTTTCTAGTTTTTTTGTTAATATTTAGCAACCACGTGGCCATAGATTTGTATCTAGAGGATACTGGAAGCTTTAGCTACGTGTATACAAGGATTTGACTGATGAATCCTTTGTTTTGCGACGTTTAGTGTAAATATGTTTTATTACATTATATTTGTTACGTAGGCTATTTATGTGATATTATTTGAGCCTAGGAGCTACATGATCTACGAATCAATCCATGAACCTAGATTTGGTTCCCACGATGGACACTTTTCAGTTGTACAACTAGCTTGCAAATTTTTTAATTGTAAATCTAGGACCTTAAAACTGTTATTCGGATTTAAGGACCCTGTGATAATGAAAATCCTATGTGTGGTTCTCAGGCACACTTTGATGGCTTTCATGCCTATAAGGAGCCCGACACTTATATATATTATTTTGTCGAAGATGTTTTGCATCTCGAGAATAAAAATCAAATCAAGCCGAATACAGAATAAAATAGAAGTATTAAAGACCTCGATTCCTATGTGAGCATAAGGGTTTGAAAACCTATTTTCAAAACATCACTTTTATATTCTTTGCTTAAAATTGAACTTTTCGCTAAATCAAACCCTTTGTATATAGGCGTAAATGAGGCATAACACTACTTTCAAATAAAGCACTTAAGCCAAATTAACTGCAATAGACACATATATATACACAAACTAGGGAATAAAAAAGCGTGGTAACCGTGTTTCACGGAAGTCGGGGGGTGCCTAACACCTTCCCCCTGCTTAATCAAGCCCCAAAACTCTATGAATCTCAGCTTCCAAGACCAATTAAATAGAGTCCAATATTGGACCATATTGCAAAATCTTTCAAAATTCGGTTGAGTTAGTACAACCATTTAACTTATATCAATTGGCGACTCTATCTAATTCGGACCAATAAAAATCAAATCTTTTCAAATCGTCGACATTATATGTCGGTATTTTCCTAAAAATCTCACCCTTCAGATCAAATAAATCCACATAGAAAATAAGAAGGGTAAGAAACACCTAGGAAGAGGGAATTTTTTTTTGAGCGTCGACATGTGGCGACTCTACTGGGGACAGTAGAGGGCTTAAGCCGCATTTCAACTTTTTGATTCCCTTCTTTGTGCATGTGTGTGAAATGATGTCTTTATATTGAATGAATGTGAATGTCTCTTTACCATGCTTTATATTAGTGCCTCACACAATGTCATCATTTTTCATGTTGTAAAACGCGATGAATGTATGGTGTGTGATTCCTCCACCAAGAGGAGAACACGTCGGTCATTGATTATTGGACTCCGATGGCGATTAAGTCCAAGTGAGGTTCAGGAAAGGTACCACTCAGATCCGCTCCAGTTGAAAGATCAGATTAACTTCCCATCTAGTAGATTGCGATGATATGGGAACCTCCATGCCGAAAAGCCCGTGAGAGTAAACCTAAGATAGGTCAGCCTCTGATAAACCAAATGCGAAGGGAAGTCTTTTTGGGTAAAATCTAATTACGCATAACACGCAAGTATACGTGGTCAACAAATAATAAAGTTAAAGTAGAGTATAGTTCCCACGAGGAATTATTTAATAAATATCACCAAGTACTAACCCGTAACCAACTTAATCTTATCTAAACGAATGATTTAATATTTTGAATTAACAATATGGAATTAAACTAATTCTAACTAGCCCTAGAATGACCTAGAATATGAAGACTTGAGACTATAATTTCACCTATTGTTTCATTTAAATCAATACACCTCCCGTTAAATCAAATTAATTATCTCGGATTGTTAATCAAGAACACGAAGGTAAAATATGAACATCTCTCGATGTACCAAACCCATATCAACTTAAATCCATAGATGATAGAACTAAGTAGAACACCTTAATTAACGAATCCACTATATCTCTATGTGAATTACAATTAAAGATAGTTTAAACACAAGTTCTTATTAAATTACATGCGGTATATATGTATATCTCTATCTTAAACACAAATCATGAATTCCAACACCATGCATAAAACACAATAACATGCTATTATGATCAAATCTAAACCCATAATTAGTCTCTCAATTTCATATGGGTTATCATGATAATTAATAGCTAATTAATTAAGCAATGTAATACAAACCATAATAGACAATCCAATAATAATAATATTTAGGACTAACACGGAAGCATATCAAAGTAAACTACACAACAAAATCCAATATAATCTTAAAATAAAGTTTAGCTCATGATGAATTCAAAATCCATAATCCACAATTGTCTATACATTGAAAGATAAAAAGATAGAAGTAAAGAGAAGTTAGGAATTGAGATATGCAAATCTGAACTTCTCTTGCTCTAACTCTGAATCTCCAATGATCTTCAAGTGCTTCAATCTTCAATTCTAATCTAAAATAGGGTTTTATTTGATCTAATCTAATCTAATGGAATAGAAACCCTAATCCTTGTGAATACTCCCCCTTTTATATCCCTCTTCATGTGTCTTTTAGACCTCCTCAAAGTCCATCAAACCATCAGCCTAAACCAATCCTTTTTAGACTCAACTTTTGAAATTCCTCTTCTTTTGTCAACTTCGCCCCGACGAGTTTTTGTACTAGAGAAGTTCGCCCCGATGAGTGAACAGTGCCAGAATTTACAAAAATTCCATTAAGCTTAATTTTTCATGTTTTGACCCTCCGAATCCATTTTCTACAACACAAACACAGAAATTAACAAGTGAAATGACACTAAAAATAATTAAAGTTAATAAATAATTAAGCTTAAATGGTATACAATTCGTAGGTATAAAATCCACTCATCAAATCTCTACATGTTTTCCCTCTTTCAATACGTGTCCTATGTAAATCTTGTCAAATATCAAATGGTGTATATATTAAATGTTAATTCTTTTCCAAATTCATTGTCAAATATCAAATCCTGTTATGTTATCCTTTCATTAAAACAACAGACATTTGTTTTGCAAGAAAACATTAAAAAACCTTAAAAAACTAACACACATCATAAGCATGCATACTGTTCAGGTTTATCAAGACTAAACTACCTACTTTTATTGTAGGCAAGATTGGTCCCATTTTTAGATCCAAATCTAAGAAGGTGCAAAGCCTATCCACTAACATGGAGGAAAGTACCCAAAAGGGGCTAGGTTTCGTGTCTCGAGAAGAATTCGAAGGACTCAAAAGTCAGATAGCAGAACTAGCTGTCTTCCTACTAAAAAAGTAGAGTGAAAGTACTCAGGGTCAACAAATACCCACTCAACTAGAGTCCTATGTATAAGGTGGCAACCAGGGTATTGATAAGAAAAAGGAAGCACATATACTCGAACCTCAATCCAATGAGAAAACCAACAAAACCCCTGAAATTACCAATCTCAAGGAAGATTGAGAAACTGGTGATATCAGAAGGAAAGTCCAACAAATGGAAGAAACCATCTCGTCAATCAAAGGGACTGTGACATACGAGAGTGTTAACTACTTAGACCTCTGTATTTTACTAGGGCTCGCTATCCAGACAAGTTCCAAATTCCAGAGTTTGAAAAATACAATGGATTGGGAGATCCTTACACCCATTTGAAAGTATTCATTGGAGAACTCGGATCCTATGCAGAGGACGAGAAGCTGAGAATACAATTATTTCAGGAAAGTATAATAGGAGAGGCCAAAGCATGGTATGCCCGACTGGACAATTCCAAAATTCATAGCTGGGAAGAGCTAGCCCATGTCTTCCTAAATCAATACAGCTTCCAGTCACAAATGGCTTTAGACATATATCAAATTACCAAAGTTCAAAAGCAGAATAGTGAATCTTTCCGTGAATATGCCCAAAGATGGAGACGTCTGGTAGCTCAAGTCATTCCATCAATGCCATAAACTGAGATGGTAATGACATTCATCGACATATAGGAACCTCCATTCTATGACAGAGTCCTAGCATGCATAGGAAAACCATTCTCAGAAATGATCAAACAAGGAGAAATGACTGAGATGGGGTTGAAGTCTGGAAGATTAAGAACTTACAGCTTTAAAAGCCGTGACTGAGCATATTGATAAGTGAATTTATATTCACGAATTGATGTCCATTTCAAGCTTAATCCTTGTGAAATTCTTGCTTTCATGTTTGTTTTTATTCGTTTCTTGTTATTTTATGTGTAGGGTGGTTGGTGTGGCGAGTAGCAAAGAAAATGAGTCATTTGGAGCAATTATGGAAGCAAGCATGAAGTTTAAGCAAGTCAGAAAGCAACAGGTACCCTCGTGAAAGTGGCCCATTTTAGCCTTGTACCCTCGGCCGGTATGGGGTCTTCATGTCTCATGTCGTGATGGGCATATGCCGTCACGGGGCTATTCCTTTAGAAACACCCGTAGGCTGGGGTCCCAATCTCGGCTCTCCTATCATGGTTCAAACACTGTTGGCGTGAGGATTTTAGTGGGTGAATAGCATAGAGACTCTATTTAGCATGGGATTTCAGCCATAACTTAGTGGTGGTATTTATATTGTGTTACAAACAACAAATTGAGGATGATGCAAAGCAATAAACATCAATTAATCACAGATTTTCACATTAAGCAACGAAGTGAAGATTTTGAAGAACGTTCATATCGTTTGCGGATTAAGGCTAAAGTGAAGGGTGTTCTGCGTTATTCTTCTACTTTAGTTTATATTTGTAATTGAGAAGATGTTATCTTTAATTTCTTCAGTTATTATTTCAGTTATTATGAACTAATTACTTTTTAGGCTTCAGACAGATCTTTAAGTGGAACGATGATTATGTAATCTTTAAATTCAGTTTAATAAGCTATTATCCGGTTTATCTATATTAATTTGAGCATGAATTTATGAATTGCCTAATCAATGATTCTTTGTGGACTTGTATGAACTCGAGAGATGAAATATGAGTCTAGACTTAATTAATATAACATGTGTTCTTGATTTATGTGATTGAACAGAATATTGATGAATGTTAGGGTAGAGATATGCTTGACATCGCATGTAATCAGATAAAGAACTTGAACTTCAACCTTCTTTAATTGTAATTCACATAGAGATATAATGAGGTAGTTGATTAAGGTGTTTAACTTAATTCTATCTTGATTGTGGATTTGGGTTAATACGGTATTAGTTCATCGAGAGGTGGCTAATTCTATATACGTGTTCTTGATTAATAAACTGGGATAGTGAGTTAAACTGGAATAAAGGTGTAATAATCTGAGTGATGCTTAGAGTGAAGTCAAAAGCCTAATTCTCCATTATTTGTCTGAAAATTCAGTTTTTAGCGTTTATTGATTGTGTGGTGATTTTAAAAGTTTTTATACTGTTAGTTACAAACTAGAAATTGATTAGTTTAATAAAATTAGGATTAAAAGGAAATTGGTAATTGTGAGGTTTAAATTCTATTTAAAGTCTTTGAGGGAACGATATTCTACTTACTATTATATTACTTGTTGACCACGTATACTTGCTTGCTGTGCGTAATTACATTTTACCCAACAAGTTTTTGGCGCCATTGCTGGGGACTTTAATATAGATTTTATTATTTTGCAATATCAGTTTAATTAGTCTAATTTTGCTTAAACAATTTTTGTTTTGTTTTGTTCAACTTATTTCAGGTTTTTTAAGTTAGTTTATGCAAACTCGATCCAAAAATCCAGACTTGCTTCCTTTTGAGGACGACATTGAGAGAAGGTTTCAGAGGTTAAGTAAGTGGATCAAGGAAACAAGGGACGACTTCGAAAACTCTGACAAAGAAGAAGCAATGGCTGCCAAAGATCAGAAAGCGTTGAGGGACATTGCTCCACCTAAGGTGATTGAGCTGCAGTCGAGTATCACCAGGCCTGCTATAGCTGCGAATACATTAGAGATTAAGCTTGGGACTATTAAGATGATACAGAACTTTGTTCAGTTTGGGGGACTTGCAAATGACGATCCTAATGAGCATTTTATCAATTTTCTGGAAATCTGAGACACTTTCAAGTACAATGGGGTGTCGGATGTAGCAGTTAGACTACACTTGTTCCCATTCACTCTGCGGGACAAGGTGAAGAGTTGGTTACACTCTCTACTAGCGGGTTTGATAACCACATGGGATGACCTGGCTCAAAAATTTCTAGCAAAATTCTTCCCGTCAGCAAAGACTGCATAGATGAGGAATGAGATTACCATGTTTGATCAACAACATAGGGAGTCATTGTATGAGGCATGGGAGAGATACAAAGAATTTCTCAGAAAATTCCCACATCACGGATTGCCTAAGTGGTTGGAGATGAATACATTTTACAACGGACTACATGGGAATCTCAGGACCAATACTGATGCAGCGTCGAGGGGAGCTTTTATGGAAGAGAACTATGAGGAGGCATACTAGTTGATAGAGACAATGACTGCTAACAACTATCAGTCGCCCATGATAAGAATGACATAACCTATAGTCGTTGGAGTGTTAGAGGTAGATGGAGTGACGGCAATAACAACGCAAATTTCAGCACTCTCCAAAAAGTTTGACGTTTGGTCAGAGGGACAGACACAACAAGTTGCAATTATTTATGAATTGTGCACGGGTGAACATCCTACGGATCAATGCGCAATCAACCCAGAATCAATACAATTTTTGAGTTGCTACAACAGGATTCCACAGAATACTTACCAGAATGCATAAAATCAGGGGAATATGAATCATATGAATTTGTCGTGGAATAATAATCTGAATTAGCAAGCTCCACAACCATCGTATCCCCATGGATTTTAGAATTAACAACAACAAGTTCAACGTCAAGAGAGGAAATCAGATTTAGAGGAGTTGCTATCAAAGTATATAACGAGCAACGAGGTAGCCATGAAAAATCAAGCAATGGCAATGAAATCGCAAGAGATAGCCATCAAGAATCTAGAGATTCAGACCTCAAGGGACACTACCAAGTGACACCGAAAGAAATCCGAAGGGAAATCATGAACAGTGTCAGGCAATCAACTTGAGAAGTGGAAAACATTTGGAAGGGAATACTGCAGAAAATTCAGCTATATCGGATGGAAAAATTGATGACAACAAAGTGAGTGAAGAAAAACAGGGTGAGGATAAGCAAATTGAGAAAACAAAGTTAGATGACAAGCCAGTTGTGTATCCTCCACCGCCATTTTAGCAAAGAGTTTAAAAGCAGAAATTAGACAAGCAGTTTGCAAAATTCTTGGAAGTCTTTAAGAAACTGCAGATTAATATCTCGTTCGCAGAAGCCTTAGAGAAGATGCCGAGTTATGCGAAATTCATGAAATGGATTTTGTCCAGGAAAAAGAAATTGGAAGATTTTGAGACAGTGGCATTAACAGAGGAGTGTAGTGCGATTTTACAGCGAAAGTTGCCACCAAAAATGAAAGACCCGGGGAGTTTCACCATTCTATGCACAATTGGGAATATGGCATTCAATAAATGTTTATGTGATTTGGGAGCGAGTATGAACCTTATACGATTATCAGTTTATACAGAATTGGGTTTGCCAGCTCCAAAGCCTACGAACATCTCTTTACAAATTGATAGATAGGTTAATCGCGTGCGAGAGGCATTGTGGAGGACATTTTGGTTAAGGTAGACATGTTCATATTCCCCACGGATTTCATTATTCTGGATTTTGAAGAAGATAAGAATATTCTAATCATCCTCGAGAGACCGTTTTTGGCTACGGGTAGGACACTCATTGATGTACAAAAAGGTGAACTAACGATGAGAGTCCAAGATCAAGAAGTAAAATTCAACATTTTCAAGGCCATGAAATTTCCTACGGATGAAGAAAATTGTTTTCGGATGGATATCATTGATCAGATAATTAGCAAAGACATGGGAAAGAGTTTGGTAACGATCCATTGGAAACAACATTATTGGGAGATGAAGAATTAGATGATCCAGAATTTGTGGACTACTTGAAGATGCTAGACTCCTTGCCATGAGTTAGCAGATTCAGAGCACCATTTGAACCATTGCACACGGATGAAAAAGTCACAGCAAGGATAAAATTGTCATTGGAGGAGCCACCGACTCTTGAACTTAAGCCACTCCCTAAACACCTCAGGTATGCATACTTAGGCCAATCTAATTCTTTAACTGTTATTATTTCTGCTGCACTTAACAAATTGTAGGAAGAAAAGTTACTGAGAGTGCTTAGGGACCACAAATTGGCTATAGGATGGACAATCGCGAATATCAAAGGAATTAGCCCATCCTTTTGCATGCATAAAAGTTTGATAGAAGACGATGCAAGACCAACAGTGGAGCAACAGAGACGGCTTAACCCTATCATGAAAGAAGTGGTTAAGAAAGAAGTCCTAAAATGGTTGGATGCGAGTATAATTTACCTGATTTCAGATAGTAAGTGGGTCAGTCTAGTGCAATGTGTGCCGAAAAAGGGAGGAATGACCGTTGTTCAGAATGATGACAATGAGCTAATTCTGACAAGGACAGTGACTAGTTGGAGGGTTTGCATGGACTACAGGAAGTTGAATAAAGTGACCCGCAAAGATCACTTTCCTTTGCCCTTTATCGATCAGATGTTGGACAGATTAGCAGGACATGAGTACTATTGCTTGTTGGACGGATATTCAGGGTATAATCAGATTGTAATTGCTCCTAAAGATCAATAGAAGACTACATTCATGTACCCATATGGCACATTCGCATTCAGGAGAATGTCATTCGGCAGGAGAATGTCATTTGGATTGTGTAATGCACCCGCTACCTTCCAGAGGTGTATGATGGCCATCTTCTTGGACATGGTGGAGAAAAATATGGAAGTCTTCATTGATGACTTCTCTATCTATGGGGATGACTTTGATACATGTCTGGAGAATTTGGTGATGGTATTACAAAGATGCACTGACACGAACTTGGTCCTTAACTGGGAAAAGTGTCACTTCATGGTTGAAGAAGGCATAATTTTGGGGCACAAGGTATCGTCTCAAGGTTTAGAGGTTCATAAAGCGAAGCTGGAAATAATTGAGAAACTTCCTCCACTAAGTTCAGTCAAGGGTATTCAAAGTTTTCTGGGACATGCTGGGTTCTACAGAAGATTCATAAAGAACTTCTCTAAAATTGCAAAACCTTTGTGTAGTCTTTTAGAGAAAGATTCTATGTTCAAGTTTGATGAAGAGTGTAAATTGGCATTCAAGTTGTTGAAGAAGAAATTGACCACAGCTCCCATAATAGTCGCGCCGGATTGGACCATGCCATTCGAGTTAATGTGTGATGCAAGTGACTATACGGTTGGGACTATTTTTGAGCAATGCCAAGAGAAGGTATTTCACGCCATATATTATGCAAGTAAGACACTCACGGAGACTCAAATGAACTACACGACTACGGAAAATGAGTTGCTTGTAGTGGTGTATGAGTTCAATAAATTCAGGGCTTGATCGGGACAAAGGTAGTAGTTTATACAGATCACTCGGCCATTCGGTACTTAATTTCAAAAAAAGATGCTAAGCCACGCCTTATCCGATGGATTCTCCTTTTAAAAGAGTTTGATTTAGAAATAAAGGATAGAAAGGGGATAGAGAACCAAGTCGCCTATCATTTGTCTAGATTGGAAAATCAGGGTAAAAAGGAAGAGGATAAGTTTGTAATCAATGAGTCATTCCCGGATGAGCAACTATTTGGGATAAATTCAGAATTTCCATGGTATGCGGACTTCACGAATTATCTAGTGAGCAACATGCTTCCCCCTGATCTTACACGACAATAGAAAAAGAAGTTTCTCCATGACGTCAAGTGGTATACATGGGATGAGCCATACCTATTCAAACAGTGCGCCGACAAAATGATTAGAAGGTGTGTGTCTTACAGCGAGGTGAATAGTATACTGCATGTATGCCATTAGTCGGCGTATGGGGGACACTATGGTAGTGAGAGAACAGCGACAAAAGTCCTTTAAGCTGGGTTTTATTGGCCTACATTATTTAAAGACGCCCACCAATTTGTTATAACTTGTGATAGATGTCAACGGGTGGGCAACATATCGAAAAGGAATTAGATGCCACTTCAAACTATTTTAGAAGTAGAGATTTTCGATGTATGGAGCATAGATTTCATGGGGCGATTCCCTTCCTCATTTACCAATCAATACATTTTGCTTGCGGTGGAATATGTATCAAAGTGGGTGGAAGTCGTAGCACTCCCGACGAACGATGCCAAAGTGGTTCTCAAATTTTTGCAAAATAACATTTTTATGAGGTTTGGCATGCCGAGAGCTATTATAAGTGATGAAGGTAGTCACTTCTGCAACAAATCGTTCACAGCTATATTGGCAAAGTATTAGGTCAACCACAAGGTCGCTACATCATATCATCCCCAAACAAGTGGGCAATCTGAGGTTTCAAACAGGGAGGTGAAGAGAATTTTGGAAAAGGTAGTGAATCCAAATCGAATGGATTGGTCTCTCAGGTTGGACATTGCACTTTGGGCTTACCGGACTAATATACGGGAAAGCATGTCACTTTCCTATGGAGCTACAGCACAAGGCCTACTGGGCCATTCAAATATTGAACTTCGATCAAGCAGCTGTGGGGGAAAAGAGATTACTTCAGTTAAACGAGCTCGATGAATTCCATCTTCAAGCTTACAAGAACTCGAAACTATACAAAGAACAGATCAAGAAATGGCACGATAAGAAAATCATGCACCGAACGTTCGAGCCAGGGCAATCAGTACTGCTGTTCAACTCACGATTGAGGTTATTTCCAGGCAAGCCTAAGTCACAGTGGTTGGGACCATTCACCATCAAAACTGTTTTCCCACATGGCGCCGTTGAACTCTATAGTCGAAATCCATTGGAAACCTTCAAGGTCAACGGTCAGCGGTTGAAGCATTATTGGGGTGGCGAGTCCAATTAGGACGTCATTGCAATCACACTGACCGACGCACCATAAACATGGAGTAGTCAGGCTGAACAACTTCAAATCAAGTGCTAATTGGGAGGCAACCCAATCACAATTTTTTTTTCATATTTTTATTCATAACCGTCAAATTATAGTTAGCATAATTAGTAATATATAATAAGTTCTAATATTGCTTAGTTAATTTGCATACTCATTATATTCTCTCTATCGTATTGATAATCTAATCATAATGAAGTTTTGTGGTATGGCAGGATGCTAAATTAATCATAGTTTGGATTGGGAGGGAACAAATGAGCAAAACAGACCAAGTGCAGGAAAACCCACCCTCACCGGGGCGGGCCCTTTCAAGTTTAAACCCCCAACTGGGGCGGGGGTCTCCAGGTTCAGAAGACAGGGAGTATGCCCGACGGGGTGGGCCTCTTAGGCCATATACCCCCCTCCAGGGCGGGGATCCTGGATTTGAAGAGGTTTTTTTTTCTTTCGACAGTTACTTCTGTCCAACCCCACTTCATCATCTCAACCCTCAATCTACCCACAACTCTCAATCTACCCACAGCTACTACCCACGATTTTGGAAACTCCTTCTCCATCTTCCCACTACATTAACATAGTTGCCCTTGACTTCTATTCATTACTCCAACCCACAAACCTCTCCATCACACTACTCCTATAAATTCACACCATCACATACTTGCAATTCCATCTCCAAAAGCCACGAATTCAGATTCGTATTGCGGTAAGTGTAGAGCAATTGACAACCTTGCACCTTGTCTTCAAATTCCTACCTTCCTAGCACCATAGTAGAGCAAAATCATCAAGTTTTGGGGAGTTCAACCACTGTGCAGACTAAGTTTTTGACAGTTTGTGTGAAACAAGTTAAAGGGGAGATATTATTGTCTACAGCATCCGGAACTCAATGGCGTCTCAACCTACATCCAAACGACAAAGGGGAGAAAGTTCAAGGCCCACACCACCATCACGAACCTTCGACTGACACAAGTTCAAAAGTGTCACCGCCGCCGACCGTTATGACTACATGGCTACAAAAGCACTCACACCGGAGCGGGGGTTGGCACCGGATCATGTGGATGGGGAGATGATGCAACAAATTTATCAGAAAGGTTGGAACAAATTCACCGAGGAACCCGAGCCCGCCGTTGTCAACGTGGTCAAAGAGTTCTATACGAACACCGAAGACAAGGCATCTTTCATTGCTTTTGTGTGGGGTAGATTGGTCCCGTTCAGTGCCGATGCCATCAACACGTATTATCAGTTGTGGGTGCCTAGACAATGCTAATATGCTCACTTGAGGGATTTCAACCCTGACTTTGAGGTGGTTCTCAAAGAAATGACTAAGCCAGGAACAACGTGGATAAAGGGTCGGAAAGGAGGCATAGTTTTTCACAGCAAGGATCTTAGCCGGTATAGAAAAATTTGGTACGCCTTTTTATGTGCAAAACTGTTTCCTTCCACGCACACCTCTGATGTGACAAAGGAGAAGGCACTACTTCTGTATGCTATTGTGAAAGACTTCATCATCGACGTCGGGGCCATAATCAGCTTTTCTATTCGCCGATGCCTACGTGGTAATTTTTTGGGTGGATTGCCACACCCATCCCTCATTTGTGGGTTATGTCGCCAAGCAGAAGTTCGATGGTCTGATTATGAACCCACCCAAATGCCGATGCATCTACTAGATCCAGAATAATAGTGCGGTATTCGGTGTGGGCCGATGGTGAATCACATCCTCGAGGTTTAGGTTTCGTATTTCCATCAGCTTCGGAGGACGAAGCTGACGCTGAAGACACCTCGGATGATGAGGACGAGACTATGGGAGAGCAAGGAACTGAGGCGACACCATCTTCTGAAGCCATATCTAGCCTTCAGTTTCTTGAATTTCAACGGTAAATAGAGGAGCACAACAATGCATCACGAAGGGACATGAGGCGGCTCGCAGCGAGACAAGACCATATGTTTGATGCAATGCACTTGTCATTCTCATCCTTGAACATGACGCTTCAAAGCCTCAATCCTAATGCCTAATTTCCATATCAGCAACCGAGTCCAATGCCACGCTTTCCACCAAGTGATTCGGAAGAAGAAGAACAGCACAACACACCACCACCCCAGGCTTAAAGTGATTACAGGGAAGTCCTCATATTTTTACTGTGTTATCTATCCAATGAGGGCATTGTAATTTTTAAGTTTGGGGGAGTTAGATTAGTTTTGCAATTTATGTTGCATGCATAATGTCATTATTTAGGTTTGCATTTCATATTGCATATTAGTGTTGCATATTAGTTTTAGCATTGATGTAATCATATAGTTGCATAGTAGCTTAGGTGCATAGTTTCTATTTAAGTTTGTTTATGTTGCATTCATGTCATGTTTGCCATACCATATATATATATAAATATTTTTAATTAACTATTGTGTTCATTTTGCATATTTCCAACAGTGTTGTAGTTCATTTTATTTTTGGCCAATGATGATATTGAGATTACGTAGACAAATATAGCATTAATTTTTAGAACTGTGATGTAGTTTTGAATCATGACTCGGATTTTGTTCTTGTTTGAAAATGGTATAAAAGGGTAGCACGTAATAACGTATGTGTTGACTGATTGGTTTAAATCGATCATAAAAAGTTTCTAAAGGATAATGCTAGTATAGATAAGAGAATGACACGAAGAGGCAGTGAAGATAACAAATTAGGCAAGAACCTAAGTTTGGGGGAAAACGTAAGGTGTATAAGCTTCATAAAAAAAGAAAAAGAAAATGGAAGCTAGTTGAGTCTTGTGGTGGGTTAAGGAGAAATACTCCCCATAAACACAAGCGTGAGATGGAGCGTAAAACGCACTCCACAACCATTTATCTAAAAAAAAAGAGAAGATGGGAAATTAAAGGCAAAGAGCCCCTATAACAAAAGAAGAAGAAGAAAAAGAAATCATGAATACCCTATTAGGACCCTTAATCTTGGTAAACGTTTGATTTGAGTTGGAACTTGTTTATTTTTAAAATTTGCAAGTTTATTCTGTATGAATTCTAATAAGAGATTGGTTATGTGTTGAATTTGAATTTAAATCAGTTAGTATGGATGTTGATCACACACACATGGACTATAACAATGATAGCAGTCTAAGATTCGAGGATTGATAAGAAGTTATTGATGGGTTTTATTATGAAGTGTTGTAGTGTTGCTTGATTGTTCTGAGGCCGAAGGAATAAATTTGATTTGTTGATACTGTTGGAATCGTAGATAGATAATTAGATAAAGTACATCTCATTGCATTGCATTGCACAACATATAGTTTGTTTTGTGCTCGAGGTCTAGCACGATTTAAGTTTGGGGGATTTTGATAAGTGAATTTTATATTCATGAATTGATGTCCATTTCAAGCTTAATCCTTGTTAAATTCTTGCTTTCATGTTTGTTTTTATTCGTTTCTTGTTATTTTATGTGTAGGGTGGTTGGTGTGGCGAGTAGCAAAGAAAAGGAGTCATTTGGAGCAATTATGGAAGCAAGCATGAAGTTTAAGCAAGTCGAAGAACAACAGTACCCCCACCGGAAGGCTATTCCTTTAAACACACCACGTAAATGGGGATCCCAAATTCTGGCTCTCCTATCATGGTTGAAACACTGTTGGCGTGAGGATTTTAGTGGGTGAATATCATAGGGACTCTATTTAGCATGGGATTTTGCCCAGAACTTAGTGGTGGTATTTATATTGAGTTACAAACAACAAATTGAGGATGATGCAAAGCAATTAACATCAATTAATCACAGATTTTCATATTGAGCAACGGAGTGAAAATTTTGAAGAACGTTCATATCGTTTGCGGATTAAGGCTAAAGTAAAGGGTGTTCTGTGTTATTCTTCTACTTTAGTTTATATTTGTAATTGAGAAGATGTTATCTTTAATTTCTTCAGTTATTATTTCAGTTATTATGAACTAATTACTTTTTAGGCTTCAGACGGATCTTTAAGTGGAACGATGATTATGTAATCTTTAAATTCAGTTTAATAAGCTATTATCTGGTTTATCTATATTAATTTAAGCATGAATTAATGAATTGCCTGATCAACGATTCTTTGTGGACTTGTATGAACTTGAGAGATGAAATATGAGTCGAGACTTAGTTAATATAGCATGTGTTCTTGATTTATGTGATTGAACAGAATCTTGATGAATGTTAGGGTAGAGATATGCTTGACATCGCATTAATCAGATAAAGAACTTGAACTTCAACCTTCTTTAATTGTAATTCACATAGAGATATATTGAGTTAGTTGATTAAGGTGTTTAACTTAATTCTATCTTGATTGTGGATTTGGGTTAATATGGTATTAGTGCATTGAGAGGTGGCTAGTTCTACATACGTGTTCTTGATTAATAAATTGAGATAGTGAGTTAAACTGGAATAAAAGTGTAATAATTTGAGTGATGCTCAGAGTGAAGTCGAAAGTCTAATTCTCCATTATTTGTCTGAAAATTTTGTTTTTAGCGTTTATTGATTATGTGGTGATTTTAATAGTTTTAATACTGTTAGTTACAAACTGGAAATTGATTAGTTTAATAAAATTAGGATTAATAGGAAATTGGTAATTGTGAGGTTTAAATTCTATTTACAGTCTCTAAGGGAACGATATTCTACTTATTATTATATTACTTATTGACCACGTATACTTGCGTGCTGTACATAATTAGATTTTACCCAACACATATTCAGGCTGGAAATAATGGGAATAATCCTCGGAGAGTTTATAAGAAGAAAGAAGAGGATGTATCATTGGTACTACAAGGTCAAACTCAGAGAGGCAATCAAAACCTGCCCACTCAAAGGAAAAATTATTCCCCTTTTCAAACATCTGTACAACCTTCAAATCCTCCATTCCAAAAAGCCGAAGATGTGACACACCCAAATTCAGACCACACTTGTCTAAAATTTGGTTGCCACGTACTAACTCTAATAATAAATCAACATCTTATACATTGGAATAATAGAATAATTTATATTGGTATAACATAATTTTTCTCGTCCCAAGGGTTCAAAACTTAAACATCTCTTACATAATTTAACCATAATTAAATATCATTTAGATACAACTAATACATAATACATCATAACTTAAATTAAACATAGTTAAATAAGTTCTTCCACAACCAAATCATAGTACATTCCTAGAAATCTAGAAATAATTACTCCAAAGCCTTTTCTTTACCCTTGCTCTTGCCAGAGGGTCCACCACGTTCTGTCTTCACTGAAAGTTTTAGGGAAAGCAAGGATGAACAACAAATTTTACCCAAAGAAGATGATCGATAAGATAGGTTCATGAAATGTCTTGGTGACACAATGATGGACTTAGTGAAGGATGATTAAGTATTTGCATGTTTAAAGTCCAAATAATAAATTGGGAGTCTAGCCCAATAAGTTAATTGATGGATCGTTAAGTTAGCCCAATAAACTTGGGATATTTAGAATCCATTCTAATCCAACAAAATAGTTAATCGAGAGTACAAGGTATTGGTTAAATTAAAATGTATGGCGCAAAGGGCCCGACCGACTAGCCCTTGTCTATGTCTCGAGATCTACTTCTTGTCCCCAAATTAGGGTCACCAAGTACAAAGAACAAGAGCCTCAAACTCTCTTTACGCAAATTTTCAAGTCGCTAATCCTAGGCATGCATGGCTAGCTAAGTGGTCGGTATGGAGTGATTGAACAACTCCTTAAATAACCATTGTTCATTTCTATTGCACCATGAATCCCAACATTGGGTAAAGCAAGTGTCCGGGTCCATGTTTTCTTTTAAATACAAGCCACCACTAGGGCACTGCTTTTTAGTGATAAGAGTGTTGAGAAATCTGAGTAAAGAATTCTTAGTTGCTAAGCATTACCAAATCAAAGGTGTGAGATATCAAGGTTAAAGCTCGAGAAGGTATAATTTCTACTCCGCTTTTAACTTGAGTCTTGTTGATTCTCGATTAATTAGGTCAAGTATGATGAATTAGCATGATAAAGGGTGTTTAGAAAGTTTACCTTCGTGCATGAATACGTTAAAAATTGTCTCGAATCAAGTTGTGGCTACTCGCAAAAACAGTAGCATGTTCACCGCTTCGAAAATCCATGGGGTGCAAATGCACTGCGCTTAGGAACCAACTGGTGGGTTCAATCATGTTAGACCTTGTATTAAGAAATTCCCTTAGGTTGTATGCATATAGTAAAGTCTTAAATTAACCCGACGAACTTAAACTTTGTCGAAGTAGTGTAGACCAAGTCTCGAGAGAGCCGCTTTGACAAAGCGTGATGTCTTCTGACAGAGCGTGATGTCTTCTGGACAGAGCGTAATGTCTTCTGGACAAAGCGTGAATGTCTTCTGACAAAGCGTGATGTCTTTGACAGAGCGTAATGTCTTCTGAACAAAGCGTGATGTCTTCTTGGACAGCGTGAATGTCTTCTTTGACAAAGCGTGATGTCTTCTGGACGAAGCGCGATGTCTTCTGGACGAAGCATGTTGTCTTCTAACAAGTCATAATATCTTCTGACATGGCGAGATGTCCCGGACTCCTGAGACAACATCATAACTTGATATAAGGATGGATTAATAAATACCCTATACCGTTATAAACTATTAGTACACGAATAAGTTCTAAGTAGAGAATTTTACCAACTTCGGAAAATAAATCTAATGCTTGCAAACATGCGTAAAAAAGGCTCTGGGGTATTAATAGACGCTATGGTCTACTTAAAGCAATGAACCTCTTAGAACTTCGAGGAAGAAAGATTATAATAATAGCTAACAAAGGGTCAATAGTATGAGCATGTTAAGATACAGCTTATGAGTTTTGATGGGTACAACAGATAGAAAGAAAAAGGTGTTATGTACATGTTGTTGATATATATCAAGTGTGTTTGGCTAATGAATACCTATACTTACATGAATAGGATGTATATAGTTCGTTGAGGTGATTTTCGCTATTAGTAGTAATCAACGCTAAAGGCAAGTTTCTTACTCTACCTTGATTTCAAGTATGCAAGTTTTCTATCCCTAACTTATTGTTATTGTTGGGCAAGTTTCCCTAACCTCACTCAAATTTACATCGAGCAAGTATCCTAACACTATTATTATTGTGTTGCAAGTTCCTTAATTCACATACTTTATACGCTGAATTGTTGTCATATCAATCATATTTTATCAAGCAAATATCCGCTTCTATTCAAAAAATCACTTGTATACCTTTGACGTTGTTGTAAGCATTGACTTATCATTCCTAAATGCATGATGAAAAACCGCTGCTCTAAGCCCCCTTGATTCGCTAGACTATTATTATGAGTTAAAGAGCTATCCAAACCGATTGATTTGGTGCGACTATCGTAAATCTATCGAGATGAACAACCCTCATAGAAGGGGAAATTATATATTGTCTGGGAACCGACGCATGCATACGAGTATGATTAAATGTTATGCATAACATAGGGTACCTTAGTCGATCACCGATGTACTCGTGGATGTTGGATTACAAAGTAATACTATTAATTCTAGTAAGAGTTCTTGGTCCTTAGTGACCGCCAAGACTCAATTATGTTGAACCTCAAATGAATAAATCCTTAAATTTTGTTGATATCCTTCTATACATAACGACACCTATTGAATACTCTTGGTATTCTTGATATCCTTGAACTACCAATTATTATTATACCCTTGAAAGATCTAAATGCTATAACTGCTTGTTCTTCTGGCTATATTACTTGTTGGGCAAACTTGTTGCTCATTCTTGCTTCCTAAAACATTACAGTTAAGGCAGAGCAAGGCGATACTTCAGGAAAGGACAAGGGAAAGGGACAAGGCGACAGAATAACTTAGTCCTTAAGACTAGAAGTATTATTATTATTGTTATGATTATTATGATGTATTCAAGAATGATTAAGCTATGTTAAGCTAATCACGTAATTGTTGTAGTAATGGTTACTGCATCTTTGGGACGTGAATATTTATATTACATCAATGTAAATTATTCTATTATTTCCGCTTGTTAATGATTTTGTAAGATATTCAGAGTAGTAGCGTGATGCACCAAAAATTCGAGATACGAGTGTCTCAAATTTTGGGGCGCCACAAAGTTGGTATCAAAGCCATAGTTATAAACCTTAGGAGCGAGAGCCCTTAGATTATAACTTAGAGAACTCAAGATAGAAAGGGATGAAACTCATATAGAGTTTTCATAGAGATGGACTTAGCGTGTTACGTAATATAACTTCATTCTATACAATGAACTTATGATTCTAATGGAGTTGTTGGTTGTTTTGTCTTGTGTCTTGATTGTAGGATGACCGATATGGGAGGACCCAGCCGAGTAGTAGAAGAGGAGCCAAGTGACATACACGCGTGGTATATGAGGCACCATTGATAAGCAGAGCCTATATCAATCAGTAGTTCCTATCGATGATGATGACGAGGAAGAGGAGATAGAGCCAATACCAAGAGTCTCGATCCAGAGGAGGAGCAGATGGTGGATGAGCCCATGAGGGACTCATGAGGCTACTTTTGAGGATAGAATGTCAGGGGAGTATGAGGAGCAGATTTTAGAGTTAGGGTGCAGAGTTGAGGAGTTAGAGGCCGAGGCCAAAGACAGAGAGTCCAAATTCCAAAAGTCAAGGACGAAGACCACCAGAGAAAGTTAGTGATGCAGAGATGGAAGTAGAGATTGCTCACCGTAAGGAGGCAGAATCCAGATGGGGGCTTTGTTTCACAAGGCGGTGGCTAGGAATGTAGAACCGCAGGAAGTTGGAAGAGATGGGAGCAGAGGGAGTTGAGCGAGGGGACAGAGAAGGAAGCTATCCGTACTCGCTAAGGATGGAAGTAATGGATAGGATCCATTTCAAGAAAAGTGGAAAGGGCCAATGATAGGCTAACGATCTAGAAGATGAAGTGAGGTGCAAAAGGAGGAAGATGAATAGATGAGCTATGCATTGCAAGCACGGCCATGGAGGGACTGATTGATGGGGTAAATCACTACCCGACAGAGCAGTGGATGCACTCCAAGACACCATAAGTCGAGATGTGGTGGTGCACATTACTCGTAGGGAGTACCAGAGCCACCGGAGCGCGAATGATAGATTAAGTCTAGGCGCTAAAAGTTATTAGTTGTAGTTCGTCAGTAGTGTATTATCTCGTGTGGTAATCTTTATGTAGAATGTGAGATGTTGTAAACCCCAAACTTTTGAAAGTTATGTTGTAGGGGTAGTATGTTAATGGTTGTCCCCATCTTTTGTGATATTAGGGATAAGTCAGGTCATTTATAGAAGTATGTCGAGATAATCATGTAATGTAACAATTTGGCATATGAATATAAATGATCTTGTTCTCAAATGTATTCAAATCTTATTCCTTTTATGGAGAATTGTTTAAGTAATATAATTAGATAATAAAATGGAAGTTTTATAATGTAGGAAAATGCCGCCAGACGTAGATTAACCGCCCGTAAGAGTCGGTAAGAATGATGAGAGAGACAAGTAGATCCCATTCAGAGGCTTGTAGATTTGTTAGGGGAGGCTCTTAGGGAAGAAATGAACAAGTACCACCCATTCCCCAAGTAGCTCCTATCAGCAAACTTCAAGGACTTTAAAAGTGTAGACCTCCTAATTCATAGTACTACCGATCCCATCAGAAGCGCAAACGTGATCAAGGAAATGGAGAAAGCCTTCGCCATTGCTCGTGGTGGGAGAAGACCAAAACCGTGTTCGCTACATATATGATGAGGGGTGAAGCAAACTACCGGTGGGAAGCAAATCAACAGAGAGCGGAGAAGGGACTATAACCCGAAAGGTTTAAGACTTTGTTCTTCGAGAATTACTTCCAAAGAGCATGAAGAATAGGATGGAGGTAAAGTTTCTAGAACTAAAACAAGGGGAGATGACAAGGGCACAAAGATGCTGCCAAGTTCAATGAACTCGCATTTATTCGCAACACATCAAGTAGACATCAAGAAAGGAAATCTCGACGCTTCAACTTGACTAAAACCTTGGTTGTTCAACAAGGTGTCACCCTTCAAATCGACTCTTTTCGCCACATTATTGAGAGAAGGCGATAATTGCCGAGGGAGGTAGCGAGGCATTGAGCCAATACAACAAGGAGAAGAAGAACAAGAATGCTCGGAGGAGAGACTCGTGGAGGAGAAGCAAGCAGGAAGTTATTTGGGAAAGAGGAAATGGGATAACCGCAACAACGACAACAACACCAACCACCAAAAGCATCAACCAAATGTAAAATTATCAAGGAGGATTTAAGAAAAGAAGCGAAGCTTGCTCGAAATGTGGGAAAACCATCAAGGGGAATGTCGAAGGGCGCAAAGATCTCGCTACAATCATGCCAAGAAGGGCACATTTCACCTAACCGCCCAAGTCAAAAGGAGCAAGGGATGTTTCATGGTGGCTCAACCGAGCATCAAATCAAGGATTGCCCAAAGAAAGGGAGCAACGGAGGAAGCGCCAACAGGAGGGGGGCAAGAAGTCGATGATCGGCGGACCAACGCAATCCAACCGATCGATCGCCTCAACCTTTTTAACACGACCGTCCCAAGACGCAGTGAATGAAAGGGACGTGGTGTCGTATTCTCCCAATCAATAATATAAATGCCTATGTATTATTTGATTCGGTCGTGCTACCTATTCCTTTCAGGTTCAAGAATTTGCTAATCGACTAAACATACCTCCCCAAACGCTTAGAAAAACTCATCGAACGTAGAGATTGCGAATAAGGAAGTAATTCCCATAGAGTTTGTTTATCAAATCATAGCAAACATTAGAGGTCACGAACTAAACGTAGACTTAATTCGATTAAACCGGGAGAGTTTGATGATATTAGAATGGATTGGTTATCCTACCACGCCATGATAATCGATTGTCGAAGAAGAAGAGTGGAACCTTCGCACTCAAATCTGGCCTAAGGTAGTAGTTTTACTGGTAGCTCATCGCCAAGCAATCGTGTTGCTTTTACGATGATGCAAAAGCAAGAAATTGTTAAAGAAAGGATGTGTAGGTTATTTAGCCTATATAGTGGACATTCATCAAAAGAGAATAGAAATGAAAGATATATTAGTGGTAAAAGATTTCCAAGACGTGTTTCAACGAATCGCCTGCCTTCCGCCAGCATGTAGAAATTGAATTCATAATAGACTTAGCACCGGAACCGCACTAATTTCAAAAGCCCCATATCGTATGGCGCCAAGAGAAATGAAGGAATTGATGATTCAATTGCAAGAATTACTAGATAAGGGTTACATTCGCCAAGTGTGTCTCCTCGGGGAGCACCAAAGGTTGTTTGTAAAAGAAAAGGATGGATCGATGAGGCTCAGATCGATTATCTGGAATCAAACCGAAGTGACAATTAAGAATAAATATCCATTGCCAAGGATAGACGACCTTTTCGATCAACCAAGGGAGCGAAGTGTTTTTCCAAGATAGATTTACGAACCAAGTTATCATCGCTGAAAGTGCGAGAGGAGGATTTACACAAAGACGGCTTTAACTCGCTACTTTACATTACGAATTTCTAGTGATGTCATTTGGGTTAACCAATGCTCCAAAAGATTCATGGACTTGATGAACCGGTTTTCAAGCCATACTTAGATAAGTTCGTAGTAGTATTTATCGATGACATTTTGATTTATTCAAAGACGGCGGAAGAGCACGCCAACACCAAGATGGTATCGAAGCATCGAGAAGGGAGAAGATGTACGCAAAATTTTCAAAATGTGAATTTTGGATGGAAAGGGTCCAGCTTAGGACACGTGATAGATCAAAATGGAATTTCCGTGGATCCCGCAAAGGTGGAAGCTGTAGAAGTAATCGGAACACCAAGACGCCAATGTGTTAGAGTTTTTAGGTTTAGCCGTACTATCAAGATTTATCCAAGATTTTTCTAAGATAGCAACCCAACACGACCAATCTAACGAAAGAAGACAGAGAAGTTTGTATGGACGAGAAATGCGAGGAGAGTTTCCAAGAATTGAAGAGGAGGTTGAGTGAGGCGCTCCAGATTATCATTACCGATGATACGGAGGATTTGTGGTATATAGTGATGCATCGACATAGAGGACTTGGTTGTGTGCTAATGCAACATGGCAAGGTCATTGCATATGCCTCACGACAAATGAAAGATTTTAAAAACGATACCCTACCCATGACTTGGAGTTAGCGGCATGAGTCTTTGCATCAAGATTTGGAGGCACTATTTGTATGGAGAAAAATGTGAGATATATACGATCACAAGAGTCTCAAATATATCTTCACACGTATGAGTTGAACATGCGACAAAGAAGATGGTTGAACTCGATCAAGGATTACGACTGTGAAATTCTTTATCACCCGAAAAGCAAACGCTGTAGCCGACGCTTTGAGTAGAAAAGGAAGGGAGAAGTTATTCAAACCGACAACTCAAGAGGATTTAATAAGAGAAATGGAAAGGTTGGAAATAGAGGTGGAGGAACCAAGAGAAGCTTAAAGGAAGATTTCTCATGATGAGAGCTCACCCGACGTTATTGGATAGAATAAAGGAAGCACAAGAGAAAGATGAAGAATGTGAGAAGATAAAGAAGAGAATAGTAGAGAAGATAAGGAAGAAAGGTTCAAAGTAGATAAGGATGGTATATCGAGATTCGAGGGTCGAGTATGGGTGCCACCAGAATCGAATCGAGAGAGGAAATCCTACACGGCAAGCACAATAATACGACGATATTCAGACATCCAGTGGCACAAAAATGTACCGGATCTTCGACACCATTTTTGGTGGCCTAATTTGAAAAGAGAGGTTGCAGAGTGTGTTAGCAGATGTCTTACTTGTCAAAGAGTCAAAGCAGTAACACCAGAGGCCAAGTGGACTACTTCAACCACCGGAAATACCGTAATGGAAATGGGAGCACATTACGATGGATTTCGTGGTTGGACTTCCTACATACGTAAGAGTTACGATGCCATTTGGGTCATCAGGACCGACTAACAAAGATACTCATTTTCTACCCATCAAGATTCGATTCAATTTGAACCAATTAGCAAACTTGTATGTAAAGGAAATCGACGCGACATGGAGTGCCGGTGTCGATTGTCTCCGATCGAGATCCGCTTCACGCCAAAATTCGGAAAAGTTTGCAGAAACGAATGGGAACTCAATTGAGATCGAGTAACGCTTATCACCCTCAAACCGACGGCAAGAGTGAACGAACCATACAAACGCTTGGAGGACATGCTTAGAGCTTGCGTGATGGACTTCAAGGAAATTGGGACGACCATTTACCATTAGTAGAATTCGCCACAATAATAGCTATCATGCGAGTATTTCCAGATGCCGCCATACGAAGCTCTTTACGGAGAAAGTGCAGACGCCATTATGTTGGGATGAAGTCGAGAACGACGACTTTTGGGACCGTAATTAGTCCAAAGAACTACCGACGTGGTAGCAAATAATAAGGGGCAAATTGGTAGCAACCAAGATCGCTAAAGAAGTACGCCGACTTGCATCGCCGTAACCGAGACTTTGAAGCTCAGTAGTTTTGTGTTTTTGAAGGTATCTCCTCGAAGGGAAAGATCGATTCTAAAAGAAAGGAAAATTGAGTCCGAGGTTCATAGGCCATTCGAGATATTGAAGCGAGTGGGCAAAGTGGCATACAAAGTTGCTTTGCCACCCTTAATCGAACACATCCACAACGTGTTTCACATTTCCGCATTACGACCGCATAAGTCTCGACTATAAAGCACGTGATTTCCTATGAGCCCATTCAAGTAGAGAAGAATCGCATATGAAGAAATTCCTGCTCGATAATAGATAAGAAAGAACAAATGCTAAGAAACAAAGTTATATCTTCTTCATAAAGGTTGTTTACATAAACCACGATGTCAAGAGGCCACGTGGGAATTAGAAGATAGGATGAGGAGAGACTATCCCCATCTTTTCAGATAACCTCGTATCAATTCCGAGGACGGAATTTTTATAAGGGGAGAGGATGTAATACCCGAAATTTTATGATTTAATATTATTATTAAATAGAGCCATGAATTATTTATTTTATAAATGCTTACGTGGCATGAGGAGAGTAACTCAATTGAATTAAAATTGAGTCATTGATGATCGATAAGATAGGTTCATGAAATGTCTTGTGTGACACAATGATGGACTTAGTGAAGGATGATTAAGTATTTGCATGTTTAAAGTCCAAATAATAAATCGGGAGTCTAGCCCAATAAGTTAATTGATGGATCTTTAAGTTAGCCCAATAAACTTGGGATATTTAGAATCCATTCTAATCCAACAAAATAGTTAATCGAGAGTACAAGGTATTGGTTAAATTAAAATGTGGCGTGGGGCAAGGCCCCGACCGACCAGCCCCTTTCTATGTCTCGAGATCTACTCTCTTGTCCCCAAATTAGGGTCACCAAGTACAAAGAACAAGAGCTCAAACTCTCTTTACGCAAATTTTCAAGTCGCTAATCCTAGGCATGCATGGCTAGCTAAGTGGTCGGTATGGAGTGATTGAACAACCCTTAAATAACCATTGTTCATTTCTATCAGCACCATGAATCCCAACATTGGGTAAAAGCAAGTGTCCGGTCCATGTTTTCTTTAAATACAAGCCACTAGGGCAAATGCTGCTTTAGTGATAAGAGTGTTGAGAAATCTGAGTAAAGAATTCTTAGTTGCTAAGCATTACCAAATCAAGGTGTGAGATATCAAGGTTAAAGCTCGAGAAGGTATAATTTCTACTCCGCTCTTAACTCGAGTCTTGTTGATTCTCGATTATTAGGTCAAGTATGATGAATTAGCATGATAAAGGGTGTTTAGAAAGTTTACCTTCGTGCATGAATACGTTAAAATTGTCTCGAATCAAGTTGTGGCTACTCGCAAAAATGAGCATGTTCACCGCTTCGAATCCATGGGGTGCAAATGCACCGCGCTTAGGAACCAATCGGTGGGTTCTTGGCCATGTTAGACCTTGTATTAAGAAATTCCTTAGGTTGTATGCATATAGTAAAGTCTTAAATTAACCCGACGAACTTAAACTTTGTCGGGTAGTGTAGACCAAGTCTCAAGGAGCCGCCTTTGACAAAGCGTGATGTCTTCTTGACAGAGCGTGATGTCTTCTTGACAGAGCGTGATGTCTTCTGGACAAAGCGTGATGTCTTCTGACAAAGCGTGATGTCTTCTTGGACAGAGCGCGTGAATGTCTTCTTGACAAAGCGTGATGTCTTCTTCTTGACAGAGCGTAATGTCTTCTTGACAAAGCGTGATGTCTTCTGACGAAGCGCGATGTCTTCTTGACGAAGCATGTTGTCTTCTAACAAGTCATAATATCTTCTGACATGGCGAGATGTCCCGACTCCTGAGACAAAGATCATAACTTGATATAAGGATGGATTAATAAATACTCCTATACCGTTGTAAACTATTAGTACACCTAATAAGTTCTAAGTAGAGAATTTTACCAACTTCGGAAAATAAATCTAATGCTTGCAAACATGCGAGAAAAAGGCTCTGGGATTAATAGACGCTATGGTCTACTTAAAGCAATGAACCTCTTAGAACTTCGAGGAAGAAAGATTATGAATAAGCTAACAAAGGTCAATAGTATGAGCATGTTAGTATACGCTATGAGTTTTGATGGGTACAAAGAGATAGAAAGAAAAAGGTGTTATGTGTACATGTTGTTGATATATATCAAGTGTGTTTGGCTAATGAATACCTATACTTACATGAATAGGATGTATATAGTTCGTTGAGGTGATTTTCGCTATTAGTAGTAAATCACGCTAAAGGCAAGTTTTACTCTACCTTGATTTCAAGTATGCAAGTTTGATTTCAATATCATGCAAGTTTTCTATCCCTAACTTATTGTTATTGTTGGGCAAGTTCCCTAACCTCACTCAAATTTACATCGAGCAAGTATCCAAACACTATTATTATCAGGTTGCAAGTTCCTTAATTCACACACTTTATATATGCTGAATTGTTGTCATATCAATCATATTTTATCAAGCAAATATCCGCTTCTATTCAAAAATCACTTGTATACCTTTCGACGTTGTTGTAAGCATTGACTTATCATTCCTAAATGCATGATGAAAAACCGCTCTAAGCCCTCGATTCTTGGCTAGACTATTATTATGAGTTAAAGAGCTATCCAAACCGATTGATTTGGTGCGACTATCGTAAATCTATCGAGATGAACAACCCTCATAGAAGGGGAAATTATATATTGTCGGGGAACCGACGCAAATACACGAGTATGATTAAATGTTATGCATAACATAGGTACCTTTAGGTCGATCACCGATGTACTCGTGGATGTTGGATTACAAAGTAATATCGCTAATTCTAGTAAGAGTTCTTGGTCCTTAGTGACCGCTTCAGACTAAAATTATGTTGAACCTCGAAATGAATAAATCCTCGAAATTTTGTTGATATCCTTCTATCCATAATGACACCTATTGAATACTCTTGGTATTCTTGATATCCTTGAACTACCAATTATTATTATACCCTTGAAAGATCTAAATGCTATAACCGCTTGTTCTTCTAGCTATATTACTTGTCGGCAAACTTGTTGCTCATTCTTGCTTCCTAAAACATTACGCTTAAGGCAGAGTAGCAAGGCAAGTACTTCAGAAAGGACAAGGGAAAGGGCAAGGCGATGTAATAACTTAGTCCTTAAGACTAGAAGTATTATTATTATTGTTATGATTATTATGATGTATTCAAGAATGATTAAGCTATGTTAAGCTAATCACGTAATTGTTGTAGTAATGGTTACTGCACTTGGGACGTGAATATTTATATTACATCAATGTAAATTATTCTATTATTTCCGCTTGTTAATGATTTTGTAAGATATTCGTAGTAGTACGTGATGCACCAAAATTCGATATGGTGTCTCAAATTTTGGGCGCTTTGGATAGCTTTCAATCAAATATTAATAATCTAGCCGAATCAATGGCTTAGACAGTTTCTTTCACAACATATATAAACAATTTTTGTTCGAATCAAAGTTTGAAATTTCATTACGAAATATTATTCATTCAAAGATAGACTTGTACGATCAATAATTGCACAAGTTCAAATAATGCTCAATAAAGAGTAAGGTTCGAGTACTTGCATCAAGCGTAGTTTACCAAAATATAGCTTATCAATACTCTTTCGAATCCTAACATAATATAATACGTGTGACACCCCAAAAATAGGTCCAATCCACCCAACCCATTCCGAGTTGCCAAATACATGGTACAAAAAATAACTACAAACTTCATTAATCCAACTGTCGTGCAAAATACGACCACACATATGTTGTGAGTTTTGATACAAATATATACCAACTGTGACTCTCATCCCAATCTTGGATAGCACGTCACAATGGCACTTTACATAAATGTACAGTCAATAACTATTTTAGAAATTAATTTTTTTTGGAAAATGGTCAAGGAAACCTTCGTACATGGGAATCCATGCATCTAAGTTATAATAGATATCATATGACTTGAGAATTATCCTTGGTTGACCCAATAGACCCCAAAGAAAAATGAGAAGATTGTTATCATGTTCTATCCAATGGCGAGTCTTCTCTTGACATATAATTATCTCCATAGTCTCCAATTGAGAATTATATTTCAACAAAACTCCAAGATTATATAGGTAGTGCTCGTAGATATAATCAGCAAGTTGATGTGCACAACTATGTCTTATGATACCATGAAGTCGTAGGTCATTAGACATCTTGTATGATAGTAGCAAAACATCCTTCCAAAATTGGGTTCACCTCACCTTATTCGATTCACCAAAATCAACGGTTAAGCGATAATAGCCCAATAAAGAATATCATGACTAAAGATAATTAAATTATCAATAGCCTTCGTCAGTAATAAATCAGAGATTTAGAACATATGGTATATGATAAAACTTTTCAACCATAGTTGCAGTGGAACGAGCAATCCATTAGAAGAGTCAAATAGACCATAAGTCTATTATCTTCTCCATGTTAAAAGTCCACCAACAATGTTTTATCCCTGTAACATCAATCAACAGTTCATGTCCACAATCATGTGAATAACTCATAATCATAATTGTGGTTCTAAATTCCTCTTCTCACCCAGGACGAAGATAATTTTCATCACCTGACTTTACTTGAAACATCAAAGATCATGGTTATACCAAATCACAGTTCCTATTCATAATTATACTAATAATTTCATCTTTGCACTACAGACCAAAGATATTCATCAACAGTTCAACTTTGCACTACATGCCAAAGATATTCAACAAGAGGTCATCTTTGCACTACGGGCCAAAGATATTAAACAACATGTCATCTTTGCACTACATGTCAAAGATATTCAACAACATGTCATCTTTACACTACGGACCAAAGATATTCAACAACATGTCATTTTTGCACTACGGGCCAAAGATATTCAATAATAGGTCATCTTTTCACTACGAGCCAAAGATATTTAGCAACAAGTCATCTTTGTACTACGGGCCAAAGATATTCAACAACAGGTCATCTTTGCACTACGGGCCAAAGATATTAACATCTCAAAGAATAATATAATCATTTTAGAATTTATATAAACAATAATTATAACATGTTGATCAATTCACCTTTGCACTTAAGCTAAAGATATTCAATTATAAATTCAATGGTCATGATTATACCACTCAACAATTCATCTTTGCACTACTGGCCAAAGAGAACTCATAGTCACGATCATACCAATAATCTGCCCATATTTACACTTAAGTGAAAGAGAAATTTCATCAGGGTTATAAAAATAATATAATCAAAACATGGGTTTAATTTTAAGAGTAAGATTCATAAATCAAAGATACTTTGGTTAGAAAAAGAAACTAATTTTGGTAAATAGTAACCCGTGAATAGTAACTCGTGAATAGTAACTCGTGAATAGTAACCCGTGAATAGTAACTCGTATTCGTACATAGTACCATATACGTAAATATTAACGTATACGTAAATAGTGCCATATACATGAATAGTGCCGTATATGTGAATAGTATCGTATACGTGAATAGTAACCTCGGCACGAAAAGATAAAGTTTCACAATAAAAACTATATCAATATTTTGGTATAATGATATTAAAGGAAATAACATCATTTACTTGAAAAAATAACATCTCTTACCATCCCTTACTATCCCCTACAATCGCTTACCTCAAAAAAATAGTACTTTGGACTGGAATATTAGATATAATGCTGAAAAAAACTTGTACTGTATAGCAAAACTCAAAATAACTAAATACTCACAAAAATACGCTCGATATTATAGAGAGAGAAAACTTCAGTTTCTGGTGTAATTTTCAATTATAACCTAAGCATCCTATTTAAAGGAAAATGCTTAGTACACCAAAGCAGAAAATTTAATAAAATAATATTATTTATAAAAAATTTCCTACGCACACTTGGAATCAGATTTTAGAATTTTACACATGCAAGTGGGGCCCACCAACATGAAAAACATGTTTTAAACATTTTTTGTAACAAAATCAATTCAGACCCAATATTCTGGATCTTTAATAATTCATAATAAATAGCCCTTTTATCAGAAAAATTCGAAACTTATGTCCATTCCATAGAAAATTTAATTCTCTACAATTTTGTAGCTTTATATTTTTCCAAATTCTAAACAAAAATTGACCGAAATCCACATACGGATGATTTTGCCGGCTATAATCAAATTTCAGTCAAAAATGGGGTCCACCAACATGTTTAACATGTTTTTAGCATTTATTGTAATAAAAATACTTCTCCTCCTCATTTATTCATATATCACACATTCATTGTAAAAATATCACCATTATTATATGATTATATTATCGCATTATACATTTATACTGTAATATAATAATATAATTGAATGAATTATTTTATTAGAAAAGATAAAATATCAATTTTTAATAATTGTCACTTTTATAAAAATTCCTTCATTTATATCCACATAAATAAATATTTTCCTTATCATATAAATCAATAATTAATGATTCACAAATAATATTACAGAATCACAATAATGACAACCAGGTCGTTCCCAGGAAAGAGGGTGCTTTCCGATAACGATTTCTCCTTACTGGCGCGCAATTAGGTGACCAAACCCCTTTCCTATACAGAACTTCCTTATATATTTCAATATCGCTATCTAATAATATTATTCAAATAATATGAATTATCGATCCGATAATGAGAAATACCATGTGCAAAGGATAATTATTGAATCAATAAAATAAAATATCGAATAATAGTTATCGTGAATAATTATTGAGTAATGACTTTTACGTAAGAATCAATAATTCAAAATATTGTGCAATACCGCGCTTGCCATCGTGCAACCACGCTTATTACTTTATTTTAATCACCGGGTATTCCAACAGTGTTAATGGTAACAATTACACAGTTATTTTTATAAAAAGGTTATTTCTGTCACTTTCTATATCCGACATTCATTCCGTTATGGGGCCCATAAGTGGTTGCACCGTCGTAAGAATATTCCACGACCAAATGAATATTCCATGACCAAACGAATATTCCACGACCAAATGAATATTCCACGACCAAACGAATATTCCCCGACAACAATGAATATTTTATAACCACTTGTTTATTTTAAAAAATTTACATATATCACCCTTAACTTTGAACTTTTATCAATTTAACTATTTACTAAATAGAAAAATTGAATACTTTTATTTCATAAAATTCAAGGTCTTACAATCTCCTCTCCTTATGAAATTTCGTCCCCAAAATTTACGTACCTGGTATTTCAAAGAGTTGAGAATATCTTGCTTTCATTTCAGATTCCATCTTCCCTGTCATCATGATTTCTCCATTGCTCATTCTAGAATACAGCTTCAAAACAAAGGTTAATTGATATATCACAATTTGTCAACTTAAGTAAGAAAATTCAGCTTAGGTAGGACACACACTAGCGAAGGATATTACTCATCTCTCCCCTCATAGTTCTAGACTCATATCTATGCCAGCGACCATATCCCTAAGCTCTGATACCAACTGTGACTCATTTCCCAACCATGGACAAAGACCTCACAAAGGATACCTATCGGTTACCAATCAAGAAATGGCGCCCCCCACGGAGAGTCCGCTTTGCATCATCCCTCATCAACAGGAAGTCACCAGATAGAGGCTCAGAGCTCTTTACTTATGGCTCTGATACCAAATGTGACGCCCCCAAAATAGGTCCAATCCACCCAACCCATTCTGAGTCGCCAAATACATGGTACAGAAAACAACTACAAACTTCATTAATCCAACTGTCATGCAAAATACGACCACACATATGCTGTGAGTTTTGATACAAATATATACTAACTGTGACTCTCATCCCAATCTTGGATATCACGTCACAATGGCACCTTACATAAATGTACAATCAATAAATGTTTTATAAATTAATTTTTTTGGAAAATGCTCAAGGAAACCTTCGTATATGGGAAGCCATGCATCTAAGTTATAATAGATATCATATGAGTGGAGAATTTTCCTTGGTTGACCCAATAGACCCCAAAAAAGAGAGAAGATTTCTATCATGTTCTTTCCAATGATGAGTATTCCCTTGACATATAATTATTTCCATGGTCTCCAATTGAGAATTATATTTCAACCAAACTCCATGATTATATAGGTAGTTCTCGTAGATATAATCAGGAAGTGGATGTGCACAACCCTGTCTTATGATAACATGAAGTCGTAGGTCATTAGACATCTTGTATGATAGTGGCAAAACACCCTTGCAAAATTAGGTTCACCTCACCCTATTCGATTCACCAAAATCAACAGTTAAACGACGTATAAAATATGACACATTTATCTAAAATTCTCAATAAAATTATTTCCATACTATTTTAGGGGAAACCTCTACAGCTATCGACCACAGTTCTATTCCCCTGTTACCCCCGCTCGACCCAGCTACACTCTTATCACCTGAAAGGAATTGTGAAGCAAAAGGGTGAACACAAATAGCCCAGTAAAGATAATCATGACTAAAGATAATTAAATTATCAATAGCCTTCATCAATAATAAATCAGAGATTTAGAACATATGGTAGATGATAAAACTTTTCAACCATAGTTGCAGCGGAACGAGCAATCCCTTAGAAGAGTCAAATAGACCATAAAGTCTATTATCTTCTCCATATTAAAAGTCCACCAACAATATTTTATCCTCAGAACATCAATCAATCAGCTCATGTCCACAATCATGTGAATAACTCATAATCATAATTGTGGTTCTAAATTCTCTTCGCACCGTGATCTAAGATAATTTTTATCACCGCCTTTACCCCAAACATCAAATATCATGGTTATACCAAATCACAGCTTCGCTCATAATCATACTAATAATTTCATCTTTTGCACTACGCACCAAAGATATTCATCAATCAGCTCATCTTTGCACTACATGCCAAAGATATTCAATAAGAGGTCATCTTTGCACTACGGGCCAAAGATATTCAATAATGTGTCATCTTTGCACTACAGTCAAAGATATTCAACAACATGTCATCTTTTACACTACGCCAAAGATATTCAACAACAGTCATCTTCGCACTACGGGCCAAAGATATTTAACAACAGTCATCTTTTGCCTCTTACTGCCAAATATATTAACATCTCAAAGAAATATATAATCATTTCGTAATTTATATAAACAATAATTATAACCATGTTGATCAATTCACCTTTTCACTTAAGCTAAAGATATTCAATTATGAATTCAATGGTCATGATCATACCAGTCAACAATTCATCTTTGCACTACTGGCCAAAGAGAACCCATAGTCATGATCATACCAATAATCTACCCATCTTTACGCTCAAGTGAAAGAGAAATTTCATCAGGATTATAAAAATGTTATAAAAACAATCTAATCAAAACATGGGTTTAATTTCAAGAGTAAGTTTCATAAATCAAAGATACTTTGGTCTGAAAAAGAAACCAATTTTGGTGAATAGTAACTCGTGAATAGTAATTCGTGAATAATAACTCGTGAATAATAATTCATGAATAATAACCTGTGAATAGTAACTCGTATTCGTACATAGTACCATATACGTAAATATTACTGTATACGTAAATAGTGTCATATACATGAATAGTGTCGTATACGTGAATACTACCGTATACGTGAATAATGTCGTATACGTGAATAGTAACACCGACACGAAAAGATAAAGTTTTACAATAAAATATATATCAATATTTTGGTATAATGATATTAAAGAAAATAACATCATTTACTTGAAAAAATAACATCCTTTACCATCCCTTACTATCATCCCTTACAATCCCATACCTCAAAAGAACAAAGATTTCCGATCGAATATCTGATATAATCAAGAAAACATGCAATCAGATAAAGAACACTCAAGATATATCTATATACTTACAAAAAACGCCGATATTATAGACAGAAAAACTTCCGTTTCTAGTGTGATTTTCAATTCTAACCTAAGCATCCTATTTATAGGAAAATGATTAGAACACTAAAGCAGAAAATTTAATAAAATAATATTATTTATAAAAAATTTCCTACGCACACTTGAAATTAGATTTCAGAATTTTACACATGCAAATGGGGCCCACCAACATGAAAAATATGTTTTATATATTTTTTGTAACAAATTCAATTCAGACCCAATATTCCGGAACATCAATAATTCGTAATAAATAGCTTTTTATCAGAAAAATTCGAATCTAATGTCTATTCCATAGAAAATTTAATTCTCTAAAACTTTGTAGCTTTACGTTTTTCCAAATTCTATATAGAAATTGACCGAAATCCACATACGGACGATTTTGCAGGCTATAATCAAATTTTAGTCAAAATGGGGTCTAGCAACATTTTAACATGTTTTTAGCGTTTCTTGTAACAAAATACTCTTCCTCCTCATTTATTCATATATCACACATTCATTATAAAAATATCACCATTATTATATTATTATATTATCGCATTATACATTTATAATGTAATATAATAATATAATTGAATGAATTATTTTATCAGAAAAGATAAAATATTAATTTTCAACAATTGCCACTTTTCTAAAAATTCCTCAATTTATATCCACATAAATAAATATTTTCCTTATCATATAAATCAATAATTAATGATTCACAAATAATATTACAGAAACACAATAATGACAACCAGGTCGTTCCTAGGAAAAAGGGGGCTTTTCGATAAGGATTTTTCCTTACCGACGCACAATTAGGTGACCAAAACCTTTTCCTATACGGAACTTCCTTAGACATTGTCAATAATGTTATCTAATAATATTATTCAAATAATATGAATTATTGATCTGATAATGGAAAATACTGTGCAGTGACAATTATTGAATCAATAAAATAAAATATTGAACAGTAATTACTGTAACAATTATTGAGTAGTGACTTCTTACGTAAGAATCAATAATTCAAAAATATTGTGCAATACCGTGTGTTACTATGCAACTACGTGTATTACTGTATTTTAACCACCGAGTATTCCAGCAGTGTTAACAGTAACAACTACGCCGTTATTTTTATAAAAATGTTATTTCTATCGCTTTCTATATCCGACATTCATTCCGTTATAGGGCCCACAAGTGGCTGCGCCGTCGTAAGAATATTCCCCGACAACAAGAATAATCCACAACCAAACGAATATTCCCCGACAACAATGAATATTTTATAACCACTTGTTTATTTTGAAAAATTTACATATATCACCCTTAATTTTAAACTTTTATCAATTTAACTATTTACTAAATAAAAAAATTGAATACTTTTATTTCATAAAATTCGGAGTCTTACAATACGCGTATATGATATTCATTAGTTAAATATGCTCATACATGATACGTAAGTGTAAATGCATATATAAACGTCTAAGTTAGTTGTATACTCCTTACTTTGTACTTATATCACCCATCAGTTTATAAGACACTACAAGGTCAACAATACAGCTTAATCATCATCACTTTATAGTTCGCAAAATATCTTTTGGACTTATCACTTTGCAAGTTCCTAATTACTTATTTAATCATTCAATTCAATCATTTAGCATGCTTCTTAACATATTAGATTTGCACTGGTCATATAATACATGTTTGAGTAACAACACAAGCATGCAAACACCTTCAAATCATTTACGTAAAACTGCTCTATCTGCAGATCGGCGCGACTGCCATTGGTTTATAGATTAGGGATTGCGCGATCGCATACCGCTTTTAAGTGCAAACCAAGACATGGCTGCTCCTGCAGAAAATCAGTGAACACACAACTTGCATATATGCAAATAATCATGTAAAACATACATGTTAGTATGTGGATAACTAAGTTTGACCTTATATCTTAACATTATCATAGGTCATCATCTATTCTTATTAAATCAAGACTTTAAGTGTTCAATTCATAATTTTCTTACGTTTAATCGTTAACATATTCTATGTGGTCCATAGGTTTCTAGTACACATGCTTGCATTAGGTAAATCATGTATTTCAAGTTATGACGTTCTACTTCATTCATGCTTGTTCTAAACCACATTTAACTAGTTTCACAAGGCATATTACTCACTAGGCATTCACATTAATCACATTTACATGCATGACACACCTAATCATGATGTCTCATATACATAAGTTAAACCACATAAGCATGCTCACAAACCTTAACTCAAATGTATATAGTTCATCAAGTTTATATTTAAAACTTTAAGTCTCCCTTAGTAAAACTACTTAAGCATTCAAGATAAGTCCACATTGTCTACATCATGCTTTTATACTCATTTATGCACATACTCAAGTTATTTACATAGGCTAGACAGATCAGGATTTGAAGGCATAATGTTCATCGTGCTTTATTTTACAAAACTTCAAGTTTTCCCTAGAAAATACTTTAAACCAAGCTAGCAAAACTTATTATATACGAAGTAAACTTATGCCTTATGTTCGACTTGTTTATGTATATATCCAGGCTATTTACACATGTTCCCAAGATTAGAAAGTATATTACTTTATGTTTATAATTTCTAGTTTTCTAAGTCTTTGAATTTTCTTTGGATGTTGTACTAAAACAACTAACATTGCTTACTATATACATAGTAACCTCATTCCATATTTTTAGGTCATCTATAGGCATATTCAAACCAAGGTAACATGTTCATCATAACACTAGATCACTAAAAGCAGTATCTGAGAAAAACACCCCTCGCGGTATTAAGCTATAGAAATGGCGCGGCCGCGCCACTTCGTTCAGAAACAAAAATAAATGGCTCTATTTTAGCAGAGCCTTAGCATATGTATAGCCCATTCTAAAACCAGATCAACTACAATGCTTCAAAGCATTCATACCAACTCAGCCAACACAATGACATGCTACTTCATACAAATTTGACATGAAATTCATGTAATTACGAAGATTTTGACAAAACTTATACTAAGAACACCAAATTAGATTTTATACCTCTTGAAGCTTAAATGGATTCCTCAAATGCACTAAGTATGCTCCCTCAATTTTTAGCAGCTCTCACTCTCAGTTTACACTTATCAGATAATTTTTCACGCAATAGAGAATTGAGAAGGAGATGGTACTATATATAGAGAATTGATTGTCCAGTTCATGGCATTGCACCATGGTTTGATTCAAAGGAAAAAGGAAGTAAACAACGGATATGCAAGAGTTGGTCAACTGCCAATTCATAGCCATTATCACTGTAACGACCCCAAAATTCATACAATTTAATTCTCAACTTCGGTCGTTAACAATACATTCAACCTCTAATTTTACATCCTTAATACGATAATACAACCATTGAAATTTGTGGAATAATTAAAATTTTCTATTATAAACTATTCTCGTTCCCAAAACCTTCAACCTTTACATCTAATTTGTAAAGACCCCAAACTCGGGTACTTGAAACCCGAACTCGATGCTTTACGATACCATTTTATGAGCGGAATAATACTACTAATAATAACAATAATATAAAAATCAAACTTAATTTACATTTATCAGAGTCTAATTCCAAGTACGCAACATTTACTATATTCTTTACATGATATATAATACATATCATTATCTTAATACAGTCTAACTATTACAAAAGATACCATTAAACATATATTATTTGCTTTCCTTTTCACTTGTTCCTGTCTGAACCTTCGGGTTGATCATGCCTAGCTGAAAACATTTAATTTAAAGCAAGAATGAGCATTTGGGTGCCCAGCAAGTAATAACAATTATAAATATAATTAGCTGAAAGAAATAAATGTTTTCTTTGTACATCACTTTTACAACGAATTTATAGTTGTGAAGTAAACTGAACCGATAATAATAACATAACAATTCTATCTCAAATTTTTGAAACTACGTATAGACTATATATATAGGTAGTAATACATACTATGAACATTGTTTTAAATTTTTGATAAGGTTTAGCGAACTTCATCCTAAAATCCCAGTAGCTTACTAGCACGATGGTGTACATCCCATGGACCTCAGATTGATCAATACTACATTACAAGAACGATATGATCGTTCACTCATTCGCTTTAGTAGATAAAAGTTTTCCTGTGATCGGGATGTTCATATTTTAGATCGAATCCAAACCAAAATAATTTGATTGATACAAAAGGTTTTATCATATTCAACGATTTTAGAAATTTGTGTCTAATGATCAAATGGCTTTGACATATATATATATATATATATATATATATATATATATATATATATATATATATATATATATATCAACATGTGATTAAATATAATGATTATCCAAGTGGGACACTCAGATAACCATATATAGAAATTAACGAGCATGTAATATATATATCCGAATTATCATATACTAACATGTTGATAAACAATGATCTGGATATAGAATATATCACAATAGGTTAATAATATAGCATAATAATAATATAATTACAAACTTTTACTCATGTCTATCAGACAAAGGAAATGCAAAGGTAAGATACTTGCTCGATGCTACTGCTTTACAATTCGTAACTTAGTTCTATCTTTTATACCGAAACCTATCATTAATAAGATCATTCGATCGATTAGAATAACATACTATAACACATAAGACTGCTTATCAGCAAAAAGACATAACCTAATCACATTGTCACACATATTCAACAAATCGTATGAATCACAAACGAACATTAATACAATCAAAATATCTAAGTCCGGATCAATTTCTGAAACATCTAGGTGTACCGACGGCTTTATCGGGTAATTATCAAGTCTAAGACTCTATCCTGTATCTCAATATCTACAAGTATCAGTCATATTATTTTTAAATGACTTGTAATAACTTTTAAACATTTATTATAATTTATCATGAAATTTCAAACATCTGAATCATTATTAAATGATTTAAATAATAAACAATTCTATTATCATTAATATTAAACTATTAATGAAACCATTGCCAAAAATATTAAAGTTATTTATAATAACTCAAAATACTTTTAAAGTATTAATATTACACTTAAATGATTTTTAAAATCATTTTAAATAATTATCATTAATATTAAAGTATTACTACATTATCTATCAAAATATTAAAAGTCATTAATTAAAATATTTTAATTCATTAATATCCTTATTAAATGATTTTTAAATAAATAAAACCATTTTCAAACTATTTATTTAATATAATTATTAAATAAAATTAATATCATTTATTATTAAATTAATATCATTATTATTAAATTATTAATGAAATTATCCTTTAAATATTAGAAGTTATATTTTATAACTTAAAATATCTTTAAACATTTTATTTTCATTTAAAATGATTTTCCTATTATTAAAATTATTTTTAAACTAATGTATTTAATATAATTATTAAATAACTTTAATATCATTAATAATAATTAATTAATGAAATTTACCTTTAAATATTAAAAGTTATTTTTATAATTTCAAATATTTTTAAACTATTTATTTTCATTTAAAATGATTTTTCTAATATTAAAATCATTTTTGAACTAATTTATTTAATATAATTATTAAATAAATTTAATATCATTTAATATTAAAATATCAATATTTTCATGACAAAATATCAAAAGTTATATTTATAACTTAATATATTTTTATAATCTTTAAATCATTTTTCTATAATTTTAAATCATTAATTCTATTTTTCATCATTTATTTAATATATTCAATAAATAACTTAATTATTATTAATATTAATTAATTAATGAAATTCATCACAAAATATTAAAAGTTATCAAAAATAACTTAAATTATTTTCTTATACCATAATATAATTTTAAATGATTTTTCATGTATTAAAATCATTTTTAAATAATTTATTTAATATTATAATTAAATAAATTAAATACTTTTAATATTCCAAAATATTAAATATTTATGAAATATATTCAAAATAATTAAAAACTAATTTTTGGATTTTGAAATAATTTGTAATAATTTATTTTGTATTTTTAATAATTAAAAACTAATTTTTCTATTTATTTAATAAAATAATTAATTTCTTAAATAAATCGTCATAGTATTCTATATAATACTATAGCGAGAGCTGTCATATAGGTGTTCTTGGTGTTCTTCATGAAAACCCGTAAATGCAAAGTCAGTTTATAAGGGCTTCTTTTTGACTGAAGCTTTATTCGTAACATATAATGTTTCTGGACAATATATTGGTCAGATCTTATAGTTCTATTGTAATACTACATTATTAAATCAACAAACATGACCATAATGCATCAAAATAAGGAGATCTAAGCTGCCGAAAAACATGTCAGAGCTGTTCTTCATTTCTGGGTTTTCTAGAAATGAAGACCAGTTGCAGGGTATCACTTTTGATGCTCTGTAACTTTGCTTGTGTGTATACTCCGTGTAATATAAAAGTACTATTTTGAAGTAGAGATTACAGGCTACAATTATCATTCACTATATCACGAAAACAACATCACATAATGCATATACATGCCGGTCAAAGGCTGTCAGAAAATCATTCAAATGTTTTCTGGGTTTGCCCAGAAAACAGCCATCATCAAGTGATCTTTTTGCCCACTTTGACAGGGAACTGAAGTCAGCCTACTTGACGTTTAGGAGAGTTTAAGGCATAATCTTAAAGTACTTATACCATACTAAAATATTGCTACAACAACCGAAACAAAACAACTAACAACTAAAATATCCGGGCTTTTAAACTTCATGTCAGAACGATCTGGGCATGTTCTTGACTGCCCAGATTTCTTCACTATGGCTCAATCGGCGACCTTTTCACCACTTAATAACTTTCAAACTAGACATCCAATGATAGTGATTCCACTTTTAGATTAAAGACAACATGGCAGGCTACACATATAAAACTTAAAACAACTTAAACCATAAACATACCAAGATATACGACCACTGACATTCCTTGTCAGACCACCAAAAACAAAATTTCCAGATTTGCAAAAACACTTGATCCGAGCTTATAATATTATTGATCCAACATCTATCAACCCAGATCACATAATAACACTATAAACAACATATTCCAACACAAAAACATAACATCTAACAGAAGATCAAGGGTCGAAATTTTGGTTAGGGTTTTATACCTTTACATGAGCAAATCTTGATTCTATGTTTCTGATTTGTTATTGGTGATTGTGGGGCTGTATTAAGGGACTGATATACTAGTATATTTCGTGGGTTTGGAGAGAGAGAGGTCTTGGTAGAGAGTTGGTGCTCAAATAGCCAAATAATGAACTTTCTCTCTCTTTCAATCTATATATATGTGTTAGATACATTGTATAAGGCTGAGTGCTGCTGATTTGCTGATATTTTAATTGCTAGGAAAGTCAAGAGTTGGTAACCAACTAAAGTGTTGGCCAATAATTCAAGCTAGCGACAATTATGCAATAAGGGCAAAATAGTCATTTGGTAAATTATTTTAATGGCAAAATTGTAACTTGTCAAACCCTTAGGGTTTAACCCTAAGGTTTAGCACAAATTATAGGATTTTCCAACTAGGGTTTGTACAAAAAAAAATATTCAAAATAATAAATAAATAAAATAAAACTAAAAATTTTAGTTTCTAAAAATTGAAATTAGGGTTTCCTTAATTAAATTATTTTTCTAATTAATTTATACATGAACATTAGGGTTTAATATCTCTAATTATTAGTAACTTTGCTAATTTAGCAATTAGGGTTTAATTTAAAATATTAGGGTTTCTAATATAAATATTAGGATTTTCTAAAAATTTAATATTTCTAAATATTAATTAGGGTTTACCTAATCAATATAAAATTCTATAACACTTCACCTTAATCGTAATCACACAGTTACATAGCAGTTTCGAACTCAAATTGAGTTTTAAATTAGGGTTTCTAATTAAGGTTTCTAACATTTAGAAATTAGGGTTTTTTAAATTACTAACTAGGGTTTTTCCATAATTAGCGTTAAAACCGACAATACAAATCATATACAACATAACACGTGACATTCATAACATAACGTAATTACTTGAAATCTTACAGTCTTATTTGACTATCGAATTAGGGTTTATTAAAATAATACTAGAGTTTTGTAATACTATATCATAATTGACAACCATTATCATTGTACACATATGTTGTACATATTCATAGCACCGAATTAAAATAATATTATATTAATATTCTCATTCCTTGATCTAAATCCAAAATTAGGGTTTGGATTCCATATCCCGATTTATCTCATATATATAACATTAATAATTAAGTTAAAAATAAATAACTTAATTAATCCAAATAAATTCATATAATAAAATAATTACTATAATCATTCTATAATCATTTCATATATTATTTAAATAATATAATAATCATTTTCATAGAAAATAATTAATAAAAATATTTTCAAAGGTAAAATTACTTATTATAAGAATATACTTTATAATAATCAATAATTCTAAAATAAAATTATTTGCAAACATTCATGTAATAAATATATTTTATTTATTACATAATTACATACACACATTATCTTTGTACAAATCCTCATCCATAAAATACAAAAAAAAAAATTATACGCAAAATTTCATATTTAATTATGTAGAAAATATCGGGTTGTTACATTCACCCTCCCTTATAAAGATTCCGTCCCCAGAATCACCGTTTTAAAACCTATACATACCAGGGTACATAGCATACACAATCATTGCGAGTAGATCTCGATCAAAATTGATCGAACTGATCTTTAACTATTCAGCATAAAGCTTATCTATCTGTTTATACAGAAAACTGATTTCTAAAAGAACTCAAATTCCTCCTTCAAAATAATTTATAAAATAATTTACTATACATAAGAAAATAATATATAAGAAATAAAATTAGTTTGAGTAATACCTGGACTTGCATCCCTACCGCCACGATATCTCTGAATTGGCCATGTTGAAGACGCCACCGCTTGATTTTGTTGATTTGTTTGTTGATGTTGGTCCCGTCTGCTACAATGTCCCGCTATCTTTTCCGTGATTCGCATTCCTTGCCTCCTTCTCTCCTTCTTGGACAGCCTTCCACCTTATACTCCATTAATTCACACTTAAAACACACAGACTTTGTCCTTTATCTCCTTTCCTTTTTACCGATAGGTGATGTAACTATCTTTTGCCCCTTCATTATCCTAGTTATCACAAACGTTGCTATGGGTCATTGATCTTCCGAATCTCGGCAAGACGATCGCCTTTGAAGTCTTTGGCGTCATTCGATCTATTATCTCGATGATATTCCGCGATCGGTTATTCCGCTCGCATAGCTTTGATCGCTCATATTCGCAAAATTTCAGACGGGTGTGGTTGTATTCCAACTTTGTTGACAGGTTCTTCTTTCCGTGTATTTCATTTTCGTCTCCTTGTCGACATTATTATAATTTATTCTGTATTAATTTACATTCTAAACCTTATCGTATACGCTTAACATATAACATGAAATTTTCTATTCAAATAGTCATGTACTCAAAATATTAGATTTTGAAATTTTGGGTTTCTGCATTAACCAGTGTTCAGATAAATAATTCCTATCTTTATACCAACTTATTTCATTAATCCCACATAGACTCATATTCATAACACCTGACATACCAAAGCACATACTGCTTTAAACATCTGCTATCCCTTTGTGACTCAAAAGTCGGGAATCACTGCCATAACTTATATAAAATTTTAAAAATATTACCTTATACCAACATACCTATCATAGACATAGCATAGAATCATACATATTCAAGTAATACTAATACTACTTATTCCTTACGCCTTCACTAAGGATCATTTACTTAGTATTCTATATATTCTCATCATCCCCAATAATCCATTCACACCTAACTACACCTAGTTCGTCCAACTTACCATACATTATGAGTTTAAGAACTCGACATTAACCACATATTCTTTTACTATATTCTACCTATCAGTTATACCATCGTTTCTGGGTCCGGTACTATACTTTCCAAAATAACCACCTCATTGAGGTAACTTTCAATGTGAGCCTCTATTTCAGCTATTGGCTTTGATATTGGCTCGGTTATGGAGATTGACTTGTTCTTTATTGTAAGACCCCGAATTTTATGAAATAAAAGTATTCAATTTTTCTTATAATTACTATTCAGTAAATGGTTAAATTGATAAAAGTTAAAGTTAAAGGTGATATATGTAAATATTTTAATTATGTAAGTGGTTATAAAATACTCATTTCTATCGGGGAATATTCGTTTGGTCGTGGAATATTCTTTCCGCTTGGGAATATTCGTATGCACTTGCCAGCATGACCCATTGTAGGCCCCATAATGTAATAACCGCTTTTGACGAAGAAGACGATAAAAGAGAGTTTTATAAATAATCTGGCGTAGTTGTTACCAAATTCATAATCGTTGGAATACCCTTGGTTAAAACACAAGAATACGCGCCGTTGTTACAAGAAGAGCACAGGTATTGCACCAATTATAGATTCTTAAGTAAGAAGGCACTACTCAATAATTGTTACAAGAATTATCGCTCAAAGATTTTATTGATTCAATAATTGTCAAAGTTGATATTTTATATTATCGTTGCTTTAATAATTGTCACTACACAATATTTTCCATTATCGGCAATAATTCATATTATCTAAATAATATTATTAGATAGCATTATTGACAATGTCTAGAAAGTTCTCGCCCAAGGAGAGGTTTGGTCACCTAATTGCGTGCGAAGGAGAGAAATTCTTATTGAAAGCCCCTTTTCCCGAACAGGCGTAGTTGTCAATAATGTGATTCTCAGAGTATTATTTATGAATAATTAGTTATTGATTTATATGATGAGAAAAATATTGATTTTATGTGATATAGATGGAGAAAATTTTAATGTGACAATTGTTGAAAATTAATATTTTATCTTTTTCTGATAAAATAATTCATTTAAATATATTATTATATTTTAATAATATAATAATGGTGATATTTTTACAATGAATGTGGTATATATGAGTTTATGAGGAGGAAGAGTATTTTTGTTGCATTAAATGATTAACACATGTTTTGTGTGTCGGTGAACACCATTTCTTGACTGAAATTTGATTATAGCTTGTAAAATCGTCCGTATGTGGATTTCGGTTAATTTATGTTTGGAATTTGGAAAAACTTTCTTCTGCAAAGTTGTAGAGAAATGAATTTCCTATAAAAATACGTGAGATTCGATTTTTCTGATAAAAGAGCTATTTATTATGAATTATTGAAGTTCTGAAATAATTATTTTTTAAAAGTTTTAAAAGAAAAACGTTTTTATGGTTGGTTGGTGGGCTCATGTGTTGTTAAGCATGTTAAAATCTGAATTCAAAGGTTAGCGTAGACAAATTTTAATAATTATTATATTTTATTAAATTTTCTGCTTTGGTGTTCTAAGCAATTTTCTATAAATAGGGTGCTTAGGTTAGAATTGAAAATCACACCAGAAACTGAAGTTTTCTCTCTTTATATTATCGAGTGTATTCTTGTGAGTATTTTGATATCTTGAGTGTTGCTATACTAAGCAAGTTCGCTTCAAATTATTCTAGTTTAAGTATCTTTTCTTTTGAGGTAAGGGATAATAAGCAATAGTAAGGGAGATTATTTTCTTCATAAGTGATATTATTTCTTCAATATCATTATGCCAAAATATTGGTTTGAAATTTTTATCAAATTTGGAACTTTTTCATGTCGGGGTTACTATTCATGAGTTACTATTCACGAGTTACTATTCATGAGTTATTATTCACAAGTTACTATTCACGATTTACTATTCATGAGTTACTATTCACGAGTTACTATTCATGGGTACTATTCACTACAAAATTGGTTTCTTTTTTTAACCAAATTATATTTGATTTATGAATATTACTCTGGAGATTAAAACTATGTATTGATTATATTGATTTTATTATCATATATAACATTTTTATAACCCTAATGTTGAAATTCTCTCTCACTGGAGTGTAAAGATGGGTAGATTATTGGTATGATCATGACTAGGGTTCTCTTTGGCCAGTATTGAAAAGTTGAATTGTGACTGGTATGATCATGACCATTGAATTTATAATTGAATATCTTTAGCTTAAGTGCAAAGGTGAATTGATCAACATGGTTATAATTATTGTTTATATAAATTCTGAATTATTATATATTTCTTTGAGATATGAATATCTTTGGCCCGTAGTGCAAAGATGAATTATTGATGAATATCTTTGGCATGTAGTGCAAAGATGGTCTGTTGATGAATATCTTTGGCCCGTAGTGCAAAGATGAATTTATTAGTATGATTATGAACATGAACTGTGATTTGGTATAACCATGATCTTTGATGTTTCAGGTGATGAAAATTATCTTTGTCCTGGATGAAAAAAGGAATTTAGAATAACAATTACGATTATGAGTTATACTTGTGATTGTGGACAGGAATTGTTGATTGATGTTACAGGGTTAAAACATTATTGGTGGACTTTTAACATTGAGAAGATAATAGACTTTATGGTCTATTTGACTCTTCTAATGGATTTCTCGTTCTGCTGCAACTATGGTTGAAAAGTTTTATCATCTACCATATGTTCTAAATCTCTGATTTATTACTGTTGAAGGCTATTGATAATTTATTTATATTTAGTCATGATATTCTTTACTGAGCTAGTTGTGCTCACCCTTTTGCTTCACAATTCCTTTCAGGTAATAAAAGTGTAGCTGGGTCAAGCGGGGGATAACAGGGGAATAGAACGGTGGTCATCATTTAGTAGTTATATTTGGTGAATCAACTAGGGTGAGGCGAACCCAACGTTGGAAGGGTGTTTTGCCACTATCATACAAGATGTCTAATGACATACCACCTCGTGTCATCATAAGACAGGGTTGTGCTCATCCACTTGCTCAGTATATTTACGAGCACTACTTATATAATCTTGGTGTTTGTTTGGAGTTTAATTCCCAATTAGAGACAGTGGAGATAATGATATGTCAAGAGAAGACTCATCATTGGGAAGAATATGATAGTAATCTTCTCGTTTTTCTTTGGGGTCTATTGGGTCAACCAAGGATAATTCTGTGGCCATATGATATCTATCATAACCCAGACGCATGGCCTCCCATGTACGAAGGTTTCCTTGAGCACTTCCCAAAGATTTTAATTTCTAACATAGTTTTCGACTATACCTTTATGTAAGGTGTCATTATGAGGTGCTGTCCACAGTTGGGACATGAGTCACAGTTGGTATATATTTGTATTTAAACTCACAGTTTAAGTGTTGTCGTATCTTGCACGATAATTGTATTAATAAAGTTGTAGTTGTTTTTTGTACCATGTATTTGGCGACTCAAAATGGGTTGGATGGAATGGACCTATTTTGGGGTTGTCATAGTTGGTATCAGAGTTTAGGGATATGATCTCTGGCAGAGATCGGGGAATAGAACTAGGAGGGGAGAAATGAGTAAAATCCTTCGTTAGTGTGTCCTACCTAAGCTTATTTGTTGGTCAGTCATAATATCGGGATATTATGTGATATGTTAGTTTGTTCAATTAACCCTTGTTTTGAAGCTGTATTCTAGAATGATATCTGAAATACAGGAGATGAGCAATGGAGAAATCATGATGACAGGGAAGATGGAATCTGAAATGAAAGCAAGGTATTCTCAACTCTTTGAAATACCAGGTACGTAAATTTCTGGGACGAAATTTCATAAGGAGGGGAGATTGTAAGACCCCGAATTTTATGAAATAAAAGTATTCAATTTTTCTTATAATTACTATTCAGTAAATGGTTAAATTGATAAAAGTTAAAGTTAAAGGTGATATATGTAAATAATTTAATTATGGAAATGGTTATAAAATACTCATTTCTATCGGGGAATATTCGTTTGGTCGTGGAATATTCGTATTTACTAATGCTAGACCATTTGTGGGCCCCATAATGTAATAACCGCTTGGACGAAGAAAATGACAAAAGGAGTTTTTATAAATAATCAGGCGTAGTTGTTACCAAGTAATATCGTTGGAATACCCATTGGTTAAAACACGAATACGCGTTGTTGCACAAGAAGAAGATACCAGTATTGCACCAATTATTGATTCTTACGTAAGAAGGCACTACTCAATAATTGTTACAATAATTACTGTTTAGTATTTTATTGATTCAATAATTGCTGCGTTGATATTTTATATAACTGTTGTTTTAATAATTGTTACTACACAATATTTTCCATTATCGAAGCAATAATTCATATTATCTGAATAATATTATTAGATAGTATTATTGACAATGTCTAGAAAGTTCTGTCTAAGGAGAGGTTAGGTAACCTAATTGCGCGCCAGTAAAGAAAAATTCTTATTGGAAAGCCTCCTCTTTCCTAGGAACGGCCTGATTGTCAATACTGTGATTCTGTAATATTATTTATGAATAATTAGTTATTGATTTATATGATGAGGAATATATTGATTTTATGTGGATATAGATGGAGAAAATTTTTAATGTGACAATTGTTGAAAATTAATATTTTATCTTTTTCTGATAAAATAATTCATTTAAATATATTATTATATTTTAATAATATAATAATGGTGATAATTTTACAATGAATGTGGTATATATGAGTATATGAGGAGGAAGAGTATTTTTGTTGCATTAAATGATTAACACATGTTTTGTGTGTTTGGTGGACCCCATTTCTTGTTGAAATTTGATTATAGCTTGTAAAATCGTCTGTATGTGGATTTCGGTCAATTTCTGTTTAGAATTTGGAAAAACATTCTTCTGCAAAGTTGTAGAGAATTGAATTTCCTATAAAAATTCGTGAGGTTCGAATTTTATGATAAAAGAGCTATTTATTATGAATTATTGAAGTTCTGAAGTTCCGAAATAATTATTTTTAAAAGTTTTAAATTTGTTTTAAAAGAAAAACATTTTTTGGTTTGGTTGGTGGGCTCGTGTGTTGTTAAGCATCTTTGAAATCTGAATTCAAAGGTTAAGCGTGAGACAAATTTTAATAATTATTATATTTTATTAAATTTTACGCTTTGGTGTTCTAAGCAATTTCCTATAAATAGGGTGCTTAGGTTAGAATTGAAAATCACACCAGAAACTGAAGTTTTCTCTCTATTTCTCTCTCTATATATCGAGTGTATTCTTGTGAGTATTTTGATATCTTGAGTGTTGCTATACGGTGAAAGTTCATTCAAATTGTTATTCTAGTCAAGTAAATCGCTTCTTTTGAGGTAAGGGATAGTAAGGAGATTATTTTCTTCATAAATGATATTATTTCTTCAATATCATTATGCCGAAATATTGGTTTGAACTTTTTATCAAATTTGGAACTTTTTCATGTCGGGGTTACTATTCATGAGTTATTATTCACGAGTTACTATTCATGAGTTATTATTCACGAGTTACTATTTATGATTTACTATTCATGATGGGTTACTATTTATGAGTTACTATTCACGAGTTACTATTCATGGGTACTATTCACTACAAAATTGGTTTCTTTTTCTAACCAAATTATAGTTGATTTATGAATATTACTCTAGAGATTAAAACTATGTATTGATTATATTGATTTTATTATCATATATAATATTTTTATAACCCTAATGTTGAAATTCTCTTTCACTGGAGTGTAAAGATGGGTAGATTATTGGTATGATCATGACTAGGGTTCTCTTTGGCCAATAGTGAAAAGTTGAATTGTGACCGGTATGATCATGACCATTGAATTTATAATTGAATATCTTTAGCTTAAGTGCAAAGGTGAATTGATCAACATGGTTATAATTATTATTTATATAAATTCTGAAATGATTATATATTTCTTTGAGATATGAATATTTTTGGCCCGTAGTGTAAAGATGAATTATTGAGGAATATCTTTGGCATGTATTGCAAAGATGGTCTGTTGATGAATATCTTTGGCCCTTAGTGCAAAGATGAATTTATTAGTAGGATTATGAACATGAACTGTGATTTGGTATAACCATGATCTTTGATGTTTCAGGTGACAAAAATTATCTTTGTCCTGGATGAAAAAAGGAATTTAGAATAACAATTACGATTATGAGTTATACATGTGATTGTGGACAAGAATTGTTGATTGATGTTACAGGGTTAAAACATTGTTGGTGGACTTTTAACATTGAGAAGATAATAGACTTTATGGTCTATTTGACTCTTCTAATGGATTGCTCGTTCCACTGCAACTATGGTTGAAAAGTTTTATCATCTACCATATGTTCTAAATCTCTGATTTATTATTTGTTGAAGGCTATTGATAATTTATTTATCTTTAGTCATGATATTCTTTACTGAGCTAGTTGTGCTCACCCTTTTGCTTCATAATTCCTTTCAGGTAATAAAAGTGTAGCTGGGTCAAGCGGGGGATAATAGGGGAATAGAACGGTGGTCATCATTTAGTAGTTATATTTGGTGAATCAACTAGGGTGAGGCGAACCCAACGTTGGAAGGGTGTTTTGCCACTATCATACAAGATGTCTAATGACATACCACCTCGTGTCATCATAAGACAAGGTTGTGCTCATCCACTTGCTCAGTATATTTATGAGCACTACCTATATAATCTTGGTGTTTGTTTGGAGTTTAATTCCCAATTAGAGACAGTGGAGATAATGATATGTCAAGAGAAGACTCACCATTGGGAAGAATATGATAGTAATCTTCTCGTTTTTATTTGTGGTCTATTGGGTCAACGAAGGATAATTCTGTGGCCATATGATATCTATCATAACCTAGACGCATAGCCTCCCATGTACGAAGGTTTCCTTGAGCACTTCCTAAAGATTTTAATTTCTAAAATAGTTTTCGATTATACCTTTATGTAAGGTGTCATTATGAGGTGTTTGTCACTATTGGGACATGAGTCACATGGCTTGGTATATATTTGTATTTAAACTCACGCTTTAAGTGTTGTCGTATCTTGCATGACAATTGTATTAATAAAGTTGTAGTTGTTTTTTGTACCATGTATTTGGCGACTCAGAATGGGTTGGATGGAATGGACCTATTTTGGGGTTGTCACATTTATGATTTGATGGTATCCTAATCCTTTTCTATCTGACATATACACACTTAAGTTATCCTGATTATCAACTAATATATACATACAACAAATAATAATTTTATACAAGTTATCTTTTATTTTGTTTGGCGATGAACTAATTCAATTCATCTCCTTATAAACTCTATATGAGTTATTTATATTTTTAACGTTTCCCTCTATTCTAAGGTTATAGCCTAAGGTCTAGCCCACCTAAGGTTTTTAACCCTAAGCTCTGATACCAACTTGTAAAGACCCCAAACTCGGGTACTTGAAACCCGAACTCGGTGCTTTACGATACCATTTCTATGAGCGGAATAATACTAATAATAATAACAATAATATAAAAATCAAACTTATTTACATTTATCAGAGTCTAATCCCAAGTACGCAACCTTTACTATATTCTTAAATGATATATAATAAATATCATTATCTTAATACAGTCTAACTACTACAAAAGATACCATTAAACATATATTGTTTGCTATCCTTTTCACTTGTTCCTGTCTGAACCTTCGGGTTGATCATGCCTAGCTAAAAACATTTAATTTAAAGCAAGAATGAGCATTTGGGTGCCCAAAGAAGTAATAACAATTATAAATATAATTAATTGAAAGAAATAAATGTTTTCTTTGTACATCACTTCTACAACGAATTTATAGTTGTGAAGTAAACTGAACCGATAATAATAACATAACAATTCTATCTCAAATATTTGAAACTACGTATAGACTATATATATAGGGTAGTCGACATACTATGAACATTGTTTTAAATTTTTGATAAGGTTTAGCAGAACTTCATCTGCAAACCGTCATAGCTTACGGGCATGAGGGTGTACATCCCATGGACCCTATATTGATCAATACTACAAAGGGTTAATAATATGGCATAATAATAATATAATTCTGAAACTTCTTACTCATGTCCATTGCATAAAGGAAATGCAAAGGTAAGATACTTGCTGATGATGTCGCTTCTACAGTCAGAACTTAGTTCTATCTTTTATAACAAACCTATCATTAATAAGATCATTTGATCGATTAGAATAACATACTATAACACATAAAGCTTATTTATTGATAAAGACATAACCTAATCACATTGTCACACATATTCAATAGTCATAGAATCACAAACGAACATTAATACAATCAAAATATCTAAGTCCAGATCAATTTCTGAAATATCTCGGTGTACCGACGACTTTATTGGGTAATTATCGAGTCTAAGACTCTATCCTGTATCTTAATATATACAAGTATCAGTCATATTATTTTTAAATGACTTGTAATAACTTTTAAACATTTATTATAATTTATCATGAAATTTCAAACATCGGAATCATTATTAAATGATTTAAATAATAAACAATTCTATTATCATTAATATTTAATTAATATTAAACTATTAATAAAATCATTGCAAAAATATTAAAGTTATTTATAATAACTCAAAATACTTTTAAAGTATTAATATTACACTTAAATGATTTTAAAATTATTTTAAATAATTATCATTAATATTAAAGTATTACTACATTATCTATCAAAATATTAAAAAGTCATTAATTATAACTTAAAATATATTTTAATTCATTAATATCCTTATTAAATGATTTTTAAATAAATAAAACCATCTTAAAACTATTTATTTAATATAAGTATTAAATAAACTTAATATCATTTATTATTAAATTAATATCATTAATATTAAATTATTAATGAAATTATCCTTTAAATATTAAAAGTTATATTTTATAACTTAAAATATCTTTAAACACTTTATTTTCATTTAAAATGATTTTCCTAATATTAAAATTATTTTTAAACTAATGTATTTAATATAATTATTAAATAACTTTAATATCATTAATAATAATTAATTAATAAAATTTACCTTTAAATATTAAAAGTTATATTTTATAACTTCAAATATTTTTAAACTAATTATTTTCATTTAAAATGATTTTCTAATATTAAAATCATTTTTGAACTAATTTATTTAATATAATTATTAAATAAATTTAATATCATTTAATATTAAAATATCAATATTTTTCATGACAAAATATCAAAAGTTATATTTATAACTTAAAATATTTTTATAATCTTTAAATCATTTTTCTATAATTTTAAATCATTAATTCTATTTTTCATCATTTATTTAATATATTCAATAAATAACTTAATTATCATTAATATTAATTAATTAATGAAATTCATCACAAAATATTAAAATTTATCAAAAATAACTTAAATTATTTTCTTATACCATAATATAATTTTAAATGATTTTTCATGTATTAAAATCATTTTTTAAATAATTTATTTAATATTATAATTAAATAAATTAAATACTTTTAATATTCCAAAATATTAAATATTTATGAAATATATTCAAAATAATTAAAAACTAATTTTTGGATTTTGAAATAATTTGTAATAATTTATTTTGTATTTTTAATAATTAAAAACTAATTTTTCTATTTATTTAATAAAAATAATTAATTTCTTAAATAAACTGTCGCTAAAAGGGCCCTATAGCGACATAACCGTCGCTATAGGTGTTCTTGGTGTTCTTCATGAAAACTTAGAAATGCAAAGTCAGTTTACAAGGTGCTCCCTTTGACCAGGCTTTATTCGTAACATATAATGTTTCTGGACAATATATTGGTCAGATCTTATAGTTCTATTGTAATACTACATTATTAAATCAACAAACATGACCATAATGCATCAAAATAAGGAGATCTAAGTCATTAAAAAACATAAACGAAGTCGTTCTTCATTTCGGGTTTCCAAAAAATGAAGAACGATTCTTGGTATCACTTTTGATGCTCAGTAACTTTGCTTCGTGTATACTCCGTAATATAAGAGTACTATTTTTGAAGTAGAGATTACAGGCTACAATTATCATTCACTATATCACGTAAACAACATCACATAATGCATATACATGCCGGTCAAAGGCTGTCAGAAAATCATTCAAATGTTTTCTGGGTTTTCCCAAAAAACAGCCATCGTGATCTTTTTGCCCACTTTGACCGGGAACTTAAGTCAGCCTACTTGGCATTTAGGAGAGTTTAAGGCATAATCTTAAAGTACTTATACCATACTAAAATATTGCTACAACAACCGAAACAAAACAACTAACAACTAAAATATCCGGGATTTTAAACGTCTTGTCAGAACGATCTGGGCATGTTCTTGACTGCCCAGATTTCCTTCAGTCATGGTCGGTCAACGACATTTGACCACGAATAACTTTCAAACTAGACATCCAAAGATAGTGATTCCACTTTCAGATTAAAGACGACATGGCAGGCTACACATATAAAGCTTAAAACAAATTAAACCATAAACATACCAAGATATACGACCACTGACATTCCTTGTCAGACCACAAAAAATAAAATTTTCGGATTTGCAAAAACACTTGATCCGAGCTTATAGATGTTATTGATCGAACATCTATCAACCCAGATCACATAATAACACTATAAACAACATATTCTAACACAAAAACATAACATCTACAGAAGATCAAGGGTCAAAATTTTGGTTAGGGTTTTATACCTTTACATGAGCAAATCTTGATTTTATGTTTCTGATTTGTTATTGGTGATCGTGGGGCTGTATTAAGGGGCTGATATACTAGTATTTTTTGTGGGTTTGGAGAGAGAGAGGTCTTGGTAGAGAGTTGGTGCTCAAATGGCCAAATAATGAACTTTTTCTCTCTTTCAATCTATATATATGTGTTAGATACATTGTATAAGGCTGAGTGCTGCTGATTTGCTGAGATTTTAATTGCTAGGAAAGTCAAGAGTTGGTAACCAACTAAGGTTTAGCACAAATTGTAGTATTTTCCAACTAGGGTTTGTACAAAAAAAAATATACAAAATAAATAAATAAATAAAATAAAACTAAAAATTTTTGTTTCTAAAAATTGAAATTAAGTTTTCCTTAATTAAATTAATTTTCTAATTAATTTTTACAGGAACATTAGGGTTTAATATCTCTAATTATTATTAACTTTGCTAATTTAGAAATTAGGGTTTAATTTAAAATATTAGGGTTTCTAATATAAATATTTGAATTTTCTAAAAATTTAATATTTCTAAATATTAAGTAGGGTTTACCTAATCAATATAAAATTCTATAACACTTCACCTTAATCGTAATCACACAGTTACATAGCAGTTTCGAACTCAAATTGAGTTTTAAATTAGGGTTTCTAATTAAGGTTTCTAACATTTAGAAATTAGGGTTTTTTAAAATTACTAACTAGGGTTTTTCCATAATTAGCGTTAAAACCGACAATACAAATCATATACTACATAACACGTGACATTCATAACATAACGTAATTACTTGAAATCTAACATTCTTATTTGACTGTCGAATTAGGGTTTATTAAAATAATACTAGAGTTTTGTAATACTGTATCATAATTGACAACCATTATCATTGTACACATATGTTGTACCGAATTAAAATAATATTATATTAATATTCTCATTCCTTGATCTAAATCCAAAATTAGGGTTTGATTCCATATCCATTTATCTCATCATATATAACATTAATAATTAAGTTCAAAATAAATAACTTAATTAATCCAAATAAATTCATATAATAAAATAATTATTATAATCATTCTATAATCATTTCATATATTATTTAAATAATATAATAATCATATTTTCATAGAAAATAATTAATAAAAATAATTTCAACAAAATTACTTATTATAAGAATATACTTTATAATAATCAATAATTCTAAAATAAAATTATTTGCAAACATTCATGTAATAAATATATTTTTATTTATTACATAATTACATACACACATTATCTTGTACAAATCCTCATCCTTCAAAAAAAAAAAATTTATACGCAAAATTTCCTATTTAATTATATAGAAAATATCGGGTTGTTACATAATTATCTCAGAATCATTTTAATACTACAAGAGTTTACATCACAAAACGATATTACAATTCAACATTAATACATTATTCGGAACCTTGAACATGGTTCAAATATTAATTACTTAGCCAAAGTATATAAATCTTCAAGTATCACATCTGATTCATATCTTTCAAGTAGCACATAACTTTATCTTAAATCTTTAACCTGTAAAAGTGGTTATTTGCAATGTTGAGCTCGACAGCCCAGCAAAATCTAACAATTTTCATGCACCACATAGAATATAATAACATGCTCGATATACATCTCATAAACATTGGACTAACATAACATACATACTGTAGTTCATATAATAAGTATAAAGATTGAGTTCCTTACTCAATCAACATTCATTACTCAATCAATGTAGTCATAAATTGACTTTAACATTTCATACTTGCAACATTAATATAACACACCATGCTATTTTTAATAAAGATTTTAAACAGTTCATCATCAAATTCACATAGCAAATAAGAACTAAAAGACTTACCTTGATCGTTATTTACCAATAACAGTTTAACAGCTTACAGTTATCTACACTTCACGTGCCCTACACAATTACATAATCATTCATATTAACTATTAGTCACATAGCAATGCATAGTAGTTGTAATATAAACTTTACTCTACATCTCATAACCCTTTCTATTATCAGTACAGAATGTTCAATTTGATTGTTTTAACTTTTAACTTACATCTCACTGTATTTACTTCTTAGGTCGTACTCGAAGTTAATTCAAGTGTTTAAGTCTTGATAGGAATCATTATTGGTTTTTTATTAAACCAGTTTCATATCTTATAATATTCATTTCATTTGACTTAAAATAATTTTTACGTTCATTAACATTTGTTACGACATTTCGACGTTCATTCGTCACACGCCCAAATTGTCTCTCTTGTGTATGCTTAGTATACTTATACAACTTATCTAATACATTATTTATTAATGTTAAGAATCATTATGTTTACTAACATTCATGTTTTATAACTTAGAACAATATCTTTTATCGTCAGAGGCACTACACTTGCATATGTGCATGCCCGACGCCCTCTGACTGTCCTCGAAAACACAACAGTCCTAAAGATGACCATTTTGACCCCTGTTCCCGACCTCAAATAGAAAAACATAAATAAACACAAGTTGTAGGTCTATTCATCCTCGTTTCAGATCATCTCGAATCACCTCAATAGAAGTTCGTATGAAAATGTTATGCCTATTTTACTTAAATAGGTCGTAATAAATCACACTTGACATACTTTGGTTAATCTGCGCCCCAATTAAGCCTTGGACACAAGGCGCCTACGCCCTAGAGCGCGCCCACGCCTAATGACTTAGGGCACATAATATAATGCGTCTGCTAGTAAAACGGGACTCAAATTTATTGTTCTCACGATTTTTAGACCTTTTCTCCTTCTAATCTTCATAACTTGAGTTATACACATCCAAATTAGTCTGTTTTCAATTCTATGTATTCGTAATTAAATATACTAACAATATCTATAATCAATTTCAGATTAAATCATGTTTTCATCATCAATTTTGATTCCAAAACAAGCCCTAACGTACGTATATCTATAAAACTCATTTTCTTCTTGTTTAATCACACTTTCATAAATTTGATCACCCTAAAACCACTTTAAATTATATGAAACGAATTAAACATAACCATTAACATGTATAACCACTTCCTTTAAAAAATCATGCATCAAAACCATCTACAGACAACTAATTCTAGAAAATAAGAACTAGAACTAGATTATTACCTTGATTCCTCTTTAAACATAGAGAGTGGATGATTAGAAAGCTTTGATTGAATCATCTTCTTCCTTCACAATTCTCAGAGTTCCCTCTCCAATTCATAGAGAACTCATACTGTTCTGTCTTACCTTATGAATACTCAGCCAAATAAAATAAGCGTATGTTTTATTTCTGCATTTGGTTTCCCAATACGTTGCTAGAAATCTATAGTATCGGCTGTTAGGAATAATAAGGGTCTTAAGGCCATGTTTGGTTAGAACCCAATTATTCTCTCCTAATGTATTTTTATAATTCCCTTTAACATATGATTCATTCATGTCACAACCATTAACAAATTCTAATATTTAAATTAAATTAAACCTTATTATTATAATTATAATTTCTATTATTATAAGTATAGCTTCTATTTAGCCAACCATAATTATAATTTTATTCAACAAATCAATCCTTTAATTTAATTATTAGATTAAATTAGAATATTTCCATCAAATATTTATTTTACTCAATAAATATTCCAATTAAAATATTTATTTTATTTAATAAATATTTTAATTATTTACAAAATTCACAATCATATTACATTAACATACCGCATTTATATATAAACTCTCTCATTTTATTAAAACAAATATATTCTGTTGGTTCCTAGTAGACACAATATAGATCTAGAAGGGGGGGGGGGGTTGAATAGATAATCTTTAATTTCAAATACTTTTCTGGTTTATTTTGTATTGCTCATGAATTAGCATATGACAAACATAAGAATCTTTTCAAGCACAACAAAATAAGTAAAAGATCCCCTTCATTGATATATTCATAATCAGACATACATTGTTCGTAGAGTTAATTCAGTAGTAAGCAGTTAAAACATACATATCAGTTATAACAGTTAATGTACATAATGGAAATGACATAAAGTAAAAGACACAAGGGGTTTTAAGTGGTACAGAGACTCAAGCTCCTAATCCACTCTTCTACTTTTAACTAGCAGGATTTCCACCAAGGAATGGCAGCACCTTGAATTACTAAGATTTTTTCAAGGCCAGCAGCCTTGGGACTCCAGTTCACTAAGAACTCTTAAGGGCCAGCAGCCTTGGAATGTCTCTAGTTCCATAGGAACTCTTCAAGCCCAGCAGACTTGGAACTTCAGTTAGTCCCTCTGGACAAGAACCCCTCAGGCCCTGGTTTCTTGTTGTTGAGTTGTTTGTTTGTTGGAGTTGGTGCTGAGCTGTTAAGATGTCTTTATTATTTGAGCATCTTCTGTACTTAGCAGCTTGGCGTGATCATCGCAGTTGAGTGTTGCATGATGCTCTGCTTCTTCAATTACTCAACCTCTTCTGATGATCCCTTGATGAGCTGCCTTGAAGATCATTCCTCTTGATACTTGATGGTTGAACATGATTGGTTTCTAAGATGACTGTAGGCTCTTTTGCTAGGTACTTATAAACTTTCTCATGCTTGCCACCATGATGGCGTTGGTGATCTTCTTTCTTGATACTTGATGCCTCCTCACGATGGACTGGCTAAGATGACGGTAGGCTCTTCTCTCTGGTACTTAAAGTCTTCCCATGATGGACATCAAGATGAAATTGATGCTCTTCTTTCTCTCGGTAGTTCAGAATACTCTCCTTGTAGTAGAACTCTCACTTCTACACTGTAGAACTCTCACTTCTAATTCTTTCTTTTTATGTCTCTAAATGTTCTTGGTGGATCATAGAGTGAGCCTTCAGACCTTCATCGGTCACTCACTGTTTACGTTGTTGATCACCCATCGCCTCCAAACTCAAAGAACTCCAGCAGCCTTTAATCTTTGAAGCTCTAGTAGATTTATACTCCTTTCCAATCTTCCCGTTGGAAAGTAGCCGTTGAAAGCTCTTTAAAATGCTTCACAGATCTCGAGTTGCTTGGTGCAGACTGCAGATGTGACATGATAACTTTTTCTTACTTTCTAACACTACAGTCTACTATTTCACCTACCCTGTTAGATATATTACTTTTATACCTCGGGTAGGTCGAAGACTTTCTTTCACCCTTCTGATTTCTTGATCAGAGGTTGTCCTTTTGCATCGATGCTCTCAATAAGCTCTTGTACAAGTATTAACCTTCAGATTGAACCGTTGCCAATGCTTCAATCTTCAGCTGTTAAAACTCCACGATTCTGATGCATATCTTATTGGACCTGATCGTAGTGTCTTGTTGACTGTTAGAGACAACACTACAATCTTGAAGAGTGTTGATTGGATCTTCAATGTAGAACACCTCTTCATTCTCTTGTGCAGTGCTTCAATACTTCTATTTGCCTCAATAGCTCTCAGATACTGATGGCTTGACTTCTTTGTTCTGGCCCCTTCTGAACAGCAAGACACTTCAGATTTATGACGTGTCCAGCTCACTTTCTCCCTGTGATCTCCCATTCACTTATCATCAATGGAATGACCCAATGCTTAATCACTTTATCCTTATTCTTCAGAAGCTGTCCAGTATCCTTGTATCCACTTCATCATTTCTTTCTTTGTTTGGAAAACACTACGATCCTGGTCGCTTCCAAGATCGCTGCCTTCCGCTCATTTGATACCATCGCACTTTCGACTTTCCTTAGTCGATTCATCAAGTCTTCTTCTGATCTCCTTATGGAAGACTTCATCCTGAATGGCTTCACAACTCAATCTGGATGTTGATTGGGTTGGTGCTTAGATCTTCTGTTAGCTTGATGCCATTCGTTGAGTGCTCTCTGGTTTCCTTCATATGGGATGTATCTTTGTAGTGCCAACCAGAGGCTTCATTCCTTTGGATATTCTGGGAGTGCTCATTTGTTGAGAATCGTATTTGTTCTATGATTCTGCCTTGGCATTGTGAGCACATCTGTTGAAGTCTCAGTTCTACACTCTACGATTTAACTTCTGCTGTGTAGACACTACGACTTCAAGATCAGATCTTGACACTCTACGATTTCTACCTTGTGCTTGTTGTCTTCATCTAATCTTACTCGACTACGATCTCTACCTCTGATATGATCAGTAGACTCTACGACTTTGAGTGTAGTCTATGATTCTTGACTTGGCTTCGGCATGATGCCTCTACGGCTCGTAGGTAGGTAGTCGCCTCACGATTCTGAACATGACTTCCTCAGCAGACTACGGCCCTGAGGAAGTTCTCCTCGATACACTACGATCCTTTCCTCATCTCTCCTGGAAGTCTATGAACTCCGAGATCTCCTATCTTGCAGACTACGATTCTGCCTCGATAGCTCTCGAGTTTCCCTTGACTCTCCTGGCAGACTACGATTTCTGGTGCAATGCTCGACGATAAGATATGCCTATCTATTATATCATAAGATCAACCTAACATTCTTGATCTTTCTATATTTATAGTCCTTGTACATCATTTCTTTTTAAGGACTTTAACAAAGCTGTTTTGCTTATGTAGGATCAACCTAACACATTTGATCAATTCATTCTAAGTCCTTGTACATATGTTTCTATTATCTATCAAAGGAGTTTACAACTTTTCTTAATGCAAGCATACTTAAATATTCATTCATATATATATATATATATATATCATAATCAAATCATATGTAATAGAAATATCATTCACATGCTTATTCTTGACAATCTCCCCCTATTTGATTATGAGAAAAATAATAAGTGCATATGCATGTTATGAATGAATCTTATATATAGTGAGCAACTGTATTACTAAAGTAGATAATCATGAATATCATTTATATGAATATGGAATTTAATATACTATGACATTTTACATCCTGGATCTAGAACATACCTGACTAGTTAGAGATATACATCTTTGGTTTTATGTATGCTTCCAGGATATTTGTTGATTAGCTATTCATCTGTTTGATTCCTTTGTTCCTGCTCCCCCTGGGATGTGGACTTCATTTCTTCTTCTGGTTCTGGCTCCCCCTCAGCCTCAGGCTCATCATCCTTTGGCTCCCCCTTAGATGATGACTCAGCTTCTTCTTTTGTGTGTTGTCTTGTTCTTTTCTTTCCTTCTGCTCTCCTTGCTCTTTCTAGAGTACCTCTTACTCTGCCTCCTTCTATGCCTCTTTTTCTCCCCCTTTTTGTCATTAATCACTTAGGAGAGCTGCTCCATGTTGGACATTAGCTGCTCTATCAGGTAGGAGGAGTTAACAACTTCAACCTTGAGTTCTTGTTGTCCTAGCTCAAGTTGCACTGAGAAAGACTGATTCATGTTGTCAATCTTGTCAGAGAGGACTTGGAGATGTTTTTCATTTTCCTTCTGCGCTCGTAGTTCTTCTGCCTTCTGATCATGTATGGCCTTCAGATAGATGTGATCTCTCTATTTGATTTTGAGAGATACATCAGCCATAGTAGCTGATGTCAGCATCATCTTTGATTCTTCATTGATCAGAGATATCTTCTTGACCAGTTGATCAGAATTCTTCAACAGCTCCTGCTCCATAGGACTTTGGTCATCTGGTTGGGCAGCCTCTTGTTGAGCATCAGATTGGACTCTACGATTTTCATCCCTGGACAGGTTTTCAAACGTTTTGAGAATCTGAACAATCGATGAGTACCAATTTTTATTTGAGGATGAAGGAATGTCGGTTAATAGTTCTTGAGAAGATGGAACCTTTTCAGGTTTGGACTTGGATACCATCGAGAGTAGAGTGAATGCACTCTCACGATTATTTCCTTAGTCATGATCCTTCTTCCTTCGTAGTCCACTCTACGATCATATATGGGATATAGTGGTTGCCAAAGATGGTCAGAAACTCAGAGTGAGGTTTGGTCTTTGATCATCATTGTAGCAAAACTCTTCACCCTTGGGAAGTTTTGTGCCACCAGCTCTATGCTTGGAAAATGAGAGTAGCACCAGCTGAAGTAACTTCCATCTTTTTCAGTATGTGCCTTTAGCCAAGGCATCCATTGGAAAAACCATCTCATAAGCAGATCATCAGGATTGTAGAGGATGGTTGTGCAGTCTAGTTCTATGTTGTTCTAGTTTTTAAACACCTCAAACGCAGTCATCCTTACTACCTTGAGCTATTCATTTCCATAATTCACCCATCTTTCGGGAGGGTGCTTCTGGTAGTTCATTTGAGATTTCCACCACTATTCTTTTGTTAATCCTTGCGGGAGAGAGAACTGGATAGTCTTCTTGTTCTTCTAATTCCTGATGTGCAGAATCAGAATCTTTCTCCCTTTCTTCTCTTTCGGAGCCTGAGACATTTTGATCATTTCCATCAATGAATCATTCTTACTGCATTTCATTTCCAGAACTTTCTTCAGCAAGATCTTCCTGTGATACAGACTCATCATCACTTAGCTCAATGACAGCATTAGAGTGATCACTTCTCTTTTTGGAAGAAAATTTGGCTTGTAGTCTGTAGCTCTTCCTTCTCCTTGGAGGTTCAGCTATGGGAGAGTTAGACTCTTCTTCCTCTTCAGACTCTGAAGCCTTTGGATCATCAGACGAACTTCCTTGAGGTTCAGCACTGGCAGGGGCAAGTCCTTCTTCTTTGGACTCATCACTTTTTGAGCCATCATGTGGGCTTTCAGGATTTGAAGGGGCATGTTCTTCTTCTTCAGAAACAACATCATTTGACCCATCATCTGGACTTGTTAGAGCATTTACACTTGGGGATAGAGTTGGTTCAGGTTGTACCTTTTCTTTATCATCAGAGTGAATGTTCTGAGAGTTAACCACATGGTTTTTGCTTTCTTCTTCATCAGTAGATGCTGCATTTTCATCCATTAATCCAACTTCACCTTCATTGCTTGATTTGGTCTGTGGGGACTCAGCCTTGAGACTATTAGTTCCCTTCTCTTCTTTTGACTCTACCTCCTCTTCTCTGTTTGATGGGCTTGCTTGAGAAGCTGAGGTTGGTTTGTTTACCACTTTTGCTTTCTTGCTGGATGGTCCTTGAAGAAGTCTGTTACTTCTTCTCTTGGTGGTTTCTGTAGTCTGGACCTTTTCTTCTTTAACCTTGTCTTCAGTTGATAGACTTCTTAGTGGAGCCTCAATTTTCCTCACACCTTTGGATTTCTTTCTGGTTGGTGTGGTTGCTGCTGGTACAGAGTCATCAGACTCAGAGCTTTCTACCTCTTTTGCCTTTCTCTTCTTTGCAGAGGCCTTGCTGCTGCTCCCAGTTGTCAGTCTTCTGTTTTCCTTGGGGTTTTTCTTCCAATTCACAAATAGTTGTGGAGGCATTACTTTGTGAACATTAAGAGGTTCTCCCTCATCATCCTTGATTCTTCCTCCTAGCTTCTTCTTTATCACAATGCTCAGCAGTCTTTCATGAAACACTTTTGTAAGTGGTTTTTCTGTAGACTTCTTCAATTCAGCCTTTTCCACCCATTTGGATATTTGATCAAACAAGATAACTCTAAAGTTAATTCGTTTCTTCAGAACTATAGCAGGCACGATCTTCAACTGTTGATCAAATACCGTGTCGTGTTCAGTGTCTTTGCATAGTATGCATTTTCCCACTATTTCAGCAAGGAGCTCGAATTCCTCAGGGAACTCCTTTTTCTTCATATCCTTTAGATTGGGGTTTCTTTGGTACCCCATAATCTCCTTTGCTTGCTCAGTGTTGATCTCATCAAGGTTTCTTAGCCCTAGGTCAGGGAAACCTTCATTAATTTATATCAGATGATTTTAGCTTAAGAGATTGACCTTTATCTTTGGTTGAAAGGGTTCCGGTATTTATGGATGCATTTGAGTAAAATTCCTTGACCAGTTCAGTATATACTCGAGTGCTAGACTCAAGACATTCTGAGAATCCAACTTTCTTCACAAGTTCGAGAATGTATCTGAACTTATTTTCAAAATTTTCAAACGACTTGGTTCCGAGCTGAATGGCAGTGATTACTCGCCAATCTTCCATTTGAATAGTTCGAGGAATATGGATTTGATTTAGAGGAGTTTAAGAGAGATGACTGATTGTTATTTGGGCAAGGCTCTGGAGGGTTAACTGATTTGGGCTTTTGAGAGGGTTTTAGGGTTTTAAAATGGGAGAGAAAGAGGTTCAATAGCTTCTGATAACTGTTTACTAATTTGAACTTTCCTTTATGGCAGTTCCTTCTAACTATGCATAAACAATGATGTTTCAACCAACCATTGGTTGCACGATACCCAGTAATGAGATATAACTCCCCCATTAACTCTTCAGTTTAATATCTCTTTTCAAACAAACAGGCGTCAATGACATGGATTGACCGTTGACCATTTTAGTTCGTAGAGTAGTATGATAAGGCAGCTATGAACTCTACGTTTTCCTTTGTTGACTCAATGATCATCATTTGAGAGATGCTGTAGTGTATGGTTTTGACATCTTGACACTATATAGCTTGATCACTGATGAACTTTATGAAGGCTTGGGAATTCTTCTTCAGCAGGACATCTTTCCAACCCGCATTCGACCTTATCTTCTCATGATCTGAATGGTTGGGCAATTGTCCAGTTCTTTCGAGCTCCTCATTAGCTATGGTATCCTCTGGTAGGACTGCGAACGTCGAGTCTATTTCTTCGATCACCGAGGTCAGCACTTCACGATCCTCGGAGTTCTTTCAACCTCGACTTCACTTAACGCTGGACCGACTTGGTCCTTGAGATGAACTTTTCTTAGCATTCCTTCCGGGTCAAGGTAGCTCAGGAAGGGCCAACCTCTTAGAGTGAACTAAGGGTCAGGTTTGTCCCTGAGGCACTTTCCAGATGAAATACTTTAGAAGTGATTTGTACTGATCTCTCGTTTGACCTTTTTCTGCTGGGGAGAACCTCTACCAACTTCAGGCAATTGCATTTACTGTGATCGTTGTTTCCTCCAGTTCTTACACTACAATCAGATGTTTGATCGTGGGCACTCCACGACTTTGGGTTGGGTGGCTGAAAGGTTATTAGTAGTACGTTTTAAGACGTTCCTACTGACTATGGATCTTCATTTGGTTCATCAACCACAAAGTTTTGGGACTCTGTAGTTGGTACACTGCTTCATAGTATTACTCAGTATTGTTTTCATCATAGACATGGATATCCAGGACTGATCATTCTATGATCATCTTTCAGTACTACGAACGTAGTCTTCTTTGTCAGCATGTGCTCGTTGAGTTCTGCTCCCGTAATGAGTTCCTCATGTTTGATGCTCGATGATCCACTGTCGTGAATTTTCTTGAGAATTCTCTTCACATGACATGCTTTGCATGATTGAGCATATAAGACCCTTTCCTCTAGTTCCCTAGGAACTCTTCAAGCCCAGCAAGCTTGGAACTTCATTTAGTCCCTCCGAAAAAGGACCCCTCAGGCCCTGGCTTCTTGCTGTTGAGTTGTTTGTTTGTTGGAGTTGGTGCTGAGATGCTAAGATGTCTTTATTATTTGAACATCTTCTGTACTTAGCAGCTTGGCGTGATCATCCTTGAAGTGCAGTTGAGTGTTGCATGATGCTATGCTTTTTCAGTTACTTAACATCTTCTGATGATCCCTTGATGAGCTGCCTTGAAGATCATTCCTCTTGATACTTAATGGTTGCACATGATTGGTTTCTAAGATGACTGTAGGCTCTTCTGCTAGGTACTTAGAAACTTTCTCATGCTTGCCACCATGATGGCGTTGGTGATCCTCTTTCTTGATACTTGATGCCTTCTCACGATGGACTGGCTAAGATGATTGTAGGCTCTTCTCTCTGGTACATAGAGTCTTCCCATGATGGACATCAAGATGACATTGATGCTCTTCATTCTCTCGGTAGTTCAGAACACTCTCCTTGTAGTAGAACTCTCACTTCTAATTCTTTCTTTTTATGTCTCTAAGTGTTCTTGGTGGATCATAGAGTGAGCCTTCAGACCTTCATCGGTCACTCACTATTTACGTTTGTTAGATCACCCACCGCTTCTCAAACTCAAAGAACTCCAATGACCTTTGATATTTGAAGCTCTAGTAGATTTATACTCCTTTCCAATCTTCTCGTTGGAAAGTAGCCGTTGAAAGCTCTTTGAAATACTTCACTGATCTCGAGTTGCTTGGTGCAGACTGCAGATTTGACATGACAACTTTTTCTGACTTTCTGATACTACAGTCTACTATTTCACCTACCTTGTCAAATATATTACTTTTATGCCTCGGGCAGGTCGAAGACTTTATTTCACCCTTCTGATTTCTTGATCAGAGGTTGTCCTTTTGCATCGATGCTCTCAATAAGCTCTTGTACAAGTATCAACCTTCAGATTGAACCGTTGCCAATGCTTCAATCTTCAGCTGTTCGAACTCCACAATTCTGATGCATGTCTTCTTGGACCTGATCGTAGTGTCTTGTTGACTGGTAGAGACAACACTACGATCTTGAAGAGTGTTGATTTGATCTTCAATGTAGAACACCTCTTCATTCTCTTGTGCAGTGCTTCAACACTTCTATTTGCCTCAAAAGCTCTCAGATATTGATGGCTTGACTTCTTTGTTCTGGCCCTTTCTGAATAGCAAGACACTTCAGATTTGTGGCATGTCCAGCTCGCTTTCTCCCTGTGATCTCCTATTCACTTATCATCAATGGACTGACCCAATGCTTAATCACTTTAGCCTTGCTCTTCAGAAGCTGTCCAGTATCAATGTATGCACTTCATCAGTTTTTTTTTTGTTTGGAAAACACTACGATCCTGGTTGCTTCCAAGATTGTCGTCTTTTGTCTATTTGATGACATCGCATCGACTTGCACTTTTCTTAGTCGATTCATCAAGTCTTCTTCTGATCTCCTTATGGAAGACTTCATCCTTAATGGCTTCACAACTCAATCTGGATACTGATTGGGTTGGTGCTTAGATCTTTTGTTAGTTTGCATGCCATTCGTTGAGTGCTCTCTGGTTTCCTTTAGATGGGATGTATCTTTGCAATTACCAACCAGATGCTTCATTCCTTTGGATATTCTAGAGTGCTTTCATTTGTTGAGAATCGTGTTGCTTCATTCTATTACGCCTTGCATCAGAGCACATCTGTTGAAGTCTCGCCTATACTCTACGATTCAGCTTTGGCTGTGTAGACACTACAACTTCGAGATAAGATCTTGACACTCAATGATTTCTGCCTTGTGCTTGTTATCTTCATCTAATCTTGCTCGACTACGATCTCTGCCTCTGATATGATCAGTAGACTCTACGACTTTGATTGTAGTCTACGATTTTTAACTTGGCTTCGGCAGATGCTTGGTTGGCTCGTAGGTAGGCTGTCTCTACGATTCTGAACATGACTTCCTCAACAGACTACGACCCTGAGGAAGTTCTCCTCGACATAATATGATCCTTTCCTCGTCTCTCCTGGAAGTCTACGAACTGCGAGATCTCTTATCTTGCAGACTACGATTCTGCCTCGATAGCTCTCGAGTTTCCCTTGACTCTCCTGGCAGACTACAATTTCTGGTGCAGTGCTCGACGATCAAACAGGCCTATCTATTACATCATAAGATCAACCTAACATGCTTGATCTTTTTATATTTATAGCCTTGTACATCATTTCTTTTTAAGGACTTTAACAAAGTTGTTTTGCTTATGTAGGATCAACCTAACACATTTGATCAATTCATTCTAAGTCCTTGTACATATGTTTCTATTATCTATCAAAGGACTTTACAACTTTTCTTAATGCAAGCATACTTGCATATTCATTCATATATATATATATATATATATATATATATATATATATCATAATCAAATCATATGTAAATAGAAATATCATTCACATGCTTATTTCTGACATATTCATATTAATTCATTATTTTAATTAAGTGAATTACTCACATTATTTAGGAAATTTAATTCATAACAATTCCATCGTCAATCAAGGCATACCAATTAAATTATATTATTCCACAATATAATTTCCATCTTAATTAACTAATATTATTCGGCTAATTTCTTTTTGCCACCATTTTCCTTTTTTTCTTAACTAATTTGCTTCACTTTCTTCAATAGTTTAATCAACTATTAAATCTCATAAAAATTTAATTTCTTCACACCAAAACACATAATTCAAAATATATACATCTCATAATAAGAATTTTAATTATTAAATTCTTATTTTATTAATTTATAAAAATTCGGGTTGTCACATCCTTCCCCCCTAATAAGGATTCCGTCCTCGAAATCAACGAAACCTCCCTTATTCAGTTTTCACCAAATCTTTTTTTTCAAAATTTATCTTTGAATATCTCCAACACATTACCTTAATAGAGGTTTTATTTATTACCACTCCAACCATTCTTCCCAATAAATTCTTGTAAGTTCTATTTCATAACCTTTACTTGCACTCAATTATCACGTACTAGATTCTTAAACTCTTGGGGTATTACAATCACCCATTCTTCTAAGAATTTCGTCCTCGAAATTTTGACTTACTAATATTCGTTCATTCTATTTATCAAAAATAGATTTTATGTTAATATTTATTTATTAATTAGGTTCTACAACCCAATTATTTCTCTAAGAATCTTTCTAAGATCATAGTATTCCTCACCTCTTCCTCTTCTAAGAGTTTTAGATTTCTCTTCTTTCTAGAATTTCATTTCTTTCTTGAAATTATTATGTTTTGCATAATTTTCTCATCCTTTCCACTTTCACCTTTTAAAATAATAAGAATCTTCCACAATTGCTCAATAATTGGGAAGCGATATGAATAACAGGAATTTAAAAGATTCCAAATCATGCTGAGGGGTCACAAGAGCTTGAACTACGTCCCTAGGTTATTAAGTATCTCGACTTGAACCTTTAACAATCATAAGATTATATGGACCTTTCTTCTTGTACTCAGAGAAATTAGCCCTTCGTACAATGTTTTGTGCACAAATATTTTAACGCTTTCGCGTAATATAATCCCCTATAAAAGGGTTGTTCATCTTAGCTTCTCAACATCTGAATCTGCACCAAAATAATTTGGTTCGAAAAAATTTCAAAGAACACTTTGAATTTCATAAAATGTTGGTCTAGCTGAATCAAATAACTTAGACTTATACCAATAATTCAATTTCAATCGAAACATGTATGGCCAAATCCTGTTGGCAATTAACTATCTTTAAAATTCTGAAAATAATTTTATGATGTCATGATACCGTACCATGTTTACAACCCGTTTGAGGATTCCGTCATTTTGTGACTTTGTCATATGATCCTTAGATTACATCCAACACTAAGTAATTCTGCATTGATAACTCCATCCTTTTTATCATCTTTGCACCAGCTTACATGATGCATTAATGATATAAAATACATTATGATATTTTCAAATCATTTTCGTCTAGCCGAAACAATTAGCATAGACTATTCTTTAAACAGTTCAAAAATCTTTGAAAATTAGTTTTACTGATATCATTTCTCAACAGGTAACGATGTGTCAGTGTACCGAAGTCACACATACACATTTGTCACCATGCGTTGAGAGTAAAAATTCATTTTTAAAAGGCACATAGTGCGAATTTAGCTTGATGTCAAAAATTTTGAAGTCTAGCATAGCTAGAAGATTTGGAATACCTGTGCTTCCACCATCAACTCCACTTTCTATAATAATCCATTGCTTAATAAGTCTATCTATTCCTATCATCCTCAATACTCCATTCACACTTAATTATACCCCAGTTCATCAAACTTACTGCACATTGGAAGTTCAGGAACTTGCCACAATAATATGAGTTTAAGAACTTATCCTAGTCAGACCATAGGCGTCCATTCGCTAAGGGGTTCAAAACATACCATATTATTATGAGTCACGAACTTACCATATGCATTAGTTTTAAGAACCACACTTAATCCTAATAATTTACCGCTATCTACTAGCCCTTCACGTAACATTTTCACATGTGTCACGTTAAGCAATTTGGTTCTCGAACACCACTATGAAGTGTAATGGTTACCTTTTATTTTAATAAGATGATTAAACCTGCACGTATTCAACTACAATTCAATTACATAACATGTTGCTACGTATATGCCACGTGGTTAAATAAAAGAATATGGGAAACATAAATTTCTAACATTTTTCGGACCAAAACCTCCATAAAAAATCTACATAAAATATGCTTAAGGGTCTCAAGTCGGAAAACCTCATTTTTCATAATTATGACATCACATATTTAATTAAACTCATTTATCCATATAACATCATTTATATTAAAAATACCAAATCAGTCTCAAAAATATTTCTTTTCTGGAATTTTGTAGAATATAGTCCCACATTGAACATATATTTTCTCGGAATTTTTAAAATCTATCTACTATTTTTAAATAGTCCACAATAGCCAAATATTCTCAGATTTTTCATAAATCGAGATTAGCTCCAAATATTCTAAAATTTTCAGGGTTAACTCCTATTATATACATGTACTTCCAGTAAAACGTTCATAATTTTTGGACTTATACACAGAGAGTTATTCTGGTTTCTTTTCAAATAGTGTCCTTAGCCGTAAAATCCATAACTCTCAAACCGTATGGCCAAAAATTCTCAAATTTTTACAGGACCTTCAAATATTCTTATACTAATACTCCAAATTTTTCCAGAATTTTGAAAGTACAACACAGTAGACGAAAATGCCCCCGAGACAGACTGGTCTAAACAGTCCCAAGAAAGACATCAAATTTTTGTTTCTTGCAGCCAATTTTGCAATTTTATTCCCACTAATCTACATATGATATGACCATGATACTTGGACACAATAAACTTCATACAACAAGGTATTTTACAAAAATATAACATTCATGAAACTAGCATGCTAAGACCACAAACCAACTACATAGAAAAACATGCCAGCACTTGTTCTATACTTGGAAAAAATCTGGAAATTCCAGATTTTCTGCAGATTTTGTTATGAACATGCTTGTTTACGATTTTCAAAACTTGCTCATTATAACTCTGATTCTTACAAAATTTGGGATAGATTAAACTTCATACTACATACTATTTTATAAAATTATTACATATGCTAATCGAGTCATATAAACACGAATCCAAGGCTCTGAAAAAACCCAAAAATCACATATTATACTTTTTAACCAACTTTAACAAAAATCATGATTTTGATTCTAGCATGCATAGATTCGATTCCTACTGTCCAGATCCCATATACTAACATATATGAAAATATTACAACAAATAAACTCACTAAATTACCATGATTTGAATAAATTAGCAACTAAGAGGCATTTTCTAGCTATTTCCCTTGAAAACATATAAAGGTTCATAAGTTGCTTACTTGATGTGAATTTCTTCTTATTTAGCTTCTGAAAATCCTCCTAACTTGCTTGTTTAGACTCCCCAAAACTCCAGAAGACTACCACACTATCGATCACTCTCAATTTCTCTCCATGTTTACTCACTTTGTGGAATTTTCTTAAAAGAAATGGATGTTTGAGTGATGTGTATATATGTATAGCTTGATATAGTCTTTTGATTCCCATAACCCCCAACTCTAATTATTAGTTTCTCACAATACTTAATAATACAATAATTTAGTTAATTAATATGAAGAATGTGGGAGTTAGAGAAAATAAAAGGATTTTTGTTTTAAGGAATAAAAAAAAGTACTCCCACCTTAGCTATTATGTAATATACGAATACTCCATCCCTTGTCCCAATTCATTAGTCACAAGGGTTCCACCAGCTGCTGACTTGTTTAAATAAAACATTATAATAATCAATTAATAAATTACTTTGACCATTTTGCCCTTCGTGAGTTTAACGCGTATGTAAACTTATATCGATTCTTACTAAAGTCGACGTTCTGGATGTCATGGGACTATCCGTTTAGTCAAATTCACCTCTGAAATTCGTTGTTAACTTTTTCCTTGAAAAAGTCAAATGGTTGACTTTGACCAAAAAGTCAACTGTGACACTTTTCCGTGATTACAGTTTATCCTGACTAATTTCGACGTTCTGAACTCGAATACACAGTCCGCGTCTCTAAATTCCACTCCGAACTCCAGCTCATGATTTAATACCATCCCATGTAATAAATAGAATAATTCCCTACTTAATCAATTTAAATAGTTAAATAAAACAAAAACAACCATTTAAGTACATCTCATCACATATCTCGAAATAACACACATATGTACAACACATATACATCTAATAAATGAAATCACCCAAAAGTTTCATATAAGTTCGTTTATTGATAATTATTAAATTACATAGAAAATCTCAGATATTACATTCACCCTCTCTTATAAGGATTCCGTCCCCGAAATCATTACACATTAAACAAAAAGATTAGGGTAATTTTTCATCATTTTTTCCTCGAGTTCCCACGTAGCCTCATCGGCATTGTGGTTCCTCCATACTACCTTAACAGAAGGTACTATCTTATTTCTTAACACTTGTTCTTTTCTATCGATTATCTCCACTGGAACCTCTTCATAGGTTAAGTCCTTTTCAAACTGAATAGGTTCATACTCTATGACATGATTGTAATCCTGCTTATAGGGTCGTAGGACTGAAACGTGGAACACGTTGTGTATATGTTCGAACTCCGGAGGTAAAGCTATTTCATAAGCTACCTCACCCACTCGCCTCAACACTTCGAAGGGTCCTATGAATCTGGGACTAAGTTTTCCCATCTTCCTAAATCTCATTTTCCCTTTCCAAGGCAACACTTTCAAAAACACAAAAGTGCCGACGTCGAAGTCTCGTTGTTGCCGATGTTGATCTGCATATTTTTTTTCTGTAGATCCTGAGCCGTCACTAGCCTCACTCGTATTGTTTTGATCATATCTGTAGTTTGTTGCACCAATTCTGGCCCTAGCAATTATCGTTCTCCCACTTCATCCCAGCACAATAGCGTTCTGCATTTCCTTCTATATAAAGCTTCATAAGTTGGCATACCGATGCTCGCGTGATAACTGTTGTTGTACATAAATTCCATCAACGGTAGGTGGTCATCCCAGCTCCCTTTGAAATCTATAACACATGCTCTTAGCATATCCTCTAACGTTTGAATAGTTCTCTAACTCTGCCCATTTGTTTGAGGATGATACGCCGTGCTTAACCTCAATTGCGTTCCCAAGTGTTCTTGAAAACTTCTCCAAAAATTTGCTGTGAACTGTGGATCGCGATCTGACATAATTGATACAGGTACCTCGTGCCTAGAAACAATCTCTTTGATGTAAAGTTTTGCCAACTGATCCAAGGTATATCTGATCTTGATTGGCAAGAAATGCGCTGCCTTGGTCAATCGATCAACGATCACCCATACTGCATCGTAACCCTTCTGCGTAGTTGGAAGTCCTACCACGAAGTCCATCATGATATGCTCCCATTCCATTCCGGAATGTCTAAAGGTTGAAGTAACCCGCTCGGTTTCTGATGTTCCGCCTTAACTCCCTGGCATGTTAAACACTTGCTGACGCACTCTGCGACTTCTCTCTTCATATTGGGCCACCAATAATGTTTGCGAAGATCCTGATACATCTTTGTGCTTCCCGGGTAGATTGAGTAACTTGAGCTATGAGCTTCTTGCAAGATTTCTTCCTTTAATTCAGACACTGTTGGCACCCAAATTCTCTTCTCAAATCTTAATAGTCCATTACCACCCATACTGAATTTATGCTCTTCTCCATCTGAAATTCTTTTCCTCACCTTCACACATTCCTCATCGCTGCCTTGTGCTTCCTTGATTTTGTCCAATAAAGTCGGATGAGCCTCCATTGCGAACAATTTCCCCTATGGCTCCCTTAGACTTTTTATCTCAAGTTCCAATCCAGCCATCTCCTTAATTAACTCCTCTTGAGCTGTTAACATTGCCAACCTACCACTACCTTTTCTGCTTAGCGCATCCGCTACCACGTTTGCTTTTCCCAGATGATATAAGATATCACAATCGTAATCCTTTATAAGCTCCAACCATCTTCTATGTCTCATATTCAACTCCTTCTGCGTGAAGATATACTTCATACTTTTATGGTTCGTGTATATTTCACACCTTACACCATATAAACAGTGCCTCCATATCTTTAGGGCAAATACTACCGCCGCCAATTCCAGGTCATGGGTAGGATATCCCTTCTCGTAATCCTTCAATTGACGCGATGCGTACGCAATAACTTTACCATGTTGAATAAGTGCACAACCAAGTCCTTTGTGTGACGCATCACTGAAAATCACGAAGTCAGCTGTATCGTAAGGTAAAGACAGCACTGGTGCTTCACTCAGTCTTTTCTTGAGTTCCTTAAAACTCTTTTCACACTTCTCCGTCCATTCAACTTTTACCGACTTCTTTGTTAAATTCGTCAATGTTCCCGTTATCTTTGAAAAATCTTGGATAAACTGTCTGTAATAGCCTGCCAGTCCTAAGAAACTTCTTACTTCGGTCGGTGACTTTAGTTGTTCCCAATTTTGAACCGCTTCCACCTTCGCTGGATCCACGAAAATTCCGTCCTTGTCGATCATGTGACCCAGAAATTGAACTTTCTCCAACCAGAACTCACACTTCGAGAATTTTGCGTATAACTTATCCTTCCTCAACGCCCCCAACACTAACGTTAAGTGTTCAACATGATCTTCCTTAGTCTTGGAATAGATCAGGATATCATCTATGAGCACAACTACGAATTTATCTAAGTATTGCTTGAATACCCGATTCATCATGTTCATAAATGCTGCTGGCACATTTGTTAACCCGGACGACATCACCAGGAACTCGTAGTGACCGTAACGAGTCCTGAACGTTATCTTAGGTACATCCTCCTTCCTCACCTTTAACTGGTGATATCCCGTCCTTAAGTTGATCTTGGAAAAATATTTCTCTCCCTTCAGCTGATCGAACAGATCATCTATCCTAGGTAACAGGTACTTGTTCTTAATCGTCACCTTGTTCAACTCTCAATAGTCGATACATAGTCTCATCAATCCACCCTTCTTTTTCACAAATAAAACTGGTGCTCCCCAAGGAGACATACTCGGTTGAATATACTTCCTATCCAATAACTCCTACAATTATACCATCAACTCCTTCATTTCTGTCGGTGCCATTCTATAAGTGGCTTTCGAAATCGGTGCCATTCACGGTACTTAATCTATAACGAATTCGACCTCCCGATCCGACGGAAGTCCTGGCAATTCCTCAAGAAATACATCCAGAAATTCGTTCACTACTGGTATCTGTCCCATCTCTATCCACGCTTTTCGTGTATTGATGATATGGGCCAAATATCCTACACATCCCTTTCTTAGTAACTTCCTCGCTTGCATCATTGTCAGACAACTTGAGTGTCTCGGTAACCTACTTCCATAGAACGCTACCTTAGACTGATCTGGAGTCCTAAGGTTTATACACTTCTTCTAGCAATCTATCATCGCTCCATGGTTAAATAACCAATCCATTCCTAGAATTATATCAAATTCTCCTAATTGAATTAGAATTAAATCCACATGTAACTTATATCCCCTAATTTCTACAACACAATTTCTATAGACATGGCTAACGAGAATTATTTCATTATTAGCAACTTCTATGTTCATAGGATATTCTAATTCTTCCCGGGGTAAGTTTAATCATTGGGAGAATTCATGCGATATGAAGGAACAAGTAGCATCTGAATCAAATAATATGTAAGCAAATATATCATTGATCAGAATGATACCTGAAACCACATCCCTGGATGCGACCACATTCTGAACCGTCATGTTGAAAGTCCTAGCTGTGGGTCGATTCTGAGTTGGTGGTCCACTAATCGTGAGATTTCCACCGCTTGGTCCCCTTCCTCCATTTCCTTCTACAGAGTTCTTCTTTGGGCAATTCTTTGCCTGTTGATCCAATGCTCCGCAGTTGAAGCATCCATTTCTCTTTTGTGCAGAGCAATTGGGAGAGATGTGCCTCTCCTGCCCGCAGTTGAAACATACATTCTTCCCTTTTAGACATGCCTAGAGTGATTCCTCCTACACTCCTTGCATTCCTCAGTTCTCTTCTTTACTTCTCCTGGTTTTCCCCTAGAGTTTCCTGAATTGAAATTGTTGCTGCTACTGTTGTTATTGTTCCACTTCCTCTTGTTTACACCACTACTGTTGTTACCTTACCCATTATTCCCTCCTTCATTCTTCTTCTTTTTCTCCTTGTTAAATTTCATCAGGGCCGCACTTCCGCCCTCAGCGATTATAGCTTTCTCCAGGAGAGTCGCGAAGCTATAAATGCAAGAGCACCGAGAGTCTCATATATAGCCATGGTTTGAGACCTGCTCAAACCTCCTCTTTTCTCTCCTCGATTAATCGACTTTGGTGAGGCGCAAACCTCGTCAGCTCGTTGAATTTTGCGGCATATTGAGGTACCATCATGTTTTCATGCTTCAGCTCTAGGAATCGCATCTCCATGAGACTCTGCATACTACCCGAAAAATAATTCTCGAAAAAGATTTTCTTAAACCCTTCCTAAGGTATCACACCTTCTCCAGCCATGGTCTGGTTTGCCTCCCACCAGAAGTTGGTTTCACCCTTTAGCATGTAAGTGGCGAGGATTGTTTTTTGATCATCACCTACTCGGGCGATAGCGAATGCCTTCTCGATTTCCTTGATCCAAGTTGGAGCTTTGATGGGTTCAGTGGTTCCTTTGAACTCAGGTAGTCCCGCACTCTTGAAGTCCTTAAACTGTGCCACTTGGGCCACTTGAGGGTTATTGGCATTCAGGGTTTGATTCTGAAGTTCCCCCACTAACATGTCTACAAACTGCTACATAGGGTTCAGTGGATCCCCAACATTACCGCCTGACCCCTCGGGTGTTTGACGACGTCTTCCTCTAGCCATCTATTTGTTTAAAATGAACTTAATGTTATTATCTTATCACTTACTCTATAGAATATATCATTCATAAGAAGAGAACTTAATCATCACATCACATACTTAAATAAAATCATATTTATTTATAAACATAACACCCAATGTATTTCATCGTCTTATGGCATTAAGCCATTTGCATCACTTTAAACCAACATACTTGGTAAAAATCGAAACCAAAATTTTTATTCATAGATAAGTGTTCTATACGCTAGTAATAAAAGTTCATCATAATAAACTAAAAGCCTCGCCTAATGGCGTCTTCATGCTCCTCATCCGCTATCTCCAATTACCAAATTTCTACTTATAACATCGTCTGAGACCGGTGCTCCTCACTTGGAAAGTGATGCACCCTATCTTTGGAACCTTCCATGTGCTGACTTAAATGCGTACTTCATCTTGTCTATCTTAACCTTCTTATCATTCACCCCTCCTTCTAACTCGCCAGTTAGCTTCTCAGCCCGAACACGGTCTCTCCTCTCATCTCCCCAGAATGTAGTAATAATCTGCTTGTCAGTTTGGAGACTCTGAATCCTCGACTCTAACCCATTAATGGTATGCCCCAAGTGGGTCCTAATAGCTTATTTCTAATCCTCCAAATTTATCCGCCTTTTTTAGTCGATGCCCATTTGCTTGTCGGCCGGATCCCGTCCTAATTATTAGGTGGTGCACCAATGCCTCAAGCAATGTTGCAGCTTGCTGCTTCCCCTGATACAGCTCCTCCAACTCATGGACCTTGTCGTCCAACTCTGTAATCCTATCCATCAACTCATCTAACAAAGCATCTTCAGGTGCTTCTTTCGAGTACTCCTCGGGCTCCCCTCCCTCTTTAGGATACTCCTTTGGAGTGCAGGTCATTTCTTTGCCTCATTTATAGGCTCGTGCATACTGTTGTCACCAATCGCTCACTCTGGCAACGTGGATATCTCTAACCTCCTCTTCTCCTGACATCCTTCAAACAAGACAAAATAACTCTGTTAGTATTTTAAAATAGATGTTTTTGTTTTTAGAAAAAAAATTAAAATAAATTTGACACAACCCCTAGAACTCTACATGAGTTCATCTCCTTATTTCCTCCACTAACTTCCCTAAGTTTATAGTCTAAGGTTCCCCACCTAAGGTTTATAACCTATTGCTTTGATACCAACCTGTGACGCCCCTAAATCCGTGTAACATCGATTATAAGACATGGTGTTCACGATACACATACATAACCATCTAATTACATAAAGTCCAGAAATACTAGATATTATTATTATTATTATTATTATTTTTGGAGTTTATGTAGTTAGATGGTTATGTATGTGTATCGTGAGCACCATGTCCTGTAATCGATGTTACACGGATTTGGGGGCGTCACATGAATTGTACGAAAACTATTTACCCAAAGATTCATTTATGATTAATGTTGAAATCTATATTATCTGAAAAGCCGTTGATCGCTAAGGAGACTTATCTTTATTGTAGAATAAATATTATTTATTTAAATAAAATATTAGTTTAATTTATTTATTTAAATAAGATTAGAATTGTTCTAATTGATTTATTCACAACTGGTTTAATATGGAGAACCTAAATGGTCACACTATTAAAGGAAGTAAAATTATTTAAGAAGTTAATGACATAATCGTAATAATATGTTATGTGTATTTAATTTACTCTATGGTGATAGAATAAATTAAATAGCTTAATATTTATTATTTATTATTTTGAAAATATTAAATTTAAATTAATAAGAGGAGTCTTATTAATATTATTACAATTATTATTATTTTTAATTTCTAAAGGAGTTTGAGAATTAATTTAATATAATTACTTTCATTTATTCCTAATAAGATTAGGAGGCAAATTAATTAAAAGAGTTTAATTAATTATCCCAAATAAGATTAGGGAGCTTAATTAATTAAAGGATTTTAATTAATTAAATATAACCCTATTTTTAATTAGATTAGAAGGGTTGGCTAATATCTATATAAGAGGAGTCTTATGCCAGATATTAGTAGACGCAATTCTAATTGTTGGAGAGTACTCATTTTTCTACGGAGATAGGAAAAACTAGGGTTTAGCCAAACACCATTCTTCTTGAGTTTTTGTTATTCCTTGGTATTGTCTTCTGAAGATCATCGTGAAATCTTAACACAAGTACCGGAAGAAGTGCATCTGCCGAAGGCAGTGGATACAGAAAAGTTTTATCACTCGATAGATCACATTTTTAATAGTAATGTGATATCTTTCACTAATTATGACATACTAGCGGAAGGGACTGTTCATTGCAACTTATTGCACATTATAGACACTCAAAATTTTACATGCCTGCTACTAACCATGCAGGAGGGTAAAAGCCTCGTCATTGTGTGTCTCTCGTCAACGGCTTTTCAAAAAGGTACAACACGCCTCCATCGGATGCCCGGATTGAATGTTATGAAGGTTCGAACAGATAGTGCGTCGCCCGAATGAACGTACTTCGAGACGATGGGACCTACAAAGCTTGGAACAACCCGGGCAGCTGCAGGTAGACCCGCAGCTGCCGCGGGTTCACCCGCGGCCATTTGGTCTATATATATAAGCCTCCATCAGCACATTTGAAAAAAAGAAGAAAAAAGAGAAAACTCTGTCCATTTCAGCCTTTAACCTCTTCTATAGTGCTCCAAACTTTGTGATTCTTCTTTCTAAACACTTGTAAGCTCGTGTTCTATAACATATTGAAATTTAATCGGTGGAAACCGAGTTTTGAAGCCCCAAAAGCTATCTGAAGTCTTCTTGGTAGCCCACTATAAGATTTTTCAGATTTTTAAGCTTTCTACTGCTTTAATATATATATATATATATATATATATATATATATATATATGCAAAGGGTCAAAAATTCCCCTGATGTTTACCCCGATGTCCAACTTGCACCCTAAACTAATTTTTTTTTTCCAAAAATAATGTTAAGGGTAGTTTAGGATGCAAGTGGGACATCGAGGTAAACATCAAGGACATTTTTGACCCTTTACATTTCCAACCAATTTGGCCCGGAGTCCACTTCGTGGCCTTTTAATGCTTTTATACATACATATATATATATATATAGATAAATCTAGTCCATGAGCTGGAATATTAAATATCTACATTACGAAGCAGTTAAAGCAGATATATATAAAAGCAGTATATATATATAATTACTACTTTTATATATATCTGCTTTAACTTCTTCGCAATGTAGATATTTATAATTCCAGCTCGTGGACTAGATTTATCTAAATCTAGCTATCTGTAGCTTTTAACCAGTTCAAAAGTGACTAAACTGGAACTGTTAAAGCTAGAATGGTTTAGATTTATTTAAATCTAGTTTTTTTTCTAGCTTTTGTACATATTAATCTATCATGTGAGCCTAGGAGCAATGAGGTCAGATTCAGTCTGTGAATCTAGATTCGGTTCCCACGATGGACACTTTTTAGTTGTAGTCAGCTTGTAAATTATCTACGATGTTTGGACATCCTTGGATAGATCTCATGTCCATAAGGAGTTCGGCACTGCTATGTATCTTATTTTCTCGAAGATGCTTCGCATCTCGAAAATAAAATCAATCAAGCCGAATACGGAATAAAATGGATGTATCGAAGGCCTTAATTACTATTGAGCATAAGGGTTTGAAAACCTATTTTCCAAGACATCACTGCTATATCTTGCCTAAAACTGAACTTTTATACAGGTCAAACCCTTTGTATATAGGTGCAAACGAGGCATAGCACTACTTCTAGATAATTGCACATAGGCCCTATAACACACACATGCAGATAATTAAAGAAATTGAAACACACACATACATGTAACTGTGTTTTCACGGAAGTCAGGGGGTGCCTAACACCTTCCCCCTGCTTAATAAAGCCCCTGAACTCAATGAATCTCGGTTTTCAAGGTCTGTTAAATAGTGTCCAACCATTAGGCCTTTGTGTAAACCATTTCAAAATTGGTTGAGTTGGTACAACCGTTTCAAAACTACCAACTGGCGACTCTAATTTTTAAATCTTCGACATTCACATGCCAGACCTTTTCAAACTCGCCTTTTAAACAAAACTCAACCAAATGGGAACACAAAAGGGCAAGAACAGAAAGGGGTACAATTTTCTCGACGTCGATAGGTGGCGAGTCTGTTGGGGACAACAGAGGGCTTAAGTCACTGTTCAACCTTTTCAAAAACCCTTTTTTATCTACTTCTGTGAATGCTGCATTTACATTGAATGGATGTATACTAATGCTTTATGTACTGTACTTTAGTGCTTCGCACCATATCTACCTGTGATATTAGTGCTTCGCACATGTCATCATTTCCATATGGTGAGACACGATGTATGTGAATGTATGTTGTGTGATTCCTCCACCAGGAGGCAAACCCGACAGTGTTTGATTATTGGACTCAAGGGAGACTAATCCCGTGAGGCTTAGGAAAGGCACCACCCATATTTGCTCTAATTGAAAGATTGGATTAACTTCCTATCCAATAAATTGCGATGATATGGGGACCTTCATGACAAAAAGCCGCGAGAGTAGCCTAAGATAAGTCAGCCTCTGATAAACCAAATGCAAAGGAAAGTCTCTTCATGCCTTCCCCTTTCAATTACATGTAAATTCAATTCCATGTACATTCAATGTAAATCTAAATGTAATGGAAAATATAAAGGAAGATGTAAATACGCATTCCTTTCCCTATCAAGACCTGTCATATTATCCTGTCATCAAAACAATTGACATTTGTTTTGCAGGAGAACATTAAAACACTCCTAAAATAGACATATTGCGTATCATGCAACCTCTTCATGTTTATCCAGACTAAACTACATAGTCTTTTTGTAGGGAAACAATTGGTCCCATTATCTGTTCAAAGTCCAAAAAGGCACTAAGCCCACCTTCAAACATGGCTACAAATGCTTAGCCTGATCCTACTCCTGTTTCCCGAGAGGATTTCAAAGGATTAAGGAATCAGATAAAAAAATTGGCTATCCTTCTAAAAGAACTAAACAAGCAAACTCAGTGTGCACAAATACCCATTCAAACAGAATCCTCTGCAGAGGGAGGAATCCAGGGTACTGACAAAGAAGTCCAGATACCTGAGTCCAGACTGAGATATCCAAAAAAACCCCTGAAATCAAGCATTAAAGAAGATCAAGACACCGGTGATATTCAGAAGAAAGTCCAACAAATGGAAGAGACCATCCAGTCAATCAAAGAGACTGGAACGCACAGAAGTGTGACTTACTCGGACCTTTGCATCTTCCCCGAGGTTCATTATCTGGACAAATTCAAGACTCCCGGTATTGAGAAATATGACGAATTGGGAGATCCTTACACTAACTTAAAAGTGTTCATTGGAGAATTCGAATCCTACGCCGAGAATGAAATACTGAGAATGCAGTTATTTTGAAAGAGTCTAACTAGAGAAGTGTTGGCTCATTTTTAGTCTAAATAAAAGGACTCTAACTCATGCAAGTATACCTGGGTCAACAAAGTACAGAGTGAGAACAATATCGATCCACGGAGAAAGGTTTTAAATATAAATTATCATACACCAATTGTATCACTATTTTCATATGCTTAAACGAATACTCTCAATTTTAAATTAATCTAAACTCAAATAATCAATAAAATAATAATACTATAATAATGAATCAAATTTGGAAAGAATGGGATTCTAACTTAATTTCATAATTCATCTAAATATTACCATCATGCAAGATTATACATTTATCATGGAAAATTAGCCAAGAGCACAAAAGTGGACATAACCATTTTTCAATGAATTATGGCCTATTTACATAACCTCCACATGTAATAGAAATCATGTAATCGACAATATTACCAAAATCACTATATTTCTATGTGAAATTGTAGCAATAGTGAATTCAAGCACAGACTCTTATATTACTACACACGGTGAAACAATATATTTCTATCTGATTCACGAAGTATAAAGCTAAACATCTCAGCCTCATAAACACATGCTATTATGATTATAACCATACTCATATTTCATTTTTCAATTCCATATAAGTATATAAGGTGAAGGGTGATCACACATTCAATCAATGCACTCAATCATAATAGAGAATCCGATGATAAGCATACAATCAAACAATCAGGCAAAAATTTATAGACTACATATCAAAATCTGTTAGAATCCCATAATGGAGTTTAGTTCATTTCTGAACCGAAAACCATTATGGGATTGTAACAACACATGAAAATTTAATAGCATAATTGAGAGAGAAGAGAGAATTGATTAAACCCAATTGCAGAATTTGTTCCAAAGTGCTGTTCCAAATCACCACTAATCTCCAAAAAAAAAATGATTAATTGTTCAATAACTAATTACAAGAGAAGATATAGAATAATCTCAAGTTTTCTCCAAAAATCTCTAGCACTAGTTCAAAAGCTAAGAAACCTAATTACTTAGATGAAAAACTGATAAAAACCAATTACTCCACGTCTGGTGCCAACCAGAATAGTTTTAGATAAGACCCAGCGCTCAAATTTCAAATTTAAAAATTAAGTCAACAAACAACATCAGATAACTCGCGTGGCCGCACATGATCTCAGTACAAAATGGGCACGGACGCGCGATGTGAATGTCTGTCGAGTCTCTAGAGCGGGTGCGCGATGTGCCTTCTTGTTTTAGGCACGGCCGTGCGTATTTGGGATGTTAGGTTCTGCGAGGCGGATAATACGAGCAAGCGAGAATGAACTTATCTAGCGGTGCAGCGACCAAGCCTTTGCTTCTTTTCTACCTGCTTGCACTCGATGTTCTCTCTCGCTTGTTGTTCTATTATTTGTCCTTCATCTTGCCTTTCTGCATAACGCTCATCCACTGCTTTAATTCATCATCTATCCATGTCCATCATGCGTAATCCTTGTCAGCTCGTGTCACAATGCCAATCCACGTCTTTCTTTTCTTTAGGAGTTCAACTACAAAATTTGCTAAACAAACATAAAATGCATAAAAACATACTAAAATCTACTTGAGATGAGCATAATTCTCGTGAATTGATATCCAATAAGTATGTAATAAACCTACTTATCAAATACCCCCAAACTTGAACCATGGCTTACCCTCAAGCAATGCATACGACATTAAACAATGAAATCCAACTACATGATATGCAACTAAATTACGATGAAAATGCGTCCCAAGTCTTTCCAGCTAAGTTAAAATTCTAATCCAATGTGCCTCAGCGAATTATATCGATTCAAGAATAAAATGTCAAACTAAATTATAAACATAATATCATACAATCAAATAACCCATGTTTGCTATAAAGATGATGTGTGTGTGTGTTGTGTTCACCAAAAACTTGACTAAGGCAAATAATACACATGTTAAACTGCTCAAAACAGAAAATTGCAGTCTAAATCAAGATCCATGTATACTAATGCAACAAAAACTAATCTAACACATCATTACAAACTAAGGTTCAATAATGGGTTTAAAATGCTTTATTTTTACTCACAAGGGCGATTTTCGCTCTTTCCCGCGGTGTTTATTGTTTTTTTTTAATCACATGGCTGTGCAATGCCTCATTCCATTAGGTTAACAGTGTTACCCCTTAGCGAGCTTTCAACCAATGACTCCCAGACCATAAAAGACCTTAGGGCGCTAGGTGTAAAGACAATCCCCTCGGGCGTACTTGCTCAAGTAACAAAGGCCCCAAAACAAGACTAGCCACAATAGTTTTATTTATTTATTTATACAATAAGAATACCCATGTGTACCCAAAGCTTGATTATCAATGTTTTCATAGCCTAAGTTTATTATCCACATAATTCTATTTTTAAAAACCAAATTTCCTATTAAGCAATAAAAACACATAACTCTTATACCTACAATCATTTATAAACATATAAGTGCAAACCGAAAGCATCTAAACAACATCCATGGATTACATCATGTAAAACATTATATCTAAGCTCATGTTATCTATTAAATTCAACAATCCTTCAAAATTCAGTTTTGTCATTGGCTAGACTCAAACTTCACAAAGCTAGAAATTTGGGACATGCAACTAAACATATAATAACGACTAAAAATAGAATTTTTTTTTGCAATTATTAAATAACACATAAACATGCAAACATATGCAAATTAACTACATGCAATTACCCTCCTACTCAATACCCCAAAACTGAATATATTCATTGTCCCAATGAATGAAGGTATAGGTTTAGAAGAACTCCCCTAATGATCAGCTGCACCACCCTCTCTATTTGGTGAATCTGACGGTGGAAATGGCACGGTTGTCCCAAATTATGGCCACTCGAGCATAGTACCCTGCTACGCAAACGCTTCTGCTAGAGTCTTCGTCAAACTATTAGCAAATGATGCAAAGTTATCATACATAGCGTCAACCTTCCTCTCCAACCTTTGGAGATGTCGATCGTCAGTAGTAGCAGTGGCTTGAGTTGACGTGCCTGCTTCATTTTTCTCTGATGGTTGCTGTGATGGCGCAGATGATGCGGGACGGAGGATGAAACCCTTACCCCTTGGGTGTGGGGTACCTCCTGCCCAATCTTCGAATTTTGCTATCGTGGCGTGGGTGATATCCTGACTTGGGAATTACAGCTGCTCCTCAGACCACCTAACTCCTGCTCTAGCATACAAATGAGCCACAATTGAGGCATGTGGTATATTTCCCATAGTGTTCCCTTGCATATAACGTAACATGTTCTGATTAATGAGATGACCAATATCAATGTATTTACCTTTAATAATTCCCCAAAGAATGATTGCTCTCTCAGTTGTAATCTCATGTTGATGGGATAATGACATGAGTTTTGCACAAATAAAGAGATTCCAAGCCTTGGCATAACGGTTGAGAGTTGAAGCTGGGATGGTCTTAGGATGATTAGTGTCAGGCGTGCAAGTCCATTGTGTACCTGATATACACAAATCAGTGATAACCTCATCTAAGTCTGTCTCTAGTCGTTCCGCCTCAACCCAATTTATACGTCCAGTTGGAGGGTCAGGTAAATTGAAGATGCCACGAATTTCCCTAGGTCGATAGTCCACTTGAGCCCCTCAGACGAAAGAAAATCCATTCATTGTCTCCTTTGCATTTGCATAAAACTCCCTTACAATGGCCATATGTGCAGCCATTGGTGTAGAGCAAACTCCATGCCAACATTTTTCCTTGATCATCTGCAACAATTTCCCATCTTGTGCCTTTTGCTTAAAGCCTCTTTCTTGAATAAAAGATTTCGCTGCAATACGGTAATATTCTATCTGTGCATCCAGGCTGACAAATTTGGAGAAATCCAAATTATCACCACTTTGGCTACTGTTAGAGGATGACTCGAGAGTGCGAGAGCGAGCACGTTTTGGTCCCATTTGTGTTGTTGAAGAAGAAGAAAAACCTAATTGACAGAATCGTGGGTGTAAAATCTGATGAACAGAGAACCCCCAATCTTGTTTTTCACACACCCACCGAAAAACCCTAGCTTTATTAGTGAAGATTTTAAACATGGGTAGGAAACAGATTCGATATACGCGTAGTCGGATGAGACGTTACATCTTTTGAATTGAAATAGTTTGGGAAGGAAGAGTCGTGCATGTTGTGGAGAGGAATGAGATACGCAGTTTGCTCTTTCAAAATGATATGAGAGATAGGGCAAGTCACGTCTTTAAAATCTTAAAATTTTTAAAAACTTGGGTCTCAGTAGCGCTACGTGTTTTTGAATGGGAACATGGCGGCGGACGTATGATTACCTCTTCAAGCATAGAGTTGTAAGCGCATGCGTAGCGGTTTTGTATAGCTATCATGGCGCTACTACATAGCGCCTGCGCATTCTGTAATTTCAATCTGCATCTCAAATTTACCAAAACAGTAATGAATCCACTCCAATACACCTGCACAAACACAATTATCATAATGAGATATCAAACTTCCAAAATCAAAACCTATACTAATAACTATGCATACATAACTAGTCTAACACAATACTTTCTTTGCTACTTTTACGTCTCATCATACGCTCATTCAGCTTCCATAAAACTAATTTCACCCTAGTTATGCTATAAAGACTAACAGGAAAATGAAAACTAAATATAAATAAAATAGAATTAAACAAGAGGTAAGGATAGAAATAATGCGGTGCCTCCCATCAAGCGCTAAGTTACAGTCAATTAGCTTGACTATCTCTAATTCCATCACGTTGAAGAAAGAATGGAGGTGACTTTCTGCCTGTCCACCTCTCCACCAAAATAATTCTTTAGCCGCTGTCCATTTACCTTGAACGGCTTGTCTGGGAATTTGTTGAACACTTGTACTGCACCATGTGGAAAAACTGTATTCACTGTAAATGGCCCGGACCACCTTTATTTGAGCTTTCCAGGGAAGAGTTTAAGTCGTGAGTTAAACAACAAAACTCTTTCTCCTTGCTCAAATACTCTCTCTATAATATTGCGATCATGCCATTTCTTCACCTTTTCCTTATACAGCTTGGAGTTTTCATACGCCTGTAATCTGAATTCATCTAACTCATTGAGTTGAAGTAGGCGTTTTTCACTGGCAACCTTCAAATCAAAATTGAGCTTTCTAATTGCACAATATGCCTTATTCTCAAGCTTCATAGGAAGGTGACAAGCTTTCCCATAAACCAACTGAAAAGGTGACATGCCCAGCGGAGTCTTATAAGCAGTCCTATGTGCCCATACAACATCATCAAGCTTTAATGACCAAAAACTTGTTGCCACTTTTTTAGTTCTCACAAAAGAGCTCTAACACATGCAAGTATACATGCGTCAACAAGTAATACAGAGTAAGTCGAGTATCGATCCACATGGAAAGTTGTCTAATTTAAACAACTATACATCAATTAAATCACTATATTTTATATGCCTAAACTAATGAATAAAATTGTGAATTACTCTAAGTGCAAATAACGAGAATAATAAGGTAATAAATCAAATATCAAAATAATGGGATCCTAACTTGATTTAATATTTCATCAAATTATCACCATCATGCAAGATTGTTTACATATCACAGAAAAGTAGCCAAGAGCACTAATATAGACATAGCCATTTTTCAATGTACTATGACCCACTTACATAGTATCCACATTCGATGGACACCATATAATCATCAATATAATCAAAATCACTATATGTCTATGTGAAATTGCAACCATATTGAATTTAACAACAAGCCCTTATACAAACTCATACGGTGAAAAAGTATATGTCTATCTGGTTCACGAAATACAATGCTATACAAAACAGCCCTATATACGCATGCTATCATGATTACAATCCATACTCGCATGTTATTTTTCAACTCCATACAAGTACTAAAAACTAATGGTGATCAAGCATTCATGCATGCAAACAACCATGATAGAAATTCCTTACGATATTTAAAATAGTCCAGCACTCAAGCAATCAACTAAACTACATATTAAAATCCGTTAGAATCCCATAATGGAGTTTAGTTCATGACTGAACCAAATGCCCTTATGGGATCAACACTACATATGGATAATAAAAAAGCAATTGAAAGACAGAAGAAAGAATCGATCAAACCCAATTGCTTATTACAAACCCAACATAACGTGCAAGTCCTCAATAATATCCAGCAAAACTAATGTAAAGCATCCATAATTACTGAAATCTAAAGAAGGAGTAGAAAATATGAAATCTATGATTGATTTCACGTTGGAATCCTCTCCAAGTGTAAACCCTAGTTATGAAATATGAAAAACACATAAAACTACTGAATGATCCGTCTGACACAAGTCAGAATTGTTTTTAAATCGATCACAACCCTTAAAATTAAAAATAAAATAAATCAGCTCATCAGTATCAGTCATCGCGCGCGGCCGCGCGCCCTTCCTTCGTAATCCTCGCTCGGGCGCATGTCTGCAGAATCTGTGCTCGCGCGAGTGTCCTCAAGCCTAATCTGCCGCACGGTCGCGCGACTTTTGCAGTGTGCACTCTGGCTTTGCTGATGCTACTGCTTTTGTCATGCTGCTCATTCTTCTTTGTCATCCATGTTTAGTCTCCTTGCTCCACTTGATCCTCACACCATGCATCCATAGCCTCATGCCATATAATATAACCAAATTAGGCCATTTCCTGCACTTTTACACAAAAAGAGTTCTCAGTACATGCAATGCAAAATAACATGAAATGCAACTAAAAACACATTAAAATTTACTTGAGATGGGCACAGTTCGCGTAAATTGTTATCCAATAAGTAGGTATAAAACCCACTTATCAAAAGGTGACATGCCCAGCGGAGTCTTATAAGCAGTCCTATATGCCCATACAATATCATCAAGATTTAATGACCAATCCTTTCTTGTGGGGTTCACAACTTTCTCCAAAATTCTCTTTACTTCACGATTTGAAACCTCTACTTGGCCATTAGTTTGAGGATGATAAGTTGTAGCAATGCGATGATGTACCCCATACTTAGCCAACAACGCTGTGAACTGCCTATTACAAAAATAACTGCCTTTGCCCTTAGAGTCCCAAACCTTGTAAAAATACTCCTGTGTAGAAATCTTAGGACCACTTTGGCATCATTCGTTGGAAGAGCTGCCACTTCCAGCCACTTTGACACATAATTAACTGCTAACAAGATGTATAGATTTCCACATGACGAAATGAAAGTACCCATGAAATATATCCCCCAAACATCAAAATTTTCCACCTCGAGGATCGTGTTCAATGGAATCTGATTTCTTTTCGAAATATTCCCAACTCTTTGACATCTATCACATCTCTAGACAAAACTATAAGAATCCTTGAAAATCGTCGGCCTGTAGAATCCTGATTGTAACACTCTAGCCGCTGTTCGCTCTCCCCCGTAGTGACCAGCATATAATGAAGCATGGCAATCCTGTAAAATCCCCTCAGTCTCACTAAATGGGATACATCTCTTTATCATTTGATCAACACATTGTTTGAACAAATATGGTTCATCCCATATAAACCACTTCACATCATGCAAGAATTTCTTCTTTTGATACCCAACTAAGTCGAAAGGAATCCTCCTGCGCACCAAGTAGTTCGCATAATGCGCAAACCATGGCACTTCCGCTTTCACCACAAACAACCGTTCATCTGGAAAGGACTCATTAAGCACAGTCTTGTCATCTACTTCCCTTCTCGGATTTTCTAGTCGAGATAAGTGGTCCGCCACTTGGTTCTTAGTTCCCTTTCTGTCCTTCATCTCTAAATCAAATTCTTGCAGCAGAAGTATCCACCTGATCAAACGAGGCTTTGCATCCTTCTTTGCCACTAAGTGTTAAATTGCCGCATGATCTGTGTACACTATCACCCTTGTACCAATCAGATACGCTTGAAATTTGTCAAAAGCATACACAACTGCTAGTAATTCCTTCTCTATGGTGGTGTAGTTCAACTGCACATCAGTAAGGGTCTTGCTTGCATAGTATATCACATGAAAAATCTTTACCTTTCGTTGACCCAAAAACAACCCCCAAAGCATAATCACTGGCATCACACATTAACTTGAATGGTAGGTCCCAATCCGGTGTTGTAATGATTGGTGTCGAAGTTAACCTTTTCTTCAAATGCTCAAATGCAGACATGCAATCCTCATCAAACTTGAACTGTGCATCCTTCTCCAATAAGCTGCAAAGTGGCTTTGTTATCTTGGAGAAATCTTTAATGAATATGCGATAAAAGCCTGCATGTCCTAAGAAACTTCAAACACCTTTCACGGAAGTTGGTGGCGGCAAATTCTCAATAGTCTCTAATTTGGCTCTGTCCACCTCAAGTCCCTTCTTCGACACCTTATGTCCCAGAATTATTCCTTCTTGTACCATAAAATGACACTTTTCCCAATTCAACACCAAGTTTGTCTCAACACATCTTCTCAAAACCATCACCAAATTTTCCAGACATAGATCAAAGGAATCCCCAAATACTAAAAAATCATCCATAAATACCTCCACATTTTGCTCTACCATATCCAAAAAATAGCCATCATACATCTCTAAAAGGTGGCTGGGGCATTGCACAGACCGAAAGACATCCTTCTGAAAGCAAAAGTACCATACAGACATGTGAAGGATGTCTTTTCTTGGTCCTTTGGAGCTATAACAATCTGATTGTAGCCTGAATATCCATCCAGAAGGCAATAGAACTCATGCCCCGCTAATCTGTCCAACATCTGATTGATAAGTGGCAGTGGGAAGTGATCTTTCCTGGTAGCTTTGTTAAGTCTGCGGTAGTCCATGCAGACTCTCCACCCTGTCACTGTTCTTATCAGAATCAACTCATTGTTCTCATTAGAGACGACGATCATACCACCCTTCTTCGGTACACATTGTACCATGCTCACCCATGAGCTATTTGAAATCGGATATATGATACCTGCATCCAACCATTTCAACACTTCCTTCTTTACCACTTCCTTCATGATTGGATTAAGTCTTCTTTGATGTTCCACTTAAAGCTTACTATCATCTTCTAGGAGGATCTTGTGCATACAGAAATATTGGCTGATCCCTTTTATATCTGTTATAGTCCACCCAATTGCTGCCTTGAACTCTCTGAGGACTCTTAGCAGTTTTTCTTCCTAAAAAGATGTTAGTGCAGAAGAAATAATCACAGGTAATTTTGAATTTTCATTTAAAAATGCATAACTCAAATGGTCTGGAAGTGGTTTCAACTCAAGTTCTTGAGGTGTTTCCAGAGATGGCTTTAATTTCACTACTGACTCTACAGCATTCTTTAATGGCTCAACAGGAGTCTTGAATTTTCTGAACTGTGGAGTTGTGTCAAGAAAATGGATAAGTTCTTCATTCTCCTCATCACCTATCTCCGAATTTCCTACAATAGCATTTCTCAATGGTTCTTGATTCACCAAGCTCTCTACTTCATCATTTATAATCTTTTCCACCAAATCAACCCTGAAGCATTCCTCATCTTCTGTCAAATATTTCATTGCCTTGAATACGTTTAAAGTAACTTCTTGATCATGAGCTCGCATTATGAGTTCCCCTTTCTTAACGTCTATCAAGGTTCTTCTTGTAGCTAAGAATTGTCTTCCAAGGATAATCGGTATACTTCTGTCTTCTTCATAGTCTAGTATGATGAAATCATCCGAAAATATAAATTTATCCACTTTAACCAATACATCTTCAACAATCCCCCATGGATAAGTGATAGACTGTCAACTAGTCAGAAGAAATATTTATTTCGGCCTTGAGTAGCAACCCCAACTGATTGAATACTGACAAGGGCATCAAATTGATACTTTCCACAAGATCACACAAACATTTACTGAAGCTCATCTTTCCAATTGTGCATGGTATCGTGAAACTGCCCGAATCTTTCAGCTTTGGAGGTAATTTGCGTTGAAGCACTTCACTACATTCCTTCATCAAGGCTACTATTTCAAAGTCTTCTAACCTCTTCTTCCTTGACAAGATACCCTTCATAAAATTTGCATAACTAGGCATCTGTTCGAATGCCTCAGCGAAGGGTATGTTAATCTGCAACTTTTTAAATACCTCCAAAAACTTACTAAATTGTTTGTCTTCCCTCTGCTTATGTAATCTCTATGGATAAGGAACAAGAGGGTGAACTATTGGTATCTTATTCACGGGCTTCTCAAAAGAACCTTCATTATTCTTCTCTTCTTGCTGTTGTTCAGAATCTTCATTATTCAAATTCTCCTCAGACAAAATTTCATACCACACGGCCTCGCGTCTTCCCTTTGCAAAAGTGGCGTGGGCGTGCCATGCTGGTTTCCTGCAACTTGTTTCCTAGACCTAAGTGTAATTGCTTGACATTGTTCCTTCCCTTCTCTTCTTGGATTGGCCTCTGTGTTACTTGGCAATGAACCCTGTGGTCTGTTGTTAAGCATGTTAGCCATCTGACCCATTTGAGTTTCCAAATTTTTGATAGCCACTGCTTTTCTTTTGATCATCACTTTCGTGTTTGCCATGTACTTCATCATCATCTCCTCCATGTCTGACTTCTTTTCTTGCTGAGGTGCCGGTGGTGGATGATGTTGTTGTTGTTGAGAAAATCCAAGTGGATAAGGTGGTCTTAGTGCAAACTATTGCTGAGCTGATTGTGACTGAAACTGTTGTTGTGGTTGAAACTGACCTTGTTGATTAATTTGGTTATTTGACCAACTGAAATTTGGATGGTTGCAGTTGTTGGAGTTATATGTATTCTGAAATTAACCTTGATCTTTCCGGTAGTTGCTCACATATTGTACATACTCTGAACTGATAGTACATTGGTCGGTTGAATGTGACCCTGCACATATCTCAAATACAAAAGCAACTGTCCTTACCTTATTATCCGCCAAAGAATCAATCTTCTTTGCCATTGATGCCATCTGAGCTGATAATTGTGTGATAACATCTACCTCCAATACTCCCGCAACTTTGGGATGTGGCATCCTGGCTGTAGGATTTTGGAAATCATTCGTTGTCATCGTCTCAATAAGATTATAAGCCTCTTCATAGCTCTTCGCCCATAAAGCTCCTCATATAGCTGCATCTACAATAGGCCTTGACTTTCATCCCAATCCATTATAGAATGTATTAATCACCATCCAATCCGGCATGCCATGGTGTGGACACTTCCTGAGCATCTCCTTGTATCATTCCCAAGCTTCATATAGAGATTCACCCTGTTGCTGCTCAAACTAGGAAATTATTGACCTCATTTTCGTAGTTTTAGCCATTGGAAAGAAATTGGCTAAGAATTTTTGTGCTCGGTCCTCCCATGTGGTGATAGATCCTGAAGGTAAAGAGTGAAGCCACCTTCTTGCTTTGTCCTGTAATGAAAATGGAAATAGTTGAAGTTTGATTGCATCCTCTGTCACCCCGTTATACCTGAAGGTGTCACATATTTCAATGAAACTCAACATGTGTTTATTTGGATCGTTTGTAGCAGCACCCCCAAACTGTACCGAATTCTACACCATTTGAATAGTGCCCGACTTTATCTCGAAAGTGTTGGCTGCTATCGCTGGCCTGACTATACTTGACTGCAATCCATTGATATTTGGCATCGAATAATCTCTCAATGCCCTGTGTTCATTGTTCTGCTGCTGCCATATTAGATGTTGTGGTCTCTAACTCTGCTTGTATATTTCTACGCGCTCTTGATTTCCAACCTCTTCCTTAGATGTTGTCCTGTACAGGTGTTAACTCGGAATTGGATGATCAAGTGCGCATATACTATGCACAAGTACCTGAAATTCAAACAAAAACAAAAATAGAAATAACAAAGGATTAGAATTGTCTAAGTCATACAAATTTAGCTTAAAATTGATGATATTAATATTAAAAATAAACGCCTTTCCCCGGCAACGGCGCCAAAAACTTGTTGGCTCCTTTTTAGTCTAAATAAAAGGACTCTAACTCATGTAAGTATACATGGGTCAACAAGTAGTACAGAGTGAGAACAATATCGATCCACAAAGAAATGTTTTAAATATAAATTATCATACACCAATCATATCACTATTTTCATATGCTTAAACGAATACTCTCAATTTTAAATTAATCTAAACTCAAATAATCAATAAAATATTAATACTATGATAATGAATCAAATTTGGAAAGAATAAGATTCTAACTTCATTTCATAATTCATCTAAATATTACCATCATGCAAGATTATACATTTATCATGGAAAATTAGCCAAGAGCACAAAAGTGGACATAACCATTTTTCAATGAATTATGGCATATTTACATAACCTCCACATGTAATAGAAATCATGTAATCGACAATATTACCAAAATCACTATATTTTTATGTGAAATTGTAGCAATAATGAAATCAAGCACATGCTCTTATATTACTACACACGGTGAAACAATATATTTCTATCTGATTCGCGAAGTATAAAGCTAAACATCTCACCCTCATAAACGCATGTTATTATTATTATAATTATACTCGTATTTCATTTTTCAATTCCATATAAGTATACAAGGTGAATGGTGATCACACATTCAATCAATACACTCCAAAATAATAGAGAATCCGATGATAAGCATACACTCAAACAATCAGGAAAATAATTATAGACTACATATCAAAATCCGTTAGAATTCTATAATGGACTTTAGTTCATTTATGAAACGAAAACCATTATGGGATTGTTATAACACATGGAAATTAAATAGCACAATTGAGAGAGAAGAGAGAATGGATTAAACCCAATTGCAGAATTTGTTCCAAAGTGCTGTTCCAAATCACCACTAATCTCCAGAAAATAAAATGATTAATTGTTCAATAACTAATTGCAAGAGAAGATATAGAATAATCTCAAGTTATCTCCAAAAATCTCTAGCACTAGTTCAAAAGCTGAGAACCCTAATTACTTAGATGAAAAACAGATAAAAACCAACTACTTTACGTCTGGTGCTAACCAGAATAGTTTTAGATAAGACCCAACGCTCAAATTTCAAATTTAAAAATTAAGTCAACAAACAACATCAGATAACTCACGTGGCCACGCGTGATATCTGTACAAAACGGGCGCGGGTGCACGATGTGAATGTCTGCCAAGTCTCTAGCGCGGGTGCGCGATGTGCCTTCTTTTTTTTAGGCGCGACCGCGTGTGTTTGGAATTTTAGGTTCTGCAGGCAGATAGCGCGAGCGCGTGAGAATTGACTTGTCTAGCGGCCGCTTACTGCATACCGCCGATCTCTTTGCACTGACGATGTTGTCTCAGCTTCTTTGCTTGTTGTTTTGTTGTTTGTCCTTCATCTTGCCTTTCTGCATAACGCTCATTCACTTCTTTAATTCATCATCTATCCATGTCCGTCATGCGTAATCCTTTTCAGCTCATGTCACCATGCCAATCCACGTCTTTCTTTACTTTAGGAGTTCAACTACAAAAAAATGCTAAACAAACATAAGATGCATAAAAACATACTAAAATCTACTTGAGCATAATTCTCGTGAATTGATATCCAATAAGTAGGTAATAAACCTACTTATCAAGAAGCCAGAGCATAGTATGCCAGATTGGATAACTAGCTGGGAGGGACTAGCACATGCTTTTCTAAGGCAATACAATTTCCAAATGCAAATGTCTCCAGATAGATATCAAATCACCAAGGTCAGAAAATAGAACACTAAGTCATTCAGAGAGTATGCCCATGTTGGGCTTCGGCACAGAAACGCACAGCGGAAATTAAAATTTTAAAGCAATTTCCGAAACCCTAAAACAGGATCCATGCGAAAATCAATTAATTCAGAGGTTTAGAGATTATACGGATATAAACAAAAAAACGAGAATCAAAACCAATCATACCCTCGAATCTCCAACGCAATACAAACCGATTAAGCCTCTACGGTATCCACACCAACGCCGCATTTAAACCATCGAACGATTCTGCAATAAGAAGGACTTCATGTACTAGCCACCAAAAGGAATGGATTTTCTAAATCTGCTTTCTCTCTAGTCTCTCTCTAAGAAGCGGCTAGGGTTTTCAATTATGATATCTTACCCTAAGTAGTCGCTATATATCATATATATAGTAGTTAAAAGGAATTAATCAAATCAAAACCTAATTTTATAAAATCTGAATTTATATATATATATATCTCTTAATTAAGTCTTACTTAATTAATATACATATATACAAATTATCCTTTTAATTTAAATTCGTGATTTAAATACTATTAATCATATTAATATATTTAAATCCTTAAAATTTAAATTAATTCCCTTTTAAATAACGTTCTATGTGTGTGACCCTATAGGTTATTATTACGTTGGCAATAATTTTAAAATCATATTATAAAATTATAAACAGTGAGCGGCATCTAGTAATGCATCACTGCTACCCAAGTAATAATAAGATCGATGATTCGATGCAACCTTTTTCGTGACCAATGTTTCAATGTAATTTAATCCTTTTAACCTTAATATCCTAGATTAAACTCGAGTCATGGAATGTGTTATACTCTTCATAATTTAATCTGAGTTTTCTTGATCAATGAGTAGACTATATGAAACAAATCACTATTTGAGCATGGCCATGCATTTCATAGTCCTACTCAATCAAGAGGCCTATGGATATAACCCATAATATATAGGATGGTTAAATTCCATCTAGATCACTCATATTTCTCACACGATTAATGATGAACCCAATAATCACCTTTATAGTCCACCCTATTAAAGGTGACATTTGATGATATCAAAGTACATAAATTCTCGTATAGTAATATAGCGATTTCAGGTCGGAGGACCATTACATCATTGTCACTATGAGAATTGCTAACGACACTTCGCATAATGCTCTATATAGAATTCTCATGGTGGGTCTATCCAGTACATCGTTCTCTAATATGTACCTATGCATTGACTTAATATCTCATATATTTATGACCAATGAGATTTGGTCATCAGTCAATCCACATACTAGTCTCCATGCATCATTGTTGTCCCATCAACAATGATACTCGACTAGGGACATTTAAGAACATTGATACTAATGGTAATATATAATCTCATGTTCAAGTCACATACTTGAAACTATATAATTTGTATCACTATTCTAAGGAATTTTATTATGTTAACAATTATATTACGCAGTAAATAAAACTATAATAAAATTATATATTTATTCAATCAAATATAATATCAAAACGTTAAGCAATTATATCAAATAATTGGCCTCTAGGGCATAAACTCTAACAGCCCAAAGATGGAGGCATCTGGCTGCTCAAGTGATCCCATCCATGAGAGAGACTGAGATGGTAATGACCTTCATTGACATTTAAGAAGCTCCATTTTATGAGAGGGTCCTAGCAGGAATAGGAAAACCATTCTAAAAAATGATCAAACACGGAGAAATGGATGAGATGGGGTTAAAATATGGGATGATTCAAGACCTTGTTGCTTTAAAGGCCAGGGCTGAGCACATTCAAGCTGGAAAATATAGGAACAACACCCGGAGGGTCCATAAAAAGAAAGAAGAGGATGTCTCCTTGGTGCTGCAAGGACAAACTCAAAGAGGCAATCAAAACTTGCCCATTCAAAGGAAAAACTATTCCCCTTTTCATGCACAATCCTCAAACCCTTTATTGCCAAAAAGTAGAGAAGTCAGACGTCCAAGAGTATTCACACCCTTAGGGGACTCATTGGAAAACATACTCAAGCTTTTGATAGCACAAAAGAAAATTGTCCAGCTCCTTCCACCAGCCAATCCAAGTGGAAAGAATTTTAATACAAGCAAGAAATGTGCTTACCATTCTGGAGCTCTGGGTCATGACACCCAAGATTGTTGGGCCCTCAAGCACAAGATCTAGGATTTGATAGATAGTGGTGAGATTGTGGGGACAAAACTAGAACAACCACATGTTCAAGATAATCCTCTCGCTCAACACAAGGAATATAATGTTAACATGATCAACAGAGGGAGTGGAGAAAGTTCCAATTACCTCAGATATGTGAGTTGTTCTCCCCAAACCAGCAAAGATAATTTCGATAAATGGGATTATTTAGAATTTTGGTTTATAATAGAACGGGAAATGAAATCTATCAATGAACGAGTTAATCAACTGGCAGAACTGGTGATACATCAGCACCAAGTCACACGACAGTTGCTCGGTTACGAGCATGCAAGTCTCCTCTCCCTTATCACAAAAAATCAACAAAAAGCCCAAGAGAATGAAACCTTGGAAGAAAAGCTTACAAGAAAAGCAAGATCCCAAGCCCGTCAGGACTATGCCAACCAAAAGGAGTTCACCAATTTAGGTCAACCAATGGAAGAAATCTTGTAGATGTTGATCAATCAAGGGAAGATCACAACACTGCTACCCCTAATCAATCCACGTTTAAAGAGATTTGATGCTATTGGGTTCTGTCAATACCACTCCAATACTCGTGGTCACAACACTGAAAACTGCTGGGCACTTCGTCATCTCATGCAAAATATGATTGGCAATGGTGACCTGCAAATGGAAGACAATGACACCGTATTGCCTGAGGGTGGGAAGATATTTCCTCTAAGAACTCAAAGATGGAGGGAAGTCATAGTAGTCATATCCTCTTAGGGAGACTGGTCTGCAACACCTATTATAATTCAAGCAATCAAGCTCAAAGGAGTTGAAATTCCTTTGAAGGTGGCTGCACCGGAACCACTGTTATTGCAATTCAGACTATAGTATCTTATCACCAGCCTGAAGAAAGTCCCATGGAACTATGGGGAGGTTGAGGGATCAACGTTAAATACAACTGTTGTGGTATCCAAAGAGAACCCGATGTCTACCTCAACGAGTGATGAGGCCAGTCATCAAATCCAAAAGGGAAGCACCCGAGGAGAAAATTGAAGAATTCCTTTGTAAAATGGGACATAATGAAGCCAAGGTGGTGAAAAGCTAGAAAGAAGCACCTCAACAGATATCTATTATGGACTTGGTATTCTATTCTAAAGATAATCGAAAGGTCTTAATAAAGATACTGGAAGAAGCCCACCTGCCAAAGATGGTAGATGTGGAAAAGTTTCGTCATCTGGTAGATCACATTCTCAACAGCAATATGATATCTTTCATTGATGATGACATACCCCCCAAAGGGACGGGTAATTGCAATCCACTGCACATAGCAGTGGTGTCTTCAGGATATATGGTTGGAGGTGTGCTAATAGATGGAGGATCTTCCTTGAATAACAACCCTTATGCCACGTTGGAAAGAATGAAGATCAATCCAAATCGGATCCGATGCAGCCACATAGTCATAAGAGCCTTCAATGGGTCATGATGGAATGTTGTAGGAGAAATTAAATTGCAAGTGGAAATCGGTCCACATATCTTCTACATATCCTTTCAAATGCTTAACATCACTACATGATATAATTTATTGTTGGGAAGACCTTGGATCCACGGCGGGAGCCGTTCCATCCACTCTTCATGAACAGGTCAAGTATATCATCAATGGTAATCTAGTTACTGTCAATGTTAAACCAAAATATCTTATCCATATCCAAGCTGATATGCCTATAATTAGTTCCAATGAAGGAGTTGAGCCTGTCAGCTTCCAAGCCCTTAAGGTGAGCAACACTCACTATCAACCTATCGGGGCTCTAGCTTTGAAACCCCGAGGTTCCGCCGAAGTAATGTCGGCCAATCAGAAAATGATATCCTTGGGTTTCCAGCCTGGACAAGGGTGAGGGAAATATCAGAAAGGAATTAAAAGCCCAATCCAAATTCCTAGCTAGACAGGGAAGGTTGGATTAGGCTTTTCCTCTGGATCAAATCGATGGAACCCGCACAAGCATACATCGGATCCTTCATCTATAATTTTGTTGCCTAACCCTATAGATGTAAGATCTATAAGGCCTTTGAGGTAAATTCCTATTTCTGTGGCGGGTATGCTAATTCTAGGCCCAGACCGGCCAGTGGGAAAGAAGTGAAGAGACGGTTATCAAAGATGTACTTCCTGGTAAATATCGAGGGTATGAACGAGGATATCCCAAATGATGACTTTTCAGAAGATCAGATCATGACCTCTCACATCAATAGGGCTAAGGAGAACCGGTCAAAGAGAAATATTGACCCTAATGTGAACTCAGTCATGGTCACCATCAAAGAGGAGGAGGATGACAATCGCCCCTTCATCACAGCTGTCCACCAGGACTTAACCCTAGGCAATTGGAGCAACACTCCATGCATTTGCTGAAAAGGGTAAAAAGGGCAGAAAATCACTTTGCCATGTAGATATCATTAACTGCTTACTTTTGTTTCATTGTATTAGCAGTTACTTTTGTCATGCCATGCTAACACTTTGCATGATCAAATAGTTTCATATATTAAGTGAAAGTATTTTGTTTTCAGGACTCTAGAGTTAGGTTTGTCCAAACTTGATGATGGAATGCCAAATCTTCACAATGATTGCAACTTTGATATAAAGTTGGACTTCGACTTGATGGTGATTGAGTAAGAGGACTATGAGGTGCCTGAGGAGATTAAAGAATGGATCGAAGATAAACCCAAACCAAACCTTGATCAAACCACCTCTGCTAACATCGGAACCTCAAAAAATCCTAAACAAATCTAGATTGGCATGGACCTTACCAAAGCCAAAGGAAAGACCTGGTTGCTCTATTGACCCAGTTCTAAGATGTGTTTGAATGGTCTCATGAAGACATGATCGGTTTGTCTAGTGATATCATCATTCATCACCTGCCCATTAAAGAGGGATTCAAGCCAGTCAAATAGAAGCTTAGGCGATTAAAACCTGAGTGGAGTTTAAAAGTCAAAGAAGAAATTATGAAACAATTCAAACCTGACATCATCATGGTATCAACCTACCCTGAGTGGCTATCCAACATAGTTCCCGTGCCTAAACTCGGAGGGAAGGAACGAGTGTGTGTGGATTACAGGGATTTGAAAAAAGCTTATCTCAAAGACAATTTCCCAATACCTTTTATCCAAACTTTTGTTGACTTCTTTGTTGGGTACCACCAGATCATGGTTATTGAAGAGGACCGGGAGAAGATAATATTCATCACTCCCTCGGGAACCTTTTACTATAGACGGTTATCATTCGGCCTCATCAATGTCGGTGCTACCTATCAACGAGCCATGATGGCTCTTTTCCATGATTTAATGCACAAAGAAATAGAAGTCTATGTGGATGACATCATCATTAAATTCCAGAGGGAAGAGGACCACATAGACCATCTCAAAAAGCTTTTCAACCGGTTGCGCAAATATAACTTGAAGCTGAATCTGGCCAAGTGTTCCTTCGGTGTCAAGTCAGGCAAGTTTCTTGGATTTCTAGTGAGCCACAAAGGCATTGAGCTAGATCTTGCCAAAATTCAAGCCATCACTAAGATTCCCGTGCCCCGGATAGAGAGGGAAATACAGGGATTTCTGGGGAGAATCAATTTCATCAGCAGATTCATCTCCCAACTCACAGCAACGTGTGAGCTCATCTTCAAGATGTTAATGAAGAACTCCTCCAAGAAGTGGAATGAAGATTGTCAAAAAGCCTTCTTTTCCATCAAAGAGCAATTGGTTAAAGCTTTTGTCTTGGTGCCTCCAAGGGACGACGTTCCCAGGTTTATGTACCTGTCAATCAATGATAATGTCATGAGCTACATGCTTGGACAAAAAGACGATAGATGCAAAGAAAGAGCTATCTATTACCTCAACAAAAGATTCAGCAATAGCGAACACAAGTACACCTTGATTGAAAAGACTTGTTGTGCATTAGCATGGGTTTCCATGAGATTACAACATTATCTCCATGGTCACATAACCCATCATATCTCCCGCATGGATCCTTTTAAGTACGTATTCAGCAAACCCATGTTGAATTATCGACTGTCCAAATGGCAGTTGATCCTCCAACAATTCGACATCATTTATGTGACCAAAAAGTCTATCAAATGTCAAGGAATTGTGGATCAACTGGCCGCAACACCATCAGGGGATTTCAAACCCTTGGAAACATATTTCCCCGATGAAGGGGTAATGACAATTTAACAAAACCATCAGAAGGATACAGTCCGATCACGGAAGATGTATTTTGATGGAGCTATAAACATGGAAAGTGCCAGAGCATGGGAAGTTCTGGTGTCTACTTTGGGAGAACAGTATCCCATTACCATCAAGTTACAGTTTGTTAGCACCAACAACACAGCTGAGTATGAAAGCTGTATAATGGGGTTTAAACTGGCCCAATCCATGGGTATCAAACGGTTAACTGTCTTTGGGGATTCTGAGAAGGTAATCAAATAAACCACTGGGTTCTATCACACCAAAGAATTGCATTTGCTGCCCATCGGCAAGTTATCCAGATGGCAGCAGAGTTTGAAGAAATATCCTTCCTCCACATTCCTTGGAATAGAAATGACTTCACGGATGCATTAGCAACCACTACCTCATTGATCAACATAGCTGAAAGGGGAGGCATTCCAAATATCAAATTTTCCAGCTAGAAGGCACCAACCTAAGGAAATTACATCGGAGAAGTAGTGGATGAATTGCCTCCCATCCAACAACCTTGGTACCATTCCATCAACGAATATCTGTGAGATGGATCTACACCCACTAGGGCGAGTCAAGATGAAAGAAAGCGGATCCACAGAATAGCCACGAAATTCTATCTAAGCAGAGACGCACTCTACAAAAGGGATGCGAGACTAGGCCTTCTAAGATTCCTAGACAAAGACCAAGCCCAAAGACTCGTGGATGAAATCCATGGTGGAGTATGTGGCCCACACATGAGCGGTCCTCTACTTGTCAAGAAGATCTTAAGAACATGGCATTATTGAATCTCTCTCAAAGCTGATTGTGATGATCACATCAGGAGATGCTATCAATGCAATATTCATGGAAATGCCATCCAGGCTCCTCCAAGGGAACTCCACAATATGTGTTCACCATGGCCCTTTTCAATGTGAGGAATGGACGTGATCAGGCTAATCGAGCCCAAAGCCAGCAATGGTCATCGGTTTATCTTCACCATGATCGACTACTTCACCAAGTGGGTAGAAGGGACCTCTTTTCCCAAAGTCACCAGAGAGGTGATCATTGGTTTCATCAGAAATAATGTCATTTGTCGATATGGACAACTAGAGGTGATCGAATCAGAAAATGCCAAAAATCTCAACAACTAGATAATGGAGGAATTATGTAGTAAATTCCACATCCAGCATCTCAACTCCATCATCTATCGTCCAAAGATGAATGGTGCTGTTGAAGCAGCTAATAAGAACATAAAGAAGATCATACAAAAGATATCTGCCAATCACAAAGGATGGCCTAAATTGTTTCCTCTGACTTTGTTAGCCTACAGAACGTCAATGCGCACTCCCACTGGGGTAACCCCTACTCATTAACCTATGGCATGGAAGTAGTGCTCCCCATAGAGGTAGAAATGGCATCCCTAACAGTATTGATAGATGTTCAAATGGAGGAAGACCAATGGTTGAAAGATCAGAACCACAAATTATCTCTGATAGATGAGAGGAGGGCCAAAACCATTTTACATGGTCAATTATATCAACAGAGGATCGCACGATCCTACAACAAGAAAGTCCAGCTATGGCAGTTCAAAGAAAATGACTTGGTCTTTAAAGGAAAGTTCGGCCCAAACTAGGAAGAACCTTTCATTGTCAAGGAGGTATTTACAAGAGGAACCCTCAGATTGCAAGAAATGGATCGAAGAATTTCCTCAGCTTATCCACCCAGACATTGTGAAGAGGTATTATGTCTGAAGTAACCTGCAACAACCCGGTTCGGGATTATCAATCCATCAATCAAGTCAATTCAAGTTTTTAAAACCTTTCCAACTGCATCAATCCAGCTTTAGTTAGAACTACGCAGACCTGATCTCCCCCATACATGGGAGTACGTAGGCAGCCCCATCTATGGTATGGTCTAATCTCTGCGCAAATCCAAAAAAAAACCTTCAGTACATATAACTTTCAAACCATTCAGACCCAAGCCTAAATTAGAAAAGTCCTGATCTCCCCTCATTAATAGGAGTACGTAGGCAGCCATTTACGGTGCGGTCTCACCCCTGCGAAGTTACAAAACCGTTTCAATAGTTATGTGATTACCCATTCAACTTTTTAGCCTTTCAAGCCAAACCACAAAGCAAGAACTTCCTGGTCTCCCTCATCAATGGGAAAATATTAGTGACCAATTGTGGTGCGGTCAAACCACATCTCATCGGCTTAGACCACATAGATGGAACTACCTGGTCTCCCCTCATCAATGGGATAAAACCGGTGACCATCTATGATGCGATCAAATCCTCAAAGAGGAACACCAAGCCATAAAGATGGAACTACCTAGTCTCCCCTCATCAATGGGAGTAAACTGGCGACCATTTGTGATACGTTCAAACCCTCAAAGAGGAAAGCCAAAACTCTTTTTCTCAAACCCTAATCACATTAAAAAAACCAATCCCAAAACACTAAAGAACCGAGAAACCCAAAGACCAACGATCAATTCTGAAAGATCCTGGGACATCCCAATGTCCATCCACCAAGAAGGAATTCAGAATACATCAAGATCACAAGTTATGAAGAAAATGGCAACTATCAAGCAAGTAACAAGGCATATCTAGAAGGGAAGTGACTCAAAACATATTTCATTGCCATAAAATATTGTCTGATATATACAATGCATCATGTACATGACTAAAATGGCTAACCTAGTCTATGCAGGAAAATAGAAGCTAATCTACAAACCCCTAGATAAGCGGGCCGCCAAGTCTAATATGACATCCCTCTCAGAAGATGGAGGTGAATCTATGAGCTCCTACCCTAAGGTGTCCATGCGATCTAGGAGATCTACGGACATCTGCATAATGCTACCATTCTCATCAATGAATGAACTCAACTCTGTAACAATGTTAACAATGTGAGATCTAAGTTGAACACTATCTGTAGTGGCAGCATCCTGGGTAGCTAGAGCCTTATCCTGCTCAACAAGAGCTGTATCCCGAGACGATTGAGCCTCATCCTGCTCAATAACAACGGTATCCCTAGTAGCTAGGGCATCATCCCTCTCAATAACAGCGACATCTCTACCAGAAAGAGCTGTTAACATCAAGGCTATAGAAGGTGAAGCCACATCAGTGGGAATACTAGGGGAATCAACTAGAGCTGCTGTCAAACCAGCAAACAACTTATCCTCGGTGGGAGAATCAGGATCCTCCATAGGCTTCCCATCATCAGAATCAATACTCGGCTCTGAGGAAACAACCTTAACTGATGCAATCTCTGCCTCCAGCCATGCAGAATACTCTGAAGAGAGACCTGGATGACTAGTTAAAAAGTTAGCCCTCTCTCGACGAGTCGAACAGTCATAAATCATGGGTATAGAAAAATGCGATCGACCTCAAAGTCTCTACCAATATCATTGGCAAGATGGTATAGCCCTCATAAGAGCATGAAATATTGTAATCATACCGATATCCAGATGGTTCATGTACAATGACATGTACAGATAGGCCACAATGCACATCAAGAAAATATCTACGCAGACAACATGCTACTCACCCTCAAAAATGGTGAAGTCCCCGGATTATCGTAGATATTTTTCTAATGACCTAAATTAGTCAATAAAGAAATCAATGGACACCACATGCCCTGAGGTAATCTCGACTACGACAACTCTGCGCCTCAAGCCTGTCAAGGTTATAAACTGTCAGCTCATGTCACCGACAGCTATTTGAGTGCAAGGTCGTTCCAAAGGCAAGTCTGTAAGACGCTCATACTCCTCCAATGTAGGAGTCAACTCATCGGTATCAAATCTGAACACATGTCTCTCTAGTATCCAATGATCCAACATGCCCTTTAGGGAAGACAAACTAAAATGTCAGGAGGGTCATGGAGTTCCTCAACAACTGATCAATTGTCACCCGATCTAGGGAAGACAAACTTCCATACCAAGATCTTAAAGAAGAGGCCACCAACTTGGGTGGGGTATGCTCAATCCAGCTAACAGTGGATGAAGACATCTGTAGAGCCGTATCATATGACCATCTGGGGGTCAATGCTAAACTCACCTCTAGAAATGTATATCCATGACATAATGCATGCATCATAATAAATGATAAATGATAGATGACAATATGATGTAGGGAATATAAAGTATGATACATACATTCCTAGGTACATCAACATCTAAATACATAATCTCTGTATATAACTGGAAAATAAAAAGTACATGGAAATGGGGCACAACTACCCAACATCTAACAAAGGCCTATCAAAAGATATAACGAGAAATGGGGCATAACCGCCCAATATCTAACAGACGCCTATCAAAAGAAATAGCTATAAATGCAACAAAAGAAGTCAATGATGTCTACATCATACAATCTATCCATCAGATGTAACTCCTCCTGAGTCACTGAGTCTCTGCTATAAAAGATATCAGGCCGATACAATGGAGGATTTATGATGGTAAAACCATTAGAATATGGGCCACCTGACGGGCCAGTGCCAGAGCTGGAAGGATCAAAAGTATCCGCCTCTAATGGATCTCTGCCCAAATGCCGAATGAAGAAATGTGACCGGTCAAACTGATGGGTCAAACTCTCAATCTATGTCAAATGAGTAGGCTCTCGGATTCATACAATCCAATCTATCATCATGACGGAGCCAAGAACCATATCCCCCATAATCTATGTGGCGTGGGTTGGAGCTCTAATGGTGCGAGGGAACTGCCAGCGGTAAAAAGCCTCATGAGTGAAGGGACCCTCTGACAAAGTAAAACCATCTACGCCCATCAAAGGGATCTAGGTGATCGGCTGAGAAAAGAGCCAATGATGCCTGGCAAGAGAAAAGAACGGAATGCATATCTCTTTTGTGGTGCTCCTGATAGCACGCTCTCCCAAATAGAGCTCCCAGCCTCCATCTGTCAGAAGAAGAATCTGACGGGTCGATAATACATACTCGACACTAGTCGGGAAACCACCCTCAAAGCCAACTGTCAAGTGGTCCTCGGAGTAAAGAACCCATGTAATGACATCGACTGTCAACAACTCCAACTGTAAGCGAGAATGGGTGAAACCCTTAGCTAAATGAGCTTGCGTCAAAGTAGAGTAATGCCATCGCCGTCCCCGGGGATAAGTCTCCATACCTAACGTGTTACCGGGACAAAGACACGGGAGCCTCTCATAGTCCCAAAACTATGAATGTAAAGATTAAATAACTGCGGTCAAGCTAAATGGAAACCCAAACAAAGGGAATCAAAAATTAAGAGAAAATAATCCCTAGCAAAAATGGGTAAAACCCTAACCAAGCCTATGCCCTCTGAGCGTAGGCGTATCCTTCTGAGGAAGTAGGCAAAGGTGTAGGAGCCCCAATCAAACTGTCTGATATGGTCCACCTCCCGAGTGGCACTAACTAAAGTGAATGATACCATCGAGGAGTTGTCTACCAAGAAACAACCCCTGATTATGATCAGGAACAATCGTCGAAGGATGTAATTTCTAACCCTGCGATCAATGGGCAATGGCTTAGTCAGAGCCCCACTCATGGCATCTAAACTCAAGGGACCAGAATGGATAGCCCAACCCTTGAGCATCGTGGCCAGAACTCCCAAAAGGGATATGATGGCAGTCGGGGAAATGTCAGCCACCGAAGGCACTGCCGCCCCTGAAAACTCCAAACTAGTGATGAATCGCCAATCCATCGATGTCATCATCACCTCACAATTCAACAAGTAGAGAGACTGGATTTGGTGAAACCAGCACTCAGAGAAAGCCCTAAGATAACCCCAAGGACAACGACGGAGGGGGGGAGGGATGGAAAAGAAAGCCTCGAAGCTCCAAGCATGAACAATCTCTCGGTACTCTGGATGGAGAGTCTGAAACAGATAATGTATGCTAAACCAATTCCTACTGGGCTATGTAAAGCCACGAACCTGCATTAAATTTCAAATCAAAATTAGAATCCTTTCCCCCATAAATGGGAAAAGGAAGATGGAAACATCTATTACCTCGTTCGCATGAAGATAGATCGAGGGGTGATGACTTAAATCATCCAAGAGATCTAGAGTCGTCACATTTATAGCTGGAAGCTCCCTGAGGGGAATGGAAGAAGAAGATCAGGATCCGCAATGGGTACGTCCTCGTCCTCATCCTCGACATCCGGTCTCTCAAGCAACTGAGTATCTCGGGGTTATCTCCGAGATTGAAAACTGAGTATCCCGAGGTTCTCTCCGGGATTGAGCCGACTTGACTTCCAGGATTATCTCTAGAAGACGATTTTGCCCTCCTGCAAGGTTAGTAACATGAATGCAAAATTTCGAGTGTCTACAATTGATTAATTAACAAATGAATGTCTAAAGATAGACATAATTTGAGTATAAGGTAATAGTGATTCCGAGGACGGAATCCTTATAAGGAGGGGAGAATGTAAGGACCGAGATTTTTACATAAGTATATATGTAACGAATAAATTTTTTGTTAGAAAGTACTTGAACTATATAAGTGAATATGTAAATTAAGTAAGAGTTAACTTAGGAATATGTGAGTGTTTATAACTTATTAAGTTAATTGGCGCTATTAAGTTAATACACTAGTGGAATATGCTATGACTTATATGAGTTATTTACGTGATTGAATAAATATACATTATATAATGTGTATACATTTATTTTGTATATAAAGAGAATTAAGAATAAAGTTATATAACCTAATACATATATTAGGTATGGTAATTAAAAACCTAATGGTTTATAATATAAGAGAATGATGGTATTTAAAAATATATACTAACCCTAAGAGATTTATTTTATATATATCTTAAAAAATTAATTTTATAACCTAAGAAAAGAAAATCTAATTGGGTTATGAAATTAAAGATACATGAGTAAGAATTGAAGTTACAAAGGAGGGGAATGGAAAACCTAACTAAAGGATTAGAATATGATAAAAATTAAAGAGTATGAAACTATGTTAATTTGCAAGCCCATAGAATTAAAATTTGCTATCCCAGAGAATTACAAGAATGGCCCAACTTTTAGCCTAAGTGGGAGGGGATATGTTGGACATTAATCAAGTTAAATAAAGCATAAAAGGAAATAAATTTTTCCAGAATTTTTGAATGCCAGATTTTTCCAGAATTTTTGAATGCCAAATTTTTCCAGAATTTTTGAATGCCAGAAAAATGACGAAATTTCCCTTAGCAGTGACTTTCCAGAAACAATTTATTTTTCTTTCTAACAACGAAACTATTTTTGTTAAAACATCCACTATGGCTTGTGTACTCAACATTTTTTAGAGCTACCACTTGGGTTTAGTAGTTAACTTATATACCTAATACCCCCTTTTTACGGATAACAAAACAAAGTTGTAGATCTCAAGTTATAACCCCTCAAAGTAGAAATAATTTTGGGTGTTCTAATTTTTGAAAAAACTAGTTTTCATTTCCTTACTTTAGATCTAACTTTTGACACTCAAAATTGTTATATCTAAACATAAAACCATATAAAACATGTAGATCATGGGTTATAGACCTCAAGATCATGAACTTTAAATCACCAAAATTAAACAAAAATAAAAAGAAATAATCTAGTTTGAGTTTTCACTTTAATTTTTTGGCACACTTTCTTTCCCTTTCGAAGTAGAAGATGAACTTATGGAGCATCAATGGTGGATCTCCTTCTTCTTCCTCTTCCCATCGAGTCTATCTCTCTCTTTCTGTCTCTAGCTTTGCTTGGTTAGTTAAAAGAAAATGAAATGAAAGAGATATTAACTAGATTTTTGTTGTATTAAAAATGTTAAGATATAATATGTATGTATGAATACATTTCACCAACATCTCATCTCTTTCTCTCTCTCAAATATCGTCACTTAGATGTATGGAGGATTATTAAATAATGTGGCTTCATAAATAAATTGACATGTGGCTAAGTTGGTGAAATATCTTTGAAAATTATGGAGCTTTAATGATGACATGCACTCCCTCTTCTCTCCCTAGATATCCGGTCAAGTGGCCTCTTTTCTTCCAAGTTTTGTTTTCTTTTTATTACTTATGTAGTATACTAAATGTCTAAAATTCCCCTCTCTCATTGGGCTCCAAATTTGGGCTACTATATTAATATTTTGGGCTTTCAATTTAATTCTTTGGGCCATAGAAAAATTAACATATTCCAATACTTTCCATTTTATCCTACCCTATTTATTTAATCAGAGTTTCCATTCCACCAATTTAGAATTTAAATCATTACTCTTGTACATTAAATTTAATAACCCAATTAGACTTGCTTAAGCTAAGTTATAAAAATTTATAAATTGAGATAATAAAATAAATCTATTTAGGGTTAGTATATATTTTAAATACTAACATTATTCCATATTATAACCCTTAGGTAATTTAATTACCATACCTAATATATATATATATAGGGCTATATATATATACACATCTGTGTATTACACAGTAAGGCTATAGCGACGGATTTTATGGCCTATGACGATGGTAAACTGTTGCCATAGCCTAGAATAGCCATGACGACGGGTGAAATTATCGCTATAGCCCAAAAAATCGTCGTCGTAGTCTATTGTGTAATACACAGCTGTGAACATACATTTTTCCCATATATATATATATATATATATATATATATATATATATTAGTTACATAACTTTATTTTTAATTCTCATTCTATACAAAATAAATGTATACACATTATATAATGTATATTTATTTAATCACATACATAATCCCACATAATCCATAACATATTTATCATTATTGATAAATTCTTATCATATTTAAATACTCACATAATCATATAATCATTTTATATAATTCATATCAATAGTTAATAACTTAAAGATTGTAAATATTTTTAATTTATCATTCCCTTAATCAAATTGATTAAGTATTCATCTTTGTTCACTTGAAGTAAATAAATTACCTATCTTGCTTAATTCATATCGCATATGATCAAAATATTACAGATATCAATAATTATAATAATTAAAAAAAAATCTTTCATAAAAATATAGTCGTTTAAAATTCCCCGTCCTTACATTCTCCCCTCCTTATAAGGATTTCGTCCCCGGAATCAGTATTACCTTACATTTAATTTTATGTTTATCCTTAGAGTTTTATTTATTAAATTACTACATTTTCCCCTCCCTATAAGATTCCATATCACAATTCTAGAACTGCTGCGCGTCTTGATCCATTGTTTGTTGTCTGCTTGCACCAATTATGGTAGTTACCAACATAACTCAAATTCCTCCTTCAAATTCCGTTTATCAACGAGTTATTATTATAATATAAATCATTTCCCCAAAAATTTCTTCCATATGTCTATATTCAAGGGTTCCTACCATAAACGTACTTATCTTAACAGACGTATGGTAAAGAAAATAGGTTATATCTGAATCAAGCATATATATTAATATTGTTGATTGGAATCATACCTGCAACTCCATCACCGGATGCTACCGTATCTTGAACGGTCATATTAAAGGTCCTTGCGGTTGATTTATTTGGTGAAGTTGGACCAGTTATTGCCAACGTTTCGCTGCTTTTTCCGCATTCACATTTCCCCCGTCTGTTCTTCTTTTCGGACAATCCCTCACCATATGATCTGTTGATCCATAGATAAAACACTCACTATTCTTTCTTGGAATGGGGCAGTTAGGAGAGATATGTCCATATTTCCCGCACTTAAAGCACACAAACTTTCCTTTCAGACATTCCCTTGAATGATTTTTCCCACAATTTCCACACTGCTCAACCTGCTTCCTTATACCCCCTACCTATTATCTGCATTCCTAAAATTGTTCCACTTCCTATTTCCACTCCAACTTCCACTGCTTCCTTCCACCTTAACAACTCCCTCAACCGTAACCTTATTCTTCTTTTCTTTATTATAGAGACTCATGGCCTCACTTCCTCCTTCGACTATGATAGCCTTTTCCAAGAGTGATGTAAAAGAATTAATTTGCAACACTGCCACCTTATTGTAGATGCAGAGTTTTAAGCCCAGCTCAAAACTTCTTGTTTTTCTTGTTTCAGTATCCACTTGGTGTTTCTCGAAGAATAGTTGTTTGAACCTAGTCCATGTTACCTCTCCTTCTCCACCCCTAGTTTGATTTGCCTCCCACCAGAAATTCACCTCCCCTTTCATCATATAGGTAGATAAAGCGGTCTTTTGGTCCTTTGTTACCCTAGCAATAACAAAAGCCTTTTCTATCTCCTTCACCCAAGTTTGGGCTTCTATAGAGTCAGTTGTCCCTTTAAACTCTGGCGGTCCTACTGCCTTGAAGTCTTTAAATTTCGCCAATCAATTGTCTGGCTGATTTACTGTGGTTGGTGCTCCATTCTACATTGTTAACAGATTCTTCTGCTCTTTGGTTTCAATTTCTTCTTCTTGGCGTAATTATCTGATTAAATAAAACCATAAATTATCCTTTATTGTTTTACATTCTATATCTTATCGTATAATTGTTAACATATCACATGTAATTTCAAACTCAAATAATCATGTACTCAAAATAGTAAATTATCATAAATATATAGCTCTACAGTTATTACAGATAACACTTTATGACTCCAAATTTCTTCGCTTTTCCTTTCCTTTTCCTTGCTGTAACCTTCCTACGTCGATCAAGCTTAGTTGAAAACATTTAAATTTAAAGTAAGAATGAGCATTTAATTACCCAGCAAGTAATAACAATTAAGAAATATTAGCTGAAAGAAATAAATATTTTCTTTGTACTATACTTCTACAACGAATCAAAAGTTGTGAAGTAAACTGAAACAATGCTGAACAACATATCAAATCAATTACATTTTTGAAACTACGTACTGACTATGAATGATGAGCAGTCAGTAGACTCTGAACTTTTATTTTCAATTTTGAAAAAGGGTTGTACAAAAATTCATATGCAAACCGTAATGACTTATGGACACGGAGGGTGATCAGCCCATTATGCCCTGTATTGATCAACACTATATGCTGGAACGATATTTTTGTTCATTATATCTGCCTTTAGCGCACAAAAGTTTCCCAATTTCGGATGTTCACTACCGAATCCGACCAAAACAATTCAGTTGGACGACAATAAAATTAAATCATGTTCCACGATATATTTTAAACTATGTCTAACTGAATCGAATAGCTTAGACAGCTTTTAATCATGTATACATACCAAAATTTAATAGTATGTATCAGAACTTGTTCAAATACAACTATTATCCAAGTGAGGACACTTGTATAACCAAACTTAGCTCATAGCGAATAGAATAAATCTTGATTAATGGATCAAATGAAGACAATATTAATATACTGGTAAATAATGAATAAAATGAATTTGAGAACTTGCGTGAATACAAAGGTTCAGATACATGCTCGATATACAATAGATGTAAGACCCCAACTTTTATGAATAAAGATGAATTTTCTATAAATATCATTTTTGAATATTAAGGAGTGAATTTGAGATAATGTTGTAGTTGTGGGTAATATTTATAAATTTTGCAAAGTATGCAAGTTGTTATATTGTATTCGATTGGTCGGGGAATATTCGCTTTAACAGGAATATTCGATTTACGACAATCATCAGTGGACCTCATTAACGGAATTATTGTTTTAATAAGAAAACGACAAAAATATATTTTTATAAATATAACTACGAAAGTTTTACTATTAACTGCTGAAATACCTTAGATTAAAGTATAATGAATACGCGTGGTTGCATAGTAGCACACCCTGTATTGATTATCGATGCTTACGTGAGAAGTCACTCAGTTTGTTCAATTATTGCTACAGTAATTGTTGTATAGTATCTCACGTTATTTGATTCAATTATTGTCAATATTTTATATATTATTAAATCAATAATTGAGATGCCAAGTTATTCATATTATTATTTGCATAATTAACAATGTCTAGAAAGTTCTATCGAGGAGAGGTTTGGTCACCTAATTACGCGCCAATAAAGAGAAATTCTTATCGAAAAGCCCCTTCTTTCTTGGGAACGATCTGGTTGTTAATATTGTGAGTTATAATAATGATGAATAAATGTTGTTAAAAATATTGAGGGGATTTTTATGAAGTATTTGATGTAAATTTTGCTTATTTTATGGACCCCCATTTACCCATTTTTTAAAATAATCGGTAGAAAATTATTTAATATAATAAAGGTAGGACCACATGTGGGGGCCACATGTGATTAAATGAATGACTTTGGGGGAGGAAAATCTGATAACTTCACGGGAGGGAGCATTATTAGTGTTAGTATTATATATGTGTATATATATATATAAAGGTGGGGCCCACAAATTATCAAAATGAATTGTCAGAAAGGGGGGGCGGGGAGTATGTAACGTGAATTGGAGGGAGTTAATATATTATTATTATTATTATATATATATATATATATATATATTTATTATATATATTATAATAAGTTTTGTTTTTTTATGAAAAATAGTATATATTATATTTTATTGAATATTTTGAAAATTTTGGACGACTGAGGAAAACTATTTCAAGTCTGTGATTCTCAGAATTTGTTTCATCTCAATTAATCGTATGTCTGTGATTTCTAAAATTCAAATAGTATACTTTCCATTCTCCTATAAATAGAATGCTTAGTTAGTATTGAAAATACAATAGAATCGGAGAATTCTTCTTCTATAATATTGAGCGTATTTCTTTCGAGATTTAGAAAGTTTTGAGCGTAGAAAATAGTGAAAGTTTTCTTCAAAAATATCTCCGCTATACCAGTTGGAATACTCTTCTTTTCAAGGTAAAGGATATTATTTTTGTTCAGTATTCGTATGAAATAATATCTTCTTCTATACTCTGTAGTATGTAAGTAATATTATTTCGTTTCAGATTCTGAATTCTTTACACATTTTGTTAAAGTTTTTGGCTTCTATACTCCATGAAATTAGTAGAATATCCTTGATATTTGCGCTTCATCCAGTATCTTTTCATGGAAATATTATTCTGAATATTTTTAATAAGTTTTAACCTTTTATATTAGATTACTATTCACAGAGTACTATTCCCGAATTTCTATTCACTCAGTTATTATTCACCCGGGGTACCATTGATGAAAAAAACTAATTTCTTTTCGGTCCAAATCATTTTTGATACAATATTATTCTTGAATTTTACTACATAAAGCAGTATCATGTTGACAATTTGTACTTTATTGAATTCGGGAGAAATTAAATTATAAATCTTTAAAGTTTATCCTTTGCTTTCATTTAATTTAATTCTTATATCATTGTCATCATCCCCATGCTTATATTGTTATGAAAGTCATCTTTGGCTCGTAGTGCATAGATGGACTGATATGATTATGACTAGGGATTAATCGGTATAATCATGACCATAATGTTACAAATGATGTGGTAAAAGTCATCATTGGCCCGTAATGCATTGATGGACAGTTGTTGGCATGATCATCATCATTGGTGAAAACACGAATATTCTTGGCCCGTAGTGCATGGATAAATTGTGGTCGTAATACTAATGAATATCCTTGGCCGTAGTGCAGGGATGATTAAATGATGTGGATTATTTATTAAGTTGAGTCTCAACGATAAAACTGTTGATAAACTTTTTAAATCATAGAAGATAGTAGATTTCATGTTCTACTTGACTCTTCTAATGGATTGCTTGTTCCGCTGCAGTTAAACTTGATGTCTATTGTATTTTATCAATTTAACACTGTTGAAGGCTAACGATAATTTATTTTGCATTATCTAAGTCATAATATTTCTTATTGGGCTAGTTGAGCTCACCCTTTGCTTTCATTGTTCTATTCAGGAAATGAGAATATAGCTGGGACTAGTCGGGGAACGGAGTGACGGTTCAGATGTTTGCATTAGTAGTCCTCACTATTCTGTGAAATAGTATGATAATAAATGTATTGAGGGCTTATTTTGAGTTTGAATACTGTCGAGAAGATAATATTTGTATTAAAACTCACAGCTCATGTTGTATATTTAAGTTTGTATTTGTATTCTGTACCATGTATTTGGCGACTCAAAATGGGTGATGTATACCTATTTTAGGGGCATCACAGTTGGTATCAAAGCTTAGGGATATGATCCCTGGCTAAGATGTGAGACTAGAACTAGGGGGGAGAGACGGGTAATTCCTTCGCTATTATGACCTACCTAAGTTTATTTATTATTTAATTGGCCAGTCAGAATATAAGGATATTATGTGGTGTGTCAATTAACCATTGTTTTGTGGCTGTATTTGAAAATGACATCCGAGAATGTTGAGAATAGCAATGGAGCACAGCAGACTGTTGAGTCACCACAGATCAATACCCAGGATAATGTGCAACATGAAGACAATAATCCTCAGGTAAACAATAACACCAATCAAATGATGAATGATGGTATGTTCAGATGCTTTATGTAATTCATGCAACATCAGGCGAGAGCAACTCCTGTCCAAAATGTAGGTGGAAACACTGGAAACTCTCAGACGGTCACCGCTAAGTAGTTCAAGTAGCTGGGACCACCAAAGTTTATTGGAGAGCCAAAACCACTTAAAGCGGAGACATGGATAAAGAAGATCACCAAGATATTTGATGTCTTGGGATGCTCTGAGGAGAAAAAGGTTCCTTTTTCCACCTTCATGTTGTGAGGAGAGGCAGATTACTAGTGGGAATCTGTAAAGCGTACCCAGCCTACCACACTTAAAATGTCTTGGGAGAAGTTCCAAGAACTGTTCAACGACAAGTACTTTCCCGAATGTATTCGTCACATGAAAGAGGTAAGTTCATCAAGATGGAGCAAAATAATATGACCGTGTTGTAGTACGAAGCCAAGTTTGCCGAGTGGTCCCGGTTTGTGTCCCACTTAGTTGATAACGAGGAGAGAATGACACATGTATTTCTAAGAGGTTCGAAACCCGAGATACGTTAATACCTTATCTCTCACAAACTGTGTTTGCATTCAGATGTTGTAAATATGGCTTAGTTATTGGAGTGTGATAATGAGACATCCCAACCAAGGGAGAGCACCCAGAAAAATGATAATACCAGTGGTAGCAGTCATCGAAGCGGCGACAACAAACGTGGAGGGAATCAACATTCTAGAAATGGTAACCACTTCGGTGGGAATCATGGCCAAGATAATAAAAGTGGACATTTCAAGAAGAGGAGATTCAACAATGATGGAAAGACGTCAGCACCAACACCCGTTGTTAAGGAAGGAGAACGACCAACTATCATATGCTTCAAATGTGGAGGGGAGGGACACATCAGTCCAAATTGTGCGCAGCAGTCCAAAACGTGTACAATTGTGCAAGAGAAGGTCACCTAGCCCGATTTTGTCGTTTACCGAAGACAAGTTTAGCTAGGATGGACGCACCAAAGGTCGTCCTTGAAAAGTTAAAGCAGGTAGTGCAAAGGAGAGCATTTGTTGTGACCTCCCAGAAAGCAAGGAACCCGAACGAGGTCATCACGGGTAAGCTTATCATAAACTCTAGCGAAGTTACCTTATTGGATACCGGTTCTACCCATTCTTTTATTTCTCCTACTTGCGCTCAACGTTTAAATTTGACTCCAGAGAAATTAAACTTTGAGTTATCTCGCTGAAACTCTCATTGGGAGAAACCTTCATTACATCCACTTTGCTTATAAGTCTTGTTTAGTTCAAATCGGCACCATACGTTACACCGCCGATCTTATTTCTTTGAAAATACTTGCATTTGATGTGATTCTAGGGATTGATTGGTTAACTACTCATCATGCAAAAATTGATTATTTTCATAAGGTTGTTAGCTTTCATATTCCTAACCAACCTATTATGCGAATTTAAGCAACCAAACCATTAAAATCAATCACTGTCATCTCAAGCCATAAAGTTATTCATTTATTGAAAAACAAATGTCAAGCTTTCTTAGCTCATGTCACGGATCTAAACAAAAATACGTCAGTTTTGAATGATATTTCTATTGTTAATAAATTTCCTGACGTATTCCCTGAAGAACTTCCTGGCCTATTCCTAGAGCGTGAAATTGAATTTTGTATCAACCTTGAACCCGGTACAAAACCCATTTCCAAAGCCCCATATCGAATGGCTCCTATTGAACTTCAGGAGTTAAAGACCCAATTGCAGGAATTGTTAGACATTGGCTTTATTCATCCTAGTACTTCTCCTTGGGGTGCTTTTGTTCTATTCGTAAAGAAGAAAGATGGGAGTATGCGACTTTGTATTGATTATCAGGAGTTGAATCATGTCACCATCAAAAATAGGTACTCATTGCCATATATTGATGACATGTTTGACCAGTTGCAAGGCGCTAAATTATTTTTAAAGATTGATCTTCATTCCGGATATCACCAATTGAAGATTAGAACTGATGATATTCCAAAGACGGCTTTCAAAACTCAGTACGGGCATTATGAATTCCTAGTCATGTCCTTTGGATTGACTAATGCTCCTACTGCCTTTATGGATATGATGAACCAAGCATTCAAGGAATATTTGGATCACTTTGTGGTCGTCTTTATTAATGACATCCTTATTTATTACAAAAGCTGTGAAGATCATGAGCAACACTTTAGGCTGATACTCCAAAAGCTTCGTGAATATAAGCTTTATGCCAAATTAAAGAAATGCTAGTTCTGGCTTGAGGAAGTAGCATTCCTTGGGCACGTAGTATCAAGTCATGGAATATCCGTTGACCCGACAAAGATTGAAGCTATTCAAAGTCGAGCAACCCAAATCGATGACCGGTCGTAGCTTTCTAAACTTAGTTTGGTTATTATCGGAGACTCGTGGAAGGATTTTCTCGAATCACTACTCCATTAACCCAAATTGACTCGAAAGATACAAAGTTCTTGCTAGAGCGAAGAATGTGAGAAGAGTTTTCAAGAACTCAAGAGGAGACTCATTTCAAAGACTGCTACGACAATACCATCTGGCTTGGAGGGATTTATCATCTCCAGTGATGCTTCGGGCAAAGGGTTAGGATGTGTTCTCATGCAACATGGGAAAGTCATAGCCTATGCCTCAAGACAACTCAAAGAATATGAGAGGAATTATCCTACTTATGATCTAGAGTTGGTAGCTGTTGTCTTCGCACTTAAAATTTGGAGGCATTACTTGTATGGAGAGAAAATGGAGATCTTTACGGATCATAAAAGCCTCAAATATTTCTTCACTCAAAAGGAACTCAAAATGCGACAACGGCGTTGGCTTGAACTACTGAAAGATTATGATCATACCATCCAATACCATCTTGGAAAAGCTAACGTGGTAGCTGATGCATTGAGTAGAAGATCATATGCAAGTACAAGTGCGATATTGTCAATGCAAAGGCCCATTTTGTGTGACTTGCAAAGGATGGAGATAGAGTTAAAGACTCCAGGGACCCATGTGATGATTGAAAATATACGAGTAGAACCGACTTTAATTGATAAAATTAAAGCTGCTCAAGCTACAGACCTGGAGCTAATGCGTATGAGGAAGAAAGTGCAAGAAGGTGCTATACCGGAAGCATGAATCGATGAAGAAGGAATACTTTGAGTCAACTCCAGACTTTGTGTTCCTAACGACCTTGATTTAAAGTATAAAATCATGATGGAGGCGCACAACACACCATTTGCAATCCATCCTGGAAGTACCAAAATGTATCGTGATCTTTGTCATACATTTTGGTGGAGCAATATGAAGAGAGAGATAACGCTGTTTATTTCAAGGTGTCTAACTTATTGATGAGTCAAGGCGGAGCATCAAGTACCAAAAGGTCCATTGCAACCACTTGAAATTCCAGAATGGAAGTGGAAGCACATTACCATGGATTTCATTACTGGTCTTCGCAAGGTTTCTCAAGGCATAGATGCAATTTGGGTCATTGTTGATAGATTGACCAAGTCTGCTCATTTCTTACCAATACAAGAAACTTATACACTTGAACGTCTTGCTCGTATGTACATAAACGAGATTGTAAGACTGCATGGTATGCCAGTATCCATAGTTTCTGATCGAGACCCAAGATTCACTACACGATTTTGGGTTATTTTGTAAAAAGCTATGGGCACGGATTTACGATTTAGTTCAAATATATCATCCTCGAATTTGACGGACAATCAGAGAGGACTATTCAAACTCTTGAAGATTTATTAAGACTCTGTGTCCTTGATTTCAAGGAAAGTTGGGACAAGTTCTTACCATTAGTGGGGTTTTCATACAACAATAGTTATCAAGCAAGTATTAGCATGGCTCCATTCGAGGCGTTGTATGGAAGAAAGTGTCGTTCTCCAGTATGCTGGATGAAGTGGGTGAAGCAATGTTGTTGGGACCGTAGTTAGTACGTATGACTACGGAATAGATTCAAACAATTCGGTAATGTATAAAAACCTCACAAGATCGACAAAAGAGTTATGCTGATCTGCATCGAAAGGACGTAGAATTCGATATTGGAGATCATGTGTTGTTACGTGTTGCTTCATGGAAAGGAGTTACAAGATTTGGAAAGAGAGGGAAGCTAAATCCTCGATTCATTGGCCCATTTTTAATCCTCGATCGGGTAGGAACTGTAGCCTATAGACTTGCCTTACAGTCAAGTATGTCTCGTGTTCATAACATTTTTCACATATCTATGTTACGTAAATATCTGAAAGACCCACACCACATTATTGAGTTAGAACCAGAAGAAATAGCGGAAGATTTAACGTATGAAGAGGTACCTGCTCAAATCTTGGATAAGAAGGAACATATTTTATGCTCCAAGGTTATACCTCAAGTCAAAGTTTTATGGAGAAACCAGAATGTTGAGGAAATAACCTGTGAGTTAGAATCTGAAATGAAATCAAGGTATCCTTACCTCTTCGACATACCAGGTACGTACCCTAATTTCGAGGGCGAAATTTCTTAAGAAGGGGAGGTTGTACGACCCCAACTTTTATGAATAAAGATGAATTTTCTATAAATATCATTTTTTTTAAATATTAAGGTGTGAATTTGAAATAATGTTATAGTTGTGGATAATATTTATAAATTTTGCAAAGTACGCAAGTTGTTATATAATATTCGATTGGTCGGGGAATATTCTTTTTGACGGGGAATATTCGATGCGGTACAATCAATCATTGGTGGACCCAATAACTAATTAATTATTGTTTGGATTAAGAAACGACAAAAAATACTTTTATGAAAATAACGGTGGAGTTTTACTATTAACTGTTGAAACACCCTGTTAAAAGTAAAAGTACGATGTCTGGCGTAGTTACAGAGTTAGCACACGATATTGATTATTGATGCTTACGTGAGAAGTCACTCGGTTTATTCAATTATTGCTACGATAATTGTTTGCGATAATATCTCACGTTATTTAATTCAATTATTGTCAATATTTTATATATTATTAAATCAATAATTGAGATGACAAAGTTATAAATATTATTATTTGCAATATTAACGATGTCTAGAAGTTCTACCAAGGAGAGGTTTGGTCATCTAATTGTGCGCCATAGGGAGAAATCCTTATCGGAAGCCTCCTTCGAAACGACTGGTGATTAATATTGTGAATTATAATAATGATGATATATGTTGTTAAAATTGTTAAGGTGATTTTTATGAAGTTTTGCTTATTTTATGGAACTCAATTTATCCATTTTTCAAAAAAATCGGTTGAAGATTATTCATTATATATTATATGGGATCCACCTATGATGGTGATATGTTGGTGGAGGAAACATGCGCAGGCCATGTTGGAAGAAAAGAAAAATTATGAAATAAAAGTGGGGATGGGGGAAGAAAAAAATGAGATGGGGGAGAAAGAAAGAAATTTTAGAGGGTGTATAATATATATATATATATATATATATATATATATATATATATATAATATATTAAAGTTAATATATATATATATATATATATATATATATATTTATTTTATTTAAAATATTTTTTTAAATATGGATTATAAAATAAATCATTGTTCATGAATTAGTTACTATGTTGTCCATTCTTACATAAATAAAAGCTCATTCCTTCATTATTTTTTACGAATTCACTAAAACTATAGAGAGAGAAATTATAGAAAACTATAGAAAAGTATTGGTACTTCCCTACTCTTATATCCATTCTTTTTACTTGTTTTAAGACCAATATTTTATGAAATAAAAGTATTCAATTTTTCTTATAATTACTTTTTCGAGAAGGGTTAAATTGATAAAAGTTTAAAGTTAAGGGTGAGATATGATTTTTTTTCAAAATACGATTGGATGAAAAATATTGGTTGTTTTTTATAAATAACGGTGTAGTTATTCACCAGATTAATCTTTGTTGGAATACCGTGGTTAAAATCGTGATGTCTGGCGTTGTTGCACGGATAGCACGCGGTATTGCACCAATTATTGATTCTTACGTAAGAAGGCCTTTACTCGATAATTATTACGATAATTCTTATTCGATATTTTATTTTATTGATTCAATAATTCTTTGCGTTGATATTTTATATTATTGTTGTTTTAATAATTGTCACTACATAATATTTTCCATTATCGAATCAATAATTCATATTATCTGAATAATATTATTAGATAACATTATTGGCAATGTCTAGAAAGTTACATCTAAGGAGAGGTTTGGTCACCTAATTGCTTGATGAGAGAGAAAAATTCTTATTGAAAGCCCCTCTTTCTGAGGAACTATGCGGTTGTCATTATTGTGATTACTGTAATATTATTTGTGAATAATTAATTATTGATTTATATGATAAGAAAAATATTCATTTTATGTGGATATAGATGGAGAAAATTTTTAAAGTGACAATTGTTGAAAATTGATATTTTATCTTTTACGATAAAATAATATTTTATTATATTATTATAATATAATAATGATGATATTTTTACAATGAATGTGTGATATATGAGTATATGAGGAGGAAGAGTATTTTTGTTGCATTAAATGATTAACACATGTTTTGTGTGTCGGTGGACCCATTTCTTGACTAAATTTGATTATAGCACATAAAATCGTCCATATGTGGATTTGGTCATTTACATTTTGGAATTTGGAAAAACTTTCTTACGTAAAGTTGTAGAAATTGAATTTCCTATAAAAAAAATAGCGAGATTCAAATTTACGATAAAAGGGCTATTTATTATGAATTATTGAAGTTACAAGTTTAAAATAATTAATTTTTGGAAGTTTTAATTATTTTTAATATAAAACGTTTTTTATTATTGTGGCCTCATTAATGTGATGTAAATGCTTTGATTTCAGATCTAAGAAAGTGGGCGTAAAAATTTTTTATATATATATATTATATTATATTAAATTTTACGCTTTGGTGTTCTAAGCATTTTCTATAAATAGGTGCTTAGGTTAGAATTGAAAATCACACGAAACTAAAGATTTCTCTCTATTTCTCTATATATATCGAGTGTATTCTTGTGAGTATTTTGATATCTTGAGTGTTGCTATATATCTGATTGAGGTTAGTTTTCGGCGTTATTCGGTCGAAATCTTTGCTCTTTTGAGGATAAAGGATTGTAAGGGATAGTAAGGGATAGTAAGGATGTTATTCTTCTTAAAATGATATTATTTCTTCAATATCATTATGCCAAAATATTGGTTTGAAATTTTTATCAAATTTGGAACTTTTTCATGTCGGGATTCTTATTCATGAGTTACTATTCACGAGTTCTTATTCACGAGTTCTTATTCACGATTTATTATTCACGATTCTTATTATTTTCTTATTCATGAGTTACTATTCACGAGTTACTATTCATGAGTTACTATTCACGAGTTACTATTCACGGGTACTTATTCACTACAAAATTGGTTTCTTTTTCTAACCAAATTATAGTTGATTTATGAATATTACTCTTGAGATTAAAACTGTATATTGATTATATTGATTTTATTATCATATATAACATTTTTATAACGATGTTGAAATTCTCTTTCATTTGGAGTGTAAAGATGGGTAGATTATTGGTATGATCATGACTAGGGTTCTCTTTGGCGATGGTGAAAAGTTGAATTGTGGTGGTATGATCATGACCATTGAATTTATAATTGAATATATTTTAGCTTAAGTGCAAAGGTGAATTGATCAACATGGTTATAATTATGGTTTATATAAATTACGAAATGATTATGTATTTCTTTGAGATATGAATATCTTTGGCACAGATGAGTATTGTATCTTTGGCAGATGACAAGAGATGATTGTTGAAATATCTTTGGCACGTGTGCAAAGATGACTTGTTGATGAATATCTTTGGCCGTGGTGCAAAGATGAATGAATTTATTAATATGATTATGAACATGAATTTATGATTTGGTATAACCATGATAACCATGATCTTTGATGTTTGGTGATGAAAATTAACTTTGTCTGGATGAGAAAGAATTTAGAACTACAATTACGATTATGAGTTATACACGTGATTGTGGATGAGGAATTGTTGATTAATGTTACGAGGATAAAACATTGTTGATGGACTTTTAACATGGAAGATAATAGATTTTATGGTCTATTTGACTCTTCTAATGGATTGCTCGTTCATTGCAACTATGGTTGAAAAGTTTTATCATCTACCATATGTTCTAAATCTACGATTTATTCTTGTTGAAGGCTATTGATAATTTATTTATCTTTAGTCATGATATTCTTTCTTGAGCTAGTTGTGCTCACCCTTTTGCTTCACAATTCCTTTCGGGTAATAAAAGTGTAGGCATTTGGGTCGGCCGAGGGATAACGAGGGAATAGAGCGGTGGTCATCATTTAGTAGTTATATTTGTTGAATCAACTAGGGTGAGGTGAACCCAACGTTGGAAGGTGTTTTGCCACTATCATACAAGATGTCTAATGACATACAACCTCGTGTCATCATAAAGACGGGGTTGTGCTCATCCACTTCTTTGAGTATATATCTGAGCACTACTATATAATCTTGGAGTTTGGTTTGAAGTATAATTCTCAATTAGAGGCGGTGGAGATAATGATATGTCGAGAAAGACTCACCATTGGGAAGAATATGATAGTAATCTTCTCGTTTTTCTTTAGGGTCTATTAGGTTGACCAAGGATAATTTTGTGGGCATATGATATCTATCATAACCTGGCGCATGGCCTCCCATATCGAAGGTTTCCTTGAGCACTTCCCAAAGATTTTAATTTCTAAAAGCAGTTTTAGATTGTACCTTTATATGTAGGTATCATTTGAGATGTCTTGTCCATAGTTGGGACATGAGTCATAGTTGGTATATAAAACTCAAACTCACAACATATGTGTTGTTGTATTTTGCACAATTGTTGTAATAAAGTTGTAGTTGTTTTACGTACCATGTATTTGGCGACTTCGAGAATGGGTTGGATGGAATGGACCTATTTTGGGGTTGTCACGGTTGGTATCGAGCTTAGGGATATGATCTCTGGCGGAGATCGGGGAATAGAACTAGGAGGGAGAGATGAGTAAATCCTTAGCTAGTGTGTCTAACCTAAAGCTTATTTGTTGGTCGGTCGTAATATCGGGATATTATGTGATATATTAATTTGTTAAATTAACCTTTGTTTTGAAGTTGTATTCTAGAATGATATAAAATACGGGGAGATGAGCAATGGAGAAATCATGATGACGGGGAAGATGGAATCTGAAATGAAAGCAAGGTATTCTCAACTCTTTGAAATACCGAATGCGTAAATTTAGGGATGAAATTTCATAAGGAGGAGATTGTAAGACCCGAATTTTATGAAATAAAAGTATTCAATTTTTCTTATAATTACTTATTAGGTAAATGGTTAAATTGATAAAAGTTAAAGTTAAGGGTGATATATGAATTTTTTTTAAATATAAGTGGTTATAAAATACTCATTTCTGTGGGGAATATTAGTTTGGTGGTGGAATATTCTTTACATCGGGAATATTAAATGCGACGGCAGCGACCATTTTTGTGGGCCCATAACGAATAATAAGCTGTTGGATGAAGAAAAGCGACAAAGGGAGTTTTTTACAAATAACGGCGTGTGTAGTTATTCACAGTTAACTTTGTTGGAATACCGGTGGTTAAAATCTGATGTCTGGCGTTGTTGCCGCGATAGCACTGCGGTATTGCACCAATTATTGATTCTTACGTGAAGGCCTTTACTCGATAATTGTTATGATAATTCTTTATTCGATATTTTATTTTTTGATTCAATAATTGTTGCGTTGATATTTTATATTATTGTTGTTTTAATAATTGTCACTACACGATATTTTCCATTATCGAATCAATAATTCATATTATCTGAATAATATTATTAGATAACATTATTGGCAATGTCTAGAAAGTTACATCTAAGGAGAGGTTTGGTCACCTTAATTGCGTGCGCCGATGAGGAGAAATTCTTATTGGAAAGCCCCTCTTTCACAGGAACTACACAGTTGTCATTATTGTGATTACGTAATATTATTTGTGAATAATTAATTATTGATTTATATGATAAGGAAAATATTCATTTTATGTGGATATAGATGGAGAAATTTTTTAAAGTGACAATTGTTGAAAATTGATATTTTATCTTTTTTGATAAAATAATATTTTATTATATTATTATAATATAATAATGATGATATTTTTACAATGAATGTGTGATATATGAGTATATGAGGAGGAAGAGTATTTTTGTTGCATTAAATGATTAACACATGTTTTGTGTGTTGGTGGACCCTATTTCTTGACTGAAATTTGATTATAGCTTGTAAAATCGTCCAGTATGTGGATTTGGTCAATTTACATTTGGAATTTGGAAAAACTTTCTTACGCAAAGTTGTAGAGAATTGAATTTCCTATAAAAATTCATGAGATTCAAATTTTTACGATAAAAGGGCTATTTATTATGAATTATTGAAGTTAGAAGTTCTAAATAATTGATTTTTGAAGTTTTAATTATTTTTAATAATAAAAACATTTTTTTATTTTTTGTGGGTCATTATTGTGATGTGTGAATTCTTTGATTTCAAATCTAAAAGGTTGGCGTAGAAATTTTAATATATATATATTATTATTATTAAATTTTACGCTTTGGTGTTCTAAGCATTTTCCTATAAATAGGTGCTTGGGTTAGAATTGAAAATCACACGAAACTAAAAGTTTTCTCTCTTTTTCTCTCTATATATATCGGTGTATTCTTGTGAGTATTTTGATATCTTGAGTGTTGCTATATCTGGTGCAAGTTAGATTCGGCGTTATTCGATCGAAATCTTTTCTTTTTTGAGGTAAGGGATAGTAAGGATATAAGGGATTGTAAGGGATATTATTTTTCTTCTTAAAATGATATTATTTCTTCAATATCATTATGCCAAAATATTGGTTTGAAATTTTATCAAATTTGGAACTTTTTCATGTCGGGTTCTATTCATGATTCTTATTCACGAGTTACTATTCACGATTTCTTATTCATGATTACTATTCATGAGTTACTATTCGATGAGTTACTATTCATGAGTTTCTTATTCATCACGAGTTCTTATTCATGAGTTTCTATTCATGAGTTACTATTCACGGGTACTATTCACTACAAAATTGGTTTCTTTTTCTAACAAATTATAGTTGATTTATGAATATTACTACGGAGATTAAAACTATATATTGATTATATTGATTTTATTATCATATATAACATTTTATAACCACGATGTTGAAATTCTCTTTCACTTGGAGTGTAAAGATGGGTAGATTATTGGTATGATCATGACTAGGGTTCTCTTTGGCGATGGTGAAAAGTTGAATTGTGGTTGGTATGATCATGACCATTGAATTTATAATTGAATATCTTTAGCTTAAGTGCAAAGTGAATTGATCAACATGGTTATAATTATTGTTTATATAAATTAAAATGATTATATATTTCTTTGAGATATGAATATCTTTGGCTTTGTAGTGCAAATGATATCTTTGACATGTAGTTGAAAGATGAATTTGATGAATATCTTTGGCACATGGTGCAAAGATGACTTGTTGATGAATATCTTTGGCCCGTAGTGCAAAGATGAATTTATTAGTATGATTATGAACATGAGCTGTGATTTGGTATAACCATGATCTTTGATGTTTGGTGATGAAAAATTATCTTTGTCTGGATGAGAAAAAGAAATTTAGAACTACAATTACGATTATGAGTTATACGTGATTGTGGACGAAGAATTGTTGATTAATGTTACGAGGATAAAACATTGTTGATGGACTTTTAACATGGAGAAGATAATAGATTTTATGGTCTATTTGACTCTTCTAATGGATTGCTCGTTCATTTTGCAACTATGGTTGAAAAGTTTTATCATCTACCATATGTTCTAAATCTACGATTTATTCTTTGATGAAGGCTATTGATAATTTATTTATCTTTAGTCATGATATTCTTTCTTGAGCTAGTTGTGCTCACCCTTTTGCTTCTGAATTCCTTTCGGTAATAATAAAAGTGTAGGCTTTGGGTGAAGCGGGGATAACGAGGGAATAGAGCGGTGGTCATCATTTAGTAGTTATATTTGGTGAATCAACTAGGGTGAAACTTAACGTTGGAAGGTGTTTTTGCCACTATCATACAAGATGTCTAATGACATACTGACCTCGTGTCATCATAAGGCGAGGTTGTGCTCATCCACTTCTTTGAGTATATATCTGAGCACTACCTATATAATCTTGGAGTTTGGTTGAAGTATAATTCTCAATTAGAGGCGGTGGAGATAATGATATGTCGAGAGAAGACTCACCATTGGGAAGAATATGATAGTAATCTTCTCATTTTTCTTTTGGGGTCTATTAGGTTGACCAAGGATAATTTTGTGGGCATATGATATCTATCATAACCTAGGCATGGCCTCCCATATCTGAAGGTTTCCTTGAGCACTTCCCAAAGATTTTAATTTCTAAAATAGTTTTTAGATTGTACCTTTATGTAAGGTGTCATTGTGAGGTCTTGTCCATAGTTGGGACATGAGTCATGATTGGTATATATTTATATCAAACTCACAACATATGTGTGTTGTATTTTTGCCACGACAATTGTTGTAATAAAGTTGTAGTTATTTTACGTACCATGTATTTGGCGACTTCGAATGGGTTGGATGGAATGGACCTATTTTGGGGTTGTCACGGTTGGTATCGAGCTTAGGGATATGATCTCTGGCGGAGATCGGGGAATAGAACTAGGAGGAGAGATGAGTAAATCCTTAATTAGTGTGTCCTACCTAAGCTTATTTGTTGGTCGATCGTAATATCGGGATATTATGTGATATATTAATTTGTTAAATTAACCTTTGTTTTGAAGTTGTATTCTAGAATGATATAAAATACGGAGAGATGAGCAATGGAGAAATCATGATGACGGGAAAGATGGAATCGAAATGAAAGCAAGGTATTCTCAACTTTTTGAAATACCGAGTGCGTAAATTTAGAGGATGAAATTTCATAAGGAGGGAGATTATAAGACCGAATTTTATGAAATAAAAGTATTCAATTTTTCTTATAATTACTTATTAGGTAAATGGTTAAATTGATAAAAGTTAAAGTTAAAGGGTGATATATGAATTTTTTTTTTAAAATAAGCAAGTGGTTATAAAATACTCATTGTTGTTGGGGGGAATATTAGTTTGGTGGTGGAATATTCTTTACATTGGGAATATTCATGCGACGGTATGACCATTTATGGGCCCATAACGAAATAAGCTGTTGGATGAAGAAAACGAAGTATAAGTTTTTATAAATAACGGCGTAGTTATTCTGAATTAACTTTTGTTGGAATACTCGGTGGTTAAAATACGATGTCTGGCGTTGTTGCCGCGATGGCACGGTATTGCACCATTATTGATTCTTACGTGAAGGCACTACTCGATAATTATTACGGTAATTCTTTATTCGATATTTTATTTTTGATTCAATAATTCTTTGCGTTGATATTTTATATTATTGTTGTTTTAATAATTGTCACTTTGCACAATATTTTCCATTATCGAATCAATAATTCATATTATCTGAATAATATTATTAGATAACATTATTGGCAATGTCTAGAAAGTTACATCTAAGGAGAGGTTTGGTCACCTAATTAATTGCGCGCTAGATGAGGAGAAATTCTTATTGGAAAGCCCCTCTTTCTGAGGAACTACACGGTTGTCATTATTGTGATTACATAATATTATTTGTGAATAATTAATTATTGATTTATATGATAAGGAAAATATTCATTTTATGTGGATATAGATGGAGAAAATTTTTAAAGTGACAATTGTTGAAAATTGATATTTTATCTTTTACGATAAAATAATATTTTATTATATTATTATAATATAATAATGATGATATTTTATAATGAATGTGTGATATATGAGTATATGAGGAGGAAGAGTATTTTGTTGCATTAAATGATTAACACATGTTTTGTGTGTGGGTGGACCCCATTTCTTGGTTGAAATTTGATTATAGCTTGTAAAATCGTCCAGTATGTGGATTTGGTCAATTTACATTTGGAATTTGGAAAAACTTTCTTACGTAAAGTTGTAGAAATTGAATTTCCTATAAAAATTCGAGATTCAAATTTTTACGATAAAAGGGCTATTTATTATGAATTATTGAAGTTAAAAGTTAAAAATAATTGATTTTGGAAGTTTTAATTATTTTTTTAACAAAAAACGTTTTTTTTTGTTTTTGTAGCCTTGTAATCATTGTATGTGATGTTAATGGGTGAATTGATCTAAGAAAGTTGGCGTAGAAATTTTAATATATATATATATATTATTTTATTAAATTTTACGCTTTGGTGTTCTAAGCATTTTCCTATAAATAGGTGCTTAGGTTAGAATTGAAAATCACACGAAACTAAAGATTTCTCTCTTTCTCTCTCTATATTATCGAGTGTATTTTTGTGAGTATTTTGATATCTTGAGTGTTGCTTATCTGGTGCAAGTTAGTTCGGCGTTATTCGATCAATCTTTTGCTCTTTTGAGGTAAGGGATTGTAAGGGATAGTAAGGATTTTAAGGGATAGTAAGGGATGTTATATTCTTCTTAAAATGATATTTTCTTCAATATCATTATGCCAAAATATTGGTTTGGAAATTTTTATCAAATTTGGAACTTTTTCATGTCGGGTTACTATTCATGAGTTCTTATTCACGATTCATTCATGAGATTTATTCTATTTCTTATTCATGATTTACTATTCATGAGATTCTTTCACACGTGATTCATTCATGAGTTCTATTCATGAGTTCTTATTCATGAGTTACTATTCATGAGTTCTTATTCACGGTACTATTCACTACAAAATTGGTTTCTTTTTCTAACAAATTATAGTTGATTTATGAATATTACTCTTGGAGATTAAAACTATATATTGATTATATTGATTTTATTATCATATATAACATTTTATAACCACGATGTTGAAATTCTCTTTCCTTTGGAGTGTAAAGATGGGTAGATTATTGGTATGATCATGACTAGGGTTCTCTTTGGCGATGGTGAAAAGTTGAATTGTGGTTGGTATGATCATGACCATTGAATTTATAATTGAATATCTTTAGCTTAAGTGCAAAGGTGAATTGATCAACATGGTTATAATTATTGTTTATATAAATTACGAAATGATTATGTATTTCTTTGAGATATGAATATCTTTGGCTGTGAAGAGTGCAAAGATGACTTTGTTGTTGAATATCTTTGGCACATAGTATCAAAGATGACTGTTGATGAATATCTTTGGCCGTGGTGCAAAGATGAATTTATTAGTATGATTATGAACATGAATTGTGATTTGGTATAACCATGATCTTTGATGTTTGGGTGATGAAAATTAACTTTGTCTGGATGAGAAAGGAATTTAGAACTACAATTACGATTATATTATACGTGATTGTGGACGAGAATTGTTGATTAATGTTATGAGGGATAAAACATTGTTGATGGACTTTTAACATGGAGAAGATAATAGATTTTATGGTCTATTTGACTCTTCTAATGGATTGCTAGTTCATTTGCAACTATGGTTGAAAAGTTTTATCATCTACCATATGTTCTAAATCTACGATTTATTATTGATGAAGGCTATTGATAATTTATTTATCTTTAGTCATGATATTCTTTCTTGAGCTAGTTGTGCTCACCCTTTTGCTTCACAATTCCTTTCGAGTAATAAAAGTGTAGTTTGGGTTGAAGCGGGGGAATAACGAGGGGAATAGAGCGGTGGTCATCATTTAGTAGTTATAGGGTGAATCAACTAGGGTGAAAACCCAACTTGGAAGGTGTTTTTCCACTATCATACAAGATGTCTAATGACATACTGACCTCGTGTCATCATAAGACGGGGTTGTGCTCATCCACTTCTTTGAGTATATATCTGAGCACTACCTATATAATCTTGGAGTTTGGTTGAAGTATAATTCTCAATTAGAGATGGTGGAGATAATGATATGTCGAGAAAAGACTCACCATTGGGAAGAATATGATAGTAATCTTCTCATTTTTCTTTGGGGTCTATTAGGTCAACCAAGGATAATTTTGTGGGCATATGATATCTATCATAACCTGAGCGCATGGCCTCCCATGTATACGAAGTTTTCTTGAGCACTTCCCAAAGATTTTAATTTCTAAAACAGTTTTTAGACTGTACCTTTATGTAAGGTGTCATTGTGATGTCTTTGTCCATAGTTGGGACATGAGTCACGATTGGTATATATTTGTATCAAACTCACAACATATGTGTTGTTGTATTTTGCATGACAATTGTTGTAATAAAGTTGTAGTTGTTTTACGTACCATGTATTTGGCGACTTCGAGAATGGGTTGGATGGAATGGACCTATTTTGGGAATTAATTCTTGAACTTGTTTTTATTGAATTCTTATATCATTGTCATCATCCTCATGTTTATATTTTGTTGAAAGTCATATGTGGCCTATAGGGCATAGATGGACTTGGTATGATTATGACCAGGGATTATTCGGTGTAATCATAACTATAATGTTACAAATGATGTAGAAAAAGTCCTCATTGGCCCGTAGTGGATTGATGGACAGTTGTTGGCATGATCATGACCATTAATGAATACACGAATGTCCTTGGCCCATAGTGCATGGAAAATTTATGGTCGTGATACTAAAGAATATCCTTGGCCGTAGTGCAGGGGTGATTCGATGATGTGGATTATTTATTAAGTCGAGTCTCAAAGCCGATAATGATGATGAAAAACCTTTTAAATCATAAAAGATAGTAGATTTTATTTTCTACTCGACTCTTTTAATGGATTGCTTGTTCCACTGCAGTTAAACTTGATAGTTGTTATATTGTATCAGTTTAACACTATTGAAGACTAAGGATAATTTATTCTGCTTTATCTTAGTCATAATATTTCTTACTGGGCTAGTTGAGCTCACCATTTCTTTCACTATTCTCTTCAGAAATGAGAATATAGCCGGAGACGAGTCGAGGGAGCGGAGTGATGGACGGTATGATAGTATTAGTAGTCCTCACTATTACTCGTTAAATAGTGTGACAATAAATATAGTGATGACTTATTCTGAGAGTGGATATTGTCTAGAAGACGATATTTGTATTAAAACTCACAACTGTCTTATTGTATATTAAAGATTGTATTTATATTCTATACCATGTATTTGGCGATTCAGAATAGGTGATGTATACCAATTTTGGGGGCGTCACAGTGCAAGTTTGTTAATACTTGCAGGACTGAATTAAAAATGAAGAAAAAGAGGAAGGTATTATACTGTAATATTTCGAGCCCCAAAACGTGCAATTATCGAAACTATATTTTATTATAAATAGAAGCTCATTCTTCCTTCATTTCTCACCAATTCACAAAAGCTTTAGAGCAATTATTATAGAGAGAAATTATAGAGAGAAATAAGAAGAGAAGTCTGCTACCTCACTATTCCAGTATCTAGTTTTTCTAAGGTAAGGGGTATTATTTCTTTCATGTTCTTGAAGAGAGCTATTGTTATTCCATCCCTTATTATTCTGTTGGAACATCCTATCTGTGCGAATTACGCATGACCTGGTTCCGTTATTTATTATTTTGTTGGAATAACCTGTCTATGCGAAGTACCGCATACATGGTAAAATTCTTCTATTATTCTATTCTTTATTATTCTGTTAGAATATCCTGTCTGTGCGTATTATGCATGACCTAGTTCCATTATTTATTATTCTGTTGGAATAACTTGTCTGTGCAGTCTATCGCATGCATGGTGAATTCTTCTGTTATTCCATTCTTTATTATTCAGTTGGACTATCCTGTCTGTGCGTTTACGCATGACCTGATTCCATTATTTATTATTTTGTTGGAATAACCGGTCTATGCGGTCTATCGCATGCCTGGTGAATTCTTTTGTTATTCCATTCTTTATTATACTCAGTTGGTTAAAGTTTTGGCTTTTATACTCCATGAAATTAGTGGAATATCCTTGATATTTGAGCTTCATCCAGTATCTTTTCATGGAAATATTCTTCTGAGCATTCTTGAATTTTACTCCACAAAGCAGTATCATGTTGACAATTTGGACGTTATCGGTTCCTGGATAAATTAATTCTTGAACTTGTTTTATTGAATTCCTATATCATTGTCATCATCCCCATGTTTATATTCTGTTGAAAGTCATCTGTGGCCTGTAGTGCATAGATGGACTTGGTATGATTATGACCAGGGATCATTCGGTATAATCATAACCGTAATGTTATAAATGATTTGGTAAAAGTCCTCATTGGCCCGTAGTGCATTGATGGACAGTGGTTGGCATGATCATGACCATTGATGAATACACGAATATCTTTGGCCCGTAGTGCATGGATAATTTGTGGTCGTGATATTAATGAATATCCTTGGCGTAGTCTTGGGGATGATGTGCTTTATTTATTAAAATTTTGAGTCTCAAATGATAAAAGTGATGAAAAACCTTTTAAATCATAGAAGATAGTAGATTTTATTCTCTATTTGACTCTTCTAATGGATTGCTTGTTCATTGTGAGTAAACTTGATGTTTGTTATATTTTATCGGTTTAACACCATTGAAGGCTAATGATAAATTATTACGCATTATCTTAGTCATAATATTTCTTCTTCGGGCTAGTTGAGCTCACCTTTTCTTTCACTATTCTCTTGAGAAATGAGAACGTGGCGGGACTAATCGGGAAACAGTGAGTGTCAGGATGATAGCATTAGTAGTCCTCACTATTACATTAAATAGTGTGACAATAAATGTAATGAGGACTCTATTGAGTTTGTATATTGTCTAGATGACAATATTCTTCTTAAAAACTCTTAGATTATATTTTGTCGTATTTTTTTACGATTGTTGTATAATTAAGTTGTATTTGAATTTTGTACCATGTATTTGGCGACCCAAGATGGGTGATGTATACCTGTTTTGGGGGCGTCACAGTTTTGTTTTTTTATGAAAAATAGAATATATTATATTTTATTGAATATTTTATTAATATTTTGAAAATTTTCGACGACTGAGGAAAAATATTTCGCGTGCGTGATTCTGTAATTTGTTTCGTCCGAATTTACTGTGCGCCCATGATTTCTAAAATTCAAATAGTATCATTTCCATTCTCCTATAAATAGGATGCTTAGTTAGAAATTAAAATCACACCAGAATCAGAGAATTCTTCTTCTATAATATTGAGCGTATTTCTTTCGAGTTATAGAAAGCTTTGAGCGTAGAAAACAGTGAAAGTTTTCTTCAAGAATATCCCCGTTATACCAGTTGGAATACTCTTCTTTTCACGGTAAGGGATATTATTTTTGTTCAGTATTTGTATGAAATAATATCTTCTTCCATACTCTGTAGTATGTAAGTAATATTATTTCGTTTCAGATTCTGAATTCTTTACTCATTTTGTTAAAGTTTTTGGCTTCTATACTCCATGAAATTAGTAGAATATCCTTGATATTTGCGCTTCATCCAGTATCTTTTCATGAAAATATTATTCTGAGCATTCTTGATAAGTTTTAACCTTTTTATGCCAGAGTACTATTCACGAAGTACTATTCCCGAATTACTATTCATGGGGTGCTATTCACTCAGTTACTATTCACCCGGGGTACAATTCATGATAAATATTAATTTCTTTTTCGGTCCAAATTATTTTTGATACAATATTATTCTTGAATTTTACTCCACAAAGCGGTATCATGTTGACAATTTGGACATTATTGAATTCGGAATAAATTAAATTATAAATCTTTAAAGTTTATCCTTTGCTTTCATTTAATTGAATTCTTATATCATTGTCATCATCCCCATGCTTATATTGTTATGAAAGTCATCTTTGGCCCGTAGTGCATAGATGGACTGGTATGATTATGACTAGCCATTATTCGGTATAATCATGACCGTAATGTTACAAATAATGTGGTAAAAGTCCTTATTGGCCCGTAGTGCGTTGATGGACAATTGTTAGCATGATCATGACCATTGGTGAAAACACGAATATCATTGGCCCGTAGTGCATGGATAATTTGTGGTCGTAATACTAATGAATATCCTTGGTCGTAATGCCGAGATGATTCAATGATGTTGATTATTTATTAAGCTGAGTCTAAGCGATAAAACTGTTGATAAACTTTTTAAATTATCCATGCACTATGGGCCAAGGATACCTATCCCCATGAACTGAGTGGCGCGGGTCTAAGCTCCAATAGTATGAGGGGACCACCAATGCTGGAATATCTCCTGAGTACAGGGACCCTCTGATAATGTAAAATTGTCCACACCCAACAATGGGATATCAATGACGGGTGACTGCGACACATGTCAATAACGCCTGGCAGGAGGAAAGGTTGGCATACATATCTCTCCTGTAGTGTTCCTAATAGCACTCTCTCCTAAATAGAGCTCCTATCCTCCATCAGTGAAGAGAGGAACCCTACAGGTGGAAATCACGTACTCGACACCAGCCGGGTACCCATCCTCAAATCCAATGGCCAAGTGCTCCCCAGGATAGGGAATCCATGTGATGATGTCAGCTGTCAGTAACTCTAGCTGTAGGTGGCAATGAGTGAAACCCTCAGCTACAGGGACCTCCGCTCCTCGTGGATAGGTATCTAAACCTAACACACTCACAGGACGCAAACATAGAAGCCTCTCATAGGCCCAAAATAGCCAACACAAAGGCAAACATCTGCTGTCAGTAAACACTTTTAACCTACACATGGGAAACAAATGAGAAATACTCACCAGCAGAAATGGGTAGAATCCTAACCAAGCCTCGGTCAAGCCCTGCGAATGTATATGCATGCCCCTGAGGAAATAGGCGAAGGTGTAGGAACCCCAGTCATACTCTCCTATACAGTCCGCATGTCGCATGGCGCTGATCAAAGCGAACGACACCGTAGAAGAGTTATCTTCTATGAAGTAGCCCCTAATGATCATCAGGAACAATCGCCAAAGAATGTGATCCATGACTCTGACATCAGCTGGTATGGGCTCACTCAACAGCCCACTCATAGCATCTACGCTTAACGGGCCCATACGAACGGTCCTGCCTTTGAGCGCCTCAGCCAGAACTCCTAACAAGGATCTGACGGCAGTGGGGGTAATATCTGCCATACAAGGCACTGGTGCCCCTCCAAACTCCATACCTATGATAAACCGCCAATTCATCAGCGTCATCATCAACTCATAGTCTAGCAAATGGAGTGACTGAGTCTGGTGAAACCAGCGCTCAGATAATGCCCTGATGTAACCCCAGGGACAACGACGGGGAAGGATGGAAAAGAACGCCCCAAATCCCCAGTCATGCACAATCGCTCTATAGTCAGGATGTAGAGCCTGGTACATGGAGTGAATGATGAACCAATTCCCTCGAGGCTGTGTAAAGCCGGAACCTACATAAAATGCAGATCAACATTAGAATCATTTACTCCTCAGCAATAGGAAAGAAGGAAGATTAAGATCTAACTTGATACCTTATTGGCGTGCAAGTACATTGAGGGATGTCGACTCAAATCACCCAGAAGCTCCGAGTTTTCTACCTGAATACTCGGGAGGTCCCTACGGCGAACATGTGCAGCAGGAGTAGAATCGGCAACCAGAACATCCTCCTCCTCGTCCTCGACGTCCAGCACATCAACCTGGACTGGACGTATCACCGCCTCCACCAACCGACGAGGCAGTCTAATAGAATGGGGTCGAGGCACTTCAGAAGCCCTCCTCCGTACACCAGAAGTGGTTCTACAGGAACTACTCGGCTGATCTGGATCCATAATATCTGGACAATAAGTCTCCAAATCACCTCAGAAAGTGTGTGGTAATTTCTAACCTGGAGCTTGCTTTTCAAAATGCATTTTATGACTACATGCATGCATGTATTACTTTAACATACATCTACAATAGAGTTAAAAATGCATGATCATTCAATGCCTACATTTTGAATTTTTTTACCATAGTCCCCACTGTAAATAGGACTATCCACATGCACATAGGCATGGCTAGGCGGCCATTCAGTATCACACCTGCCCACAGTCATATACATACTATATGCATTAAAAGTCAAAGTCATCAATCCATAAGGGTAGTTTAATTACTATGATTACTTTGTATTCTTACCTTTTGCTCATTTGTCCTCAAATAAGATAAGAAATAGTAGAAAAAGGTGCCAATTTGACTATTTCAAAAGTCAAATTTTTTCACATCATTATGTTCAGCATGGTTTAATACTAACATTTACTATGTTGAATATTTTTTATTAAGTCATTTAAGCATACATACACGCTACTATGTGTTTAGATGCATTTTATGTGATAAGTCATTTTCCAACGGATAAAAATTGGAAAAGAATACATGCATACGTTACCAAGACAGTGTAGAACACTTGTACGATGATAGAATTTACAGAAATTCGCCCGAACTCAGCAGATCTGAAGAAGATCTCTATGATTTCCTTTGCGGCGCAACTTAAAAATGACTTATGAAAGCAACCTGCATGCATTTAATAGCCACGGCTGGCCACAGGTCCACCTGTGGCTACTGCAGGTGTACCTGCACCACCCCTACATGGGTCCCATTCCTCCGTCTCGGTCCAGTTTGAGTTACAATGGAGTTCTCACAAGCTAAAAAAGCCAAATCAGGAATAAAAATGCTACGCGATTGAGCAGAATAGCTTACAATCCTGGTTTTCTCAGACCGAACCGTGGGTCTGCACATCACTCATTAGTGTTCGCCCGAGCACATGGTACACTATGTCGATGATCTCAGCTGTTATGAATTATACTCAGAAATACCTGACGCAGGTCCAATGCCGCCAATTCAGGGTCGTAACCCTAATCCTCTCAAAGATCCCCGACGGGGGCATCACACATTTTAATATGTTTAAGTACATATGGTGAGTGAGTTTTATACCCATGAATTGAGTGCATTTGATCTTAATCTTTTGGAAGTTTTTAAGTGTGTGTGTCTATTCATGCATATTTTATGTTGTTTTGTAGGATTTGGGATAAAAGTTACTTGGATCGACATTTGGGGTGGCTAGATGCGCATTTTTGGCTTATCATTTACATAGAAGCCACTTCAAAGCCAATTTCAGAATTGTTCTAGGCCTTATTTTGAAACACTCAAATAATGAAAGCTGTAGATCTACGTCTCCTCTTTCTGGGACATCTTAAATCATCAAAATCGGAGTTTGGACGAAGACGTTATGACCATTTCCCCAAAGGACGTCGGAGCAGAAAATTTCCAGAAATGAGGCCAGCGCTGAGGCACCCAAAAACAAGGCCTATACCTAGCGGTTGGGGCACTAGAATGCAGTGTTACAGCGCCGTGCCTAGTGCCGGGGCACTGGGGAAGGACTTGGTCAAGCTTGGACGCGTTTTGGGGCGAATTTTGACACTTTTTTGACTCTAAATTGGATTAAGTTTGTTCCTAAGCTAAAAATTGGACTTGTAACCTATAAATACATGATGTAAGGCATAAAATAAAGGGAGATTATATAGATTAGATTAGAGATACAATCCATTAGATTAGAACATAAACCCTAGTTCTTATTAGTTTTGGAGATTGAAGCAACTTAGAGACCGTTGAAGATCAAGAGTAGGAGCTTGATGAAGATGGAGATTTGCTAACAACAGATTCTATTCTCTTCTCTTCTCTTACTTTTATCTTTTAATATCTATTCAATTGTGGATTTTTAATTTTAATTCATTAATCATGAACTAAATCTTTTGTTAAGACTACAAATTGAACCTTTTATGTCTATGAATTAATTATTTAGTTTATTCCAATTATTTATGTCCAAGTGAACTGTTTATCATGTTTTGTGCGTATTGATTAATTATTTGGCCAATAATTACTATGTTATTCTAGAAGGATTCGGAAGATGAAATTTAGGGTTGGAACTGGACATGATAACATGTATGCTTAATTATTTGCATGCGATGAATAATTAGGGTCGTGAATTGAATAGGAATATATGTTCACTGCATGTAACAAATTTGGAATTAGAATTTAACGGGTTTGGTTTAAATATTTGCATAGGAATATCGCATGATTAATTGAATTGAATAAAAGTTATCTGTTCACTTGGGAAAGTGCTTTTAACAACTAGAATTCTTGTTAACAATTTAGGTGGGGTAATAATTGGGTTAATTGGATAATTGGTTTATAGTTCATAATTGGGGATATTGTAGTCTTAATCTTTATTTATTTGAATTCATTTATAAAGTAATCCAATTTAATTAGTTAATTTTGTTTGCTCAAGTTTAAAAATCATAAATTGCGATTGTTTAAATAAAATTAGTTTGGTTAAGAACTAGTACTTGGTGATTTCTATTAAATAATTCCTCATGGGAACGATACTTTACTTTCACTTTATTACTTGTTGACCGTGTATACTTGCACGTATGTTTTGATTGTGAAATTGATCAACAACATATCCTCGGTAGGGGCATCACGCGTTTTAATATATCGAAGTACATATCCCCAGCGGGGGCATAACGCGTTTTAATATATCGAAGTACATATCCCCAGCGGGGGCATCGCGTGTTTTAATATGTCGAAGTACATATCCCCGGTGGGGGCATCACGCATTTTCATATGTCTAAGTACATATCCCCGACGGGGGTATCACGTATTTTCCGTTGATGCACACGTAAGCAAAGATCAAGTATGATCCCCGACGGGGGTTACAACGTGTGTTTATCTGTTGATTCACACGTCAGCGAAGGTCAAGCAGCCTTGGCAGTCTGCCCAACAGGGGTGTTTATCCGTTGATTCACACGTTAGTGAAGGTCAAGCAACCTTGACAGTCTGCCCAATAGGGGTGTTTATCCATTGATTCACACGTCAGCAAAGGTTAAGCAGCCTTGACAGTCTGCTCAACAGGGGTATTCATCCGTTCATTCACATGTCAGTGAAGGTTAGGCAGCCCTGGCGACACATACTATTGGCAGTAAATCCAACAGAACATTGATATGTCCTGGCGATACAAACCAGGAAGGATCAACATCATCGGGGAGGATCAATGATGGAATTTGTTATACACATCCTCAAACAGCCAAAGCTTTATCCCCACAAATCTCTTATACACGAGAGGCAGATCTTCGGAATAAAGTCTGTATCAAGGATTAAGGACTTTGGTGATAGCCCCAACATCAACATTCTAAAAGATTTGGATCACACGTCCAATCTTGTCATTTTTTCCGATCCCAGGCAGAAGCAACTGGGAGCTGACAATCATCCCAACATGTTGGAGAACAATCCAACAACACACTTGCATCATACATTTGCATCATGTTGCTGCACATGGCATCATATTTATCTTGTTGCATTTCAAGTTTCTAGGATTCTTTATCCTATCCATGCCATTGCATTGCATGAATATGATAAAGAGGAGCATCTGAAGACACTTTCGAATTTTACGCTTTTTGTCACCGACATTGCGGAGGCGGGATTCATCTTTCGAGAGATAACCACCGTAAGAGATGCCTCATATCCCATCTGGATACTACCGAAAGTTCAGTCTCAACCCCGGAACACACACCAGGAGTAGCAGTCCCAACCTCGGAGATAATCCCGAGGCATGCAGTTCAAATACCTGAAATTCCACCGGAGAAGGCCGATTCATCTCCGAGATAACCCCGAGATATTTAGTCTCAGTCCCAGAAATAACACTGAGTAGCGGCCCAACCTTGAGATAACCCCAAGGAGTGCGATTGCGCCCGAAGATAACCCCTAAATGCTTAGTTCAAATGCATGCAATTAGCTTCAACCTCAGCACTCACACCAAGGCACTCAGTACAAGACCTGCAGATAACACCGGGAAGACATGCACACCTCAGAGATGACACTGAGGACCTTCAACACTTGCAACAGTCCAATCTCAGAGATAACCCTGAGCAACATCTATTTTATCAGCCCAAACCGGAGATTACCCCAGTGAGGGGCAAAGTCATCATCTTGCCACCTTGACGCCACATCGCACCGTCTCAACATCTTATACATACATTTCTACACAGCAATGTCCCACAAGAACGAAGGAAGTTCAATCCCGAGTGACTATTGAGCAGGGTAACAGATAGAATTTGAAGCTTGAAGACCGGAGGGCATGGTCCCATCTTCCTGACTTCGTACAACCTCTAATCCCATATCATTGCGTAACTCTCGACAACGGTGGTTCAAAATAGGTCTTACATACCTTAGTCGGGTGTTCGAATTCCAATTCTGAAAGTTCGAGCGATATCACGATTGCATGCATGACATCGCATGCTTGAGATGGCGGGACTCATGGAGCTCGGGCACCCGGCAAAGCAAGTATACTACTGCTCCCCCTCATAAATAGAGGGCTTGGGGTGGCCATTTGAAAAGAGAAAAAGGCGAGGAAGCAATGTCAAATTTGCTCTGCACACACCATAAACTGAGTGCTTTCTCATTTAAAACACTTGTGAGCTCACATATAGCTACTATTTGTATCGGCGAGAGCCGAGTGTTCATCCACTTAAAGTTATAAAAGTCTTCTTTGGCAGCCCACTGTAAGCCTTCTTACACACTTTGAAGCCTTTCTCTTCATCTTTGCACACATCATTCTTCACGTTGAGAGTCATGTTGCGTGTGTATGCTTGGACTTGATCAAAGTGGTTTTATTTCATTTGTATATATATATATATATATATATATATATATATATATATATATATATATATATATATATATATATATATATATATATGGACTAACATTATCGAGTTATGCCTCGATTGAGCCTAGACTTTTGTCTGGAGCATTTATTTGCTTTCTTATATATATATATATATATACACTTATATATATGAAACTGTGTGTCAAACTCTGTTCGATGAGACTGGATTTTACATCTGGTGCGTTTATTGCTTTAATATATATTTATATATATCAACTGTTGTCGAACTTTGTTCGATGAGCCTGGATTTTATATCCAGTGCGTTTATTACTTTTATATATATATTTACTTTTTGTCCCGTCTGGAGTTTACTCCGTGGCGGTTGATTGCTTTAACAGCTTTATTTACATTTCTGATCCCCCATGGAGGTGCTTCGTGGTGGCTGATCATGTCTGTATATATATTTACAGCTTATATATATAACTGCTTACTACTTTCATATCAATTGCGACATCATGTGAGCCTAGGAATCATGTGATCACAGATTCAGTCTACTGGATCTAGATTCGGTTCCCGTGATGGATATTTTCAGCTATAAGCAGCTTGTAAATTTATTCACGGTGTTTGGATTTCCTCATATGGTTTTCATGCCCACGATGAGTTCGACACTTCTTTGTACATTATTTTCTCGAAGATGCTTCACATCTCGAAAATTAAAAGTAATTAAGCCGAACACTTAATAAAAATTGAAGTGTAAAAGGTCTCAATTACTATTTAGCACAAGGGCTTGAAAAACCTTTTTCTTACAAAACACCACTGCCATATTTTGTTTAAAACTGAATTTTTACATAAATTCAAACCTTGTGTATATAGGTGCGAACGAGGCCTCGCACTACTTCTATATAAATAGAACATTGACCCACACACACACACATTCATATAACAGTCTCTTGAAAAGTGGCGATCACCGTGGTAACATGGATGTCGGGGGGTGCCTAACACTTTTCCTCCGTATAATCAAGCCCCCGAACCCTAATGAATCTCGATTTCACAGACTCGTTTAGTAGTGTCACATCACTAGGTCAATGTGCAAACCGTTTCTCGGTTGTGTTGGTACAACCATATAAAAAACCAATTGGCAACTCTTACAGTCCAATAGTCGACATATAAATGTCAAACCTTTTCACAACTTATTTTTTCAAATAAATCTCAACTAACATGAGAACACCAAAGAACAAGAACAGAAAGGGACAAATAAAAATCCCGACATCGACAATGCGTAGAAATAAACTGAAAACTCCCTACGTTCATCAATTATGTTAGGCCAAAAGTCATAAGGCTGTGTTTGGCTACATAAAATTCCCATACTAGTTTATTTTTATAATATTTATATTATATAGTATCTTTTGTCACACTTATTTTAGTTAATTTAAACGACTTTAGTTTAGTTAATTTAAATAACTTACAATAGTAATTATAAGAATTTTTATTATAATTATACTTATGATTAATAAATTATAATATATCTAATTTAATTATTAAATTAGACTAGAACATCACTTTATTTAATTTAATTATTTCATTAAATATTAAACAATTCATTTAATGTAATTATTTTCATTAAATTAAATCGTCAAATAATAAAATTATCATTCATTAATTTAGTTAGCTTACACACTTAACTAAATTATTACATCACAATTCATCAAATATTTATTTATCTACATAAATAAATTATTTAAAATATTTATTTAATTCAATAAATATTTAAATTAAATTATAAATTTCTCAATCGTTACATCATTCCCTCCTTAAAAGGATTCTTTCCCCAGAATCACAACTCCATAAATTCATTCGTCATATTCTTCTCTCCTTAACAGGATTCTGTCCGCAGAATCATTATACAAGATTAAGCAAATAACTGAGGATAATTCTTCATCATAACATTTTCAAGTTCCTACGTAGTTTCTTCAGCATTGTGGTTCCTCCAGATTATCTTAACAGAAGGTATCACTTTATTCCTTAGTACTTGCTCTTTCCTGTCAATAATTTGAACATGGACTTCTTCATATGTTAAGTCTTTCTCAAATTGTAAGGGCTCATATTCTATTACATGCTTATAATCAGGCTTATATGGCCTCAACACTGATACATGGAAAATATTATGAATATGATCCAATTCCGGAGGTAAAGCTACCTCCTATGCCATTTCACCAACGCGTCGAAGCATTTCAAAATGTCCTATAAACCTAGGGCTTAATTTCCCCTTCTAGCCAAACTGAATTTTCCCCTTCCAAGGAGATACTTTCTGTTTTATCTTTTCACAGTCTTCATCCTGAAGTTGTGCATTCTTAACCTTATCTACCAACGTTGAACTGTTTTCCATCTAGAACAACTTTTCGTCTACCTCTTTCGGATAATTAATTTCCAACTCCATCATAGCCATTTCCGACACTAGCTTCTCTTGAGCTGTCAACATCATTAACTTCTCTTGTCCCTTCCTACTTAAAGCATCAGCAACAACATTCGCCTTTCCGGGATGATAGAAAATCTCGCAGTCATAGTGTTTGATCAACTCCAACCATCTTTATGCCGCATATTTAAATGTTTTTGTGTAAATATTTGCTTCAGACTTTTATGGTCGGTATATATCTCACACATCTCTCCATAAAGATAATGTCTCCAAATTTTCAGGGTAAACACCACCGCAGCTAACTCTAAGTCATGAGTCGGATACCCTTTCTCATAATCTTTTAATTGACGTGATGTATACGCTATGACTCTTCCATTTTTCATAAGTACACAGCCTAGTCCTTTATGCGACGTGTCACTATACACCACAAAATTCCCTGTATCATCAGGCAATGACAACACAGGTGTTAAACTCAACCTCTTCTTTAATTCTCGAAAACATTCCTCACACTTCTCTGTCCAAACAAACTTAATCGCCTACCTGGTTAAATTAGTCAACGGAGTTGCAATCTTGGAAAAGTCTTGAATAAAACGCCTGTAGTAACCTGCCAATCCTAAGAAACTCCTTACTTATGATGGTGTCTTCGGCTGATCCCAGTTTATTACAGCTTCAATCTTTGATGGATCTACCGAAATTCAGTCCTTGTCTATAACGTGCCCGAGAAACTGTACGCGTTCCAAACTAAATTCACATTTTAAAAATTTAGCATACAACTTCTCTTTTCTCAATGTCTCCAATGTCACTCTTAAGTGTTCAACATGTTCCTCCTTGGTCTTAGAATACACTAAGATATCATCAATAAACACCACCAAAAATTTATTTAAGAATAGTTTAAACACCCTGTTCATCAAATCCATGAACGTTGCAGGTGCATTGGTTAAACCAAATGACATGAACAGAAACTCGTAATGACCATACCGAGTTCTGAACGCTTTTTTTGGTACATCCTTCGGCCTCACCTTCAACTGATGATAACCACTCCTCAAGTCTATCTTTGAGAAATACCTAGCTCCCTTCATTTAATCGAACAGGTCGTCGATTGTCAGTAATGGATACTTATTTTTAATCGTGACCTTATTCAATTCTCGATAGTTAATGCAGAGCTGCATCGATCCATCTTTCTTCTTAACAAACAACACCGGTGCACCCCATGATGATACAGTACTCGGTTGAATATACTTATTATCGAGCAACTCTTGCAATTGCACCATCAACTCTTTCATCTCTACCAGGGCCATCCTGTATGGTGCCTTAAATATCGGGGCCATTTCTGGTAGTAAGTCAATCACGAACTCGATTTTTCGATCCGGCAGAAGACCTGGAAAATCGTCTGGAAATACGTCTGCAAAATCTCTTATGATCTGTATCTCTTCTAACTTCGCACTCTTCTTCTGTGTATCGACTATGTAGGCTAAGTATCCTACACATCCTTATCTTAACAACTTCTTGGCTTGCATCACCGTCAGACAACTTGCTTGTCAAGGTGACTTACTGCCATAAAATACTACCTTTGACGGAGTCATAAGGTTAACACACTTCTTTTGGCAATCAATTACTACTCCGTGATTGAATAACCAATCAATTCCTACTATAACATCAAACTCACCAAGTCTAATTGGTATCTAATTTACCATCATCTCGTGACCCTTAATAACCACTTTACAATTCTTGTATATAAATCTAACAGAAAACACTTCCCTATTCGCAATCTCTATGCTCAAAGGATAATCTAATTCTTCCTGAGGCAAATCTAAGTTCTGAGCAAATTCATCGGGTACACTACTAGAAATTCGACATATAGTGACGAGCTATAGCGACGGTCGGCACGGAACCGTCACTATAGGGTATCTATAGCGACGATCGACACGGAACCGTCGCTATAGAGTATCTATAGCGACGGTCGACACGGAACCATCGATATAGAAGTTTTGTTTTTAAGAAAACCCCTCCCAGTTTCCCCCAAATTCTTCTAACCTATCTCAGACGATAAATTCATCGACTCCGACCATTTATCTTCTCTATCTCCTCCGCCGCCTCCACCGTCTACTTCAACAACTTCCGTAGAATCCGTTTCCATCCCCGGTGAAGCCTCCGAATGTCCCATTACTGCATTTTTATCACTTTAGGTTTGAGATTACGGAGAGAATGGATGGATTCAGTGATAGCGACCTTGAGACCGCGGTTCTGGTTTTTTCCCGCTTGGATTCTCGCAAAGAAAGGCTAAGCTCATTTGAGTAGTTCATGCATTCCGATATGAACTATATCTAGAGCTGGTGTGCTTCTGCACATTAGCTAGTCTAATCATACTCTTAAGTGTCTCTCAGTATATTTGTTCTACCAACACTTTCAGTAATCCAAATCCAAACCCTAGTACTTACAGGTTTTCATATATATGTATAATAGTGTATATGAATTGTTATGTTAATGTTATTACTTTAGAATTTAGATTTTACTTGGTAATTTTAGATCTTAGGTTTATGAAATTTTCATAATCATATCATGAGATTTATGTGTTGATATTTATTAATTTCAGGTGAGAAATTGAAAGGTTAGTATCCAAATTGTGTGGTTTGGATTAAATTGGTGGGACTTATGGGTAAAGGAGGGCAGAATTATGGGAAGAGAGAGACTACAGGGAGTAATACATAGTCGAATAGAGTAGTATTTCCTGCGTGGGCCAAAGATGTTGGGGAATGCAAAGAGGAGTTGCAGGTGAATCGAGATTTTAGATTATTACCAGATGAAGTTAAAAAGAGAAGGCAGATCTATGGATGGAATGAGTTAGAGAAGCATAAGTGGCAGTCAATTTTTAGCTTAATTTTAGAACAGTTTAATGATACTTTAGTGAGGATTTTACTTGTTGCTGCTGTGATTTAATTTGTTTAAGCGTTGTATGATGGGGATGAAGGTGGGGAAATGGTGATCACTGCTTTTGTTGAACCTCTGGTAATATTCTTGATCTTAATTGTGAATGGAATTGTGGGGTATGGCAGAGAAGAACAACGAGAAAGCGGAGGCTCTTAAAGAAATTCATCACTTTGCAGTAATCGTGATTCAAATGGGAAAAATATTCGAGTTTGCCAAAGAAAAAGAACTTGTTCTGATATCAATTTATGCGTTTTGTTCTTTTGTATTTTCGATTGCTGATTTTTCCTATATTACATGTTTATATCACATGCATACGTATAGATCTATCATGTTTGTCTGTTACAAACTTTAGGCTTACTCGGTTTTGAATTACTCTAGACTTGTAGATTATGTATTTATATACTTTCCTTCTCGATTATGTCTTTGTCACATCTTGTAGACCGATTTCCATCTTATACCGGCCTTATACTTGGGTTTGGACAGTGATTTCAAATCTTGCTGATTTGGATGCATCTGTGAGATGATTTCAATCTTAGAACTTGGAACTAACCATTCAAGGTACCAACAAGCTCTGTCTAGCCGCATATCTTGGAGTTTTGAGTCTTTTATTGGAATGTTTTATTTGTTTAGTTTGGCTCGTCTTTTTCTGGTTACATCCTGCTTAATACTTTTGTTATATGCATTTGTTTTATCATATGATGTTCAGATGGCATTTCCTTAAAAGTTATTTTGACATGAATGTATACATTCATAGTTTTGTTTATGAAACTCTAGTCAAGTGTACGTTTAATGGTATTAATACACAAGCACGACATAGTATCTTAGAGAATAACTCTTGAGAACAATTACATGTTTTTTGTTATTTTTTTTCCAACTTCACTGTATTAAATCAAAGGAAACTAATGCTACCTGATGACGAAAGAAATGTACTGAGGTGGGAAGCTGGAAATAAAAGGAAACTAATGCTACCTAATGAGGTTCAAGATGGAGATGTGGTGGAGCTCCATGATCTTTGGCATGTGCATTCTCTGCCTCTCTCTCTTGAATTTTATAAATTATTCTTCCAATTATGAGGAGATCTCTGGTTGTGTTACATATAAGGCACCATTTATTATTTTCTTGAAGTCATGCATGGTGTGAATTAAAATTATATGATTATAGGACATTCATTTTAAAAGTGTCTTAGACATCTTAGAGTTTAACCTTTTGTTTTGACAAGCATTTGATTGACATCCCGACTCCAAATAACTTGACATCCTTTTGTAAAATTATCCGTGTTCTTGACTTCCCTTTTCATGCCTTACGTGTATTAAACTAGAAGGTACTTTACATTTGATTTGGTCATTGCTCAAATTCTTGTTAACAAATATATAAAAGGATATAAGTATTTGTGAACAAATCATCACCTTTTCATTTAATAGGTTCCAAGTTATTATTATTGATGCCATCTTGAGTGGGCTGTTATTATTATACTATGCTTTAATTACTAGTTGTAAGTCCCGGCATTAAAAAAGAAACTGAGTAATAGATCAATTATGGCTCAAATGAAATAAGGGATTTGCTTGAGGTAGTTGACCTCTGGTAATTTACCGCCCCCACCTGCTCAATCTCCAAATGGTTTGCATAACCAATTTGATTCTTGTCATTTACAACTTAACCTACAAACTATTGTCTTACTTAAGTGTGTAATCGTTCTCGAGGCTCTCCCTTTCGTAAGTGCATTCAAAATGTCATCTTTGGCATGAGTTTTAGTTTAGATATTGAGATAACCCCTGGAGTAATTTAGAATAAGTTGGACCAAGATGGTAAGGCTTTTTCTATTTGAAGCTAAGGGTATTCCTTTGACATAATGTCTAATTTTGAAACTTTCATCTTATCTTGGACACTTGCAAAATGAATATTGTTAACAGATGCAATCGTTGTTCAATTCAAAATATGCTGCCCAAACATAGTTTGAACAACAGTTTATATATTATTGTTGTTTGAACCATGTGTTAGATTCATATCAATGAATATTTGTCTATTTTATGTCTTCGTTTTTGTGTCCTGAATAAGTGCTTGGTCTCTTGCTTGGATCAGAATTTGAGAACAAAATTGCTTGGTCTCTTGCGAGGATCTAACATATTGGCATATTGCGTTACATAGCTGTTTCTAGACAATATAAAAAGTAATACATATTACATATGACCTCCCTTTCTATTACTGTTATCTAACATATTGCGTTATATAGCTGTTTCTAGATAATCTGTATTTCAGTTGCTTATATGGTAAGATTTCCAACCATGTATCATTAAATTATGGCTAGAAGTGATTATGAATCAATAGTATTTTCCTTTTGTGGCGGATATTGTTTGATAACAATAAAAGGGCGGCAGTGATTAGTTAGATGATGTCTCTTTTTCGCATCATCATGTCTTTTATTGTTTGATAACAATAAAAGGGCGGCAGATGATTAAGCGGATGTTGTTTGTAGGCACATTTTCTTCCCGAAAAGTACATATTTGAGGCGTGTTGAAACTATAACTTCGCATTTCTTATGAGATATCTAACCTTTTCTAATATGTTATTCTTCTTGTTTCGTGTTTCAGGTTGCTCTTTTACTATTTTGTCTTGTTTACATGATAGATTTTCTTCTTTGAGACAAGTAAAGCTACTTCCAAAATGGAACAACGTTCACCATATTCGAGTTCGATTGTAAAAGTTATTAATTTTGTAATGTGAATGATTATGTAATGTGAATGATAATTTTGGAACAACGTTCACCATATTATGTAATTTTGTAATGTGAATGATTATGTAAATGTTATTAATTATTCAACTATTATATTTTAATGTTGTAATGTGAATGATTTTAAATGATGTATATAATATTTTTTATATTTTATTTTATATTGTATTTGTGTTTGTTGAATAAATGTGCATTATTAATTAATTTTTTTTAAATATGAAAAGGATATAGCGACGGTCATCGACCGTAGCTATAGTGTTCTATAAAACACATCTCTATAGCGACGGTCACCGAGCGTCTCTATAGATATCTATAGCTACGGTCATGACCGTAGCAATAACTCTCAACTACCGTTATTAAGAGCAAATACACGATTTTGCCATGACCTATAGCTAGGGTCGGTAACCATCGCTATAGGCCAAAAGACCTTCGCTATAGGCTTTATCGAAAGGTTCTATGGACCGTCGCTTAAACTTTTAGTGACTCGTCTTTTTGCCTATAAGCGATGACGGTCGCTACGACAAATCGCATAAACTTTTTAGCTTATTATCTTTTTGGCTATAGCGACGGTTACGACCGTCGCTATAGGCTGATTTTCTAGTAGTGATATAAATGAACAAGTAGCACCCGAATCAAATAGTACATAAAAAATGTTCCTTTCTTTGGGCTAAAATAGTTCGGTGCAATGTGTCCCTCCTGACCACAGTTGAAACACACCCGCTTTCCCTTCAAACATACCCTAGTATGGTTCTTCCTGCACGTCGCACAAGCTTCAAACTTTTGTTCATTGACTTCCTCCTTGTCTGTCCTCTCAATTGAATTCTCGCTCCACTTCTGTTCTAATTATTACTTCCAACGCATTTCCACCAAATTTTTATTTTCACTCTCATTCTTCCTCTTCTTCTGTTCTTGGTTATACTTGGTCAAGGCATCACTTCCACCTTCTGCGATAATTGCCTTTTCCAGTACAGCCGCAAATGTATTTAATTGGAACATTGAAACCTTACTATAAAGCCAAGGCTTCCATCCTTGTTCGAACCTTTTCACCTTACGCTCATCAGTATTGACTTGATAAGTGGCAAACCTTGCCAACTCGTTAAACTTCGTAGCATATTCTGGCACCATCATGGTTCCTTGTTCAGCTCCATAAATTGCACCTCCAACTGATTCCGAGAACTCGCTGGAAAGTACATTTCGAAAAACATCTCCTTAAATCTATCCCACATTATCACTCCTTGTCCCCCACGAACCTTATTTTCTTGCCACCAGTAGCTAGCTTCAGACTTCAGCATGAACGTCGCGAACACAGTCTTCTGATCTTTATTGACTCTAGCAACATCGAACACCTTCTCCATTTTCATGATCCAGGTTTGGGCTTCCACTGGATTCATAGACCGTTGAAACTCTGGCGGTCCAACCGCTTTAAATTCTTTGAAGGTCATGACTTGAGCTTGCGGTTGATTCGCAAGTGCACCCGTCAAACCGGGTTAGCGTTAGCCTAGTTATTATTATTAGTAGACCCCTCAGAAGGTGGTTGTTGGCGTGGTTGTCTTCTTCTAGGAGGTATTTTCTGTTAAAATATACGCTTATTAGTTCATTACTCAACTTCTTGAGTATTTGAAGTTTAACTTAAACATTCTAAGATTAAAGCTATACCACATAACTTTTCAAAAAAACTTTGATATTTTATGCATCCATAGCATTTTTAAAACATAATAAAGATATCATAACCGATATTAACATCCACTTTCCTGAACTAGACAAGTTTCATGATTACATATTCATATTACCCCTTTATTCATCTCAAAATAAGGGATTCACAATTTATTTACTCACTTACTTAACCAAATATTATTATTATTCTTATTCTTTTTATCTAGGCATATTGAGACGTCGCAAGGCTTCTCTACATTCTTCCTCCATAATACGACACGTCGTCCTACGATACATCACGAATCACAGCGAGTCTTCAAATTGAGGTGGGTAATAAAAGACTCAATCCTGGGCCCTTTCAATCGTAGAATTAAAGGCATGATCCATTTCATTCATCTTAGCTTTCTTCGTTTGGAACATAGCTTCAGCACGGTCTGCACGATGATTCACCTTCATCCAAGCGTCTTCTGCTCTTACACGCTTAGTTGATTCCTCTTTTAATTCATCTTTTAACTTCTTTACATCAGTCTTCTTCTTCTCGTTCATAGCCAACAGATCCTCATGCTGACCCTTTGTATGAACTAGATCCCACTCCGTGTTTCAAAGTCGTGAGTCGAGTTCCTGAATCTCCTCATCTCTCTACTCTATAGTAGCGTGATACATCTCAACCAACTCCTTCATCTCCTCAACCTTGTCCTGTAATTCTATGTTACGATCGTACAGTGCATCATACATCTCAGATGATATGGAGTTTGGTGGAAACTCCACATGATCCTCTTCCTCGTTATCCTCTTCTATCTCCTCAGAACTATCCTCATCGGGATCAGTCAAGGCTCATCCTCCTGGATCAACTACTCCCGCACAACGTGGATATCCCGGGGTTCGTCATCTCTAGGTATCTGAGGTATCACTTCCCTAGCTGGACTGGATCCTCCTTCGTTAGACATCCTGACAACAAAATGTCTCTTAGGTTTTATTTATTATATGACATTATTCAACACTCACGAGCACATAAGCTATTAACATATAGCACATAATGTCTTTTATTGTTTAGCTTCAAAGGATGCCTTAATCCATTACTTAAAACTCGATAAGAGTTAGACACCTCTATGTTTTATGTCTCCTTAAAGGTTACTTCCTAAGGTTTCCCCACCTAAGGTTCATAACCTAAAGCTTTGATACCAACCTGTGACACCCCCAAATCCGGGTACTTCATTCCCACAGAATTTGGTGCTCACTATCAAAAATAATCTTTCCCATTAAAGAGTTACATCATCTCAAAAACGATCCTAGGTAATCTAACCTTAAATTATAACATCAGTTTGCAGAATACATCATAAAATAAAACAAGTCTTATAACATAATTTATTTAAATAAATTCTCATAAATCTTCAACACTTGGATATCTTGCCCTTTCCTTTGCTAGTAGATGGTTCATCAACTTTCTCAACTTTAGTTGCAATGTTAAATGCAAGAGTGAGCAAACAGTTGTTCACTGATATAAAGAGTAGTAATGATAACTACATGAGAATGAATAACGAATGCTGAACAATGGTGAACTTGTTCTACGAATCAAAAATAGAAAACAAGTTCGAATTTTAATGCGTGAGGGTCTTAAGACCACTAACTATGTCCCCGATGATTAGGTATTACTACCCCATCCTTAACAATTATTTAGACTATACAGACCCTACTTAACATACTTAAGGGGATCAGCCCTTTGTACCATGTATTGTGCACAAACATCTAAACATTACACGTAAAATATCCCCTGTGTTAGAGTTGCTCATCTCAGTTTGGATTTAGAATTTCCATACTAAATAAAGTTTAGCTCAGAACTAACTTATCAGTGGTTCTAGAATTTTAGAACACTATTCCATTATAGACTAGTTCAATCAATAAGAGTTTGCTTAGTACTTGAAGGTTTAATATAACAATATAGAATTGAACAAGGTTATTAAAGTCCAAGATCGAATAACAATGATATATAATTGAGTAAACATGAATTACATGCAAAGTACTATATTCAAAAGAATTAAAACTGTAACGACCGAGAAATTCGGATCTTATTGTCAAATGATTTTATTAAATTAAATAATAATAAAATCATATTCCATGTGTTATCAAGATGGTTGTCATTGTATAACCTATTGATGTTAGAATATCGTAGTAATTGAGCTACGTGGATGAATTAAAGTGTTTGAATTTCCAAGACGAAAATAAAAGTTTTCGAGAAATTTTCCGAAAAACACTATTCATCGGTATTTTCTTGGGATATAATTTTGAGATTCCGAGAAATACGCAGTGATGGAATAACAAGGTAAGATGGATTATGTAATAACAATCTAGTTATGGAAAATGTAATAATTCGCTTGTGGACTTAATTTGTAAACATTAAGTAAAGCGAAGTGTTAAAGAATAAGTAATAATGGTATAGTACTTGGTATTGTACGAAGTAATGAAAACGAGTATAATATGAAGTATTATACGAGTTTGTATGAAGGATGAAATACCGTATATAAATTCTATAAGAATTAGAATACGAAAATAATACATCCACAATATGTATTAAGAAATGTTAATGGACTTGGATGATTGGTAAACAATTATATACAAGTCCAAGTGAATTAGAGAGAGAAGCCCAACTAATGAATTAATGAACCAACTAGTGTTTGTTAAAGTAAAGCCCAAGGATTATTTAATGTAAGCCCAAGATGGAATCCATGAGTGGTATGATCCATGGGGCAAACCATATTAATATGGTTTAATGTGGTGACCAAGTAATGTAATGGCCAAGTAATGTGTGATGACCAAGATATGTGGTGACCAAGTGATGTGGTGACCAAGTTAGGAGTATTGACCAAGACTTTGAATTAATGGCCAAGTAAGATATAAGATAGTGGCTAGCAAGTAATGAATAGTAAGGAGGTGGCTTAAGCAGGTGGGATGTTTTAAAGACCAAACTACCCTAACCTTGGAAAGTCTATAAATAGAAGAGCTTTGCTAGTCATTTGTTGGTTGATCAAATAATCCAACACTTCTAAAGTGCTTAAGTGTTAGAGAGAATAAGCTAGCAATAAGTCATTTCCATAAGCTAAGAAGAAGAAGCAAGCTACTTACCAAGACAACAAAAAAGTAAGACTTCTTCTCCAATTATCTTTTATCTCTATTCATGATAGGATGATAAGAAAAGTTTGATTAAGAAACATGAATGAGTAAGTAATGAACTTAAGGCAATTAAGTTCGTAATAAGTCATTTAAGCTAGCATAAGTTATAAACTTATGTGAAAATAATATGAACTTGTAAGAAGTTTATTAAGAGAAATGATATGAAGGTAAAAGAATTTATATGATCATATTTATCATGTATACCCAAGTTAAGTTATATGTTAAGAACATATAAGAAATGATGTTTAAGAAACTTTAACTTGTCATAAGTCATTAACGATGAAATCCTAAGTAGTTTATAAATGACAAGTTATAAGCTCTTGAAGATTAAGTCCAAAAATCCAACAATGAATATAAGTTGTTGTATTAAGGATGTTAAAATGTTCACATGATGAATGAAGTTCATTTGTAATGTTGAACAAATCATAAGAAGGAAGAATTGCCGGAATTTTCACAATTAGACGATAATCATCGAATACGTAAAATTCTTGGAATGGAAGTCAAATTTTATGTTTGATCATGAAACCATTGTTTTCCAATAAAGACAAGTCATAATTGGCATTTAAGAGTTGCGGACTCGAAAGTGACCAGATTTCGACTTAGAACGAAGAAACGAGCGTTGAACGTTCTCGAACGTTTATCGTTTACGTTAAAAATGAACCAATAGGTGAATTTTCAGCAAACAAAGTCAAATAGATAAAATTCTTGAATGGTCATTTAGAGTACGTAATTTGTGAACCGTAGGCTTTTGAACGAACCAATTCGGACTTGTAACGAAGAAGGTATGCGTCCGGAAAGTTCACAAAATTTCAAAACTGAAATTGATATCTGGTGCACAGAGTTGGTATTGCCATATGGCCAACCCTAGGCAAAAAGACCCGTGTACCATCTTGCAGAGAGTTATGCATGGCAAAACCTTAGTTCAATAACTAAGCGGCATGCCATTTCGCAAACGATGACAAAATCCTCTGGAGTGTGGCGGTACAATACTGACTATTAAGTAAGGACTCAGCCGCAGCCAGCTTAAGTCCGGATAGTTATACATTAAGCTCAAATCATATGACAAGAAGATGTAGGTATAAAGTGGCCTACCTCTCAAAAAAGATAGTAATGAAATTTTCTAAGTATAAAGAAAAGAAATGGAAGTAAACATAACTTAAGGAAGGTAATGTAACATTGATTAAACATTGTTAAACCTTAAGGATGATGTATAAAGCTTGAGATAACCTAGTCAAGTATAATGCAAGCATAATGATAAACCTGAATGAATATTAAATGAATCTAATACACAATTAGATTGAAATAAAGAGTATGATATAGTCATATACATACTTGATTATATTTGACCTAATGTAAGGCATTATGTGATCATGTATTGTAGAGACTTGAACAACTTGAACATAAAGTTAATTTATCGTAGCAGACGCTAAAGGCAAGTATTCTAACTCTTGTCTCAGTTCAATCTGAACAAGTTTTTGAGATTCATGTATTCTTTCGCATGAATTGAAGTATGATGAAGTTGAAGCCAATTCCTTTGGCTAGACTTGATGAATTGATAATCTATTCATATATTATCAAATGTTGCTATCTTTTGTCAACTACTTGATATGGTTTTCAAAAGAAGACTGAAATGTTAAACAAATATTTTGTCCAGAAAAGAAGCAGCACGTGAGGTTGCCAAATGCTTAAACGTGCATACGTTTAATGGATGTAGTGTTGATCAACATAGTGTACAATAGGCTGATCACCTAGAAGTGCTCGTAAGTGATATCGGGCTTATGGACTTGCTTCTGGGTTGTCCTTTTCCAATAACGAATGAATACTCGAGGTCTCTGACCGGAGTGAATGTTTTACTAAATACTGTTGTTATTGTAAAACATTTTAAAAGAAAAGATGAAGTGTTATTTTGAATTATCAATAGTACTTCATAACTATTGTTCAGTTATCGAAGATATACGATTTGTATGTATCAAGCATGTTGTTATTAAATTGTTATACTTGCTGAGCTAGTTATGCTTACTCTTGCTTGAACCATATGAATGCAGCTAAGACTGAATGTCCGGAAGGATCGAAAAAGGATAATGGAAAAGCTAAGGCAGATTACTAAGCTGTCTTGTAATAGTATAGGTCTATTGTTGTAATTTAAGCGATATTATGACAAATAACCTTTTGTAACGGGTTTAGAACTTGGGAAATATAAATATTACTTTAAATATATAGAAGTTATGTTCGTTCTTTGAGACTTTTCAATTGAATGAATGTATGAATGTTGTACAATATAGCACCATCTGTCGGGTTGGAAGATACCCGGATTTGGGGGCGCTACAAGAACAATCTCCTTTGAATCAATGTATTAGAACAATATATGCTTTGAATAACAATAAGGAAAGTGAAACTTGCTCGATGTACCGAATAAGATTACAAGTGTGACGCCCCCAAAATAGGTATACATCACCCATCTTGAGTTGCCAAATACATGGTACAAAATTTAAATACAACTTAATTATACAACAGTCGTGTAAAAATACTACTAAACATATGCTGTGAGTCTGAATACAAATATTGTCATCTAGAGAGTATACAAACTCAATTGGGTCCTCATTAAAATTATTGTCACACTATTTCACAGAATAGTGAGGACTACTAATTCTATCATCTGGACCATCACTCCGTTCCCCGACTCGTTCCAGCTATATTCTCATTTCCTGAAGAGACCAGTAAAAGGAAGGGTGAGCTCCACTAGCCTAGTAAGAGATATTATGATTAAGATAATGCAGAATAATTTATCATTAGCCTTCAACAGTGTTAAATTGATAAAATATAATAAATATCAAGTTTAACTGCAGCGGAACAAACAATCCATTAGAAGAGTCAAGTAGAGAATGAAATCTACTATCTTCTATGTTTTAAAAGGTTTTTCATGACTTTTATCGATGGGACTCAGCTTAATAAATAATCCACATCATCGACTCACCCCTGCACTACAGCCAAGGATATTCTTTAGTATCACGACCACAATTATCCATGCACTACGGGCCAAGAATATTTGTGTATTCATTAATGGTCATGATCATGCCAACAATCATCCATCAATACACTGCACGGCCAATGAGGACTTTTACCACATCATTTATAACATTACGGTCATGATTACACCGAATAATTCCTGGTCATAATCATACCAAGTCCATCTATGCACTACAGGCCACATATGACTTTCACATAATATAAACATGAGGATGATGACAATGATATAAGAATTCAATAAAACAAGTTCAAGAATTAATTTATCCATCAATCAATAACGTCCAAATTGTCAACATGATACTGCTTTGTAGAGTAAATTCAAGAATGCTCAGAAGAATATTTCCATGAAAAGATACTAGATGAAGCGCAAATATCAAGGATGTTCCACTAATTTCATGGAGTATAGAAGTCAAAACTTTAACAAACTGAGTTTAACAACTAATGGAATAACAAAAGAAATCACCATGCATGGGGTAATTCGCATAGACAGGTTATTCCAACAAATTAATAAGTAACGGAACCAGGTCAGACGAAATTCGCACCGACAGGATGTTCCAACAGAATAATAAAGACGGAACCAGGTCTTGCGTAAACGCACAGACAGGATATGCCAACAGAATAATAATAAAGACGGAACCAGGTTTGGCGTAAACGCACAGACAGGATATTCCAACAGAATAATAATAAATACGGAACCAGGTCCGGCGTAAACGCACAGACATGATATTCCAACAGAATAATAATAAAGACGGAATATTAGAAGAACGTCACCAAGTATAGAGTAGTCCGCGTATACTGCTTATTCCAGCAGAATAATAAAGAATGGAATAACAGAAGTTCTCTTCATGAATACAAAAGAAATAACACCCCTTACCGTAAAAAAAACTGGATATAAGAGTAGGGAAGTATCAGAATACTTTTCTATAGTTTCTCTATAATTTCTCTCTCTAAAGCTTTAGTGAATTCGTAAGAAATTATGAAGGAATGAGATTCTATTTATAGAAGAATGGACTACATAGTAACTAATCCATTAACGGTCCAGATTGATATATTTTTAAACGGACAGTACAGATTGATTTAATAAAATATTCTAATAAAACAAAACTTTAAATATATATATATATATATATATATATATATATATATATATCATGCGGTGATAACTCACGGGTTTGTCACCCATGAGTATCCTCCCCGCCAACCTTTTCAAATCAATGCATATATATATATATATATATATATATATATATATATATATTACTTTACATATATATATATATATATATATATATATATAATATAATAATAACTCCTCCCACAATCAGATTACCCCCCTAATAATTCACCAATATATATATATATATATATATATATATATATATATATATATATATATATATAATGAATAATTTTCTCTTTGGTTATTTTAAAAATGAGTAAGTGGGGGTCCAAATAATACGCCAATATTTTCAACAAATATTATAGCAATAATTGAACAAAAGCGAGTGACTTCTTACGTAAGCATCAATAATTAATCTTGTGTGTGTCTACTATACAACCCACAGCATATTCTTTACTTTTAACACCGGGTGTTTCAATAGATTACGGTAAAACTTCCGCCGTTATTTTCATAAAAAGATATTTTTATCGTTTTCTCAATCAAACAATAATTACATTGTGGGATCCACTTGATGATTGTGTTAAATCGTACGAATATTCCCTGTTAAAACGAATATTCTTCGACCAAACGAATATTATATAACAACTTGCGTACTTTACAAAATTTATAAATATTACCCACAACTATAACATTATATCAATTTCATTCCATAATATTTAAAAATAATATTTATAGAACATTCATTTTTATTTCTAAAAATTGGGGTCTTACAATCTCCCCTTCTTATGAAATTTCTCCCTCGAAATTAGGGTACATACCTGGTATGACAAAGAGGTGAGGATACCTTGATTTCATTTCAAATTCTAACTCCCACGTCATTTCCTCAACATCGTGGTTTCTCCACAAAACTTTGACTTGAGGTATAACCTTGGAGCGTAGAATATGTTCCTTCTTATCCAAGATTTGAATAGGAACCTCTTCATACGTCAAATCTTCCGCTATTTCGTCTGGTTCTAACTCAATAATGTGGTTTGGGTCTTTCACATATTTACGTAACATGGATATGTGAAAAATGTTATGAACACGAGACATACTTGGCGGTAAAGCGAGTCTATAGGCCACAGTTCCTACTCGATCGAGGATTAAAAATGGGTCGATGAATCGAGGATTGAGCTTTCCTCTCTTTCCAAATCTTGTAACTCCTTTCCATGGAGCAACACGTAACAACACATGATCTCCTATATCAAATTCCGTCCTTTCGATGAAGATCAACATAACTCTTTTATCGATCTTGTGAGGTTTTTATCGTTGTTGGATCGTTTGAATCTTTTCCGTAGTCATACGTACCAACTCCGGTCCCAACAACGTTGCTTCACCCACCTCATCCCAACATACTGGAGAACAACACTTTCTTCCATACAACGCTTCAAATGGAGCCATGTCAATACTTGCTTGATAACTGTTGTTGTAGGAAAACTCCACCAATGGTAAGAACTTGTCCCAACTTCCCTTGAAATCAAGGACACAGAGTCTTAATAAATCTTCAAGAGTTTGAATAGTCCTCTCCGACTGTCCATCCGTCCGTCTGAGGATGATATGCCGAGCTAAATCGTAAGTCTGTGCCCATAGCTTTTTGCAAACTAACCCAAAATCTTGAAGTGAATCTTGGGTCTCGATCAGACACTATGGATACTGGCATACCATGCAATCTCACAACCTCGTTTATGTATATACGAGCAAGACGTTCAAGTGTATAAGTTTCTCGTATAGGTATAAAGTGAGTAGACTTGGTCAATTTATCAACAATGACCCAAATTGCATATATGCCTTGAGAAACCTTGGGAAGACCAGTAATGAAATCCATGGTAATATGCTCCCACTTCCATTCTGTAATTTCAAGTGGTTGCAAAGGACCTTTTGGTACTTGATGCTCCGCTTTAACTCGTTGACAAGTTAGACACCTTGAGATAAACAGCGCTATCTCTCTCTTCATATTACTCCACCAAAATGTATGGCGAATATCATGATACATTTTGGTACTCCTGAGATGGATTACAAGCGGTGTGTTGTGCGCCTCCATCATGATTTTATACTTTAAATCGGGGTCGTTAGGAACACAAAGTGCGGAGTTGACTCAAAGTATTCCTTCTTCATCGATTCTTGCTTAGGCGTAGCACCTTCTTGCACTTTCTTCCTCATACGCGCATCGACTCGTGTTTGTAGCTTTAGCGACTTTAACTTTATCGATTAAAGTCGGTTCTACTCGTATATTCGCCATCATCACATGGGCCCCTGGAGTCTTTAACTCTATCTCCATCCTTTTCAAGTCACACAGAATGGACCTTTGCATTGACAATATCGCACTCGTACTTGCATATGATCTTCTACTCAATGCGTTAGCTACCACGTTCGCTTTTCCAGAATTGGTATTAGATGGTATGATCATAATCTTTCAACAGTTAAAGCCAACGTCTTTGTTGTATGTTGAGTTCCTTTTGAGTGAAGAAATAATTGAGGCTTTTATGATCCGTAAAGATCTCCACTTTCTCCCCATACAAGTAATGCCTCCAAATTTTAAGTGCAAAGACAACAGCTGCCAACTCTAGATCATGAGTAGGATAATTCCTTTCATATTCTTTGAGTTGTCGCGAGGCATAGGCTATGACTTTCCCATGTTGCATGAGAACACATCCCAACCCTTTGCCCGAAGCATCACTGTAGATGACAAATCCCTCCGATCCAGATGGTATTGTCAGAACATGTGCTGAAATGAGTCTCCTCTTGAGTTCTTGAAAACTCTTCTCACATTCTTCGCTCCAACCGAACTTTGTATCTTTCCAAGTCAATTTAAGTTAATGGAGTAGCTATTCGAAAAATCCTTCCACGAATCTCCAGATAATAACCAACTAAGCGAGAAAAGCTACGTGCTTGATCCTTGATTTAGGTTGCTCCCGACTTTGAATTGCTTCAATCTTTGCCGGGTCAACAGATATTCCATGACTTGATACTACGTGCCCAAGGAATGCTACTTCCTCAAGCCAAAACTCACATTTCTTCAACTTGGCATAAAGCTTATATGCACGAAGCTTTTGGAGTGTCAGCCTCAAGTGTTGTTCATGATCTTCAAGGCTTTTGGAATAAATAAGGATGTCATCAATAAAGACGACCCCAAAGTGATCCAAATATTCCTTGAATACTCGGTTCATCATATCCATGAAGGCGGCGGGGCATTAGTCAATCCAAAGGACATGACTAGGAATTCATAATGCCGTCGTACCAAGTTCTGAAAGCCATCTTTGGAATGTCATACATTCTAATCTTCAATTGGTGATATCCGGAGCGAAGATCAATCTTTGAAAAGAATTTGGCTCCTTGCAATCAAGTTAAACATGTCATCAATACGTGGCAATGGGTACCTATTTTTGATGGTGACATGATTCAACTCCGATAATCAATACAAAATCGCATACTCCCATCTTTCTTCTTCACGAATGAGCAGGAGCACCCCCAAGGAGAAGTACTAGGATGAATAAAGCCAATGTCTAGCAATTCCTGCAGTTGAGTCTTTAACTCCTGAAGTTCAATAGGAGCCATTCGATATGGGGCTTTGGAAATGGGTTTTGTACTGGGTTCAAGGTAGATACAAAATTCAATTTCATGCTCTGGGGTATGCCAGGAAGTTTTTCAGGGAATACGTCAGGAAATTCATTAACAATAGAAATATTATTCAAAACTGACGTATTTTTGTTTAGATCCGTGACATGAGCTAAGAAAGCTTGACATCCGTTTTTTAATAAACGAATATCTTTATGGCTTGAAATGATATTGATTGATTTTAATGGTTTGGTCGCTTGAATTCGCATAATAGGTTTATTAGGAATATGAAAACTAATAACCTTATGAAAACAATCAATTTTAGCGTGATGAGTAGTTAACCAATCAATCCCTAGAATCACATCAAATGCAAGTATTTTCAATGAAATAAGATCGACAGGTAATGTGAGGGTACCGATTTGAACCAAACAAGACTTATAAACAATGGATGTAATGAAGGTTTCTCCCAACAGAGTTTCCACAGATAAGTCAAAGTCTAATTTATCCGGAGTCAAATTTAATCGTTGAGCGCAAGTAGGAGAAATAAAAGAATGGGTAGAACCGGTATCAAATAAAGTATAGACTTCGCTAGAGTTTATGATAAGCTTACCCGTGATGACCTCATTCGGGTTCCTTGCTTTCTGGGAGGACAAAACAAACGCTCTCCCTTGCACTACCGGCTTTGACTTTTCTGGGATGGCCTTTGGTGCCTCCATCCATGCTGAACTTGTCTTCAGTGAACGACAAAATTGGGCTAAGTGACCTTCTCTTCCACAATTATAACATGTTTTGGACGACATCGCGCAGTTTGGACTGATGTGTCCCTCCCCTCCGCATTTGAAGCATATGATAGGTGGTCGTTCTCCTTCCTTAACAATGGGTGCTGGTGCTGACGTCTTTCCATCATTGTTGAATCTCCTCTTCTTGAAATGTCCATTCTTATTGTTTTGGCCCTGATTACCACCGAAGTGGTTACCATTTCTTGCCCTGTTGATTCCCTCCACTTGTTGTTGTCCGCTTGATGGTGATGTCAGTGGTATTATCATTTTGCTGGTTGTTCTCTTTCGATTGCGTTGACTCATTATCGCGCTCTACTAACTGAGCCCTATTTACAATATCTAAATACAAACACAGTTTATGAGAAATAAGATGTTGACGTATCTCAGGTTTCAAACCTCGCAAAAACATTCGCGTCATCCGCTCTTCATTATCCACCAAGTGGGATGCAAACAGGGACAACTCAACAAACTTAGCCTCATACTTCGACACAGTCATATCATTTTGCTCCAGCTTGATAAACTCCACCTCCTTCATGTGACGAATACTTTCGGGAAAGTATTTGTCATTGAACAGCTCTTGGAACTTCTCCCAAGATATCTTCAGTGCGGCAGGTTGGGTACGCTTTACCGATTCTCACCAGTAATCTACCTCTCCTCGCAACATAAAGGCGACAAAGGGAACCTTTTTCTCCTCGGAGCATCCCAATACATCAAATATCTTGGTGATCTACTTTATCCATGCTTCCTCCATAAGTGGTTTTAGCTCTCCAATAAACTCCGGTGGTCCCAGCTCCTTGAACTGTTTAGCGGTGACCGTCCGAGAGTTTCCAGTATTTCCACCTACGTTTTGGAAAGGAGCCGCTCTCGCCTGCTGTTGCATGAATTGCATAAAGCCTCTGAATAATCCATCATTCATCATTTGCTCAGTGTTGTTGTTTGCATGAGGATTGTCGCCTTCCTGATGCACATTATCCTGATTATTGATATGTGGTGAATCAACGGTCGCCTGTGCTCCATTGCTTGATGTCATTTTCAAATACTGCCATAAAACAAAATATTAATTAACATGTAACATATTATCCCTATATTCTGACCGACCAATTAAATACCAAAAAAAAAAAACTTAGGTAGGTCATACTAGCGAAGAATTCCCGTCTCTCCCCTCCTAGTTCTATTCTCACATCTTAGCTGAGGATCATATCCTAAGCTTTGATACCAAACTGTGATGCCCCCAAAATAGGTATACATCACCCATCTTAAGTCGCCAAATACATGGTACAAAATTCAAATACAACTTAATTATACAACGATGTGTAAAAATACGACTAAACATATGTTGTGAGTTTGAATACAAATATTGTCATCTAGAGAGTATACAAACTCAATGGGGTCCTCATTACAATTATTGTCACACTATTTCACAGAATAGTGAGGACTACTAATACTATCATCTGGACCATCACTCCGTTTCCCAGGCTACGTTTGACTATATCCTGAAGAGACCGGTATATTCTCATTTCCTAAAGAGACCAGTAAAAGGAAGGGTGAGCTCAACTAGCCCAGTAAGAGATATTATGACTAAGATAATGCAGAATAATTTATCATTAGCCTTATTATCTACTGATTATAAAATTGATAAAATATAATAAATATCAAGTTTAACTACTAATGCTATCCTCTGGACCATCAAGCAATCCATTAGAAGAGTCAAGTAGAGAATGAAATCTACTATCTTACATGATTTAAAAGGTTTTTTTAGTCATGACTTTTATCGTTTAAGCTGGGACTCAAGTAATCCATTAATAAATAATCTACACATCATGACTTTTATCATCACCCCACATCATTGAATCACTTTTCTGACCCGAGGATATTCTTTAGTATCAAGACCACAATTATCCATGCACTACGGGCCAAAAATATTTGTGTATTAATTAATGGTCATGATCATGCCAACAACTGTCCATCAATGCACTGCGGGCTAATGAGGACTTTTACCACATCGTTTATAACGTTACGGTCATGATTACACCACATAATCCCTGGTCATAATCATACCAAGTCCATCTATGCACTACAGGCCACAGATGACTTTCACATAATATAAACATGAAGATGATGACAATGATATAAGAATTCAATAAAACAAGTTCAAGAATTAATTTATCCATGAATCAATAACGTCTAAATTGTCAACATGATACTGCTTTGTAGAGTAAAATTCAAGAATGCTCGAAAGAATATTTCCATGAAAAGATCTTTGGATGAAGCGCAAATATCAAGGATATTCCACTAATTTCATGGAGTATAGAAGTCAAAACTTTAACCAACCGAGTATAATAACGAATGGAATAACAAAAGAAATCACCATGCATGCGGTACTTTGCATAGACGAGTTATTCCAACATATTAATAAATAATGGAACCGGTCAGGCAAAATTACATGCGAAGCAGAGATGTTCCAACGAGAATAATAAAAAGCGGAACCCGGTCCGGCGTAAATGCATGACGAGGATATTCCAATAGAATAATAATAAAGATGGAACGGAACCCAGTGCGCGTAAGCATCTGTGATATTCCAACGAATAATAATAATAAATACGAACCGTCCCGTGTAAGCATATGATATTCCAACAGAATAATAATAAAGACGGAATATTAGAAGAACGTCACCAAGTATAGGGTAGTCCGCGTATACTGGTTATTCCAGCAGAATAATAAAGAATGGAATAACAGAAGTTCTCTTCATGAATACAAAAGAAATAACACCCCTTACCGTAAAAGAAACTGGATATAAGAGTAGGGAAGTAGCAGAATACTTTTCTATAGTTTCTCTATAATTTCTCTCTCTAAAGCTTTAGTGAATTAAGTAAGAAATTATGAAGGAATGAGCTTATTTATAGAAGAATGGTACGCATAGTAACTAATCCATGAGCGATCCAGTTGATATGTTTTTAAGCGAGATTCTAGTTGATTTAATAAAATATTCTAATAAAACAAAACTTTAAATAATATATATATATATATATATATATATATATATATATATATATATATATACTCATAACATTATCACTTGTTGTCACCCCCGTGAGTATCCTCCCCCCAACCCTTTTCAAATCAATGCATATATATATATATATATATATATATATATATATATATATATATATATATTTATTACTTTAGTACCTATATATATATATAATATAATAATAACTCCTCCCACATCATATATAATTCATAGTATATATATATATTATATATATATAGTGAATAATTTTCTCTTTTGGTTATTTTAAAAAATGAGTAAGTGGGGGTCCAAATAATACATAATATTTACAACAAATATTATAGCAATAATTGAACAAAACTAAGTGACTTCTTATGTAAGCATCAATAATTAATACCGTGTGCTACTATGCAACCACGCATTCTTGTACTTTTACTTTAACACCGGTGTTTTAACGATTAACGGTAAAACTTCATTTATATTTTCATAAAAAGATATTTTATCGTTTTCTCAATCAAACAACAATTACATTGTGGGGTCCACTAATGATTGTCTTGGTCGTCTGAATATTCCTGTTAAAACGAATATTCCCAGGCCAAGCGAATATATATATAACAACTTGCGTGCTTTACAAAATTTATAAATATTACCCACAACTATAACATTATATCAATTTCATTCCATAATATTTAAAAATGATATTTATAGAACATTCATTTTTATTTCTAAAAGTTGGGGTCTTACAACAAGAGCTTGTGCAATCATACACAAGATAGATTAGACTTGCTCAATAAATGTTTAGGATAAGGAACTCGCATTCATTATAAAGAGAATGAAGTTAGAAAACTTGCCTTGTATTTAAACTACACAAGTATAATAATGTTCGCCAATTACCCTACACATATCATTGAAATCGCAATAATAATTAATTGTATTAATATTAGCTTTATGGGTTTAACCCACCATTTAAGTCATACCCTTAACTTAACACCTAACCATGTTGGTTAACATCCTTAACGAATCTAAAATCTCACTATAAACTAACATAAACCTTATCATTTATCTTTAACTTTTGAAAACATCACATTTGGTTCATTACATAACTTATTCAAGTGACAACTAAAATCTCCATATTTTTGTATTATATTATACTATAACATGTTATGATGTCTTATGTTTGGTTTCAACATCATTATCATGCATGCCAAGCCAAATTAGACCCTTGTATAACAACCTACAACCAAAGAGACTTCTTTGCCCTTTAGGCTTAGGGCAAGACAGACATTTGCATTTTTCAAGCCTTAGCAAGTAACTAAGCCATGTTCTTGATTCATGAGAAGGCCCATGCCTTGTTGCACCATTTCTGCGTGGTAGTAACAAGTAGCATGTACACACCCAGCAAAAAAAGCGCAATACTGCTACATGCCCTCGACTCCAAAAACTAACCCAATTCCTACAGAAAACTCACAAAACTAACAACTAAGACTTTGCAATAACATAGTTAAGCATGCTACTCTTCATTCTAATTACATAAACTTAATTTTGAAGGATCAAAACTGTGACACCCCCAAACCCAGGTACTTCATTTGCATAGGATTTGGTGTTCACTAAATCAAACATTCATATCTAACTACCCAATCATAATAAAACTAAATACATAAAATCCTTCCCCATTAAAGGGTTACATAATAAAAATCTCCAAGGTTATCTAACCTTTAATCATCATTCAAATGCGAAAAACATTACATAACTTCTTTAAAAACAAAGTCTAATATCATCATAATAAAAGTCTAACATCTTAATCAAAGTAAAAATTACAAGTCTTCATCATTTGTACATTTTTCCCTTTTCTTTGCTAGTCGAAGGTTCACCTACCTTCTCTTCTTTAGCTGCAATGAGTTTATAAATATGCAAGAGTGAGCAAAATAATTGCTCACTGGATATAATATGGAATCAACAGGAGTATAACAATAATAACTGTCGAAATAGGCTCATCAAAAGTGAATAGTACTCTATCAACAATAATCAGACATTGGAATTCCAAAATATGGAAAATATACATCACTGAGGGTCGTAAGACCATGAACTACGTCCACAGTTGCAAGTAATCTTTCAACTCCAACTTTGACAGTCATACGACTATAAGGACCTCGTACTTAGGGGGATCAGCCGTTCGTACAATGTATTGTGCACAAATATTTTAACGCTATGCGTAAGTTAACCCCTAATCATAACAATAGGGTTGTTCATCTCAGTATTTAGAGTACAAGTCCGCACTAAAGGAAGTTTGATTTGGATAAGCTTTCAAGGTAATTTGGAATTCAACGAACATCAACTAAGGAGTAGTTGAATAAAACCAATAACACTATACTATAGAATAATCGTGATTGAATCAATCATAGTAAACTAAAGTCATGCTTTAGGAATAATCTAATAGCATACAATTTGAATAACTATAGCATACTTGTCTTGAACAATACTAAGCCAGGGTTAATTAGAATTGAATACTAAGCATGAATAGTAATTTGAACGATAGAAATGTTCGACATTAGTATATATAGTTGTGCATGCTAAACAAGTTAAATACAAGAATAACTTGCTCCAGAATAACTTACATCATTATATTGTAATCAAATTGAAAACAGTAATTGAATTAACAAGATAATAGATTAGAAAACTTTCCTAGTTCGTAGATTAAACCGAACAATTCGAATCACAATATCCTATATACATACGTCATCATGACATAGTTAGTCATTATCACATAACTAATACATTCATCATGTAGGTTTGACTATTTAATCACATAATCAAGTTATAACACAAGTTAATCTTTAATAACATAATTATTCATAGTATAGAAATACTAAAATCAACATTTTACAGTCCTACTATCATCACATAACTTTTCTTAAAATTTCGTGTACAAAAAGTACACAGTCATACCACTCTGCTAACTCGCGATGCGGTGCCTGATTTACCTTTTATGAATTACGTGACTATGACGTGGAGATAATGACTATTGCAATAATTATACTACTAAGTCACGTATGGCGTAAGCGATGGCGATAAATATGGCGCTCACAAATGAAATAACTGGGCAGCCACTTCTCCCACCATGATTCGATTTAATTTAAGACAACAATATAAGAAAAAGCCAATTTTGGCCTACAAGCTCATTTCTAACAGACTAATTCACATGCAATTCATATAAAAACTTCATGTAAACATAATTCAAGAACTCCTAACATGTTTCTACCCATACAACAACATAAACAACAAATTTAAAACATCCAGTTTCACTATTATTGATAAAAAAAACTCCCTTTTTTATATTTCAATGAAAATCAACACTGTAAATTTTTTTTTTCAACCAAAACAGTTAATTCAAAGTATCTTTATCAATAATTATACATACTCTATCAAATTAGATTGCCAATTTACCAATAAAATAACTAATTAACCTATAATTTTTACTTTAAGCTAAAGAATATATATTCACAAAAACTCTTTGTAAAAATGTTTTCTTCACAAATTACATACATATTATCAATTCATTGACTATAATCATATATAACCTATGAAAATAACTTTACAACAATAGTTTATCATATGAACACACATAAAATCAACAATTATCCTATCACAAGAATTTACAAAGAAATAGGAGACGAGAAAGCTAAAACTTTTAAAAAACTAAAAGAAATAGGAGAATACCTTGATTGTAGAATATGATGACTATCCCTTTTGATTATCAAACTTCTTTTCCCCAATTCTTTTCTCTATTCTCTAGCCTTCCTTCCTCTCTTCTTTTCTTCTTCTCTTCTTCTTCTTCCTCTGAGTCTTTCTTTTCTTCCTAACTCTATCTAGCGTACTAGATATCTAACGATAATAAAAAAGAAAAAAATAAATATATTAATTAATACTAACTTAACTTGACATCAGTTATAATTTTTGAAATCAAAAGCCATAAGGCTTGTTTGGTTAACTAACTAAAAATAACCCATTAATCCTTGCACCTTGTTTGGTAAAACACAATTAGATTAAAGACTTAATAGACATTAGGCCTTGTTTGGCAAAATTGAATTAAACTCCCTTAATTTATTTTAGTAACTCCTTTATAACAAGGTTATTTGTCACACTTTAATTTAATTAAATTAATTCTAAAAAAAATTTATTAAATCACTTTAACACATAAATCAATACCACCACATTATAATTTTCTTTATAATCATAAATTTATTTAATTCACTAACACATCCTTTTAATTTACAAATTTAAATTAAAATATAATAATTTATTTAATCAAAATTCTCTACCTTAATAATTAAATTAAATTAGAATGTACTAATTAATTTCCTTAATTATTTACTTAACAAATAATTAACCACATCGAATCACATTTGAATAATTATTCAATTAACAATAACCACATCCATTAAATACTTAGATAATTCAATAAATATTCAATATAACAATTTATAAAATTCTGGAATGTTACATCATTCCCTCCTTATAAGGATTCCATCCATTAAATACTTATATAATTCAATAAATATTCAATATAACAATTTATAAAATTCTGGAATGTTACATCATTCCCTCCTTACAAGGATTCTGTCCTTAGAATCACAATTCAAACAATTCATTCGTTACATTCTTCCCTACTTACAAAGCTTCTGTCCCCAGAATCGAAGACACAGATTAAAAAAATAACTTAGTGTACTCTTTCAACATTTTCTCTTTGAGTTCCCACGTAGCTTCTTCAGCGTTGTGGTTCTTCCATATCACCTTCACAGAAGGTATGACTTTATTCCTGAGCACTTGTTCTTTCCTGTTGACTATCTGTATAGGAACCTCTTCATAAGATAAATCTTTCTCGAAATGCAACAGTTCGTACTCGATCACATGTCTGTAGTCGGGTTTATACGGTCGTAACACCAAAATGTGAAAAATATTGTGAATGTTTTCCAATTCTGGAGGCAGAGCAACCTCGTAAGCCACTTCTCCCACTCTTCGCAGCATTTCAAAGGGTCCAATAAACCTCGGGCTTAGCTTTCCCTTTTTACCGAAACAAATTTTCCACTTCCAAAGAGAAACTTTTAGGAATACAAAAGTTCATACTTCGAATGCACGATCTTGTCTGTGTTGATCAGCATACTTTTTCTGTCTGTCTTGGGCTGCTACAAATCTTGTCCTGATGAGTTTGACAACATCAGTAGTTTGTTGTACCAGTTTTGGTCCTAATAGTTGGCGTTCACTGACTTCATCCCAAAGATGACAAAGGAGTTCTCACACTTCTGCACGTATAATGTCTCTCGTGGGTGGCATCTGCGATGTTTCGTGTGATAACTGTTGTTGTAAGCAAATTCCACCAACGGTAATTGTTCTTCCCAGATTCCTTTAAAGTCCATGACACATGCTGTGACACCCCCAAAATAGGTATACAACACCCATTCTGAGTCGTCAAAATACATGGTACAGAAACAACTACAACTTTATTAATACAACATAAAAACTATGAGTTTAAATACAAATATTGTCATCTAGACAATATCCACACTCAAATAAGTCCTCATTACAATTATTAATACATTATTTTTTCAGAATAGTGAGGACTACTAGAACCACTTCTAGAACCATCATTCCACACCCCGGCTAGTACTCGCTACATTCTCGGCTCCTGAGAAGAAAAATGGAACAACAAGGAAAAGGGTGAGCTCAACTAGCCTAGTAAAGAACATTATGACCAAGATAATATAGAACAAATTATCGTTAGTCTTCAACAGGAAAAAATCTAATAAAATACAATAGACAACAAGTTTTAAATCAATATTCACAGCGAAAATAATAATTCATTAGAAGAGTTAAGTAGAGAATGAAATCTACTATCTTCTATATATGAATTTAAAAGTTCATCGTCTATCTTTTATCCTTGTAACATCAATCAATATATAACTGAAATCAAATATTCATCTTTGCACTTCTGAGGCCAAAGATATTCATCGATTAGTCATGTTCATCTAAACACATGTTCATCTTTGCACTTCTGAGCCAAAGATATTCATCGAAATCATTAATCTTTGCACTCTGAGGACAAAGATATTCAATAATATCATCATTTAGGACCCGAGGATGATGAAAATATTTTAAAGAAAAGCGAATCCGGTTGAAACAAAAGAATAAATATTAAGGATTCGTACTTTAAACAATCCAAGTTCAAAAATAATTCATAAATAAGCAGAGTGGAGTAAAATTCAAGAATGATCAAAACATAGATCCAATCAAAGATAGGAATCATAAAAGATAATCTTGGACACGTAAAAGAAAATTTAATTTTTCTGTGAATAGTGTCGTATTCGTGAATAGTGTTGTATACGTGAATAGTGTCGTATACATGAATAGTAACTCCGACACTAAAAGATAGAAATTTCACACAAAAAATCATCATGCTTTGTGAATAGTACTCGTGAATAGTAACTCGTGAATAGTAACTTATGAATAGTAACCCCGACATGAAAAAGTTCCAAATTTGATAAAAAGTTCCAACCAATGTTTCGGCATAATGATATTGAAGAAATAATATCACTTACGAAAAAAATAACATCCCTTACCTCGAAATAATAGTACTTATGGCTGGAATACTGGATATAGTACTGAAGGGAACTTGCACCGTATAGCAACACTCAAATTATCAAAATACTCACAAGTATACGCTCAATATATCGAGAGAGAAAGAGAGAGAAGATTTCAGTTTCTGGTGTGATTTTCAATTCTAACCTAAGCACCCTATTTATAGGAAATTGCTTAGAACACCAAAGCAGAAAATTTATTAAAATAATTCTATTTAATAAAAATTCAAGCCCACCACCCAAGAATCTGAATATCAACAATTCACACATGCTAACCTTCTAGAAAAAGTAAGAAAAAACGTTTTTCATAAAAAAAATAATTAAAACTTCCAAAAATCAATTATTTCCGAACTTCGAAACTTCAATAATTCATAATAAATAGCCCTTTTGTCAGAAAAATTCGAACAACATGTCCTTTCGATAGGAAATTTCATTATCTACAACTTTGCACAAGAAAGTTTTTCCAAATTCTAAAGAGAAATTTACCGAAATCCACAAACGAGAGATTTTACAGACTATAATCAATTTTCAGTCAAGAAATGGGGTGCACCAACACACAAAACATGTGTTAATCATTTAATGCAATAAAAATACTATTCCTCCTCATATACTCATATATCCCACATTCATTGTAAAAATATCATCATTTTTATATTATAATAATAAAATATTATTTTATCAGAAAAGATAAAATATCAATTTTTAACAATTGGCACTTTAAAAAATTTTCTCCATCTATATCCACATAAAATCAATATTTTCCTCATCATATAAATCAATAATTAATTATTCACAAATAATATTACAGAATCACAATAACGCAACCAGGGCTTCTCCGGAAAGAGGGGGCTTTCCAATAAGGATTTCTCCTTACTGGCGCGCAATTAGGTGACCAAACTTCTCCTTAGACAGAACTTTCTAGACATTGCTAATAATGTTTTCTAATAATATTATTCAGATAATATGAATTATTGCTTCGATAATGGAAAATACTGTGTAGTGACAATTATTGAAACAACAGTAATATATAAAATATCAACGCAGCAATTATTGAATCAATAAAATAAAATACTAAAAAGTAATTACTGTAACAATTATTGAGTAGTGTCTTCTTACGTAAGAATCAATAATTGGTGCAATACCAGGTAGTATCACTCTTGTCACAACGCCGTATTACTATGTTTTAACCACCGGGTATTCCAACAGTATTAACGGTAACAACTATGCCGTTATTTATAAATAACTTATACTTTGTCGGTTTTTTCATCCAATCGCTTTCAATTATGGGGCCCACACAAGGCTGCGCCGTCGTACGAATATTCCCTGACAGCAAGAATACTCCACGACCAAACGAATATTCTCCGACAACAATGAGTATTTTATATTCACTTGCTTATTTGAAATATTTGCGCATTTTACCCAAAACTAACCACATTAATCAAATCAACCCTTACTATTTCAAAATGATAAATAGAGGAAATTTAATTTAATTTATTAATAATTTGGGGTCTTACAACCTCCCCTCCTTATGAAATTTCATCCTCGAAATTGACGTACGTACCTGGTGTTTTGAAAATATGAGGATACCTCGCTTTCATTTCCGTTTCCAACTCCCAGGTCATTTCCTCATTAGCATGGTTTCTCCACAAATTCGTGCGTAAGACATGCTCCTTCCTATCCAAGATCTTGACAGGTACCTCTTCATACGTTAAGTCTTCGGTTGTCTCGTCCGGTTCTAACTCAATAACATGGTTCGGGTCTTTCACATATTTACGAAGCACAGATACGTGAAAAACATTATGAACACAAGACATACTTGGAGGTAACGCGAGTCTATAGGTTACATTTCCTACTCGATCAAGAATCTGAAATGGACCAATAAATCGTGGATTGAACTTTCCTCTCTTCCCAAATCTTGTAACTCCTTTCCATGGAGCAACACACAATAATACGTGATCCCCAATACTAAATTCCACGTCCTTTCGATGAAGATCCACATAACTCTTTTGTCGATCCTGTGCTGTTTGTATACGTTGTCAAATCGTTTGGATCTTCTCTGTAGTCATTCGTACCAACTCTGGTCCCAACAACGTTGCTTCACCTACCTCATCCCAACATACTGGAGAGAGACACTTTCGTCCATACAATGCTTCAAATGGAGCCACACCTATACTTGCCTGATAACTGTTGTTGTAGGAGAATTCCACCAATGGTAGGTACTTATCCCAACTCCCTTTGAAATCGAGGACACAACGTCTTAATAGATCTTCAAGAGTTTGAATAGTCTTCTCTGATTGCCCGTTCATTTGAGGATGGTATGCCGAACTGAACCGTAAATCCGTGCCCATAGCTTTTTGCAAGCTAACCCAAAATCTTGAAGTGAATCTTGGGTCACGATCCGAAACTATGGATACTGGCATGCCATGCAACCTCACAATCTCATTCACGTACATACTAGCAAGACGTTCAAGGGAATAAGTCTCCCGTATCGGTAAGAAATGGGCAGACTTGGTTAATCTACCAACAATAACCCAAATCGCATTTATGCCTTGAGAAACCGTGGGAAGACCTGTAACGAAATCCATGGTAATGTGTTCCCACTTCTATTTCGGAATATCAAGTGGTTGCAATGGACCTTTTGGCACTTGATGCTCCGCCTTTACACGTTGACAAGTTAAACACCTCGATATAAACTTCGTGATCTCTCTCTTCATATTGTTCCACCAAAATGTATGTCGAATATCATGATACATTTTGGTACTCCCAGGATGGATTGCAAACGGTGTGTTGTGTGCCTCCATCATGATTCTATGCTTCAAGTCAGAATCGTTAGGATCACAAAGTCTTGAGTGGACTCGAAGTATTCCTTCTTCATCGATTCTTGCTTCTAGAATAGTACCTTCTTGTACTTTCTTCTTCATACGCATCAGCTCCGGATCTGTGGCTTGAGCAACTTTAACTTTTTCGATTAAAGTCGGTTCTATGCGTATACTTGACATCATCGCATGGGTCCCCGGAGTCTTGAATTCTATCTTCATATTTTGTAAATCACACAAAATGGGCCTTTGTTTTAACAACATCGCACTCGTTCCCGCATATGATCTTCTACTCAATGCGTCAGCTACCACATTTGCTTTTCCAGGATGGTATGGTCAGAACATGTGCCGAAATGAGTCTACTCTTGAGTTCTTCGAAGCTCTTCCCACATTCCTTGCTCCATTCGAATTTTCTATCTCTACGAGTCATATGCGTTAATGGAATAGCGATTCAAGAATATCCTTCAACGAATCTCCGATAATAACCAACTAAGCCTAGAAAATTACGTATTTCGATTACTGACTTAGGTTGCTCTCAACTGTGACTCATATCCCAACCTTGGATAGCACGTCACAATGACTCCTATCAGTTTACTATCGCACAAATATGGCGTCCCCTACAGAGAGCCTGGCTTCGGTGCATTCCACAAAAGAAGTCACCAGATAGAGGCTCGGTTATCAACTTCTATAGTTGGGTTTTTAACTCCTGAAGTTCAAATAGGAGCCATTCGATATGAGATTTTAGAAATGAATTTTGTACCGGGTTCAAAGTCGATACAAAATTCAATATCACGCTCTGGGAGTAGTCCAGGAAATTTTTCAGGAAATACGTCAGGAAATTTACTAACAACAGAAATATCATTCAAATCTGACGTATTTTTGTTCAAGTCCATAACATGGCTAAGAAAGCTTGACATCTGTTTTTCAATAAACGAAAGACTTTACGGCTTGATATGAAAGAGTTTGACTTCAATGGTTTGGTTGCTTAAATTTGAATAACAAGTTGCTTAGGAATATGAAAACTAACAACCTTACAAAAGCAATCAATTTGGCATGATGAGTAGTTAACCAATAAATCCCTAAAATCACATCAAAAGCAAGTATCTTTAAAGAGATAAGATCAACAGGTAATGTGATGGTGCCAACTTGGATCAAACAAGATTTATAAACAGTGGATGTGATAAAAGTTTCTCCTAACGGAGTTTTCATAGATAAATCAAAGTCTAATTTCTCTGGAGTCAAGTTTAAACGTTGAGCACAAGCAGGAGAAATAAATGAATGGGTAGCACTAGTATCTAGTAAGGTATAGACTTCGCAAAAATTTATAATTAACTAACCCGTGATACCTTCATTCAAGTTCCTCGTATTTTGGGCAGTCACAAAAATGCTCTTCCAGGAACCGTTGACTTTGACTTGTTCGTATCCGCCTCTGGTGCCACTGTCCCAACTGGACTTAACTTTGTTGTAGAGTACATTCCACCCGTCATTGCTTCGTCGAATTCCTGATCCATGATTTCAATCATTACTCTCCGATCCATATCGAATTGGGGTTGACCGCTCTACATAGGGTAATTCCAAACTCGATGTTGGATTCTCCCAATTGCTGTCCAAAAAGCGAAATCCATTTCATCTATTTTGGCCTTATTGGATTGGACGTCTTTTTCTACAATATCAACGTATCGTGTAGCTTTTACCCATGCATCCTCCATTCTCATTCGTTTGGTTGCTCTTTCATCAGAACTTTGATAATAGCATTCTCATATTCCAACTCTAATATCTTATACTCTGCCAAAGAGTGCTTCTGTTCAAGCATCGCACATCGGGTAACACAATTTAGAATTGTTGCATCTCTTTGCTCCACGACCGCCTGCCGTTCTTCAGCCTGCTCTTCTAACTCATGAATACGATTTTGTAATTCTAAATTTCGATCATAAAATTCTTCTAATAAATTCTCCTCAGGTTCCTCTTCTTCCTCACTCTCAGCTGCTACCTCTGCGACTATCTCGGGTGCAAATATTAATTCTTTACTCACCACATGGATATCTCTAATTCTTTCTTCGCTTGACATCACATTATCTTGGTTGGCGATTAGAACTTTCTCCACAGTCTCATTCACTCCACTGTTAACATTCTCAGTCGACATTCTCAAATACTACCATAAAATAAGGGTTAATTTAACAAATTAACATATCACATAATACCCCTAAATTATGACCGACCAACAAATAAGCTTAGGTAGGACACACTAGCGAAGGATTTACTCGTCTCTCCCCTCCTAGTTCTATTCCCCGATCTTTGCCAGAGATCATATCCCTAAGCTTTGATACCAACTGTGACGCCCCCAAAATAGGTATACAACACCCATTATGAGTCGTCAAAAAACATGGTATAGAAACAACTACAACTTTATTAATACAACATAAAAACTGTGAGTTTAAATACAAATATTGTCATCTAGAAAATATCCACACTCAAATAAGTCCTCATTACAATTATTAATACACTATTTTTACAGAATAGTGAGGACTACTAGAACCACTTCTAGAACCATCATTCCACACCCCCGACTTGTACTCGCCATGGTCTCGCCTCCCGAGAAGAAAAAAATGGAACAACAAGGAAAAGGGTGAGCTCAATCTAGCCCAAAGAAGAACATTATGACCAAGATAATATAGAACAAATTATCGTTAGTCTTCAACAGGGAAAAATCTAATAGAATACAATAGACAACAAGTTTTAAATCAATATTCGCAGCAGAAATAATAATTCATTAGAAGAGTTAAGTAGAGAATGAAATCTACTATCTTCTATATATGAATTTAAAAGTTCATCATCTATCTTTTATCCCTGTAACATTAATCAATATATAACTGAAATCAAATATTCATCTTTACACTACAAGCCAAAGATATTCATCAGTTGGTCATGTTCATCTAAACACATGTTCATCTTTGCACTACGAGCCAAAGATATTCATCAGAAATCATTAATCTTTGCACTACAGGCCAAAGATATTCAATAATATCATCATCTAGGACTGAAGATGATGAAAAATATTTTAAAGAAAACGAATCCAGTGAAATAAAAGAATAAATATTAAGGATTCGTACTTTAAACAATCCAAGTTCAAAAATACTTCATAAATAACCAGAGTGGAGTAAAATTCAAGAATAATCAAAACATAGATGCAATCAAAGATGGGAATCATAACAGATAATCTTGGACACAGAAAAGAAAATTTAATTTTTCTATGAATAGTGTCGTATTCGTGAATAGTGCCGTATACGTGAATAGTAACTCCGACGCTAAAAGATAGAAATTTTTAAAAAAATCATCATGCTTCATGAATAGTACTCGTGAATAGTAACTCATGAATAGTAACTCGCGAATAGTAACTCATGAATATTAACTCATGAATAGTAACTCATAAATAGTAACCTCGACATGAAAAATTCCAAATTTGATAAAAAGTTCCAACCAATGTTTCGGCATAATGATATTGAAGAAATAATATCACTTACGAAAAAAATAACATCCCTTACCTCGATAGAATAAGATTACGCTAAAATACTTGGATATAGTATTGAAGGAACTTGCAAGAGATATAGCAACACTCAAAGTATCAAAATACTCACAAGAATACGCTCGATATATCGAGAGAAAGAGAGAAAGATTTCGGTTTACGTGTGATTTTCAATTCTAACTTAAGCACCCTATTTATAGGAAATTGCTTAGAACACCAAAGCAGAAAATTTATTAAAATAATTTTATTTAATAAAAATTTAAGCCCACCACCCAAGAATCTGAATTTCATCAATTCACACATGCTAACCTTCTAGAAAAAGTAATAAAAACGTTTTTCATAAAATAAATAATTAAAACTTCCAAAATTCAATTATTTCGGAACTTCGAAATTTCAATAATTCATAATAAATAGCTCTTTTATCAGAAAAATTCGAACCACATGTCCTTTCCATAGGAAATTTCATTATCTATAACTTTGCAGAAGAAAGTTTTTCCAAATTCCAAACAGAAATTGATCGAAATCTACAAACGGGCGATTTTACAAGCTATAATCAAATTTCAGTCAAGAAATGGTTTCCACCGACACACAAAATATGTGTTAATTATTTAATGCAACAAAAATACTCTTCCTCCTCATATACTCATATATCCCACATTCATTGTAAAAATATCATCATTTTTATATTATAATAATAAAATATTATTTTATCAGAAAAGATAAAATATCAATTTTTAACAATTGGCACTTTAAAAAAATTTCTCCATCTATATCCACATAAAATCAATATTTTCCTCATCATATAAATCAATAATTAATTATTCATAAATAATATTACAGAATCACATCTTCGCAACCGGTAGCTCCCGGAAAGAGGGCTTTCCAATAAGGATTTCTCCTTACTGACGCGCAATTAGGTGACCAAACCTCTCCTTAGATAGAACTTTCTAGACATTGCCAATAATATTTTCTAATAATATTATTCGGATAATATGAATTATTGCTTCGATAATGGAAAATACTTTGTAGTGACAATTATTGAAACAACTGTAATATAAAATATCAACGCAGAATTATTGAATCAATAAAATAAAATCTTCGAAGCGAGAATTATTGTAACAATTATTGAGTAGTGCCTTCTTACGTAAGAATCAATAATTGGTGCAATCTTCGTAAAAGTCTTCTTGTGCAACAACGCCAGACATTCGTGTTTTAACCACCGGGTATTCCAACATATTAATTGGTAACAACTACGTCGTTATTTATAAACAACAAAATTTGCGGCGGCGTGCATTTAATATTCCACGACCAAACGAATATTCTCCGACAACAATGAGTATTTTATAACCACTTGCTTATTTAAAATATTTGCGCATTTTACGCATAACTAACCACATTAATCAAATCAACCCTTACTATTTCAAAATGATAAATAGAGGAAATTTAATTTCATTTATTAATAATTTGGGGTCTTACAACATGCTCTTAGCATATCTTCTAATGTTTGAATTGTTCGTTCGCTTTGGCCATCTGTTTGTGGATGATAAGTTGTACTCATTCGCAACTGTATGCCAATGCATTGTTGTAGTCTCTTCCAGAAATTAGACGTGAATCGCGGATCTCTATCAGACATAACTGAAACTGGCACTCCACGCCTCGAAACGATCTCTTTAATGTACAATATTGCCAACTGATAAAGAATTAATCTAATCTTTATTGGTAAAAAGTGTGCTGATTTCGTCAGTCTGTCCACTATCACCCAAATCGCATCGCATCCCCTCTGAGTAGTTGGAAGACCCACCACAAAATCCATCGTGATGTGTTCCCACTTCTATTCCGGTATTTCCAACGGTTAGAGTAATCCGCTGGGTCTTTGATGTTCGGCTTTTACTCTTTGACATGTCAAGCATTTTTCTACGCATTCTGCAACGTCCCTTTTAATATTCGGCCACCAAAAATGTCAGCGCAAATCTTGATACATTTTCGTGCTTCCGGGACGAATTGAATATCTTGAGCTATGAGCTTCGGTCAAAATTTCTTCGTTCAGCTCTGGTGTTGCTGGAACCCAGATTCTTCCCTCAAACCGTAGTAGTCCTTCGGTATCAATCTTGTATTTTACATCACTACCCTCAATCAGATTCTCTTTGATTTTCCCACACTCTTCATCTTGTAGTTGATCATCCTTCATTTTGTCCACTAAAGTTGGACTAGCTTCTATCTGGAATAGTTGTTCATCAGATTCTTTTGGAAATTTGATTTCCAACTCCGCTTTATCATTCTTTGAAATGAGCTCCTCCACGAGTTGTTATCAGCATCAACTTTTCCCGACCTTTCCTGCTTAAAGCATCTGCAACCACATTCGCTTTGCTCAGATGATAAAAGATCTCACAATCATAATCTTTTATCAATTCCATCCATCTTCTTTGACGCATGTTCAAATCCTTTTGAGTGAAAATATACTTTAGACTTTTGTGGTCTGTGTAGATCTCACATTTCTCTCCATAAAGATAGTGTCTCCATATCTTCAGAAGAAATACAACTGCAACCAATTCCAAATCATGAGTCGGATACCCTTTCTCATAATCCTTCAGTTGTCTTGATGCATACGCAATAACTTTGTCGTTCTACATAAGAACACAACCCAACCCTTTGTGTGAGGCATTACTATACACCACAAAATTTCCTGTATTATCTGGTAATGCCAACACAGGTGCCACACTTAACTTCTTCTTCAAATCTTGGAAACTCTCTTCACATTTCTCCGTCTAAACAAATTTTACAACTTTCCTTGTCAAATTTGTTAGCGTAGTGGCTATCTTAGAAAAATCTTGAATAAATCTTCTATAATAACCAGCCAGTCCCAAGAAATTCCTCGCTTCTGATGGTGTTCTTGGTTGTTCCCAATTAATCACAGCTTCCACTTTTGACGGATCCACTGAAATCCCATCTTTGTCAATCACATGCCCCAAAAATTGTACACGGTCGAGCCAAAATTTGCACTTAGAGAATTTTGCATACAACTTTTCCTTTCTTAGTGTTTCCAATGTCAAACGTAAGTGTTCCACGTGTTCTTCTTGAGTTTTGGAATACACTAGAATGTCGTCGATGAATACCACTACAAACTTGTCTAAGAATTGTTTAAACACCCTCTTCATCAAATCCATGAATGCAGCAGGTTCATTGGTTAAACCAAAAGACATCACCAGAAACTCGTAATGTCCATACCGAGTTCTGAATGTCATTCGTGGTATATCATCCTTCCTCACTTTCAACTGGTGATACCCACTTCTCAAATCTATTTTCAAAAAGTATTTAGCACCCTTCAATTGGTCAAACAAGTCATCTATTCTTGGCAACGGGTATTTGTTTTTAATAGTGACTTTGTTTAATTCCTTGTAATCAATGCAAAGACGCATTGATCCATCCTTCTTCTTCACGAATAAAACTGGCGCTCCCCACGGTGACACGCTTGGTTGAATATATTTCTTGTCCAGCAGCTCTTGCAACTGTACCATCAGTTCCTTCATTTCTACCGGAGCCATTCTGTATGGGGCCTTCGATATTGGTGCTATTCCCGGCCAAGTCGATCACGAACTCTATTTCTCTGTCAGGCTGAAGTCTTGGCAAATCCTCTGGAAAAACGTCTTCAAATTCCCTCACTATTGGTATTTCTTCCAGTTTTACATTCTTCTTCTGAGTATCGACTATGTAAGCTAAATAGCCCACACAGCCTTGACTTAACAATTTCTTGGCCTGCATAATCGTCAAACATTTCATCTGTCTAGGCGACTTGCTACCATAGAATACTACCTTTGACGGAGTCATAAGGTTTACACACTTCTTTTGGCAATCAATTACCGCTCCATATTTGAACAGCCAATCCATTCCCAAAATAACATCAAACTCTCCAAGTCTAATCGGAATCTACCATAAAGATATTTTCCTTAATACTCACCCTACAGTTCTTGTATACGAATCTAAGATGGATTACTTCCTTATTCGTAATTTCTATGTTCAAAGGAAAATTTAGTTCTTCTCTAGGCAATTCTAACCTCTTAGTAAATTCATCAGATATAAACGAACAAGTAGCACCCGAATCAAATAATACATAAGCATTTATATCATTGATTGGGATAATACCTGACACCACATCTTTTGATTGCACATCATCTTGCACAGTCATGTTGAAGGTTCTGGCTGTGGGTTTGTTTGATGCTGCAGGTCCTGCAATGGCCCATGTACCTCCATTGTTACCTCTATTGTATCTGGTAGTCACTCCATCCTTCTTCTTAGGGCATGCATGAGCAAAGTGATCATTGGATCCGCACGTGAAGCACGCATTCTTCTTTGGTGCAGTGCAATTTGGGGCGATGTGACCCTCCTGGCCACAATTGAAGCAAACTCGTTTCCCCATCAAGCACGCACCCTTGTGAAATTTCCCGCATGTCGCACATGCTTCAAACTTTTTGTTTTGCTGGTTACCCTGATGGTTTCCAGCACCCATGCTCCCATTCCACTTCCTCTTCAAGCTGTTGTTGTTGTTGTTGTTGTTTCCACCACCACCACCTCCATTCTTAATCTCATTCTTATTCTTCTTCTTCTTATGTTCTTGATTGAATTTTGTCACTGCCTCGCCTCCGCCTTGGTAGTCTTTGCCTTCTCCATCATCGCTGCAAACGTCTTCCAACCTGGAACAGAAACCCTCTTTATACAACCAGGCTTCATCCTGTTCAAATCTCTTCGCCTTACGCTCATCGGTGCTGACCTGATATGGCTCAAACCTCGCCAATTCGTTGAATTTTGCGGTATACTCAAATACCGTCACCGTTCCCTACTTTAATTCTAGAAACTGTACTTCTAACTGACTCTTCAAACTCTCCAGAAAATAGGTCTCGACGAATAACTCCTTGAACCTATCCCAGGTCATCACCCCTGGCCCTTCACGAGTTTTATTGGCCTGCCACCAATAACTAGCTTCCGCTTTCAACATGAAAGTTGCAAAAGCAGTCTTCTGATCATCCCCTACCCTAGCGACATCGAACAACTTTTCTATCTCCATAATCCAGGTTTGGGCTTCGACTGGATTCATGGACCCACGGAATTCAGGTGGTCCAACCACCTTGAAATCCTTAAATGTTGTACCATGGTTTTGTGGTTGATTCTGTAACGCTCCTGTCAGTAGTGTCACTAATTGTTGAACGGGATTACCATCAACATTGTCGTCATTGGTTCCTTCAGTGGTTCTTTGTCATGTTGGTTGACGTCTGGGAGGCATTTTCTGTTAAAAGTACATTCATTAGATTATTATTCAATTATTTTAAGTAATTTCAACTTAACTTGTCTCCAAAAAGAATTAATCACATAACACATAACCCTTTGAATAAAGTAACAACTTTTATTTATTCATAATCTTTTTGAAAACATAAACAATAGCATCACTGCTACCTACATTACTTTCCTGAACTACAAAGGTTTTAGGGCAACATCATTATTGTCATATACCATAGGTTGCATAACACTTGGGATTTATAATTTATTTAACCTTTCACTCATCGTATAACAACTACGATGTTCTATTAAGATACTTCTTAGCCCTATCACGTTCTTCCTCCATGACTCGAAACATTGTTCTGCGATCTAACACGAATGATGGCAGCGTCTCGAACTGAATCGGATATCCCATGACCCGATCTTGAGCTCGATTAATTGCGGTATTAAATACTTTATCCATCTCTTCCGTCTTCATCCTCTTTGCTTGCATGTCTCTTACTGCTAATCTGGTTCATTGAAAAGCTTCCTCATAAGCATCTTCAGCTCTTGCCCTCTTAACAGCTTCTTCTCTCAGCTTGTTCTTTAGTTCAGCGACCACTTCGATCATTGTTCTTTCTCTCCTTGATGCAGTTTAGTTTCTCCTCGACATTTGTCACCATTCTTCATGATCCTGAGATCTCGCCATCTTTTGTGTCATTGCGATTTCATTGTTCATCCACTATCTCCTGTAACTCCTCAACTGTATCCTGAAGTTCCACGTTACGGTCGTAGACTTCATCGTACATACGAGCAGCCATCGAGGTTAGTGGAGTCTCCTCCTCCTCGTCCTCATTATCCTCATCCTCCCGTGGTAACTCAATGGGATCCTCCTCATCTGTTTCCAGGTCATCATCCTCATCTTCAACTATCGCGACCAAATGGGCCGACTCCGTGGGCGTAGTTGTTCCCAAACTACCGGAATGTCGCGAGGCTGCTCCTCTATAGGCATTTGAGGTCTTTCCTCCCTAGCCTGACTGGATTCTCCGACATTAGTCATCTTGATAACAAAGTTTTAAAGTTTTAATTATTAATCATTACTACTCGACACTCGCGAGTACATAAATTATAATCACATAAGAACATAAGTGTTTTATTACTTCTTTCTTAAAACTCGATAAGAGTTATCTCCACTATCTTTTCAAAGGTTACTTCCTAAGGCTTTCCCCCCCACCTAAGGTTCATAACCTAAAGCTTTGATACCAACTTGTGACATCCCCAAACCCAGGTACTTCATTTCCACAGGATTTAGTGTTCACTGAATCAAACATTCATATCTAACTACCCAATCATAATAAAACTGAACAAATAAAAACCTTCCCCATTAAAGGGTTACATAATAAAAATCTCCCAAGTTATCTAACCTTTAATCATCATTCAAATGCGGAAAACATTACATAACTTCTTTAAAAACAAAGTCTAATATCATCATAATAAAAGTCTAACATCTTAATCAAAGTAAAAATTACAAGTCTTCATCACTTGTACATTTTTCCCTTTCCTTTGCTAGTCGAAGGTTCACCTACCTTCTTCTTTAGCATTAATGAGTTTATAAATATGCAAGAGTGAGCAAAACAATTGCTCACTGGATATAATATGGAATCAACAGGAGTATAACAATAATAACTGTCGAAATAGGCTCATCAAAAGTGAATAGTACTCTATCAACAATAATTTGAAATTGGAATTCCAAAATATGGAAAATATACATCACTGAGGGTCGTAAGACCATGAACTACGTCCATAGTTGCAAGTAATCTTTCAACTCCAACTTTAACAGTCATATGACTATAAGGACATCATACTTAGGGGGATCAGCCCTTCGTATAATGTATTGTGCACAAACATTTTAACGCTATGCGTAAGTTAACCCCTAATCATAGCAATAGGGTTGTTCATCTCAGTATTTAGAGTACAAGTCCGCACCAAAAGAAGTTTGGTTTGGATAAGCTTTCAAGGTAATTTGGAATTTAACGAACATCAACTAAGGAGTAGTTGAATAAAACCAATAACACTATACTATAGAATAATCGATAATCGTGATTGAATAAATCATAGTAAACTAAAGTCATGCTTTAGGAATAATCTAATAGCATACAATTTGAATAACTATAGCATACCTTGCTTGAACAATACTAAGCCAAGGTTAATTAGAATTGAATACTAAGCATGCATAGCAATTTGAACGATAGAAATGTTCGACATTAGTTTTATAGTTAAATACAAGAATAACTTGCTCCAGAATAACTTACATCATTATATTGTAATCGAATTGAAAACAGTAATTGAATTAACAAGATAATAGATTAGAAAACTTGCCTTGTTCGTAGATTAAACCGAACAATTCGAATCATAATATCCTATATACATACGTCATCATGACATAGTTAGTCATTATCACATAACTAATATATTCATCATGTAGGTTTGACTATTTAATCACATAATCAAGTTATAACACAAGTTAATCTTTAATAACATAATTATTCATAGTATAGAAATACTAAAATCAACATTTTATAGTCCTATTATCATCACATAACTTTTCTTAACATTTCGTGTACAAAAAGTACAATCGTCGATCATTCTCGCTAACTTTCACATGTGCGCGGAGGAGATATAAATATGCACATGATAATTATACTACTAAGTCACATTTACGGTGGTGGCGATGGGCGTAAGTGCATAGAAATGAATCATTAATCAGCATATGCCACAATCATCGCAGATTCGATCGACAACTTCGGCAATAATATAAGAAAAAACCAATTTTGGCCTACCAGCTCGTTTCTAACAGACTAATTCACATGCAATTCATACAAAAACTTCATGTAAACATAATTCAAGAACTCCTAACATGTTTCTACCCATACAACAACATAAACAACAAATTTAAAACATCCAATTTCACTGTTTTTGATAAAAACTCACTTTTTGATATTTCTATGAAAATCAACACTGTAAATTTTGTTTTTCAACCAAAACAGTTAATTCGTAGTATATTTATCAATAATTATACATACTCTATCAAATTAAATGGCCAATTTACCAATAAAATAACTAATTAACCCATAATTTCTAATTTAAGCTAAACAATATATATTCACAAAAACTCTCTGTAAAAACGTTTTCTTCACAAATTACATACATATTATCAATTCATTGACTATAATCATATATAACCTATGAAAATAACTTTACAACAATAGTTTATCATATGAACACACATAAAATCAACAATTATCCTATCACAAGAATTTTACAGAGAAATAAGAGAAGAGAAAGCTAAAACTTTTAAAACTAAAAGAAATAGGAGAATATATTGATTGTAGAAGATGATGGATATCCCTTTTGATTATCAAACTTCTTTTTCCCAATTCTTTTCTCAATTCTCTAGCCTTCCATCCTCTCTTCTCTTCTTCTTCTCTTCTTCTTCTTCCTGTGAGTCTTTCTTTTCTTCCTAACTCTATCTAGCGTACTAGATATCTAACGTATAATAATAATGATAATATTAAATATATAATATAATACTAACTTAACTGACATCAGTTATAATTTTTGAAATCAAAAGCCATAAGGCTTGTTTGGTTAACTAACTAAAAATAACCCATTAATCCTTACACCTTGTTTGGTAAAACACAATTAGATTAAAGACTTAATAGACATTAGGCCTTGTTTGGCAAAACTGAATTAAACTCCCTTAATTTATTTTAGTAACTCATTTATAACAAGGTTATTTGTCACACTTTAATTTAATTAAATTAATTCTAAAAACAATTTATTAAATCACTTTAACACATAAATCAATACCACCAAATTATAATTTTCTTTATAATCATAACTTTATTTAATTCACTAACACATCCTTTTAATTTACAAATTCAAATTAAAATATAATAATTTATTTAATCAAAATTCTCTAACTTAATAATTAAATTAAATTAGATTGTACTAATTAATTTCCTTAATTATTTACTTAACAAATAATTAACCACATCGAATCACATTTGAATAATTATTCAATTAACAATAACCACATCCATTAAATACTTATATAATTCAATAAATATTCAATATAACAATATATAAAATTCTGGAATATTACATCATTCCCTCCTTACAAGGATTCCATCCATTAAATACTTATATAATTCAATAAATATTCAATATAACAATTTATAAAATTCTGGAATGTTACAAAAACCCCAATTTTCCCAATTCCATCATTTTTTACACTTTTAGTGAATTCGATTGCCACGACTTCATTTCTTAACCAATTGACATAATTCAAACTACGTCGTTTTTGTTTCTTAACATACTAACATAATCCAACATCAATTTACAGATTATAACACATATTGGACTTAAAAAATTTTACTTTCTTAAGCCATTTTCATACATATAACCCTGTTATTACAATTCTCTTCCTCAAACCTAATTTCACGTGTTTGATAATCAACAATTATGTGTGTGTGTATATATATATATATATATATATATATATATTGATAATAACAGATTCTACAAAAACAATACATATATATACATTTTCAACAACAATCCAACACACTTCCAACAACAATATCAAAACTTAATAGTTAAAATTAAAGTAGGTTATACCTTGATTTAGCAAAGTGTTTAGCAACCCTTCTCTTTCTCTCTGTGATTCTCTCCTCCACACCAAGCTCTCCCTCTATTCTCTATGTTTCTTCTTCTCTCCAAACTATACCCTCTCTGAACTTATCCTTAAAAGTAAAAGACGCGTAGAAATAAACTGAAGACTCCCATAGACGTTCATCAGTTATGTTAGGCTAAAAGCCATAAGGCTATGTTTGGCTACATAAAATTCCCATACTAATTTATTTTTATAATATTTATATTATATAGTCACTTTTGTCACACTTATTTTAGTTAATTTAAACGACATTAGTTTAGTTAATTTAAATAACTTACAATAGTAATTATAATAATTTTTATCATAATTATACTTATGATTAATAAATTATAATATATCTAATTTAATTATTAAATTAGACTAGAACATCACTTTATTTAATTTAATTATTTCATTAAATGTTAAAACAATTCATTTAATTTAACTATTTTTATTAAATTAAATCCTCAAATAATAAAATTACCATTCATTAATTTAGTTAAGCATACACACTCAACTAATTTATTACATCACAATTCATCAAATATTTATTTATCTCAATAAATAAATTATTTAAAATATTTACTTAATTTAATAAATATTTATTTAATTTAATAAATATTTAAATTAATTTACAAATTTCTCGATCGTTACAAGTAATTTTACTAATTAAATCAATTAATAAAGAGCTTTCTTCATCTTCTCTCGGTAATTACATTTAATCTTTTAATACAACAATTTTCATTGCAATTATATATATATATATTAATATTAGGTTACATAACTTTATTTTTAATTCTCATTATATACAAAATAAATGTATACATATTATATAATGTATATTTATTTAATCACATACATAATCCATAACATATTTATCATTATTGATAAATTATTATCATATTTAAATACTCACATAATCATATAATCATTTTATATAGTTCATATATCAATAGTTAATAACTTAAAGATTGTAAATCTTTTTAATTTACCATTCAAGGTTAACATGCAAGCTATGTTATTTCTTAACATAACTTATCATACTCTCCCTTAATCAAATTGATTAAGTATTCATCTTAGTTAACTTAAAATAAATAAATTAATTATCTTGTTTAATCCATATCGCATATGATCAAAATATTACGGATATCAATAATTATAATAATTAATAAAAAAATTCTTTCGTAAAAATATAGTCGTTTAAAATTCTCGGCCCTTACATTCTCCCCTCTTTATAAGGATTTCGTCCCCGGAATCACTTTTACCTTACGTTTAATTTTATGTTTATCCTTAGAGTTTGATTTATTAAATTACTACATTATCCCCTCCTTATAAGATTCCATATCACGAGTCTAGAACTGTTGCGCGTCTTGATCCATCGTTTGCTGTCTGCTTGCACCAATTATGGTAGTTACCAATGTAACTCAAATTCCTCCTTCAAAACTTTCTTTCTTATGTCTATATTTAAGGGTTCCTAGCATAAATGTACTTATCTTAACAGACTTATGGTAAAGAAAATAGGTTATATCTGAATCAAGGATATATATTAATATTGTTGATTGGAATCATACCTGGAACTCCATCACCGACTGCTACCGTATCTAGAACCGTCATATTTAAGGTCCTTGTAGTTGGTTTATTTTGTGAAGTAGGACCAGTTATTGCCAATGTTCCGCTACTTTTTCCTGCATTCATATTTCCCTCGTCGGTTCTTCTTTTCAGACAATCCCTCACCATATGATTCGTTGATCCACAGATAAAACACCCAATATTCTTTCTTGGACTGGGGCAGTTAGGAGAGATATGTCCCTCTTGCCCGCACTTAAAGCACATAAACTTTCCTTTCAGACATTCCCTTGAATGATTTTTCCCACAATTTCCACACTACTCAACATGCTTCCTTATACCCCCTGCCTATTATCTGCATTCCCAGAATTGTTCCACTTCTTATTTCCACTCCCACTACCACTACTTCCTTCCACCTTAACAGCTTCCTCAACCTTAACCTTATTCTTCTTTTCTTTATTATAGAGAATCATGGCCTCACTTCATCCTTCGGCTATGATAGCCTTTTCCTAGAGTGATGAAAAAGAATTAATTTGCAACACTACCACCTAATTGTAGAGCAAGAGTTTTAAACCCAGCTCAAACCTTCTTGCTTTTCATGTTTTAATATCCCCTTAGTGTGGAGCGAATCTAGCTAACTCATTAAACTTTGCAACGTATTCCGAAACTGTCACATTCTCCTACTTCAACTCCAAAAACCTAATCTCCATCCTAGCCTGCATACTAGACGAGAAGTAATTCTTGAAGAACAGTTCTTTGAACCTAGTCCATGTTACCTTTCCTTCTCCACCCTTAGTTTGATTTGCCTCCCACCAGAAATTTGCCCCCCCCCTTTCATCATATAGGCAACAAAAGTCATCTTTTGCTCCTCTGCTACCCTAGCAATAACAAAAGCCTTTTCTATCTCCTTCACCCATGTTTGGGTTTCTATAGGGTTAGTTGTCCCTTTAAACTCTAGCGGTCCTACTACCTTAAAGTCTTTAAATTTCCCAATCGATTGTCTGGCTGATTTACTGCGGCTGGTGCTCCATTCTGCATAGCTTGTGATAACGTATTTGCAAAATTCTGCATTGGGTTTGGTTGTCCTCCAGTATTGTTAACAGATTCTTCTGCTCTTTGGTTTCAGTTTCGTCTTCTTGGCGGAATTATCTGGTTAAATAAAACCATAAATTATTCTTTATTGTTTTACATTCTATATCTTATCGTATAAGTGTTAACATATCACGCGTAATTTCAAACTCAAATAATCATGTACTAATTAAAATATTAAAATTTGAAAAACTATGTTAACCAATTATCAGATAGACACTTACTATCTTAATATAAAACGTATTTCCTTAGCCAAACATATATTCATATCAATTCCACTAATTCATAGTTCCTTACATCATATAGCACATACCTCTATAAACATCCATTATCCTTTTGTGACCACAAAAGTCTGGAATCATTGCTACAACTTATACAAAAGTTGAGAGTATTACATTACACTTATATATATATATATATATATATATATATATATATATATATATATATATATATCATATACACATCATCCATGTTCATACCATATCCAGATAATATTGATCCTACTTATTTCCTACACTCTCCTTTGATCCTAGATAACTTTTTGCTTAATGACCTACCATGCTACAAATAAAACATGCACCTTGCTTTGGATTGGGACAATGACGAGAAATATGTCCCTTAAGTCCATAATTATAGCATACATTTTCCCCTTTCCTGCATACGCCTTTATGTTTCCTTTTACAGTTTGAACATTTTCTTATTTTCTTAAAGTTTCCCTGGTTATAATCAGAATTTTCTATATCACGATCAATCATCTTTCTTTTCCCCTTCTGGCTCGGAGCTGCATACGATATGCTGTATTTGGCTCCCATATGTTCAATTTGGATTTTTAACTTATCTTGTTCTTCCATTATTTTGATTAACGCCTTTTGCAACTGACTATTTAATAGCCTTTCTATTAAACACAACTTTTCTAGAGAAAAAACCTTGTTTCGTAGATTCTGCACTTCCATTGATGCTTGATCAGCTCCAACTTATGTGTTCGAATCACTATCTGCCAGTACCACCGTATCTAGTTCCGGTACTACATTCTCCAATATAATCACCTCATCAGGATTGCTTTCAATGTGAGCCTCTATTTCAACTATTGGCTTTGATATTGGCTCGGTTGGAGGGATTTGCTTCTTCTTCACGATATAAGAGTATCCTAATCCTTTTCCGCCTGACATCTACACATAAATTATCTTGATTAGTACATGATACTTATTATATACACACATCAAATAATAGTTTTATATAAGTTACTTTTTATTTCATTTTACGATGAATTTATTTAATTCATCTCCTTTAAAATCTATTTGAGTTATTGGTGTTTTCAACGCTTCCCTCTATCCTAAGGTTATAACTTAAGGTATCCCCACCTAAAGTTTCTAACCTAAAGCTTTGATACCATGTTGTGACACCCCCAAATCCGGGTACTTGAAACCCGTACTTGGTGCTCCACGATAACATTCCTTAAACCACATGATATATTAAATATCTAATAATATTATATCAAAGTTGTCTACTACCCCAGTTCTGATAACCTTTAAGTAATTCATTACATGATAAATAGTAAATTATCATAAATACATAGTTGCCCAAAACTTTCCAAGGGAAGTTTCGGCCATTTAATTTTTAAGATAAATTCTGGCTTTTTGGGACATGAAAATATATGATATAAAGTAGCTCATGTCCAAAAATGATCTCATTCCGACTTAAATTGACCATGTTATGGTCATTTCAATATTTGAGTTTTTCGGACGAAAATCGCTATAATTGGAGTTCTGTAACTCCGACGGCCACAAAATTTAAACTGGAGGGTCACGTTAACACGTGTAAGATTATGCGAAGAGATGGGAATTTCTAGAGTTGTGAGTGATAGGGTTAATTTCTTAAGCTACGAGCTAAAATTGATTTTTGAAAAATACTAAAAGGATTTGAAAATTTTCAGAAAAATTCTTTTTGTGTATGTACATATTATGTATAGGAGTGAGCAAAAAATGGATAAAACCGAATTACCGAACACAACAGAATTTTTTTAACCGAATTATTTTGGTTTTTCGGTTTTTTTCCTAATTTTGGTTATATCCGATTTAATTTTCGGTATTCGATTTCGGGTATAATTTTAAAAAATAGGCTATTCGGATATCTGAATAACCGAACATCACACTAAAGCCTACTAGAGTACTAAAGTAAGCGAGCACACTAAAGCCTACTAGAGTACTAGTCGGGAAGAGCATAGCATGGGGAAACGCGTGGCGATGCCAAATAATAATGGGCCCATCTCTGTTTTTACTTTTACTTGATAGGGAATGAGTTGCGTATGACCTTATGACTTATGAGGGTTAAAACTTAAATGAGCTATTAATCTTTCTCTTCTTGATTCAAACAGAGAAGTTGTTGGGCTAATTCATCTCCGATTTCGCCTCCAGGAACTCCGGGCGACACAACATCTCCTCCTATTCTACTGGCAGACCTCCGTATTATCTCCTCCAATTCCAAAGAAGGCTTTGGCCTATCATCCCCAATTCGATTGCAACTTGGAAGTTCCAAGCCACAAATCAAATCACAAAGTGTCAAAATATACAACAAAGTTCATGCATCAAAACTACCAATATTCCGATCGGTGGGAGGTCGATTGCTTGATCTCTCTAGATTGTTGCATCCGCTGACTGGCGAAAAGATTCACCACCACGCCCCACCCAATCGAAAAACCCTTGTCAAAAATCCCCCAATTATTGTTGGCTAGCTGCTTCTAATTCTCTATATCTCGTCTCATCTTCCTTTTCTTTTCTATACTTCTGATTCTCGGCGTGCTTCTTCTCCTCCGTTGGCTTTTCTTGTGCTTCTTCTCTCAAGTTCGATTATTATCCGAATGCCCAAATGTACAATTCGGTTAGTTCCAAATTTTGGTTACGATTTCGGATAGTAAAATTATTGATAATTCGGTATGCGGTTATAACCGAATAGCCTATTCGGTTCAGTTATAACCAAATGATCACTCCTAATTATATATATATGTTTGGCCAAAGGATAGAAAAATAATAAATTAATTTGGTATTTTCGTGAAAAGAATTAATAAATCTAGCTTGCTGGATTAAAAATCAGATGAATCTAGTTTGCTGGTGTGATAACCTGGGATTTCGAATAATCCGAATTTTTACGAATAAATTTTTTTATATTATTATTTATGTAGTATTGATATTGATTATCAATATTGGGCTGAGAATATGTGATACGAGTTTAGAGAATAACTCAATTTGTGTATTAATTGAAAATTAAGAGTAGAGTTGCATGTGCTTAACAGAGAATAGAAACCCTAACCCTAAGTCCGGATAGGGATTCAAGAGAAATTACAGTTATAATAATTGTAACTGTGAGTACGTGTTCGTGCGGTATAGAAATTTTGATCAATGATTGATCGGGTAGGGTAAAATATTAGTAAACCCTAATAAAGGATTAGAAACTCTAATCTCAAGATTAGAAACCCTAACACATAGTTAGGAACCCTAATCAAAAGCCAGGAAACCCTAATTTTAAATTCGGGAATCATAAACCCTAATTGGGAAACCCTAATCCTAATTAGCAAGCCTAATGTAATTAGTAAACTTTATTGTGATTAGTAATCTTTAATATAATTAGGAAACCCTAATTATATTTTAGAAATCTTAATTTTCTATTTTAAAACCCTAATTTAGAAAATCCTAGAAGCTAAGGTTGTAAAACCTAAGGGTTGGAACCCTAAGGGTTTGGACAATGTATAGATTGCCATTAAAATTATAAAGATAATGACCAAAATGCCCTTTTTTGGATTTCTTTATTTGGTTGCAAATCTTGCTATAATTGTAGTTGTTCACCAACTTAAGGCAGCCACTTGACTTATATCTCAGCCATTAACTGATCCAAATCGCCACCTAGCATGATGGATTCATTGAATAAACTATTTAGGTGTTAAAGAGAGAGAAAGTCACAAAACTTGGTCATTTTTTATCTAAGCTCTCACCAAACCTCCGAATTATACAAGTGATTCAATCACTAGTACAACCCCTAGCAACCATAAGATCAGATTGGAGAGCTAAGATCGAAGATTGGAACTAGAAGGTATAAACCCTAATTTGACTTTTGATCTTGTATGATAAGATAAAGTTTGTGTTTATGTGTTTAGATTTGTGCTAGAATATGTTTGATGATGATCTATGATGATCCATCATAGATCTATAGCATCAAATGGCTTTAAAATAATATTTTTCAAAAACTACTCAAGAACAGTCATAATGGTCTGACAAGCTAAAGTCAGAGCCCATAGATTCTTCCATGTTCTTGATTTTTGTTGTTTTATGTTTTGGATCTGTAGTTTGGTATGAGATCTTTGATCTAGAAGTGGAATCACAGTCAGTTAATGTCTAGATTTCATGTTATTCTTGGTCAAAACCCGTTGACCGGGCATGACTAGTCGATTTCTGGGTAGCCCATAAATCAAAAATCAGTGTCTAACAATCTTTTCAAATGCCTTGATCTGTCAGTTGTTAAGTGTTATGATGATGTTATTGTAACCATTTTGTAGGTTGTCATGTGTACTTTATATTTGTGGCTTTAAATCGTGTATATAATTAACAGATCGTTTTTAGAAATTGGTCAAAGTAGGCCATTTGGCCATGACTTAGAATTTCTGGAATTTCCAGAAAAGGTTTGCATGAATTTTCCGGCGCTTTAATTGAATCGAATCTAGTATTTGTGGCGTAGTTGGATTAAGATCATGGTATATAAATGTTCCTTGACATGAGTACTATCGTTCTGAACCTTAATAACACCAATACAATAACTGGAACATAAACGTAATTGAGCTTGAAAGTGTCTAGTCGACACTGTCTGGGTATCTGGGTTACCCAGAAAACCCATATTTGATCTGACAGTGACTTTGAGAGGTTGGATCTACTTGTTGGGATATAATTGTAGTGTTGCATACACACTACCAAATCAATGTCTTAGCTAGCCCAGAACTTGCCTGAGCTGAGAAATACAGTTGGTCATACCGAGACCCTTGAGAACTGGGTTGTTTGTGTTCTTGAGCTCAAGAACACTAATAGCGACGGTTACTGTCGCTATAGCCTATAGCGACAATTTTAATTATTTTTAATTTCTGATTTTCTGAAAATTATTTAAAAATAGAAAATAAATTCTAAAAATCACAAAAATGGTTTTAAAAAATATTTTAATTCTAAAAAATAACTTTTAATCATTTGGCATATTTTTCATTAATATTTATAATTATTTAAATATTAATGATATTTAATTTATTTAATTAGTGTATTAAATAAATTAGAGAAAAATAACTTTAAATTATAAAAATCATTTTAAATAAGAATAAAGTATTTAAAAATATTTTGAGTTATAAAATGTAACTTTTAATATTTTTGAGTAATTCTCATTAATAAATTAATATTAATGATATTAGATTTATTTAATTATTATATTAAATAAATAAATTAAAAATGATTTTATTGATTTAAAATCATTTAAAAATGAGAAAATTGATTTAAAAATATTTTAAGCTATAAATAATGACTTTTAATATTTTTATGATAAGTTCATTAATATTTAAATATTAATGGTGATGGTTTAAAAATGATTTTAATTACTTTAAAAATCATTTAAGTAGAATAGTGATGATTTAAAATATTTGAAGTTATTAATAATAACTTTAATATTTTGATAAGTATTTCATTAATATTTTTATATTATTAAATATTAATGATGATAGGATTATTTGATAATTAAATCATTTAAATATGATTTTAGTGTTTGAAAAATTATTATAAATTATAATAATTATTAGAAAATTATTAAAAGCTTCCAAAAATATTATAAATGATATATGACTTATCTAAAATAATATTGAAGCTTTGAGACCGAGTTTAAGTGACAATAAATGTGTAGATTATCGGATAAGGTGAACAAGGCACCGAGATGAGACCGAAGTCCAACCAGACTGAACTAGTTATACTTGATAAGTGTTTATATATGTTATGAACACTAATGTGGCTATGTGGTAATGTGCCTACGAGAAAGATTAACTATAAATTACAGTGTTATGTGTTGTGAATTATTGTGCTAATTGTGAGACCGATATTATGATTATAGGTCTTTCAAACGCAGATAAGTATATTATGTAGCAGTAATCAACGGAGAAGGCAAGTTTTCTAACTCAACCTTGAGTTATATCTGTTTAAATACGATGATGGTTAATTATTGTTGATTAGACCACGTCCAATAATTTATTGTTGATTATTCGCAGTTAGTGCATGTTTATTAATTTAAATTGAATTAGTGATTCTGAGAATATACTTGTAGAATAACTGTTGTTGGATATTCACATCCGTAGAAGCTATTATTGATTTCAAATAGTATAATTAAATTCTGTCTATTGTTTAATCGTACTGAAACATGTCTTAGCTAATTGTTTTGGCTAGACAAACATTTGTTAGAATTTGATAGGTTCGAGAATAGAAGAGAATTCAATTATTATTGATAAATCAATGCTAGTTGTTTTGGCTAGATCGAAAAAGAAAACTTGATAGGTTTAAGAGGAGAAGAGAAGAGAAGTGATTAGATATTGAAATCATTGTATTTCGTTGTTAAATCAAATTCGGATTCAAAGACCGAGAAGAATAACATTTTATATAAAGGGAACATATTTGGTCGTATATTCAGCTATTGCGTGAAAGTAGTATGCACACAAGCCAATCATGTTTGATGATAAAGCATATACTTTGTAACAATCTTATTCATTTATTAATAAAAAGTATTTATTTATTAAAGGCTTTTAATTATCTACATGATGCTATTTTATAATATGTGATAAACCCATAGTTTTAAGTAATGATTTTAGAATAATGATGATGATCATTCTAATGAGATCTAAATTCTTAGAAAGCTTAAAACTAAAATAGTTCTCAATCGTTGGATTGCTAGATTGGGGATTAGTGAATCCGGATATATTGGTACATACGTTGCTTGCTCATTGGATGAGGATGATTGATCTCATGATCATTTGTGTGGAGACACTAAAGCAAGTATGTAGGTGCTTATTAGAGAATAAGTTCACTGAACGTGGCTCGCTAAGGAATACATAATGGAGTTTTACTTGCCTGTCAATTGGAATTCCTATAATGATAGTAGTACAAGTGATCCTTGGACTTGAGATCATCATAGTATCTTGTGTATGATGAGTTATACTTTGACTTATTCCTTAAGACCCTTAGGGTATATCAAAGGGTATGCTTGGGTATAATAAGTTGTACATGGAGATAATGTATGATCAATAAAGAATCTACCGCTTCTAGTAAAAGAAGAGAAATGTCATATGTGATTCGATAAATGACAACCCAATAGTCCTTGGCCAAGACAGAATAAAATTAGAAACGAGTTTCTAATTTGCATTATTCGAGTTGTGCATTTAAGAGTCGAAATACATATAATTAAATAAAATAAGACTTGACAAAGAATTCCATGTCTTATATTTAATTGGGACATTGTATGGTGGAAGGATTGAATTGTACGGAACTATTTACTCAAAGGTTCTTTTATGATTAATGTTGAAATCTATATTATCCGGAAAGTCGTTGATCGCTAAATGAGGCTTATCCCTATTGTAGAATAAATATTATTTATTTAAATAAATTAATAATTTAATTTATTTATTTAAATAAGATTAAATTGTTCTAATTGATTTATTCACAACCCAAGTTTAATATGGAGAACCTAAAAGGTAACACCATAAAAGGAAGAATAATTATTTAAGAAGTTAATGGCATAATCGTAATAATAAGTTAAGTATATTTAATTTAATCTATGGTGATAGAATAAATTAAATAGCTTAATATTATTATTTAATATTTTGAAAATATTAAATATAAATTAATAAGAGGAGTCTTATTATTACTATTATTATGATTTAATTCCTATAGGAGTTTGGGAATTAATTAATAAAAGTATTCTCACATATTCCTAATAAGATTAGGAGGTAAATTAATTAAAAGATTTTAATTAATTATTCCTAATAAGATTGGGAGCCTAATTAATTAAAGGAATTTAATTAATTAAAATAAAACATAATTCCTTAATTGTTAATGAGGGTTGCCTACATCTATAAATAAGAGGAGTCTTATTATGGGTGTAGAGTTGTTGTTGACTTTTTCACAACATGCGTGATTTCAATTGTTGGAGAGTACTCCTTTTCTATGAGAAATAGAAAAATTAGGGTTTTGCCAAACACCCATCTTCTTGAATATTTCTTCTTCCTTGGTGAATCACCTCTAGAGGCCAAACACTTGGGTGACTAACGTTGATCAAAGGAAGGAACCAAATCCGGTGGATTCAAGTTGAACGCGAAAAGGATTGGAGGTGAACTTGTACCTGAGGAAGCTCAAATCTTCAAGGGTATGAGTCTTGTTCTTCATATTTTCGTTAAATTAATAATTGTGCATAAAGGGTGATCCGGGTATATGGTTTGTAAATTTTAAAACTCTGAATTTTCACATTTTCGCTTATTTTGTGTAATTTGATTGCGTTCATGAATATTACAAACCTAACATTGCACGCGTTTTGAGTATTATGCATAATATAGGGTACAAGGAGTTGGCCGCTCTAAGTACTCGCAGAGGGGTATGATTTAATCTTTATGGTTATCTGATACACCTGGGTATATCAAAGTAAATCTTTGATAGTTACTCGAGAAGAGAAGTTCTAGATCCTTTGTGATCACTCACCATAAATTTTGGGAAAATATTTCCATCTTGTTATTTGGGTATATCAAAGTAAATCTTTGATAGTTACTCGAGAATAAAATTTCAAGATCATTTAAGGTCATTCCGTATAAACTCTGGAGAATATTTTTAAATTGTTATTCATTAGAATATCGTAGAAACATTGAAAGCGTTGCACTATTTCATTGTCAAATTATTATGTTGCATAGATGGCGAGAAGACTTGTTAGTAATTAAAGATTTGTTCAGCTATTTCAAAGTTCCCCGAACTTTGGTGTCATTCTATCCAAATAGATAGTCTGTTGTTCTGATTCTTATACATTCATTGTATATCTTAACTTGCGGGGCAATTTGTTGCTCACCCTTGCTAAATAAAATATTTCAGTTAGGGACGAAGTGACTGGAGGTACTGTGAAGAACAAAGGCAAAGGCAAAATGCTGGAGTAGTTTTAATGAACATTATTATATGTGTATTTGTAAACCCTTTTTGTATATCTAAAGGGTATGTTTGTAATATGAAGGTTAGATAACCTGGGACGAATGTATTAACTATATCAGTTAATGTGGTGTAAATTTCTATTCATAATTAAATGGGTAGTTAGATGTTATTTATATTGTAGATCGTGAGCAACAAACTCGGGAGTCAGGTAACCCAGATTTTGGGGCGTCACAGCTAGATTGGTCTTTAGAAATCTTTATCACTGGCATATTGATATTATATGTTGAAATCATAGTATTTCTTTGATAGCAATCTAAACCATATTGTTATGGTATGGACTCATGATGTAAGACTGAGATGAACAAACTTTGTTGTCATATAACGACCCATGCGCTATTATTAAGTATTATGCATAATATAGGGTACAAACGAAGTTGGCCGCTCCAGGTACTTGTAGAGGAGTATAGTTTAGTTTTTATAACTAACTTATATTCCTGAGGTAATTTAGTTTCAATAACTAATTATTCCTCTATTAGTTCTTGATCCATTTATGATCACTCAGCATAAAATTTGGGAATATCCCACTTTATTGAAAATTATTGTAGTATTATTAATTCTTCTTATTCACTTGAATATGATTGAATCTTTGAAAGAATTTTACTCTTTCATCCTTGATATGTTATTCAACATGAAGTTTAAGAAAGTCTTTATTATTGAAAATGAATTATTCTTCAGCTAATTCAAAATCCTTTGATTATTGATGGAATTATATAGATGCTAGACTCTTCTATTCATGATATATATCCTTTATTAAATACTTTTTGAGCAAACTTGTTGCTCACCCTTGTTTAAACAAAACATTTTAGCTAAGGCCGAGGTAGTAGAAGGTTCTAAAGGGGACAAAGGCAAAGGCAAGGCTCAAGAGTAGTTATTATCAATTTTTAATGGTTATGTTACATTATGTAAATTAATTATTGTAAACATTTTGAATAACTTAGGGTATGTAAGTTATGTTAAGGTTAGGGAACCTAGGATGACGATATAATTATGTTTTGAAGTATGTTTTTATTAAGGACATGTAATGAATGATGTTTTTCAGTAATGAATGGGTAGTTAGATGTGATATGTATGATGGACCGTGAGCACTAAATCTAATGTTAGGAAACCCAGATTTGGGGGTGTTACAACTCAAATCACGAGTGACAATTAAACAAGATAGCACAACGGATTGATAACGAAGACTTGGAGATCTGGTCATTGACCCATCTTCCTGGCTTTAGACAATCTCTAATCCCATGTCATTATGTAGCTCTAAACAACAGCTTTCTGAAAAGGTACAACACTCCTTCATCGGAAGCCAGGATTGAAAGTAATGAAGGTTCGAGCGGACAACGCGTAGCCCGAGTGCACGTACTTTGAGACGACAGGACCCGCAAAGCCTTGAGAAGCTTGGGCAGTCATAGGTAGACTCGCGGCTGCTGCGGGTTGACCCGCGACCATCTGGTCTTTAAATTTGAGCTCCCAGCAGCTCATTTGAAAAAAAAAGAAAAAAATGAGAGAAAACTATGTCCATTTCAGCCTTTAACCCCTGCTAGAGTGCTCTATACTGATTGATTCTTCTTTTTAAACACTTGTAAGCTCATGTTTTATAACATACTGAAGTTTAACCAGTGAAAACTGAGTTTTCAGGCCATAAAAGCTATCTGAAGTCTTCTTGGCAGTCCACTCTAAGATTTTTTAGATTTTTAAGCTTTCTACTACTTATATATATATATATATGTATATATATACTGACATCGACAATATCATCGAGTAGTTACACCCGGATCTCTGCCAGCCCTAAAGCTGAAAGGATAAAAAGTATCCGCCTCTGATGGATCTCTACCCAAATGCCAGATAAAGAAATGTGCTCGGTCCAACTGCTGGATCAAACTCTTAATCTGCGTCAAATGAGTAGGCTCTCGGACACAGGCAACGTAAAGGCCCATCCCTATTGCAAGTTATAATATTAATGATGAAAAAATGTAATTAAAAATGTGTTTTGTGAAGCCAAGTGAATTGAGATAAATATAGGGGGTTTTATTGAAGTATTTGTTGTAAAATTTTCTTATTATATGTACCCCCACTTACTCATTTTTCAGAATAGTCGGTAGAAAGTTATCCCAATTTTTGTTTTATAGTAATAAAATAAAAAACTTTATATATAAAATAGAATACTTTTATAAATAGAATATATTATATTCTATTTATTGCATAGTGTTTTTACTATGTAGCATAGTACTGCACACTGTTTGCATAGTAAAAATTAGAAAATCGTCCGTGATTCTATGTTACTGTTCACCCGTGAACCTTTTTTATTATGCATCTAAATAGTATCATGTCGTTCTCCTATAAATAGGATGCTTAGTTTAGAATTGAAAATCACACTAGAACCAGAAAATTCTTCTTCTATAATATTGACCATATTTCTTTAGAGTTTAAGGAAGATTTGAGTGCAAAAAATAGTGCAAAGTTTTCTTCAAGAATATCCCCGCCCTACCAGTCAGAAATACTCTTCTTTTAAGGTAAGGGATATTATTTTTGTTCAATATTTGTATGAAATAATATTTTCTTCCATACTCTGTAGTATGTAAGTAATATTATTTCGTTTCAGATTCTGAATTCTACACTCATTTTGTTAAGTATTGCTTTTATACTCCTTGAAATTAGTAGAATATCCTTGAAATTTGCGCTTCATCTAGTACTGTTTCACAAGGATATTTTTTTGAATATTCTTGTTAAATTTTATTCTTTTCATGTCGGGGTACTATTCACGGGGTAGTATTCATGAAGTACTATTCATGCGCTACTATTCACTCGGGTACTATTCACCCGGGACAAAAAATTGATTTCTTTTGTGTCCAAATTATTTTTGATATTATTCTTGAATTTTACTCCACAAAGCAGTTATCATGTTGAGAATTTGGACATTTTTAAACTCTGGATAAATTAAAAATCTGTAACATTTATCCTTGATTTCGTTTGATTGATGCTTATATCATTGTCATCATCCTCATGCTTATATAGTGATAAAAGTCATCTTTGGCCCGTAGTGCATAGATGGATTGTTGATTGGTATGATTATGACTATTTATCGGTATAATCATGACCTGTAATATTACGAATGATGTGGTAAAAGTCCTCATTGGCCTGAAGTGCATTGATGGACAATTGTTAGCATGATCATGATCATTGGTGATAATAACGAATATTCTTGGCCCGTGGTGCATGGATGATTCGTGGATATGATAATAATGAATATCATTGTCCCATAGTGCATGGATAATTCAGTGATGTGGATTATTTATTGAGCCGAGTCTCAGCGATAAAATTGATGAGTACGAGTGCGAGATATTATATGATCACGGGCATAGATCTTCCAACAATAAATAAGTTCATAATAAATAAAACGTTTCATGCTTTAACAAATATTAGTCTAACCAAAACAAATAGCTGAGACATGAATTGTAAATAGTTCCAATAATAGAACAAGACATTATTGCACTATGTGTGAATAACAATAATTATTATAGATGTGAATAACTATCAATAATTATTCACTAATCATGCTTTAAAATTAATAACTCGAGTTTGAGTTAAGGAACTTGCCTGATTCCTACTACTACACAATTTAAGTTAACTTATTTTGTAAGACCTATCATTAATAAGACCGATCTATCAATTAGCACCACATATCTCACTTACTATACCATTATTCCATAATAATTTATCTAACATATAATCACATTATCAAACACCCAAAATCTTTAATAATATTATTATTCTTTGATAGTATTTCAGTCATAAAACCATATACATTAAGACTTAACACATACTCCTTCATTTTATAAATTCTTCTTAACATCTAATAAGTTAAATAATAATCAAGCAGCTTGGATTATTCAAACCGACCAATCCAGTAACCTGGATTATCCAAATAGACCAATCCAGCAACCTGGATTAACTAGATAGACCAATCTAGAAACCTGGATTATCCAGACAGACCAATCCAACAACCAGACGACCAATCCAACAAACTAGATTGCAATCTAGCAACTAAATTGCAATCCAGCATACTAGATTCCAATCCAGCAAACTGGATTCATCTGATTTTCAATTCAGTAAGCTAGATTTATTAATTATTTTCATGAAAATACCAAATTAATTTATTATTTTTCTATCCTTTGGCTAAACATATATAATAAGTCAAATAATAATCCAACAGCCTGGATTATTCAAACCGACCAATCCAGTAACCTGGATTATCTAGACAGACCAATCCAACAAACTAGATTATCCTGACAGACCAATCCAACAACCAGATGACCAATCCAGCAATCCAGATTGCAATCTAACAACTAAATTACAATCCAGCATACTGGTTTCCAATCCAGCAAACTGGATTCATCTGATTTTCAATCCAGCAAGCTAGATTTATTAATTCTTTTCACGAAAATACCAAATTAATTTATTATTTTTCTATCTTTTGGCCAAACATATATGCATTGAGTAGAAGATCATATGCGGGTACGAGTGCGATATTATTAACGTAAAGGCCCATTTTGTATGACTTACAAAGGTTGGAGATAGAGTTATAGAGTCTAGGGACCCACGTGATGATGTTAAATATACGAGTAGAACCGACTTTAATCGATAAAGTTAAACCTGCTCAAGCTACTGACCTGGAGCTGATGCGTATGAAGAAAAAAGTGCAAGAAGGTGTTATTCTAGAAGTAAGAATCGATGAAGAAGGAATACTTCGAGTCAACTCAATACTTTGTGGTCCTAACGACTCTAATTTGAAGTATAAAATCATGATGGAGGCGCAAAACACATTGTTTTCAATCCATCCTGGGAGTACCAAAATGTATCGTGATCTTCGACATACATTTTGGTGGAGCAATATGAAGAGAGAGATAACGGAGTTTATCTCAAGGTGTCTAACTTGTCAACGACTCAAGGCGGAGCATCAAGTGCCAAAAAGTCCATCGCAACCACTTGAAATTCTAGAATGGAAGTGGGAGCACATTACCATGTATTTCGTTACTGGTCTTCCTATGGTTTCTGAAGGCATAGATGCAATTTGGGTCATTATTGATAGATTAACCAAGTCTACTCATTTATTACGTATACGAGAAACTTATTCACTTGAACGTCTTGCTCGTATATACATAAATGAGATTGTAAGATTGCATAGTATGCCAGTATCCATAGTTTCTTATCGTGACCAAAGATTCACTTCATGATTTTGGGTTAGTTTACGTAAAGCCACAAGCACGATTTACGATTGGCCTTTAAGCATATCATCCTCGATCGATGGGCAATTCGGAGAGGACTATTCAAACTCTTGAAGATCTATTAAGACTCTGTGTCCTAGACTTCAAAGGAAGTTGGAACGAGTTCTTGCCATTAGTGGAATTCTCTAACAACAACAATTATCAAGCAAGTATAGGCATGGCTCCATTCGAGGCATTGTATAGATGTAAGTGTCGTTCTCCAGTATGCTGGGATGAGGTGGGTGAAGCAACATTGTTGGGACCGGAATTGGTACGCATGACAATAAAAAAGATTAAAATGATCCGACAACATATAAAAACCTCACAAGATCGAAAAAAGAGTTATGATGATCTTCATCGAAGGGACGTGGAATTCAATGTTGGGGATCATGTGTTATTACGTGTTGCTTCATGGAAGGGAGTTACATGATTTGGAAAGAGAGAAAATCTCAATCCTCGATTCATTGGCCCATTTGAAATCCTCGATCGAGTAGGAACTGTGTCCTATAGACTCGCCTTACCGCCTAGTATGTCTCATGTTCTTAACGTTTTTAATATATCTATGTTATGTAAATATGTGGAAGACCCGAACCACATTATTGAATTAGAACCAGACGAGATAGAGGAATATTTAACGTATGAAGAGGTACCTGTTAAAATCTTGGATAAGAAGGAACATATTCTACGCTCCAAGGTTATACCTCAAGTCAAAGTTTTGTGGAGAAATCACAATGTTGAGGAAATGATCTGGGGGTTAGAATCTGAAATGAAATCAAGGTATCCTCACCTCTTCGACATACCAAGTATGTACGTTATTTTTTAGGATGAAATTTCATAAGAAGGGGAGGTTGTAAGACCCATACTTTCATGAATAAAGATTAATTTTTCTCTAAATATCATTTTGAATATTATGGTGTGGATTTGATATAATATTATAATTGTGGGTATTATTTACAAATTTTGCAAAGTAAGTAAGTTTTTATAAAATATTCGTTTGGTCGGGGAATATTTATTTTATCAGGGAATATTCGTATGATGACATAATCATTGGTGGACCCCACAACGGAATTACTATCGGAGTTAGAAAACGACAGAAATAACTTTTTATAAAAATAACGACAAAATTTTTACCGTTAACTGTTGAAATACCCGGTGATAAAAGTACAGTAATACGCGTGGTTGTACATTAGCACACATTATTGTATAGTATCTTTGATTATTGATGCTTACGTGAGAAGTCACTCAGTTTTATTCAATTATTAACACAATAATTACTGTATAGTATCTCACGTTATTGATTCAATTATTGTCACAATATTTTATATTATTAAATCACTAATCGAGACGACAAAGTTATTCATATTATTATTTGCATTATTGACAATGTCAAGAAAGTTCTGTCGAGGAAAGGGGTTTGGTCACCTAATTGCGCGCCAATAAGGAGAAATCCTTATCGAAAAGCCACCTCCTTCTTGGGAATGATCTGGTTGTTAATATCAAACATATTTCACTTATTTATTGAACTGAGTCTCAGCGATAAAATTGGTGATAAATTTTTAAATCATAGGAGATAGTAGATATCATGCTCTACTTGACTCTTCTAATGGATTGCTTGTTCCGCTGCAATTAAACTTGTTGTCTATTGTATTCTATCAGTTTAACATTGTTGAGGGCTAAAGATAATTTATTCTGCATTATCTTAGTCATAATATTCTTTATTGGGCTGGTTGAGCTTACCCATTGCTTTCATTGTTCTCTTCAGAAAATGAGAATATAGCTGGGACTAGTCGGGGAATGGAGTGACGGTCTAGATGGTTGCTATAGTAGTCCTCACTATTCTGTGAAAAAGTGTGATAATAATTGTAATGAGGACTCCATTTGAGTTTGGATATTGTCTAGAAGACAATATTCGTGTTAAAACTCTCAGCTTATGTTACACAACAATTATATATTTAAGTTTGTATCTATATTATGTACCATGTATTTGGCGACTCAGAATGGGTTGTGTATACCTATTTTGGGGGCGTCAAACTTAGGACTTAATATAAAACATTTGAGGGTTTTTTTTTATTAATTTGTCTCATCTTGTTTAGCGTGCGCGCACGCACACACATACACACACATATATACCAAAAAATATATGTACAGTCTTCACAGACTGTACATATAAATTTTGTTATATGTATCCAAATCACACCAAAAACACTGTATTATGAAAAAAATTCAAGTTTCATTTTTTTTAGTTGTTTTAAAAAAAAGCAAAAAAAAAAGGTACGGATTTTGGTCTGGTCCGGGGGTCCAGACCTGATCTGGCCTATATATATATATATATATATATATATATATATATATATATATATATATACCGAATTGATTATGGACTTTATTCTAGTTTGGTTCATTAGAGCCACCAAGTGAACCAAAAGGTCAAACTTTAGGTGCGAAGAATTAAATTTAAATATAACTATTATATTTAAATCTCGGGCTCCATTACAAACGGGTCTTCTAGCGTTCCTTGCTCCTTGATCTCCAATTCTTCAAAATTAATTATAATTATTCATATTACAAAAGTATTTAAAATAAATAGAAACCTAGATCAGCAGTCAAGGGGAAGTACATATGAGGGAGATATAATTTACATTAAGAAAAAATTAGAGAAGATGAGGTACACAAACCACATTTAATAAAACTTATACATTCATGCATCCAACTAAAATAAAATCCAATCACATTGGTCAATAATTCATAACCAAACCCATTTATTATCAATAATATCAACATATACATCAATAAATAACATTCATCTCATGAATAATAAATATTCAATGTATAAATTAATATCGATTTAATGAGAAATTTTAATTAGCATAAAATTCAATTTTGAAACAAAATAAACTCCTTTATTTTTTAATCAAAATCATAATAAGCTTCTTTATTTTATTTTGTCCAATTTTGAATAAAAAAACTACTTTATTTTTAATCAAATTCCAAATTAAAAAAAACTCCTTTAATTTAATTAACAAGAAATCCAATTTCAAGTACAAAATAAACTCTTTTATTTTAACTTATAATTGTTGGAAAAATAAAATATGTTGAATTCCTTATTAAAAGTAAACACCTTTAATTTTAGGAAACAAAGAATCATATTCCATATGTGAATAAACTCCTTTATTCTAGAAAACATGGAATCAATTTCCATACGTGAATAAACTCTTTTATTCAAACAAACATGGAATCCAATTCTAAGTTAATATAAAACTTTTGAATAAACTCTTTTATTCAAACAAATGTGGAATTCAATTTCAATTAAAATAAACAACTTGATTTTAATCCAATTCCAAATCAAAATAAACTCCTTTATTTTTTTAATTTAGAACTACTAAAAAAAACATTAAATTTAATTTTAATTAAAATAAACCTTTTATCTTAATAAAAATCAAAATAAAAAAATATAATTTTTCAGTTGAATTGTATAGATTTTCTCTAAAAAACATGATTATATGCCAATAATTATGCCCAAAAATTTTGTTCTAAACACATATCAAATCTAAACAATTAATAACTTGCATAGATATTTGGCTCTGATACCACTGTTAGGTTTGTAAGATTCATGGATACAATCAAATTGCACAAAGTAAGCAGAAACATGATAAAATAGAGTTTTAAAATTTTACAACCCATATATACACCCGAATCATCCTTTATGCACACTTATTAATTAAACGAAAAGATGGAGAAAAGAATTATACCCTTGAAGATTCGAGTTTCCTCAAGCATAAGTTCACCCCCAAATCTTTTTCGCGTTCAACTTGAATCCACCGGGTTTGATTCCTTCCTTTAATCAACGTTAGCCACCCAAGTGTTTGGCCTCTTGAGGTGATCCACCAAGGAAGAAGAAAGATTCAAGAAGATGGGTGTTTGGCAAAACCCTAGTTTTTCTATCTCTCGTAGAAAAATGTGTACTCTCCCAACTCTTGGAATTACGTCTGTTGTGAAAGCGTCAACAACCACCACCCATAATAAGACTCATCTTATTTATAGATGTAGGCAACCCTCCTTAACAATTAAGGAATTAAGTTTTTATTTTTAATTAATTAAACTTTTTTAATTAATTAGGCTCCCAATCTTATTAGGAATAATTAATTAATCTATTTTAATTAATTAGCATCCTAATCTTATTAGAATATATGAGAGTACTTTTAATAATTAATTCTCAAACTCCTTTAGGAATTAAATAATAGTAATAGTAATAATAATAATAAGACTCCTCTTATTAATTTATTTTTAATATTTCTAAAATATTAAATAATAATATTAAGCTATTTAATTTATTCTATCACCATAGATTAAATTAAATACACTTAACTTATTATTATGATTATGTCATTTACTTCTTAAATAAATATTCTTCATTTTATGGTGTGACCTTTTAGGTTCTCCATATAAAACCGGTTGTGAATAAATCAATTAGAACAATTTTAATCTTATTTAAATAAATAAATTAAATTATTAATTTATTTAAATAAATAATATTTATTCTACAATAGGGATAAGTCTCCCTAGCGATTAACGACTTTTCAGATAATATAGATTTCAACATTAATCATAAAAGAACATTTGAGTAGAAGATCATAATGGCTCATAATGTTGACAATATCGCACTCGTACCCGCATATGATCTTCTACTCAATACGCCAGCTAATACGTTCGTTTTTCTATGATGGTATTGAATGGTATGATCATAATTTTTCAACAGCTCGAGCCAACGTCGTTGACGCATATTGAGTTCCTTTTAGGTGAATAAATATTTGAGGCTTTTATGATCCGTATAGATCTCCACTTTCTCCCCATACAGGTAATGTCTCCAGATCTTCAGCGCAAAAACGACTGCTGCCAACTCTAGATCATGAGTAGGATAATTCCTATCATATTCTTTTAGTTGTCGTGAGGCATAGGCTATAACTTTCTCATGTTGCATGAGAACACATCCTAACCCTCTGCCTGAAGCATCGCTGTAGATGACAACTCCCTCTGAACCAGATGGTATTGTCAGAACAAGTGCTGAAATGAGTCTCCTCTTGAGTTCTTGAAAACTCTTCTCACATTCCTTGCTCCAATCGAATTTTGTATCTCTTCGAGTCAGCTGAGTTAATGGAGTAGTGATTCGAGAAAATCCTTTCATGAATCTCCGATAATAACCAGCTAAGCCCAAAAAGCTACGTATTTCGGTTACTGACTTAGGCTGCTCCCAGCTTTGAATTGCTTCAATCTCCGCTGGATCAACATATATTCCATGATTTGATATCACATGCCCAAGGAATGCTACTTCCTCAAGCCAGAACTCGCATTTCTTCAACTTTACAAAAAGCTTGTTTTCACAAAGCTTTTGGAGTATCAGCCTCAAGTGTTGCTCATGATCTTCACGACTTTTTGAGTATATCAGGATGTCATCAATAAAGACAACCACAAAATGATCCAAATATTCCTTGAATACTCGGTTCATTATATCCATGAAGGCAACATGAGCATTAGTCAATCCAAAACACATGACTACGAATTCATAATGCCCGTACCGAATTCTAAAAGCAGTCTTTAGAATGTAATCAGTTTTAATCTTTAACTGATGATATCCGAAACGAAGATCAATCTTTGAAAAGAATTTAGCGCCTTGCAACTGGTCAAACAGGTCATCAATGTGAGGCAATGGGTACCTATTTTTTATGGTGACATGATTCAACTCCCGATAATCAATGCAAAGTCGCATACTTCCATCTTTCTTCTTTACAAATAAAACAAGAGCACCCTAAGGAGATCTAAATTCTAAGAAAGCTTAAAACTAAAATAGTTCCCAATCGATGGATTACTAAATTAGGGATTAGTGAATCCGGATAGATTGGTACATACGTTGCTTGCTCATTGGATGATGATGATTGATCTCATGATCATTTATGTGGAGACACTAAAATAAGTATATAGGTGCTTATTGGAGAATAAATTCATTGAACGTGGCTTGCTATGGAATACTTAATGGAGTTTTACTTGCCTGTGAATAGGAATTCCTTTAGTGATAGTAGTACAAGTGATCCTTGGACTTGAGATCATCATAATAGGGAGAAGGTTCAAAAATGCCCCTGACATTTACCGCGATGTCTACCGAGCACCCTATATTTTTCTGTCCAAAAGTACTCTTAACGTTACACTTTTTGGGTCACCCGTGCCTAGGGGTGAGCATGGTGCGGTTTGGTGCGGTTTGAAGCCGAAACCGCACCCAAAACCGCACATGAAACCGCTTGTGATCGGTGCGGTGCAGTTTTAAAAGTGCGGTGCGGTTTCATTTGGTACGGTTTCAGTTCCAAAACCAATTGAAACAACAATTGATATAAAATAAGCTCTCTATTTTTGAAATTGATATAAGTTCATTAATGTAGACAAATACAACAATGAAAACTATAAACTATCTAAAATGTAAATTTTTTCTGCAACAACTTCTTCATTACATGGAAACTGTGGAATATTTTCTAAATCAAAATACAAAATGAGCAATTAACCTCTGTGCATGTCTTTTAATTTCTTGAATGCAGGAGTAGGTGCGGGACTTTTCTCAGTCTTATCAGCACTTATATGAATGCCAAAAAGTTATGTTCCATGTTCCATCCATAATGTTTGCACACCCATACATACATAAATAAAATAGGGGGAAAATGCCATTAATGAGAGGAAAACAAGTACGTACAATAAATTAAAAAAAAACTAGTATAGTAATTTTGAGTTGATTTCATTGCACAATGCCCACCTTCATCATTAAGAAGTGCATACTGTTATGTAAAATTAAACCACCAAGTACTACTACGGTTGGACGAGAGATACTAATTAAGCTACACAAGATAGTGCCAAACTCACTTCTCCCAAATTCAGCAGCATGCGCGGTGAATGGTGAATACATAATACACACATACACACATATGGTGCGGTTTTGATTTTGTGGTTGCGGTTTTGGCTAGTAACCAAACCGGAATCATAAATTTGGTTATTCAACCAACCTAAAACCGCAACATACGCCGAAACCGATGGTGCGGTTTTAATTGGTGCTGTTTGTGCGGTTTTTGTTTTGATTAAATGACATAGGCACGTCAGCTAATTTTAACCCCGTTTGTCTTCTGTTAACGGCAGAGGCACATGTAACCCAAAAAGTGTAACGTTAAAGGTACTTTTGGACCAAAAAAAAGTATAGGGTGCTCGGTAGACATCGTGGTAAACGTCAAGGGCATTTTTGAACCTTCTCTCAATTATAATATATTATGTATGATAAGTTATATTATGACTTATTCTTTAAGACCCTTAAGAGTATCAAAGGGTATGCTTGTGTATAATAAGTTGTATATGGAGATAATGTATGATCAATAAAGAATCTATCACTTCTACTAAAAGAAGAGATATGTCCTATGTGATTCGATAAATGACAACTCAGTAGTCCTTGGCCAATGCAGAATGAAATTAGAAAAGGAGTTTCTAATTTGCATTATTTGGAGTTGAGCATTTAAGAGTCAAAATACATATAATTAAATAAAATAAGACTTGGTAGTAATTCCATGTCTTATATTTAATTGGAACATTGTATGGTGGAAGAATTGAATTGTACGCTAACTATTTAGTCAAATGTTTTTTTATGATTAATGTTGAAATCTATATTATTTGGAAAATCATTAATCGCTAGGGAGGCTTATCCCTATTGTAGAATAAATATTATTTATTTAAATAAATTAATAGTTTAATTTATTTATTTAAATAAGATTAGAATTGTTCTAATGATTTATTCACAATCAGTTTAATATGGAGAACCTAAAGGGCCACACCATAAAAGTAAGAATATTTATTTAAGAAGTAAATGACATAATCGTAATAATAAGTTAAGTGTATTTAATTTAATCTATAGTGATACAATAAATTAAATAGCTTAATATTTATTATTTAATATTTTAGAAATATTAAAAATAAATTCATAAGATGAGTCTTATTATTATTATTACTATTACTATTATTTAATTCCTAAAGGAGTTTGGGAATTAATTAATAAAAGTACTCTCATATATTCCTAATAAGATTAGGAGGCTAATTAATTAAAATAGGCTAATTAATTATTCCTAATAAGATTGGGAGCCTAATTAATTAAAGGAGATTAATTATTTAAAAATAAAAAACCAAATTCCTTAATTGTTAAGGAGGGTTGCCTACATCTATAAATAAGAGAAGTCTTATTATAGGTGGTGGTTGTTGACACTTTCACAATAGACGTAATTCCAAGAGTTGGGAGAGTACACCTTTTTCTATGAGAGATAGAAAAAATAGGGTTTTGCCAAACACCCATCTTCTTGAATCTTTCTTCTTCCTTAGTGGATCACCTCTAGAGGCCAAACATTAAGGTGGCTAATGTTGATCAATGGAAGGAATCAAACTCGATGGATTCAAGTTGAACGTGAAAATGATTTGGAAGTGAACTTGTACCTGAGGAAACTCGAATCTTCATAGGTATAATTCTTGTTCTTCATCTTTTCGTTTAATTAATAATGGTGCATAAAGGATGATTCAGGTATATGGTTTGCAAAATTTTAAAACTCTATTTTATCATATGTTTCCGCTTAATTTGTGCAATTTGATTGTATCCATGAATCTTACAAATCCAACATAAGTTGTTTAAGTATGATGATATTAAATAAATTGATGATAAATAATTTTGTAAATTGTGCATATTTTAGAACGCTAGTGTGATGGTAATATTCTAATTTAATTAAATAATTAAATTAGTGGATTAATGATTTGTTGTGTTAAGTGGAAGTTTGTATTAATTAAATAATTAAATTAAGTAAATGTGTGACAAATGGGTCATAAGAGAATTATAAGCCTTATAATAAGAGAATTATAAAAATAAATAGGAAGGAATTTTATTTGAGTAAGCCAAACAAGGCCTTGTGGTCGTTGGTTTTATAAGTGCAAAGTTTATTACGTGGGTGTAACTCCTAATTACAATAAGGGTTGGTTTTTACGTTATTTGTAAAGGTAGAGAGAATGAGAGAAATAGAGAGAGTTCAGAGAAAATTGAGAAAAATAAGAAATTCTCTGAGAAATTGAGGAGGTTTTTGAGAATCAAGAAGGACAAAGAAGATTAATAAAGAGAAATCAGATAATCTTCACTATCTAATCAAAGGTATCAATCTAGTTCTAAAGCTTTAAAATAGTTTTCAAGTTCTTCACATAAAAAGCTATTTTGGGTTTGTTGATGTGAAAAGATGTTGTATATATATGTTATGGGTTTGTATATGAAATTCAAATAAGGCACACATAGAAGGGGGAGGGGTTGAATAAGTGTGGGAGCAATCTATGATCAATTTTTAAACTTTAAACCAAACTACTAAATGCAGCCTACTATATTGTTGAATTCTGCTTACTGAATTAATATGGCCTACTGAATTGACTATTTGATTTTAAGAAAATTTCTTGCTTGAAATTTTAACTTAGAAAAGAATATTTGGTGTTATTAAATTATGTCAAGATAATGCAAATATTCAAACTTAGATAAAATAATTAACTAGCTTTAGTGAGTAAATAAATTAAAGCAAGTAATAAAATCAACACTAAGATTTTTTACGTGGTTTGGCTATTACCATCTATAATAATAGCATAGTCCATGTCCAATACCAACTAGTATTGGAGACTCACTTTTATTTCTTTAAAAATGACCCTTGTTACAAAACAGATTCTATCAAATTGAATTACAATAATTCACTTGAGCACATTTGCTCCATGTGCACCAATGCACCCCTTAAGCACCTATGCTTCCTTGAACCTGTTTGTAAACAAACCTTAATCCACCTGAATTAAATTCCTTTAGACAACACTTAGTCTAAAAATATAAGATTACAAATATAGAGGTCTAATGATCAAAGCAAATAAGTAATTTAACAATGCAAGGCTAAACTAATGAATGAAATGATCAAATAATAAAAGAGAGAGATATCACCAAAATTAGGTTCACGAAATTATCTGAGAATAATATGAATATGAATTAGCACAGCAGCTCAGAAATTTTGCACCAAGAATAATGGAATAGCTTTTCAAGTATATGAGTGCAAAGATTAATTCAAGTGTTGTGTCTTTCACTGATATTTCAGTTCTTCTTTTATAGCCCAGAATACTACCGTTGCATATAAAAAATATTCCGTTGTGAAAAACAAACATTATTACCGTTGGAATAAATCATGTAAATCTTTAGATAACAGATATGGACTATTTCAAAGATAATCCACTAAGATAAGAGGTTCCGTGTAAATCTCATAAACTAATCTATATGAATAACAACTGTGCCACATAAAAGTTAAGAGATATCACACTGCCTTTTCAAACGTAAAAGACGATGGAGTGTTAGTTTTGTAAATAATAGAAAATTTAATATAGCCCAACTCTCCAGGATAATCATTATCTTATGTTTCCAAGAATCATGCATTTAATCCACTAACCGATAATAATAACATCTCTGCCGCCACAAGCTAAAACAACTTTTGAGTATCCAACAAATCTAAATCATATGAATTTTTCTTACACTCGTTTTATACAGATTTTATAAAATCAAAACTCTCTCATAACACATGGCAATATAATTTAATTAATCCGGACAATAATTTATCATCTTTTTTTACTTTTAACGCATGCATAACAATTAGCATAATATAAAATTCTTAGGCATGCACCATATTTTAATGCACACATAAAATATCCTAGAGCCTTGTTTTGAAAAATTAAGTATTTGCAATGACCTTACATATTTTTCTTAAGACTCAAAACTTCAAAGTCTTTAGCTAACAATCCTTTCATTAACTTTCTGAAATTTCATAATAAATAAATTAGTTCATATTATCAAATCATCATCAAACAATAAGGTTAGAATATTAACAAGTCAACAGTGTAATCTATATTATATCATCTAAAAGTAGTTTTGGAGTAATTAAATTCATGAAAATAGGTTGAATGATGAAGAATTTGAGTTTTGTTGTATATATAAGTTTTGGTCAATTTTGAGACTAAAATTAGTTATGAAATCATGATGGAAACCATAAATTGATGATGAATGTTGTAAAAACATTGAAAAACAAAAAGAACGCAAGTTGAATGAATCAATTTGGTTAAGAAATGAATTCGTAGTGAATGAATTCGCTATACATGTTAAAACATGATAATTTATTATGAACATGAGTTTTAGGTCGAGATTTGGGTTAGTTAATATTTCTGTAATTTCTTAATTCTTTGGTATGTTGTAGTTCTATGAATTACGAATCCATAGTCGAAAACGGACTGATTTAGATTTGTATAATTCGAGTTATGAAGGTTAGAAGGAAAAAGGGTTAAAAATTCGCAAGAACAACAAATCGAAAAAAGCGCGTTTATGCTGGGCGCTATAAATACGCCTCTAAGGCTATTTGGGCGTCATAGCTAGAACACAGTGTCGAGGTTAACTGCTTTTGATCTCCTATAGTAAAACGGTCATAACATTTCATACAAATTCTGATTGAGGCGATTCAGGATGATTTGGAAAGATAACGAAAAAACCTACAACCTACGAAAAAGCCTACATTTTCATAGTATTTCGATTTGAGGTCGTTAGCAGGTTCAAAATGGACATCTTTGGGACTGATGTGTATTTAGAGGCAATCGGAGGGCGTCAGGCATGCACGTATATAAGTGTAGTGCTTTTGACCATAAAAGATGTTGTTCTAAGTTATAAAACATGAATATTAATAAATATAACGATTCTTCACATTAATAAATGATACATTAGATAAGTTGTATAAGCATACTAAGAATACGCAAGAGAGACGAATTGGGCGTGTGACGAATGAACGTCGAAACATCGTGACAAGTGTTAACGAACTTAAAAAGAGTTCCAATTCAATTGAAATGAACATTATAAGATATGTAATGGGATTAATATAAAACCAATAAGGAGTCCTAGCAAGACTTAAACACTTGAATGAACTTCGAGTATGATTAAGGAGAAATAGTGAGATATAAGTCAAAAGTTAATACAATCAAATTGAACATTGTGTATTAATTAATAGGAAGGATTATGAAATATAGAGTAAAGTTTACATTACAAAAACTATACATTGTTATATGACTAATGGTTGATCTTTATGATTATATAATTGTGTAGGGCACGTGAAGTGTAGCATCCCTAGATTCCGGTCCTAATCACCAAGGATCTGGTATACTATTTCTATGTCTATTACGAAAGATATGAACATAAATTGTTTATACATTAAACATTACACACTATTTCCAAGGTCGAGAACCTTCACATAATACCTAATTCAATATCCTATTAGAAATACAAAGTTATTATCATACATTACTGTTACAAATTTAGCTGCACATATAATCCAAAGCTGACTTGTCTTTGACTTTTCCTGTAATCGACGTATTCGTCATAATCTGCAATGTTTATCATGATATAGCAAGGGTGAGCAATAATTTTGCGCAGCAAGTATAAGTTCAATTAAGGATATATCATGATTGAAAGAATTGAACAATAAGCTGGCTAACTTTCTACAATATATACATTGTGAAAGAGCATGAATAAATTTTCATAGTTGAACGAATAATGAACATAGATAAATCAACTAGACCAAATGGTAATTAAGGTGATCAGCCTTTCATACCTGATGAATATATGCAATGTGCATAGAGTGTGAATCAATAATTCATAGACATGGTATACTAAGTAATGATTAACCCCAAACATATTTCAAAAATATCAACTCGAGATCGAGTTAGAGAACTTGCATGTACCATTGATTACCATTACACAACCTATATCGCTTTGTCTGAAGACCTAATATAGATAATACTGATCTCCAAATATTAGAATAATATCATCACAGTATAGTACTGTTAAATACAGTTATAATATAACCTAACAAATTACCACATAATCCTATCAATCTATAAATTACCTAAAATTCGGTATCAAGTCAAACTATTTCAGTCTAAGTTGAATTCATTAAAATTTCTGACATCCCGACGGTCTAGTCGGATAATTCATGAGTCTAATTTCCATAAGACTTTGCCTAAATCCTTTACATTCACCTTAGATAATTTTATTTTCAGTCAAAATATTTTTCAATGACTTATAATAATTTTTAGATAATTATTATCATTTATCATGAATTTTCAATCATTAATATAATATTAATATGAATTAAATACTACTTGATTCCATTATCATTAATATTAATTTCATATCAAATATTAATGAAATACATGTCATAATATTATAATATATTTATAATATTTCAAAGTATTTTTAATTCCATAAAATCATATTTATATGATTTTTAAACGATTAACTCCATTATCCGATAATTGCAATTAATATTAAAATATTAGTGTTTTCATGAAAAATATCAAAAGTTATATTTTATAACTTCAAATATTTTCTAACCCTTAAATAATTTTTATATGATTTTTAAAACATTAATTTAATTTTCCACAATTTATTTAATATATTTATTAAATAAATTCATTATCATTAATATTAATTTATTAATGACATTCGCCATAAAATATTAAAAGTCATTAAAAATAACTTAAAATATTTCCTTACACTTTAATATAATTTCAAATGATTTTTAAAGGATTAAAATCATTTTTAAGTAATTTATTTAATATAATAATTAAATAAATTAACTATCATTAATATTTAAAAATATTAAAATATTAATGAAATATATTCCAAATTATAATAACCCATTTTTAGGCTTTAAAATTATTTTTACAAATTTATTATGAATTTCGAATATTTATTTTCTATTTATTCTATAATTTCCGTTTAAAGTTGGGGTCATCGACGGAAACACTTGTAGACGGTAATCTACAAGTTTGATTTGGGCCCACTTTGTATCGTTAGAACCGTGACTTCCCGAGCTACGTTTTAGGCTCAGAAAATAGTCCATTTGGCCCTGTATAGCACCTTGAAAACAGGCCACTACCGACTAACCATTACATGTCTTATAAACATTTTCAGTTTTGGAGTCTTTTACATAAATGCTTGTATTACGAGAACCACAACTACGATTGAAGCCCAATCGGACTCGTTGAATCCATATCTTCTTGAACTACAGTTTTCATTTATCAAGCACCAATTTCCAATCTTTCTAGGTCCCAAAAATTATGCCCAAAGTGACTGGACCGCAAGGTTTTCTTCAACAGTTGGATCATTTTCCAGATTTGGGGTCCTTAACGGAAACGCTTATAAAATAAAATCTACAAATCGGATTTAGGTCCAATAGGTATCGTTGGATTTGTACTTTTTCGAAATACAATTTTCATGTATCAAAGATCTATTTTGGTTTTGTTTTGGTCCCGGAAAAATGGATAGAAATGACTGATCAGTAGCTTGTGTTCAACAGTTAAGGTAGTTTGGGATTTAATTCATAACTTGCTCATTTCTTAGCATATTTGAGTGATTCCAATGGGGTTTTGCCCTTAACTCATGTATCTAGCATGCTAACATGTTTTAAACAATTAATCACATGAACCCAAAGAATCTAACATAAAAATATATATAGCATACAAAGGTAAGCTTTTTCTTAAACCTTGGGTACAAAACTTGATTTTCTCACTTTGGATCTAACTTTTGATCTCAAAAATACTTTGATAAAGATCTAACAAAAAAAAAGCACAAAAATCAAAAATTTTCAATTTCTTACTTTTTTCTTCTTGCAAGCCTTCTTGATACTTCCAAGTAGCTTATGATTTTAAGTTGTATGAAGATCCAAGACCCCTCATAGACTCCCTATAACTACCGAAATCGGTAGCCCCCTTTCTCTCTATTGTTCTTAGTTTAGACTTAGGTTTAGAAAACTAACATAACTTAGTGTATATACAATATACATATAACACATATAATTATAGAATATGTAACTCCCAATACAATTACATATACTAATTATCAATTTAATATATAAGTTACAAAAAATAGAATTTTAAAAGCCTTGAGGATTGTTTGGCAAAACCATATTATTTTAAAATCAGGTTTTAATAGTTAAGGTCTTGTTTGGGTAAAATAGGTTTTAAAAACTCTTTTAACTCTTTTAATAGATTCTTTAACACATATTCTTAATGTTATCCTTTAATTAATTAAATCTTAACATTAATGTAATTAATTAAAAGTTTAACATCAATTAATCACATAAAATTGTCACATTATAATCACTCACTAATTATAACTTCATGTAACAATTACCACATAACTACATTATCTCAATTAAATTAGAATTATAACATAAAATCATTACATATTAATTAAATATTAAATAATTATATAATTAATATAATATACTTAATTACATTACTCCATATTAATTACATAATCTTAATAAATAATTCAAATAAAATATTTATTTACTTCAATAAATACTAAATTAACATTTAAATTCTCTTTACACCAATTCACATATTTCACCACATATAACACATATACACATACTCGTACTTAAACAACTTAAAATAAGAATTTTATTTATTAAATTCTCATTTATTAATTCTTAAAAATGCGGGATGTCACATCCTTCCCTCCTTATAAGGATTCCGTCCTCGGAATCAACGAAACCTCCCTTACTCGGTTTTAACAAAATCTCTTTCACAATTATCGTTGCATAACTTCAACACGTTAACTTAGCAAAATGTTATATATATGTATATATATATATATATATATATATATATATATATATATATATATATATATATATATATACTTCATTCATTTCTTCAACAACTTTTAGGTTTTATTACATTACCTTCAATTAAACACAATCATATATTAAATATTATATATTCTTTAACCCATTCATTTCATTTTCTAAGGATCGTTATCATAAACACTCGGGATATTACATTCACCATTTCTTCTAAGAATTTCGTCCTCAAAATTTTATTTATTAATCTTCATTCATTCAATCTATCAAAATAGATTTTACGTTAATCTCTATTCACTACATTAAACCGTTCTACAACAACTTCTTTCTAAGGGCTATTCTTCTTGCTACATTCTCCATCAGAATAATAAGAATCTTCCACAATTGCTCAATAATTAGGAAGCGATATAAATAAGTCATGAATTTAAAAGATTCCAATAATGTTGAGTGGTCGCAAGACCTTGAACTTCTTTCTAGGTTTAATAGTGTTTCAGCCTCGATACTTCACATTATAATCCACATCGGTACTCTAGGTGGCCAGCCTATCGTACCCCTACGTCAGGCCCAAACGTAGTACATCGTAACGACTATATGCGTTACATTCGGAACTATTGTCTCCAATAAGCATGTCCACTTTTATAGGGTTGTTCACATCAGCTTCTTAACATCTGAATCCGCACCAAAATAATTTGGTCGGCATAGTTTGACAAAAAATGCTCGAATTCCATAAACATCTTTTAATATTTGTCTAGCTGAATCAAGTAACATAGACTTCTAGCAAAAATTCAGACATCAATCAAAATAATTTTATCCAATTCATATGACATATCTTTCTTAGTTTAAAGAAAACCAAAAATCCTTTTATGATGACATGATACCGTACTATCTCAATAGTACGTTGAGGATTCAGTCATTATATAACTTTGTCATGCTACATTATACCATAGTGGGTTGACGATCTTATGATCACATCCAACACCAGGTTTAATTGCATTGATGACTTCCTCATTTGTCAAATCAACATCATATTTAGTGATGCCTTAATGACTACAAGAAAAAAAACAAAATACATTTTGATATTTTTAAATCATTTTTGTCTAGCCGAAATAATTAGTATAGACATACGAATAACAATATTGTTTTTTAAAACTCATTGATTCCATCATTTGATCCAATGTTTTTCAAAAAAAAATAGAAGTGCAAACATCATCACGAATTCAATAAATTTCAAAAATCTAGCAAAGCTAGAAGATTTTGAATACCTAACTTTCTCCATCAATTTCAATTTTTACTCCATTACCTCATTACTGACTACTTCTTTTATTTCTAGCACCACCAATGCTCTTATACTAAGTATTCTTGTATTTCAACTTACAATCTTCCCATACCCCCAGTATAGTTTATCAAACTTACTACACATTATAAGTTCAGGACTTACCACAATAATATGAGTTAAGAACTTACCCTAGTCAGACCATAGGCGTCCATTCGCTGTGGGGTTCAAAATATACCATATTATTATGAGTCACGAACTTACCATATGCATTAGTTTTAAGAACCGTACCTAATCTTAATAATATCTGACTAATCTTAATAGTTTCTAACTATCAAATATACACATGAGAAAAGAATCACATTTTCGTCACATATACATTGATAGCGCGACACCAACATTCCAATGATTATTAATGTGATAAACTGAGTGCAAGCACAAAACCATCGCCCATACAAAGGTTTGTACAACTCAGCCATCACACGAGTCCTCAATTAAAATCTCACCTAACTCTATCTCACTTATAACTTCTCGTTCTATACTTGATACATACTTTTGTATCTCATCATTTTATAACTCCTCGTGAGTTAATCTCGTACTATATCATAATACATTCTCGTTATAGTTCCAAACTATAACCATTCAATCATTACAGGCCATCTGTCTTTTACAACTTTAAAAGAAATCACGCTATGATCTTATTCTAAAATCATCTCTCTTATGACTCTTTTCTTACCTCATTATCGTTTTGTTTTAAAAACTTCTTATCTTTACCTTTCATCATATCATACTATGATTTCATTTATGCTTTTAATCTTATAGACCTTGTCTATTCATCGTTATTCGTCATCTTGATTATTGGAGTTAGGCAACTCCTGATTCTTATCTACATATCTCTTCAAGATTCTTCTTTGAATCTTCTTGTTTATTTATTAACTCTTCCTTTAAGAATTTAATATAATTCATGTTACTCAATACTTTATTCGAGTTTTATCCCTCGCCATTCTAATATTCTTCTTATAGCATTTCTAGGACTAAACTCATCCTATACATCTACGTATGTGAAAAGAATCACCTTTTCATTATACATAACTTATACTTAACTTCTTATTCTTTTAACCTAAGGTCATAGCCTAAGGTACTCTTACCTAAGGTGTATAACCTATCAGCTTTGATACCAACTGTAGCATCCCCAGATTCTGGTCCTAATCACCAAGGATCTGGTATACTATTTCTATGTCTATTACGAAAGATATGAACATAAATTGTTTATACATTAAACATTACACATTATGCCCAAGGTCGAGACCGTTCACATAATACCTAAATCAATATCCTATCAGACATACAAAGTTATTATCATACATTACTATTACAAATTTAGCTGCACATATAATCCAAAGCTGACTTGTCTTTGACTTTTCCTGTAACCGATGTATTCGTCATAATCTGCAATGTTTATCATGATATAGCAAGGGTGAACAACAATTTTTCCCAGCAAGTATAAGTTCAATTAAGGATATATCATAATTGAAAGAATTGAACAATAAGTTGGCTAACTTTCTACAATATATACATTGTGAAAGAGCATGAATAAATTTTCATAGTTGAACGAATAATGAACATGAATAAATCAACTTGACCAAATGGTAATGAAGGTGGTCAGCCGTTCATACCTGATGAATAAATCAACTAGACTAAAAGTGTATGTTCAATCCTTGTTATAATATGTAAATTCATTTTGAATTGTGTAATGTCAAGAAACGAAAACAACGTAATTGAAATGGTGTAATTTGGTAAAGAAACAAAGATTTGGTGATTAAATTTGTTAAATGTGTTGAAATATGAAGAAAATAGCAAGAACATGATTTTAATCCTCTAAATTTGGTTATGTAAGTTGTTTTAGGTGTTAGAATGATTGATTATATATGTTATGAGGCTTTAGTTAAGTTTGTAGTGTGTGGGTTTATCCATGTTACTGTGAAATTGGAATTTTTGGCTTAGAAAAGAGTCTGTGTTCGTATTCTGAAAAACATATTTTGGTGTCAAATACAGGCGCTCTGCCTCTTGGCGCGGGTGCGCTGGACCCAAGAGTAACTTGGGCGCGGCCACGTAAGTATTCTAGCAGACCTAGTAATGAACTGTTAACAACATAGCTTGGGGAATGTTAACTTAACCTACTTTATTTTTTTTTATTTTTTTTTGTTAATGTGGAGTTTCCCAACCGCAGTCGGACTAAGTCTCCCCACCTCAGACCAGGCTTTGCGCATAGGCTCGGCCTAAGACATGGCTCCGCCTAGAAATGTGCGATCCGTGGCCACACGGACCAGTCTTTAATTGGCCCTCATAGTTGTTACAAGCGGGGATCGATCCCAAGATGCCCGGGTTTACAGTTCACCCCAGGTCGAAACTTACCACTGCGCCAAGTGCTGTTGTTTATGTTGTTTACTTTCATGATTGTAAAGGAACCTAAAACGTATTATAAGACGTAATAACATATTTTAATCACAACGTTGAAACTATAGATTATGAATTAGTAAGTTGTGAAGGTCCGTGATGAGACGTCATGGGAATTGAAGTTTCTTTGCAATCACCATGTCATGTACTAAAATATAATTGAGAGTTCAGATTTGTGGTATGTGAATGATTAGGATAATCAAGTCTTAAGTTAAAGATTGTAGATTTGGCTAAAAATGAAAAGTAAACTAGTGAAGTTAGTGTTAATATAACTAATTGGTATTGTGATCTTAATGGTATTTGTAGGGTATTTGGCGAACGTTTGTAGTAATTGTGTAGCTTACACACGAGGGAAGTTTCCTAAACCATAATCTTATGTTGAGCAAATTTCTTGGTTCTACCATGTTTACGATTATGCAAGCTTTTGAATTCTAATTCTTTTATATTGAGCAAGTTCCTAACTTTTATTTCTTGATCTTCAAAACATAAACTGTTCAAGTTTATTGTTCTAAATGTGATTTCCTGACTCTTTTGGATGTAATACTTTGTATATACAATGTCTATTCAATCGTATATTGTTGATGTTCAATCTTTGACTTTATTATTGTTGTTAATCTTTATATTATTGTGTTGAACCTTCGAATATCACATAAACCTCTATTGATTGGACTAATTCCATAATTGATGAGTGTTCTAAAATTCTAGAATCACTGTTAAGCTATTCCAAACTAAACTTCCTTTAGTGAGGAAATCCTAAAGTTAAACTGAGATGAACAACCCTAATATAAGGGATTATATACATGTTAGTGTTTATATATTTGTGCACAATACATGGTACGAAAGTTAAGATTTGTATAGTCTAATGACTGTTAAAGGTTGAAGTAGAAATACTTAATAACCTCGAGACATAGTTCAAGGTCTTAAAGACCCTCAGATATAAATCATGAGCTTGTTTTCTATTCTTGATTCATAGAAAAATTTCTCTATTATTAAGTATTCATTGTTTAACCTTATGATGTTGCTATTATCATTCGTTATATTAGTGAGCAATCGTTTGCTCACTCTTGCATTTAACACTGCAACTAAAGTTGAGAAGGTTTATGAGCCGTCTTCTAGCAAAGGCAAGATGTCCAAATGATGAAAACCTGTTTAATTTTATTTACTGAACTTATAATATGAGACTAAAATTATTTTGTGATGTATTCTATAGACTTATGTAATAGTTTAAGGTTAGATTACCTGGGGTTTATTTTAAGATGATGCAACCCTTTAATGGGGAGGATTATTATTTAAATTGTTTAAATTTTGTTTTAATCCTTGATATGGGTAGTTAGATGTAAATATTTTGGAAAGTGAGCACCAAATCCTGTGGAAATGAAGTACCGGGATTTGGGGGTGTCACAGGTTGGTTTCAAAGCTTTAGGTTATGAACCTTAGGTGGGGAAAGCGTTAGGAAGTAACCTTTAAGGAGACATAAAATATAGTTGTGTTAAACTCATATTAAGTTCTAAGGAATGAATTGAGGGAATTAATTAAAGATAAAAAATAAAAGACTTTATATGATATGTGTTAATAACTTATGTACTCGCGAGTATCGAACAGTTTCACATAATAAATTAAACTTAAAAGTATTTTGTTGTCAGGATGTCTAACGTTGAAGGATCCAGTCAAGCTAGGGAAGAGATACCTGAGAAAGGAAGAGAACCACTCTCTAGTTATTCTGAATATCGGATCCCCTCTTGTCAAACTCAGGAAGCCCTTTTAATTTTTTAATCATCTTTCCAAGCTTGATGGGTTCTTGGATTGTGTTGCTGCTGTCTGGAACCGTCATGTGCATGGTAACCCCTTCTTTATTTTCTCTGAGAAATTAAAATTGACAAAGAAAGCCTTGATCTCCTTGAACAGACTCTCAGGGAATGTTACTTCTTCTGTCAAACTTGTTACGGATGCCCTCCACCATTCTCAAATCCTTCTTCAAGGTAATCCTCAAGATGTGGCTCTTATTGATTCATAAAGAATTTGTCTCAAATCTCTCTAGCAGGCTCTTGAAATGGAGGAGGCTTTAATGCACCAAAAGTCTTGGGTTACTTGGCTCGCTACTAGGGACCATAATACAAAATTCTTCTCCAATATGGTAAAAAGTAGATGGAATTCTTATCAGATCCTCTCGATCAAGAATGAAGATGGAGTGCTTGTCCATGGCCAGCGCGATGTGGAATTAGTTGCTACTAAGTATTTCCAGCAACTTTTCAATCCTGATCCTGGCCCTCTTGTGCTACCGGCTATGGAATTCACTCATGCTAAATTTGTTAGCCCTGAGCAGGCTGCTCTCCTCACTGTTCCCATCACAGATGAGGAAATTTTCTCCACCCTTAAATCTATGAAGAAGAATAAGAGCCCGGATCCGAATGGATTTAACGTAAATTTCTTTTCTCATTGCAGGGATATTGTTGGGAAAGACTTCTCAAATCTTGTCAAACATTTTTTTGCTACAGGTTATATGCCTAAGGGTATTAACTCTACGGCCATTGCTCTCATTCCCAAGTGTGGAAATCCATCCGAAATGTCTGATTTCTGACCTATTTCATGCTGCAACACTATCTATAAATGCATCTCAAAGATCCTTGCATGTCGGCTAAAGGTGTTCCTACCCACTATCATTAGGCAGTCACCAATCTGCTTTTATTAAGGGAAGGAATATCAGTGATAATATACTTCTCGCTTAAGATCTTTTAAGGAACTATCATAGATCATCTGGGCCTCCTCGTTGTGCTTTTAAAATTGACCTTCAAAAGGCTTTTGATACTATAAACTGTGATTTTCTCCTCTCCTCCTGTACCTTTTTAGGTTCCCTCCTATCTTCATTAGATGGATTCGCGCTTGCATTTCTACTGCTATGTTCTCCATTAAGGTCAACGGTTCCCTTGCGGGTTATTTTGGGAGTACTAGGGGTCTTACGAAAGGTGACCCCCTATCCCCTTACTTATTTGTTCTTGTCATGGAAATGCTGTCAACTAAGATTTCTACAGGTGATATGCTCTCGAATTTCAAATTTCACTAGCAAACGAAAGAGTGCAAGCTCACACATCTCTTCTTTGCGGATGATATTCTTGTCTTTGCCATACTAGCATCAAATACGTTAGCATCATTATTTCTTGCATCCAATCCTTCTCTCTCTTCTCTGGCCTCATTCCTAATGTCCACAAAAGCCAATATTTTTTGGCTAACACTGATCAGAGGACCTCCACTACTATTATTTCTCTACTTGGGTTTCAAGTGCGTAACTTCCCTATAAAATTCCTCGGGGTCCCTCTTATCTCATCAAAGCTTTCTTTCTTGGATTATCTTCCTCTTATTCATCGAATCACTTCTAGAGTTACAACTTGTACTTCCATTGCCTTAGCCTATTCTGGTCATCTTTAACTCATCAAATCTGTTTTGTTCTCTATCCAATCATTCTGGAGTGGACATTTCATTTTTCCCAAAGCAATGTCCAAAGCTATTTAATACATTTTGTGCAGGTTCCTTTGGAAAGGCCCCTCTCTGGGAAGATTTGGGGCACGTGTTGCATGGCATAAGCTCTCTTTCCCCGTCTCTGAGGGGGGGTTAGGGTTAAAGAGCATCATTGAATGGAATAAATCTCAGGTTATGGTGCACTTGCTTAATATCATCCGAGCTGATTCGTCCTTCCTATGGGCCAATTAAATCATCACTACTGTTTTGAAAAGGAGAAATCTTTGGAATTATCAGGCCCCCTCAGATTGCTCTTGGATCTGGAAACAAGTCCTCAAGCTTAGGCCAACAGCTAGAAATCATGTTTCTGACCTTGTTGGTAATGGCTCTCACACGAGTTTATGGTTTGACCCCTGGATAAATGGTAACCCCATTAACCCTAGTCAGACTCTGCTGGCCAACTCTGGGCTTTCATCCAAGGCTAAAGTGGCTGATATCATCTTTCATTCCTCTTGGTTACTTCCCCCGAGTTTCCACCATGAGATGATTGAACTTAGAAGTCTCATTGAGGCTCAGCCTATCCATCCTCTCTCTAATGACCACATTAAATGGAATGGTCTTTCTCTTTCGAGCCTCAAAGCTCGACACGTCTGGGATTTCATTAGAACTAAAAAGTCTACACCTATTTGGCATAAAATTGTTTGGCACAAACTCCATGTCCCCCGTTTCTCCTTTATCTTGTTGTTCGGATTCCTTAGAAAACTTCCTACAAATGATTTTACTAGGCACTACTCGTCTGGCAGAACATCCTCATGCCCTCTCTATCAACGGCATAATGAAAGTTTTGACCATCTATTTTTTAAATGCCCATACTCCTCTTCCATTATGCAGAAAACTCTTGAATTGGGTGATTGGTCTAACGTACCCATGGAATGGACTGGTGTCTTTTCGTTCATCATCTCTTTCCAAGGTAGGAAAATCTCAAAGCTAATCCTTTATCTTACCTTTGTTGCTACTTTCTACAAGATTTGGTAGGCGAGAAATATAAAGACTCATTCGGACAAGCTTACCCCCCCATCCATTGTTGCAAAGGACACTACCAATATCATCAAATCAAGGTTGTCCTCTTCTTCACTTTTTATCAAAGCATCTCACTCTTCTCCTTGTTATTGCAACTGGTTACTTTGATTCTATATTTGGGCTAGGTGAGGTGCTCAACTTGGGGTGCTAGGCTTGGGGAGGTGCTCAGCGATTGGGCGAGGTGAGGTGCTTAGCGGTGAGGTGCTCGGCTTGGGCAAGGTGAGGTGCTAGTTTCCCATATTGGTGCTCAGAGATGAGATGCTCGACTTGGGCAAGGTGAGGTGCTAGTTGCCCATATTGGTGCTCAGCGGAGAGGTGCTCAGCTTGGGCGAGGTGAGGTGCTCATTTTGGGGTGCTCAGCTTGGGGAGGTGATCGACTAGGGGTGCTCGACTTAGGGTGCTCGGCTTGGTTCTCAGCGGGGAGGTGCTCGTCTTGTGCTTGGGCGAGGTGCTAGCTGCCCATATGGTGCTCAGAGGTGAGGTGCTCAGAGGTGAGGTCCTCAGCAATGAGGTGCTTGGGCGCGGTGTGGTGCTCGACTTGGGGTCATTGGGTATGCTATGATGAGGGCATCTATACTGATCAGTTGTACTGGATTCTTGGTTTAGCTATACTTCTGTATAGGATTTTGTGGTCTGTTCACTCTTTATGTTGTATGTTATGACAGGTTACTATTTAGCTTTGTTAGGCTTTGGGCCTACATTTTTATATAGTCATGACATCATAGGGCCTATCCTATGATGTCTATTCTATATTCTTATTGGGTTTCCCAATGTCATCCGTAACTTCCTTTTTATTTAATACAGTCTAAATTTTGCAACAAAAAAAAGAGATACCTCAGATACTGAGGGATGAGGAGGCCCAAGATGTCCATGTTGTCCAAGAGCAGTTAATCCAGAGGGAGCCTTCTCTGTTTGTTGCTGAGGAAGGACAGGAGAGTGAGCTTGTATCTGATCCTGAGGAGGAGGACTCTGAGGAGATAGAGGTGGAGGATGAGGATCTTGTGGAGTTTCCACCGAACTCCATATTAGCTGAGATGTATGTTGTGTTGTATGACCGAAACATAGAATACATGATAAGATTGAGGAGCTAAAGGAGTTGGTTGACATGTGTCAAGCTACTATAGAGCAGAAGGATGCAGAGATTCAGGAACTCGACTCATGACTTGGGAACACGGAATGGAACCTAGTTCACACAGAGGGACACCAAGAGGAGTTGTTGGTTGAGAATGAGAAAATGAAGACTGAAGTGGAAAAGCTGAAAGATGATTTGAAGGAGGAGTCGGCTAAGCGTGCGAGAGAAGAGGACACTTGGATGAAGGTTACTCAGCGGGCAGATTGCGTTGAAGCCAAGGTTCAGACGAAGAAGGCTAAGATGAATGAAATGGATTATTTATTTATTTATTGTTAATGTGGAGTTTCCCAACCACTGTCAGACTAAGTATCCCCATCGTGGACCAGGCTTTGCGCTCAGGCTCGGCCTAAGACATGGCTCTGCCCAGAAATGTGTGATCCGTGGCCACACGGACAAGTTTTTAATTGGCCCTCACACTTATAACGAGTATGCAAGATGAAGGTTGTTCTATAACCTAAAAGTAAAATAAAGTCATAGTATTTTGGCTACTTGATAGAATTAAGGTGTTTGAATTTCTAAGATGAAAATAAAAGCTTTATTAGAAATTCTCCAAAAAACACTATTCATCCATTTCTTGCTCGGGAATTATTTTTGAACTTCCGGGAAATACGTAATGATAGAATGATAAGGAAGGATGGATTATGTAATAAAAATTCAGCTATCACAAACGTAGTTTTTTTGCCTGCGTACTAAGTTCGAGAATGTTAAGGAAAATGAAGATTTGAATGAATGGCGATCGTATAAGTATACCACTTGGAGTTATACCAATTAGATTTCTCGGAGTTCCACTCGTCTCTTCTAAACTCGCCCAATCTGATTGCCAACCTCTGATCCAAAGAATTACTGTGAGAGTATCATCATGAACTTCCTGCTTCCTCTCTTATTCCGGTAGAGTGCAGTTGATAAAATCAGTGCTTTTTGTCATTCAGTCTTACTGGGCGGCCCATTTTATTCTTCCCAAATCGGTATTAAGAGTCATTCAATCTATTATGTGTAGATTTCTTTGGAAGGGTTCCTCTTTGCTATGGTATGGTTCTAAAGTCTCCTGGAAGGACTTGTCCCTCCCCCTTTGTGAAGAAGGCCGTGGTATAAAAAACCATACTGATTGGAATTCGGCACTCATTATTCTTCATCTTCTCAAGGTCATTTCTCCTTTTTCTCCTTCCTTGTGGGCTAAATGGGTCCAATCTTCAGTGCTTACTAAGACTAATTTTTGGCATTGTTCTACTCCAACGGACGGTTCATGGATTTTGCGTAAGATTCTTAAACTTTGGCCTATGGCTCTTAATTTCCTTACCTATAAAGTTGGGAATGGCAACTTATTTAGTTTTTGGCATGACCCATGGTAGAATGGCAAGCCCATAAACCCATCTCCGTATTTTCTCTCCAATTCCTAAATCCATGTTAACGTTCATGTCTCTGCTGTCATCTCCTTGGGAGCCTGGGCGTTACCGGCTAGTAAATAATCATGAAGTGGAACAACTCCGAAGCTTAATTTCATCTCTCTCTCCAAATCACGCCAAGACCTAATTTTATGGGACACCATGGCAATGAAATCATAAGGCCTCTATTATTTGGGAATCTATTCGCCCGCGTGCTTCGAAAGTTCCTTGGGCTGCTCTATTATGGCATTCTCACCATGTTCCCCATTTCTCCTTTACCCTATGGCTTGCTCTTCGGCAGATGTTGCCCACAAATGATAGGTTCTCGGCTTACTCTAGCTTCCTTCCTTTGAACTGCCCTATTTGTGAATCCCATGTTGAGACCTTTCTTCATTTGTTCTTTGAATGTTCCTATTCTTCTTTTGTTCTCTCCACTGCCCTAGCAGTTAGCGTTTAAACTAATGCTCCAATGCGTTAGGATAACCTGGTGGATTATATCATCCAATTTAGAGGGAGTAATCTAAGGTTGGATATATTAAAGATGGTTCTCCTTACCACAGTGTACAAAATCTGGGTAGTTAGGAAATCCATTGTCCATAATAAGGTCAAGATGCCTATGGGCGTTTTGGCTAGGGAGATTATAATTGTCATCAAGACAAGGTTATCTTCCTCTTCTGTTTTCCTTAAGGTAGCTCACACTAGGCCTAACCTCAGAGGGTGGTTGTAGTTTGGGTCTGCTGCTTGATTAGTGGCTTATTCTACTACTTCTACTACTCGGTTGCTAAATTTATGGATGATGTCTATATGCTGCTGGGATGCACTTGTTTTGTACTATTAGGGTGCACTGTTGCTGCTGGTTTGGGAGTGGTTTGGTTATGCCTCTGCCGACTGACTAGTCACTGCTGCAGTTGTCTCGACAATTTGGGTTAATGATGTTGCAGCTGGTTTGGGTGTGGTGTGGTTTGTGTTTTGCATCTAAGCGTAGTGGGGCTTTGCTGGGCTGGGATAATCGTGTTGGGTTGTTCAGGATTTGTGGTGGTCTGGGATGTTCAGGCTTCGTAATGCATAACATGTGTTCATGTTGGGTTTAGGCTGGTCGTTTGATGGCTAAAGCACATACGCCAACAACTCATGTTGGTCTAGCTCATTATTGGTCGTTCCTTTGGGTTGTAGAGTCATAGGCTTCATTCTAGAAGCTTGGTTTCTTTGGTTTGGTTGTTTCGGCTTATTGCTTGCTTCATCTTTTGATTTTGAATGTTTTTTGTTAAGAACATTGTACTTTTGTATGATATGGTTGTTGGTCTTTTGTTGTTCCTTTTGGGGACTGTCCCATAAGGTTCACTCTAAAGCTTCTGGGGTATGCCCCTTTGCGATTGTAAAATTGGGGTATCCTCATTCTTTTCAATACTAAAACAAACATAGCGAAAAAAAAAGTATTATATGAGACAATGAATACGAGTATGATATGAAATATTGTACTGGTATGTACGAAAGATGACATAACATATATGATGAATAATATATGAACTAGTATACGAGAAGAATACGAGGATTATACGTTAAAAGCTTAAGTCAATTGTAATGGACTAGTAGGATTTGTTATGAATTAGGCAAGCCCAAGTGAAATCTTGTTAAGGCCCAAAGGTAAGTAATGCAAGACCAACGTTAGGCCCAAAGTTAATTAAACTTAAGCCCGAACCAAGAACCGGACCAGTGGATCGAATTGATGGGTCACCGGGTGAGAAAAACCCATGGGGCAACAAATGTGGGCCCCCCCATAGGTGAGTCATGGCCGGCCACCTTGATGGCCAAGCAATGGATATGATTTTGGTTGAGGAGGTGGGAATAGTAAGGAGACGGGGTGTTTGAACATTATGCCCTCACTTTGTAAATTCTATAAATATGAGATCTTTGCTTCATTGTTGCCTTGTTCAAAAACACCAACATCTTAGAGCTAAATATATTGAGAGAAAAATGAGAAGTGTCTTGCTAATTCAAGAAGAAAAGAAGAAGAATCAAGTTAAAAACATCAATGGTAAGGAATCCTTTGACCATTATTCTTCATCTCTTCAATTGTAGTTTGATAGAGAAGTGAATATTGGTGGAGCGTGTATCTTAAGGAGTAACAAGGATGGCTATTAGTGGACTTAAACCTTAATAAACCATGTTACAAATAGAATCATAATCATAGAATTATAAACTAATTAAGAACACATGAAATTATCATTTGTTATTGGTGGACAAGTTTAAAACCTTCGTGTACAGGATTAGGTGATATATGTTTGGTTAGGATGATAGAATGATGGAATGAATCCATTTTGAACGGAGTAAAAATCTCAAGTAACGAAGTTATGGTGAAATTTACGAGATTAGACGATAATCGTTGAAATCGTGAAATTCTCAGAATGAAAGTTAAAAGTCGATGTCTAACTCGAAAACCTTGGTTTTTGATGGCGTACCGTATAACTTTGCATTTTAGAGTTGCAAACTCAAGAATGGTCAAATTCTGACTTAAAATGAAGAAACGAGCTAATGAACGTTCACAAACGTTTAACGAACGAATTCAGTGTTAACGGATTCAAAAATGTAAGATGTCCTAATGAAATCGTAGTACACAAGATATATGAGCTAACGGCTTTTGAACGAGCCAATTCTGACTTATAACGATTAAGTTATGAGCTTGAAAAGGATTGAAGTGGAAAAAAAACTTGAAATTTCTCTCGAGGCTTCGGGCCAGTACCGCAGCAATACTTCAAGTTTGTAAGGTTGGGCAAGGCCGCAGTAGCAATCTAACCCTCATCCACTGTTAAGTCGTGTTGCAGCACGGTACCTAGTAAAGGATTTGGCACCGCAGCGCCGAGACCAAGACTCGGACACTGCTAACTCACGCCGCAGCGCAAGACTTACATAGGAAGCTGGCGCCGCAGCACCAACACTAGGAAAAAGATAGTGAGGAATGAGAATGAATTTAAAGAATGTGGAAGTTGATTAAAGGTGAATTATTACCTTAATTAACTTAAAGTAACATCATTTAAAGATAAGTATAACCTTAAGTTTAACGATTAAAAGATAATGAAAGGTTAAAAGAATGTAAACATAGAGTAATACGATAAACTGTATCCACGTTAACTAATCTTATGAATGATTAGATTGAGAAGAAGGGGAAGATAAATTAGTGACCATACTTGATTGTTATGACCTAATGTGGTATGTTATGTAATTATGTATTGTAGAATCCTTAAAGACACGAAAGAGAAATGAATTAACTGTAGAAGATGTTGAAGGTAAGTGTTCTAAACCCTTGTCTATGTTCTTTTTGGACAAGCTTTATGATTCATGCATCTTACGCATGAATTGATGTAGAACGAAGTCGAAGCCAATTCCTTCTGCTAGACTTAATGTGTTTTGTGGATTTTCTTATAACCTATTAAAATATTATCAATGTTGCTATCTTTTGCCAACTGTTTTGGTATGGATTTCAAAGAAAGACTGAGTATGAATAAACAAATGTTTTGTCGTCAAACGATAGGCACCTGAGGTTGCCAAAACTTAAACGTAGAAACGTTTAATGAAGTAGTGTTGTACAACATAGAGTACTATAGGCTGATCACCTAGACGTGCTCGTAAAAAAAGTCGGACTTACGGACTTGGTGTCGGGTTGTCCTTTTTAAAGAAAGAATGAAATGCTCAAGGTCCTGGAACAAAATTAAGGTTTAACGAATGTTGTTCATTGTTAAACATTTTAAAGAAAAGTGAAGTGCTATTTTGAATTATCTATAGTACTTCACAACTATTGATTCAGTTATAGAAGATATATGATTCATATGATTCAAACCTATTACTCAAATGAAATTGTTATACTTGCTGAGCTAGTTATGCTCACTCTTGCTTGAACCATATGAATGTAGGTAAGACTAAATGGATTGAAGGATCCGGTAAGGATAAAGGGAAGGCTAATGGGGACAAGTTGTTGTCTTGTACTAGCATAGTATGAATTTTTTAATTATTTGATACTATGACAAAGAACATATGTAATGGATACAAAGAACCTAGGAAGGAAAATATCATTTTGTAATATATAAAAGACATATTCACTCTTTTGAGGTATTTCAATTAAATGTATGTGTGAACTGTAGCACCATGTATCACTATCTATCGGGTTGAAAGATACCCAGATTTGGGGGCTTCACAATCGAGCCTTTTATTACCCACCTCAATTTGAAGACTTGTCGTGGTTCTTGATGGATTGTAGGTTGGCGTATCGTATTATGGAAGAGGAGCGTAGAGAAGCCTCTTGACGTCTTAACATGCTAAGATAGGAAGAATAATAACAATATGTGATGAAATAAATTGTAAATCCCTTATTTTGAGATAAATAAAGGGGTAAGACGAGTATGTGATCCTGAAACTTTTCAAGTTTAGTCTGCTTATATCTGTGCTCAGGAACTGCGGGTGTAAGGGGTCCTCAAGGTGTTGGACTTCCGTCACTTCCTTCCTTATTTCCAACCCTAACAGTTCTATTCAGCAAGGTATACTTCACCTAGGTTTTGCTACGGTTGCTTATCACATTTGTCAAGAAAGAAATGCCAGGCTTCATGGTAAAGGTCCCATGCCGGTACGAACCATCTCCCGCAATGTTATGCAAATTTTGAAATGCAAGCTTCAGTCCATTCGAAGTTTCCAAAAAGTGAAAGATTGGCCATGGTTTTCTAATCTGGCCCTCTAGAGTCGGTTCTGTTTTACAAATGTGTAGGAATTTTGATGTTTGTTCCTCGAGTGTCGTGTTATTGTTTATCCAGATGGCTTGGGCTCATGTTCTGCTTTAGTTCTACTTTGTGGGATCTGGTTCTTGAGCTGGCTGTTGCTGTCGGGTCTGCTGCTGGGAATCTAATTGGATGTGCAACTGATTGCTGAAGTGGTCCTTTCTGCTGGTTTGGTATAGGCAATCTGGTGCTTTTGTTGCATTTGTGCAGCTGCTATTAGTTGTAGGCTAGTTAAATGCAGATGGGAGTTGGTATGGTTTGTTGGCTGGACTGTGGTTGTCGGGTGCAATATATCGATACAGCAGTTAAAGCAATTAGGCTTCTTGGGGATGACTGTGGATCTGCTTTTTCTCTTACGAGTTGTTGGAGATCAGTTTGGGGGCTTATTGCTTATTACTACAACTGCTATTTGTTGGATGGTAGCTGTTATGATGTGGTTAAGTGAAGTCCAGGGATGTGCTACTATTAGGCTTCGCTATGTGTTGTTACTGGTTTTATGCAAATTTTTGTTGTTGGTTTGCTACATATCCTTTTGGTGTTGGATCTTGTGTTGGTCGTGTTTCTTGGTTGCACTACCGGTGGGCTTGGGTTTCCTATTCACGCTGCTAGATTACTCTCTTTGGTTGACTAAAAAAGGCTTGGGGGACTTCTTGTTGCAGCGGTTTCCTATTCATGCTGCTGAGATGCCATGCTCTTTATTGTTGGGTTCGCTCCTTCTGCTTGTGGTCTTGCTCATGCTCCTGTTGTTGCTGCTGCTAGTGCTTCTTCTTAGCTACTGATGTTCTGTCTCCTTGCTAGTGGTCTGAATATGTTATTGCTATTTATAGATAGTTTATTGGGCTTTGTTTTGTAACAGATGGTTAGCGTTCCTTGTCAAATCTTCGTTGGGCAATTGACCTTGTAACCTTTTATAGTTATGACATCATAGGGCATGTCCTATGATGTCTATGCTATACTCTGATTGGGTTTCCCATGAGGCTTGTATTCTCTTTTATTTATTAAATTCAATCTAAATTTAACAAAAAAAAATTGATGTTGATAGCAGATATGCTATCCTAATTATGTTTTGAAAACTATGAATGAATAAAATGTCGAAGTTATTTGAAATGTTGTGTGTTAAGATTTAAACTTAGAATGTTTAAGTTAAATGTTAAATATTCAAGAAATTGAGTAAGGAACTAATAAGCGTATATTTTAAACAGAAGAAGCCTCCTAGAAGAAGACAACCACGTCAACAACCACCTCTTGAGGGGTCTACTAACAACAATAATAACGATTCTTAACCACAGCACTTAGCGCAGCGGTAAGTTTCGACCTGGAGTAAATCGTAAACCCGGGCATCCTGGGATCGAGTGCCGCCTGTAGCAAGTATGAGGGCCAATTAAAATTTGGTTCGTGTGGCCACGGATCGCACGTTTCAGGGCGGAGCCATGTCTTAGGTCTAGCCTGTGCGCAAAGCCTGGTCCGAGATGGGGAGACTTAGTCCGACTGCGGTTGGGAAACTCCACATTATAAAAAATAAATAATAATAATAATAATAATGAGGCCAATGCTAACCCGGTTCAGCAATTGGCAACCTTGTTAACAAGAGCACTTGCGAATCAGCCGCAAGCTCAAGCTACGACTTTCAAAGACTTCAAAGTTGTTGGACCGCCAGAGTTTAAAGGGTCTATGAATCCAGTTGACGCCCAAACCTGGATCATGGAAATGGAGAAGGTGTTCAACGTTGCAAAAGTCAATGAGGACCAGAAAATCGCATTCGCAACGTTTATGTTGAAGTCTGAAGCTAACTATTGGTGGCAGCCGAATAAGGTTCGTGGGGGACAGGTGATAATAGCATGGGATAGGTTTAAAGAAATGTTTTTTGAGATGTATTTCCAGCCAAATTCTCGAAATCAGATGGAAGTTCAATTCTGAGAATTGAAGAAATGAACCATGACTGTGCCGGACTATGCTACAAAGTTTAATGAGCTTGCAAGGTTTTCTTCGTAGCAAATCAATACCGATGAGCGTAAGGTGAGAAGGTTTAAACCAGGGTTGAAGCCCTAACTGTATAGCAAGGTTTCGATGTTTCAGCTAAATACATTTGCGTCAGTATTGGAAAAGGAAATTATCACGGAAGGTGGAAGCGATGCCTTAACCAAATATAATCAAGAACGGAAGAAGAGAAAAGAATGAGAATGAAAACAAGGCTGGTGGAAGCAATAGTGGAAGTAACAACCATAAAAGGAAATGGAATGAAAATTCAAATACGGGAGGACAACAAGGAAGTCAACAAAAGAATAAGTTTGAAGCTTGTGCTACTTGCGGGAAGAACCACACCGATGTGTCTGAAGGGTAAGCGGGTGTGTTTCAACTATGGCTAGGAGGGTCACATAGCAACAAATTGTTTTAGTCCGAAGAAGGGAGGATCATGTTTCACTTGCGGATCGAAGGATCATATGGCTCATGATTGCCCTAAGAAGACAGCGGGAGGAGCAAGTGGAGGTAGAGGAAGCAACAATGGTGGTACTCTTACTATCACGAATCCAGTGCAATCAAACCGACCTACTTCTAGGACTTTCAATATGACCGTGTAAGATGTTGTGTAGTCAAAGGATGTGCTGTCTGGTATCATTCCGATTAATGGTATTAATGCTTATGTGCTATTTTATTCGGGTGCTACTTGTTCATTTATATCCGATGATTTTACTCAAAACTTAGATTTGCCTCGTGAAGAATTAGATTTCCCTTTAAGCATAGAAATTATGAATATGGAAGTGATTCAGGTTAGGTTTATATACAAGAATTATAGAGTGGTTATAAAGGGTCACGAGATCATGGTAGATTTGATACCAATTACACTCGGGGAATTCAATGTTATATTGGGAATGAATTGGTTATTCAATTACGGGGCAGTAATTGATTGCCAAAACAAATGTGTTAACCTTTTGACTCCGTCAAAGGTAGTGTTCTATGGCAGCAAGTCACCTCGACAAACAAGTTTCCTGACGGTGGTGCAAGCCAAGAAGTTACTGAGACAAGGATGTGTAGGATACTTAGCCTACATAGGCGATACACAGAAGAAGAATGTGAAGTTAGAAGAGATACCGGTCATTAGAGATTTTGTAGATGTATTTTCAGACAATTTTCCTGGACTACTGTGACGCCCCCAAACCTTGGTTCTCTTACCTCGGATTCGGCGCCCAAGATCCATCATTAACATAAACATTCTAAGACTATTGCGGAATAATAAACATACGTTGTTCATTAATGTAAGACCCCAACTTTCATAAATAAAGATTAATTTTTCTCGAAATATATTTTTGGATATTATGGTGTGGATTTGATATAATGTTATAGTTGTGGGTAGTATTTATAAATTTTTCAAAGTATGCAAGTTGTTATAAAATATTCGATTGGTCAGGGAATATTCGTTTTAACAGGAAATATTCTTACGACAGCACAATCATTGGTGGACCCAACAACGGAATTATTGTCGAAGTTAGAAAATGACAGAAATATCTTTTTATAAAAGTAACGGTGAAAGTTTTACCGTTAACTGTTGAAATACCCAGTGATGAAAAGTACAGTAATACGCGTGGTTGCATAGTAGCACACGGTATTGATTATTGATGCTTATATGAGAAGTCACTCAGTAATACTCAATTATTGCTACAGTAATTGCTGCATAGTATCTCACGTTATTTGATTCAATTATTGTTAATATTTTATATGATTAAATCAATAATTGAGATGACAAGTTATTCATGTTATTATTTGCATAATTAACAATGTCTAGAAAGTTATGTCGAGGAAAGGGGGTTGGTCACCTAATCGCGCGGTAATAGGGAGAAATCCTTATCGGAATCCTCCTTTTTCTTGGGAACGATCTGGTTGTTAATATTGGGTGTTATAATAATGATGACTAAATGTTGTTAAAAATATTGAATGGATTTTTATGAAGTATTTGTTGTGAATTTTGCTTATTATTTGGACCCCCATTTACCCATTTTTCAAAATAATCGGAAGGAAGTTATACTGTGTGTAAGGGGGTGGGGTGATAATGCCTTGTAAGAGAGGGAATTGGTGTGTGTTATGGGAAAAGAAAAAGGGGGTGGGGTGATAATGCATTGTAAGAGATGGAATTGGTGTGTGTGTGTGTGTGTGTGTATATATATATATATTGTTTTATTTGAATGTTGGGCATTCGTGAATTCTCATTTCGCCTGTGATGCTTTCGTCCGAAATCCTACTGTTGGTCCGTGAGAAAATAAATTCTAAATAGTATCCTTCCATTCTCCTATAAATAGGATGTTTAGTTTAGAATTAAAAATCACACCAGAATCAGAAATTTCTTCTTCTATAATCTTGAGCGTATTTCTTTAGAGTTTAAGAAAGCTTTGAGCGTAGAAAACAGTATAAGTTTTCTTCAAGAATATCCCTGCTATACCAGTTGGAATACTCTCCTTTTTAAGGTAAGGGATATTATTTTTGTTCAATACTCGTAAGAAATAATATTTTCTTCCATACTCTGTAGTATGTAAGTAATATTATTTCGTTTCAGATTCCGAATTCTACACTCATTTTGTTAAGTTTTAGCTTTTATACTCCATGAAATTAGTAGAATATCCTTGATATTTTCTCTTCATCCATTATCTTTTCATGAAAATATTATTCTGAGCATTCTTAATAAGTTTTAAATTTTTCATGCCAAAGTAGTATTCACGAGGTACTATTCACTCTATTACTATTCACCCGGGGTACTATTCATGACAAAAATTGATTTCTTTTCGATCAAAATCATTTTTGATACAATATTATTCTTGAATTTTACTCCACAAAGCAGTATCATGTTGGCAATTTGGACATTATTGAATTCTGGATAAATTAAATTATAAATCTTAAAAATTTATCATTTGCTTTCATTTAATTGAATTCTTATATCATTGCCATCATCCTCATGCTTATATTGTGATGAAAGTCATCGTTGGCCGTAGTGAATAGATGGACTGTTGATTGGTATGATTATGAACAGGGATCATTCGGTATAATCATGACCCGTAAAGTTACAAATGATGTGGTAAAAGTTGTCATTGGCCCATAGTGCATTGATGGACAGTTGCTTGTACGATCATGACCATTGGTGATAACATGAATATTGTTGGCCTGTAGTGCATGGATAATTTGTGGACGTGATACTAATGAATATCATTGGCCTGTAGTGCATGGATAATTCAGTGATGTGGATTATTTATTAAGCTGAGTCTCAGCGATAAAATCGATGATAAACTTCTTAAATCATAGAAGATAGTAGATATCATGCTCTACTTGACTCTTCTAATGGATTGCTTGTTTCACTGCAATTAAACTTGATGTTTTTTATATTTTATCAGTTTAACACTATTGAAGGCTAACGATAATTTAATCTGCATTATCTTAGTCATAATATTTCTTACTGGGCTAGTTGAGCTCACCCTTTTGCTTTCATTGTTCTCTTCAGGAAATGAGAACGTAGTCGGGACTAGTCGAGGAATGGAGTGACGGTTTGAGATGGTTGTTTTAGTAGTCCTCACTATTTAGTGTGATAATAAATGTAATGAGGATTGAATTTGAGTTTAGATACTATCTATGAGACAATATTCATGTAAAAACTCAGCTATGTTTTGTCGTATTTTACACGACAGTTGTATTAATTATGTTTGTATTTGAATTTTGTACCATATATTTGCCAACTAAGAATGGGTGATGTATACCTATTTTGGGGGTGTCACAATTAATATAAAGTCTTCATCATAAATCCCAAGGTCTCAACCTTTACATAAAACATACCATTAATATTACAAAAGGTTTACATCAATTATTTAAGCTAAATACTTTCTTAGTTCATAATCAAACTACTCCTGAGCCTTACCCTTTCCTTTGTCTCTCTTAGACTATCCTGGCTTAGCTGAAATAAATATCATGATATAGCAAGAGTAAGCAACAAGTTTGCTTTAGCAAGTATAAACACAAGAAGATATATAATGATAGAAATGAATTTATCGCTCAAAGTTCAACAATAGAATATGATTGTAGAAGAACATGAATTACTTTCTTATTATTCGAACATTGAATAATAGGTTTGGAGTTGTCCACCATGACCATGAACCATAGATACTGAGTGGTCCAATGTGACCATGAACATCTACAAAGGGTGTCAATATTCAAACTAGTCCTTTGCGGTTTAGTAGTCAAGGGCCTCCTCGTGAGCGGGCAGAATAACATTCAGCTGGTCGCAGTGGCCCATTTCCAATCACTCCTGGGTTCCCCCTCTCAACCAAACTTCTCTAATATTCAGCTCCTGACAAGCTCCTTTAAGAATTTTATTACCCCTGTAGATGCCACTGTTCTGGACAAGGACATCTCTGACGCCGAGGTCCTCGCCTCTCTTAAAAGTATGAAGCAAAATAAAAGCCCTGGCCCCGATGGATTCAATGTCAATTTCTTCCTTACGTGTTGGGATATAGTTGGCTCAGTCTTTTCCCTTGCCGTTAAGTCCTTCTTCCAACAGGGAATGAACTCTATGGCTATTGTACTTGTCTCCAAAACCCCAAACCCCACCTCTATGAATGACTTCAAGTCGAGTTCCTGTTGTAATACAACCTACAAATGCATTTCAAAGACCCTTGTGAGTCGGATGAAGGGTCTCCTACCCAAGATCATATCTCCATACCAAGCTGCTTTTGTCCCGGGTAGGAGGATTGGTGACAACATCCTTATTGCTCAGGAGCTTTTCAAAAACTACCATAGGAAATCTTACCCGCCTCGATGTGCCTTGAAAATTGATCTCCAAAAAGCTTTTGACTCGGTTTCTTGGGAGTTCATTCTGGAAGCTATGAGAATTTTCAAATTCCCTCCAAAATTCATCATTTGGATAAAGGCTTGCATCTCCACCCCTACCTTCTCAGTAAAAGTCAATGGGGGATTGTATGTCTATTTTAGAGGTGCCAAAGGGCTTAGACAGGGTGATCCCCTATCCCCTATTCTATTTGTCATTGTTATGGAAGTTCTTTCCATTATTCTCACAAAGGAGTCAAATGGGCCTAATTTTAATTTTCATTGGAAAACCAAACAGCTAAGGATAACCCATTTATGTTTTGCTGATGATCTTCTACTCTTTTTCCATGGTGACCCTCGATCAGTTAGCATCCTTAAAGAATGCCTCAACATGTTCTCCTCTCTTTCTGGCCTTTATTTGAATCCCTCAAAAAGCACTTTCTATTTGGCAAATGTCCTTCTGGGAAACTCTGCCTCCATCCTTTCCTTACTGGAGTTTCGAGAGGGGACCTTTCCTGCAAAGTTCCTTGGGGTGTTCCTTCTAACCTCAAAGCTTAGCATGGCTGAGTGTAGACCTCTCCTTGACAGAATTACAAATAGGATTTCATCTTGGACCAACAGATTCCTTTCTTATGTGGGCCGCCTGCAGCTTATCAAAGTAGTTCTTTTTGCTATCCAAACTTACTGGTCCTCAAATGTCATTCTCCCTGCAGCTGCCTTAAAAGACTTGAAGACCACCTTTTGTCGATTCCTTTGGTAGGGCCCTACTCTTTTGAAGCATGGTGCTAAAGTGGCTTAGAGTAAAATAGCTCTCCCCACTCCTGAGGGAGGGCTGGGGATTAAACAAGTGGATGAGTGGAATCGTGCCTTAATTATTCAGCATCTTTGGGATATCATCAACCCCTATTCTTCCTCTATTTGGGCTGAATGGGTTAGGACATTTGCCCTTAAGGGAATACATTTCTGGTGCATGGACATTCCTGGAGGCTGCTCCTGGATTTGGAGGAAAATCCTTAACCTGAGGCATGTTGCTATGAGCCACACATCTTACCTCATTAGAAATGGTTGCCGCACAATCGACCATTTTTCTCTCTCTAACCTTTTCTCTCTGCCTTCTTTCTAAACCTCTTGTCCGACCTTCTCCTACCTAACTTCTGGGGTCTTCCTTTCACTCTTGTCACAATTTCAGGTTCCTTTGCTGATATTTCTTTTTGGTTCTCCTTAGTTCCTATTGATCACCTCTACTGCCTTCGCTCTCCATTTTCTTTTGTTCTATTATGGTTAGTCACAACCATCTCTCTGTAGGGAACTCAGAGAGTAGTCTCTCTAAAGACCTATTTGCTGAGTTTGGTGTCTCTCTTCTGAACTCTCCGGAATCTCTACCTCCTCATATTGGAGTCGAGGAAATGCGGGAGTCAGTTCCCATTATGGGTGGTATGGGTACCAACATTAGCTCTGAGGACTCTTCAACAAATGCTTTGAATACTGATATGGATATCGGTCATGCTATGGGGGACAATGCTAGGGAAATATTCTCGGTTGCTTATCATTTTTCTCAAAAAGACAAGGAGGAAGCTTTGTTTGAAAGGAAGAAAAACATGCATTTAATGTCTTTTTTAATAGCTAATGGGATTACTTCCAATGATGTTCAACATTTCTTGTCGGATGGTAAGAGGGTCAATTTCCCAAGTGCAAACAAGGTACCTGTGTTAAGTCCTAAACCAGATATCCCCTTGAGTTCTTCTAGCCTCCTGGGTGGTGCTGTTAGGTTTGTAATATTCATGAACGCAATCAAATTTCACAAATTAAGCGGAAACTTGGAAAATCAGAGTTTTAAAATTTTACAAACCATATACCCGGATCATCCTTTATGCGCAATTATTAATTAAACGAAAATAAGAAGAACAAGAATCATACCCTTGAAGTTTCAAGCTTACTCAGGTACAAGTTCACCTCCAATATTTTTGTGTTCAACTTGAATCCACCGGGTTTGGTTCCTTCCTTTGATCAACGTTAGTCACCCAAGTGTTTGGCCTCTAGAGGTGATCCACCAAAGAAGAAGAAAGATTCAAGAAGATGGATGTTTGGCAAAACCCTAGTTTTCTATCTTTATAGAAAAAGAGCATACTCTCCCAACTATTGGAATTACGTATTTTGATATCTGATATAAGACTCCTCTTATAAAGATATCAGGTAACCCTATTTAATTAAAAATAAGGTATTATTTATTTAATTAAACTCTTTTAATTAAATTGGCTCCCTAATCTTATTAGAGATAATTAATTAAACTCCTTTAACTAATTTTCCCTCCTAATTCTATTAGGAATAAATGAGAGTACTTATATTAAATTAATTCCTAAACTCTTTTAGAAATTAAAATAATAATAATTGTAATAATATTAATAAGACTCCTCTTATTAATTTATATTTAATATTTCTAAAATATTAAATAATAATATTAAGCTATTTAATTTATTCTATCACCATAGATTAAATTAAATATACTTAACATATTATTACGATTATACCATTAACTTCTTAAATAATTATTTTTCCTTTTATGGTGTGACCCTTTAGGTTCTCCGTATTAAACCGGTTGTGAATAAATCAATTAGAACAATTCTAATCTTATTTAAATAAACAAATTAAATAATTTATTTATTTAAATAAATAATATTTATTCTACAATAGGGATAAACCTCCCTGGCGATCAACGACTTTCCAGATAATATAGATTTCAACATTAATCATAAAAGAACCTTTGAGTAAATAATTACCGTACAATTCAATCCTTCCACCATACAATGTCCCAATTAAATATAAGACATGGAATTACTGTTAAGTCTTATTTTATTTAATTATATGTATTTCACTCTTAAATGTATTAACTCTAAATAATGCAAATTAGAAACTCCTTTCTAATTTCATTCTGCCTTGGCCAAGGACTAATGTGTTGTCATTTATCGAATCACATAGGACATTTCTCTTCTTTTACTAGAAGTGGTAGATTCTTTATTGATCATACATTATCTCCATGTACAACTTATTATACCCAAGCATACCCTTTGATATACCCTAAGGGTCTTAAGGAATAAGTCAAAGTATAACTCATCATACACAAGATACTATGATGATCTCAAGTCCAAGGATCACTTATACTACTATCACTACAGGAATTCCTATTGACAGGCAAGTAAAACTCCATTAGGTATTCCTTAGCGATCCACGTTCAGTGAACTTATTCTCTAATAAGCACCTACATACTTACTTTAGTGTCTCCATACAAATGATCATGAGATCAATCATCCTCATCCAATGAGCAAGCAACGTATGTACCAATCTATCCGGATTCACTAATTCCCAATTTAGTAATCCAACGATTGTGAACTATTTTAGTTTTAAGCTTTCTAAGAATTTAGATCTCATTAGAATGATCATCATCATTATTCTAAAAGCATCGCTTAAAACTATGGGTTTATCACATATTATAAAGCAGCATCATGTAGATAATTAAAAACCTTTAATAAATTAATACTTTTTATTAATAAATGAATAAGATTGTTACAAAGTATATGCTTTATCATCAAACATGATTGGCTTGTGTGCATACTACTTTCAATCTCCCACTTGCACTAAAGCCGATCGCCATGGTATCTCACACCCTTCTTCTCTAAGTGACGATTATCCTGCTATTGGATAAGCTTTAGTTAATGGATATGTAATGTTGTTTTTGAGAGTACACTATCTCTGTAGTGATTTCCCATCGTTCAATAATTCCCATAATCAATTGAAAGTTCCACAACACATGTTTATATCCAAGATGAGACTTAGGAATTATTCCTAGTTCTGTAATAAACTTTTCATCCAAACAATCAACTTGCAGCTTCATTTATAGCTATATACTTTGTCTTTATCACTAAACCAGCAACATTTTGCTGTTTGGAACCTTTCCAATTCACTGCACCACTGTTCGAGGTAACCTTTTACCTTAAAGTGGATTTTCTGTCGTCTTGGTCTGTCTAAAAAACTTGAGTCTATTAAGCCCTCTAGTTTTAATTCAGACCCACCATGATATTATCACATCCTTAGTGCTGGTTAAGTACTTTAAGATGTTTTTCACTGACTCACAGTGAACTTCTCCATAATATGACTGATCAACATCAAGTCTCGTATATTTCATTGTATACATGATAGTTAATCATACGATCTCTCTTTTATGAGTCTATGGGGACTATTAAGAGAGATACACTCCATGTCTCATCAACATTAGACATCTCTTGGAGTTTTCCATGCTAAACGACTTTAGCATCAAATGAATATACGTTCCTTGGGTTAAGTCGTACATCCTCTTAAATCTATCTATAAAGATTTGTATCCCCAATTACGATACTCTTCCCAAATCATTCATGGAGGAATGTTTAGACAACTTTATCTTTACTGATTGTAGCATAGGTATGTTATTCCTTATCCATAGTATATCAACATATAATATTAGGAATGTCACGGCGCTCCCACTGACCCTTTTGTACACACTAAAACTCTTACCTCATCGTATATAACTCTAGATCATCATCTTCTATGATATGTACCTCATCATCATCATCTATAATGAATCCATACCTCAAAGGTATCTTTGGCACTATTTCAGATTTACAATTCGGTTGTGGTACAATAGGTCTATCTACAGGTTCCTCTTATTTGACTTATAGTGATTTATAGTTCTTGAACTCTTCAAGATCTATTATCCTCCCACTAGCTCCTTCAATGATAAACATCTTTATCTTAAAAGGTAGCATGTTTCGCAACAAACACCTTTTGCTAAGTAGGATTATAAAACATATACCCTAAACTTACTTTAGGATGTCCCATAAATCTGTACTTGTAAGTTGGACAACCATTTATCTTAACATACTTAAGATTAGGAATCCTCCCTGTCCATAACTTTTATGGAGTCTTGGGACTCGATTTTCAGGTTATCTTTTTCGTAGATATACAGCCATTTCTAGGACATAACCCCAGAAGGATACGGGAATGTCGGTAAAATCATTATGGACCGTACCATGTCCAACAAGGTACGATTTTTTTTCCTTTCAGATACATCAATTAATTATTACGTATCAGGATGCGTCCATTACAAGAAAACCATTTGAGATGATCTAGAAACTTATTGCACAAGTATTTATTCCTTGATCTAATCAAAGAATCTTAATACTTTGTCAATTTGTTTCACTTCTGAATTCTTTGAACCTTTCAAACAATTCACACTTGTATTTCAGTAAATACACACATTCAACTCTTTGAATGATCATCTCCTTTTCTTATATAGTTTGTTCAATTTGCACAGTCATTTTCACGTAAGTCAAGCATACAAAATCTATTAAGTAATATTCCAGTTCTATACAAAACATTATAATTATAAATAGAACACCAATTGTTCTTAAATATAATACCAACGATTTCATTGTCCAACAAAAAAATAGAAATAATGTTTCCAACGAGAACTGAAATACAATAACAACTTATTAAATTAATAAATTTATCTGTAGGCAGTGCTAAACTATAAGTTCATATGGCTAATGCAGCAACCTTTGCTTCATTTCCCACGCATAGGATTACTTATCTTTCTTTAGCTTTTTACTTCTGCTTAGTCCCTTCATAAATCAATATTTATGATAACCAAAGTCGGTATCCAATACCCAAGTAGAACCTTGACTTAAAGAAAAATTTATTTCAATCATGAACAAAAACTATATTGGTAACCGAAACTTCACTAAGCTTCTTTGGTTAGCCTCTGCAAGATGCTTCTGCAGTTTCTTTCCAGTGTCCAGGATTATTGTAGTGGAAGCAAACTCCTTTGCTATCCTTATCAGTTTTGTTCTTATTATTCTTTATTTTTGCCTTTCTATATACCTTCTTTGAATCGCTCTTCTTTCGTAAGATCCTTTTACCCCTACCAAGAAGACTTGGTCTTTCTTGGTTGGAAGTGACTCTCAACATTTTTCAACATGTTAAGCAAATCAATGAGGTGATATCTAGCTTGTTCATATGAAAAATTCACAACAATTGTGAAAGGAGTCCGGGATCGAGTGCAAGATCAAATCTTGGCTCAACTCTCCATCCATGAAAAAACCTGTTTTCCTAATTGATCAATCAAATTGATTATGTTAAGGACTTTTATATGTACTTTAGTGTCATCGGTTATTCTAGATTGGAAGAGCTCCTTAGATATATGATATCTATCAGTCCTACTTTTCTCACCATCAACTACTTGATGTGCACGAATATAGTAGGAGCATCCATAGTTTCATGCTGACGCTGAAGCTCGTTACTCATGAATGCGAGCATGATGCATTGAGCCAACTGTGCAACATCTTGCCACTTTCTAAAAATAGCAATTTCTTCCTCAGAGGCATTATCTGCAACCATTGCAGGGATAGGCTTATTAAGGACATAAGATAGCTTTTCAGCCGTGAGAACTATTCTCAATTTCCTTAACCAATCCGTTTAATTCGGTCCAGTTAATTTAGCATCTAATATGCTACGCAGTGTTAGTAATTTAGACATTGTAAAATTCTGTAAATGAATTTGTAATTAACAACATTTTAGCATACATTCTTTTATTAATTACCAAAATAATTTAGGTCTTGTTTTAAATTGGTATCTCCCACTAGTTTCATCAAACTATATTACCCTCACTTATATAGTTCGGCAAAATCTAATTAAAGATATGCTAGTGAGAATAAGGATCCCATTTCAAATGTATATAGTCTTGTGTGTGCACAAGAAACTATATATAAATAAATAGGTAGACAACTCTTGTCAATTACATCAACTATGCAACTCCTTATATTTTGCCTCTTAAATCATAATGGTCAAGTGTGTGCACATCCGAACTAAAATGATTTACGTTAAGTCGCACTCCAACATTCCCATATAAGTGAAGAGAAAACTATGTTCTTGTGTGTGTGCACAACAAAGCAAAGAATGTTCAATTCCTTATTAACATCATATGTAATAAAAAAACAACATCTTAAATATTTAATACTTGCCTTGTGTGTGCACAACAAACTCATATTAAATATTCAATACTCTATTGTTTCTATCATGTTAGAAGGCGACGCTCGATATTCCAAATATCTTTGAACGTCACAACTTAATATAAAATATTTGAGGGGTTTGTTATTAATTTGTCTCATCTTGTTTAGCAGCACATGCACACACACACACACACATATATATATATATATATATATATATATATATATATATATATATATATATATATAATATAAAATACGCGTCATATTAATTAACATAATGAAGCATGTTTGCATAATATATATAATATATATAGTATAAACATGCACATATAGAATACTATATTCTACCCAATTGATTATGGACTTTTATTCTAGTTTGGTTCACTACAACCACTAAGTAAACCAAAAGGTCAAACCCTAGGGGTGCAAGAATTAATATTTAAATATAACTATTACATTTAAACCCGGCTCCATTATAAATCTGGTCTTCAAGCGTTCCTTGCTCCTTGATCTCCAATTCTTTTCAAAATTAATTCTAACTATTCTATTACAAAACTATTTAAAATAAATAGAAACCTTGATCGCCAAAAGGGAAGTACATAGGAGGGAGTTAGAATTTACATTAAGAAAAAATAGAGAAGACGAGGCACGCAGTAATTCCCATTTAATAAAACCCATACGTTTATGCATCCAACTAAAATAAAATCCAATCACATTGGTCAATAGTCCATAATCAATCTCATTTATTATCATACACATCACCATATGCATCAATAAATAACATTCATCTCATGAATAATAAACATTCAATATATATATTGATATCATTTAATTGGCAAATTTAGTTAGCATAAAATCTAATTTTGAATCAAAATAAACTCCTTTATTTTAATCCAAATATAAATCAAAATAAACCTCTTTTATTTTAATTTATCCAATTTTGAATAAAATAAACAACTTTATTTTAATCAAAATCTTTCATCAAAATAAACTCATTTATTTTAATTAATTATGGAATCCAATTCCAAGTAAAAAAATACTCCTTTATTTAAAGGAAACACGGATTCTTTCATATTCACAAATAAACTCTTTTATTTTGAATAATATGAAATCTTATTCCATATCTAAATAAACTCCTTTATTTAAGTAAATACGGATTCTCTTTCCTATTCACAAATAAACTCTTTTATTTTGAATACTATGAAATCTTATTTCATATCTAAATAAACTCTTTATTTAATGAAACATGGATTCACTTTCCTATTCACAAATAAACTCCGTTATTTTAGGAAATATAGAATCCAATTTCTACTCTAATTAGTTATCATGGAATCAAATTCCAACTTTAATTAGTTAGCATGAAATTCTAATTTTAAAATTAAAATAAACTTTTTATTTTAATACTAAAATAAACTTTTTATTTTAATATTAAAATAAACTTTTTATTTTAATTATAAATAATGAAGAATATTATATATATATATATATATATATATATATATATATAATCATTGTTCATTATGAGAATCATTATCTGTCATAAATGGCTTGCATTTCTTGAAAATTTTCTCAATTTCTAAACAAAATAATTACACTAATCTATTCCTTCAAACCGTAGGAAAACAATGCTTAACTTAATTGAAGAACAAATAAACTATATTAATGATAATCGCTGTTTGTTCCTCAAAAGATTAATCTTCAACCTGTAACCATTAAGCCACCTTTAGAAGTCAATAATTTCAAGATGAAATCTTCTAAAACTGATAATGAGTTTGTTGATAATCTTATTAACAAAATGAAAGATTTGAATCTCACAACAACATCCACATCCCAGATTAATATGATGTCTGGTCAACCTTCCTCTTACACCAGTAATAATATTGATAATGAAGAAGAAGATTCCGATACTATATCTCCCATTCATATCTTAGAAATTCAGAATAATTTTCAAGAAATGCAAAACATTAATAAAACAACTTACAGTCAAAAACCCATAACTCGAATGGCTTTATCTGGACCTAGTAGGTATTATTACCCCAGACCTACTCCCCAGGATATTCTGTATGAAGAAGACTTTCTTCATTCTCAGAAATCTTACCATGGAAAAACCATTTATGAATGGAACATTGATGGTAAGACAGAATATCAAATGTTTGAGACTGTCCATCACATGATGATGTATGCCACAGTCTGTAGACAGAATGATAACACAGACCACCAGATCTGTCGCTTCCTAGTAAATGGGTTTACTGGCATTCTTAAAGGATGGTGGGATAATGCACTCACTGAGAACCAAAGAACTGAAATTCTTTTAGCCTATAAGAATGAAGTCAATCCTATCACTAAAACTGAAACTAAAAGAGAAGACGCTTGCTATACTTTAGTCAATGCTATCCTTCATCATTTTGTTGGACCAGGACTCATGAATCAGGATAGAGGTAGAGAACTCTTACAGAATCTCCGTTGTCCTTCCCTAACCCATTTTAGATGGTATAAGGATGTCTTTCTTATGAAGGTCATGCAAAGAACAGACGCCAACAGTGAACATTGGAAAGCCAAATTTATTGATGGTCTTCCTACCTTCTTTGCTGAAAAAATTCATAAAAAGTTAAGAGATAAACACGACCGTATAAATATTCCTTATGATCAGTATTCCTATGGCCATCTTATTTATGTAATTATAGAAGAAGGATTATCATTGTGCAATGATATGAAACTTCAACAATTAATGAAAAAACAGAATCTTACTAAACGTCACGAAATAGGAGAATTTTGTGACCAATTTGCTTATGACACTAAATTACAGTATCCCCAAAAGGTTAAAAAGAAACAAAGCTCCAAACCTAATCGACAATACAGAAGACGTTCTTCTAAAAAATCCTCTAAAACAAAAACCCCTGAAAAAACTTCTAAAAAGAAAAAGACCCGTAATAAAAAGGACAAATCTAAAATTCAGTGCTATAAATGTGGCCAAACAGGACATTTTGCTAATAAATGTAAATCAAAATTAAAATAGAAACTTAATGAAATGTCCCTTGATGAGGACATTCAACAACAAATTCTTAATTGTCTATCCAACAGTAGTTCAGAAACAAGCTCAGATGATGATGATCTAGCCGAAATCTATTCTGAATCAGACAATGATTCTCATAATGAACAATGTCAATCCTGTACCATAAATAACTGTAATACTATTATTAAAACTAATTATTGGAAAGCTATTGTAGAAATGAATGGTTTAAATATTGGAGAACCCAGTATCAATGTCTTAACTGACACCCAAAAATCTCTTCTCGATCTCGGCGACCAAATCAAGGATCCCGAGATAAAACTAAAATTTTTAGAGATCTGCTATAAAAATCAAAAAATAGAAGATATTCTTCTCACTAATCCGTATAACATAAAAGAAGTTATGAACCGTATTCAAAACATTTCTACTTCTAAAAAACCTACTACTATTCAAGATCTTAAAAGTGAAATAAATACTTTGAAATCTGAAATAAAACAATTACAAAATGATAATCTTATTATTTTCCAAGATTTAAATAATATTAAACAACAGTTAAATAATGATAATCATAAAGTTTATGATAAAGCAGAATCTTCCAATTCCTCCAACAATATTTGATGCTTATGAATCAAGTAGTTTTCCGAAATGGTATATCCGAATCACTTTTGTTATTCAACTGACTTTTATCATTAAAGATGCCATTGCCCTTGTAGATAGTGGTGCTGACATGAACTATATTCAGGAAGGATTAATTCCTACCAAATACTTTCAGAAAACCACTCAATCCTTAACTAGTGCAAGTGGAAATACCATGAATATTAAATACAAGATTCCTGAAGCCTTAATCTGCAATCAAGGTTTATGTTTACCTACTTCTTTTGTTCTTATCTGAAATATGAATCAAAGTATCATCTTAGGCACCCCTTTCCTATGCCTTTTAATGCCTATTTCAAAAATTGATACTTTAGGAATTCATACCACTCTTAACAACAGACATATTATTTTTGAATTTATAACAGAACCCTATACCAAAGAATTAAATCAAGTTAAACACATGATTTATTCTAAAGAAAAACAGATAAATTTTATTCAAAAAGAAATAAAATTTCTTACTACAGAACAAAGAATTCTACAACCTTCTTTACAGGAAAAAATAAAACTAATCCACAAGACTCTTCAAGTTGAAATCTGTAGTGATGTCCCGAATGCCTTCTGGAATAGAAAGAAGCATATTATTTATCTTCCTTATATCCCTAACTTTAATGAGAAAAATATTCCTACTAAGTCTCGACCCAGTCAGATGAAAAAGGAATATTTACTCCTTTGCAAAACTGAAATTGAGTCTCTTATACAGAAAAGGTTAATAAAGCCCAACACTTCTCCCTGGAGTTGTACAACTTTTTATGTTAATAAAAATTTAGAAATTGAAAGAGGAACTCCCCGTCTCGTTATCAATTATAAACCACTGAACGAAGCCCTTCAATGGATTAGATATCCTATTCCGAATAAGAAGGACCATCTTGACATACTTCATGATGCCACTATTTTCTCTAAATTTGATATGAAATCAGGATTTTGGCAAATACAAATTAGAGAACAGGATACTTATAAAACTGCTTTTACAAAGACTTTTTGTCACTATGAATGGAATGTTCTTCCATTTGGAGTTAAAAATGGACCTTCAAAATTTCAACACATCATGAATGATATTTTCAATCCTTTTACTGAATTTATTATTTGCTATATTGATGATGTCTTAATTTTCTCCTCTTCTATTGAACATCACATTAAACATTTAAATATTTTTAAAAATGTTATCATGAAAAATGGTTTAGTAGTTTCTGCTCCTAAAATGAAACTTTTCCAGACAAAAATCAGATTTCTCGGACATAATATTTCCAATAGAACTATTATTCCAATTGACAGAAGTATTGAATTCGCATCTAAATTTCCAGATGAAATTAAAGATATTAACCAACTACAACGATTTTTGGGAAGTTTAAATTATATTCGTGACTATTATCCTAATCTTTCCCAAGATGCTTCTATCTCAGATACTGCCATTTAAAAAATCCTTTACCGTGGACTCACGAAACATACCGATGTCAGTAAAAAGATTAAAGAAAGGGTCAAATAGCTACCTTGTTCTATCTTTACCAAATCTCGAGTGGAAGAAGATTGTTCAAACCGATGCTTCTAATTTAGGATATGGTGGTATTTTAAAATAATTTAATCCTAACAAAGAAAAAGAGGATCTTATCCGCTTTACTTGTGAACTTGGAAAGGACCTTCTTTAAATTACCCTACTACTAAAAAAAAGAATGCCTTTCAATTGTTAAATGTGTTTTAAAATTTCGTGATGATCTTTTAAATCAAAGACTTTTTAATTCGTGTTTATCGATTGCTTCAAATTGCAAAAAGATTTTTAAAAAAGATGTTCAAAATTTAGCATCTAAATAGATATTTGCAACTTGGCAAAGTATTTTATCAGTATTTGACTTTGATATTGAATATATCAAAGGAAAATGTAATTCTTTACCGGATTTCCTAACCGTAGAATTTTTGCGAATGACCAAGAGAGGTCGAGTCCAATGGCCAACGAGGCCGAGGCAGAAAGAAATCAGATATACTGAATTTTCCTAGTCCGAATACTCAATCCAAGAATTCTTGACTTTTCTAGCCAACCAACAAGAAAAGATGTTCTTTACTACCCTAACAAAGATATTCCAAATAAAATGTGGAAGAAATAGTATTGTTTATTGATCGTAATGATGAAAAATGGATGAAAGATCCATGGAAATCAAGAGACGTTATTTAACGACTCAACAGTCTCCTCCCCGCTTTAACCAGTATCGTTATGTGTATGAGCACATTATTATTGAAACAGCATCTATGGACATTAAGCATACGCTTCATGATCCATCTAAACCAACCAGCCCAATTCAATACAGTAAAACCACTATCAAGAGTATCATGCCTCTTGCTAATTGGGGTATTAATCCTCATACCACCCGTACTGTTGATTCCAGTCATACAAAAGAAACCAGATACAGCTATTGGGATTATATTGATTCCTTTACGCATGTATTCTATTACCAGAATCCTATCCGTAACCATTCCTAGTTTATCCGTATTTTTCCCGATGTTTTAAAAAATGAAATTCCCAAATGGTTTTTCGTTTGGTGGGATAAGTTTGGAATTACCTTGGAAACTTTACCAGAATCTATTCAAACAGCATTCAAAGAATGGCAGGTTGCCTATGCCCATATACCAGTAAATAAAGATCTGTCTATGCTTAAATTATTAGCCCATTTTATAATCCGTTTTAGTATCCCCTGGATCTGGAAATGGGATTTCCAATGTGACTTTCAGAATAAAATCCCTCGTCTTAAAAGGGTATTCTTTACCAAATGGTGGGATAAGGGACTTAATCCCACATTACCAGAACTTTTGAAGTCTATACAGAACCATACCCAGGCCTGCTTGGATGTTATCCCTCAAAGCCTACCAGCACCATCATCAGTTAATCCTTTTGTCAAGATTCAAACTGATTTAAAACAGAAATTTCCAAATCTAACTGAAACAGAATTAATAGTCAAGACCATGGACTATATGAAAACCCAATTCTTACAATCATTTACACAAGACAACAGTTCCATGAAAACTGTTAGCGATAATGAAGATTCTGAACAGGATGACAATGAATTCAATGTCTTAGCTGGAGAAAGTCAGGAACCGAAGCCTACTATGGGAGACTTTTGGGACTCTCTCACTTCTATAATTTCAGAGAAAATGGAACAAGACAAGAAAGGGAAAGGAAAAACATAAAGCTATCCTCCATTACTACAGTGTCAATAATCAGAAAAGGACAACCACAGTAGCTCCACTATCAGAAAGTAGCACCACCGTCCTATCTATCATGTAAGACGCCAACCAAATTGTAATTCACTCATCCGACAGCTTGTCTCATGCCCTCCACTTCCCACGACTGAGATTTAAAGAAGAAAAGATAACGACTGCCAACCGACTCCACTATTTAGGACACGCCAGATCATTTCTTATCTTCTCACTTGTATAAATTGGGAGACCTCACCCATTGTTGAGGCGTAATTTTCTTTACATTTTCCATTGTACTCTCTCTCTCTCTCTTGTAAGATATTCGGATATATATAATATCTTGAAGTTTGAAGATATCCCGGCTCTTCTCGTAAGTTTTAATTATTGCTTCATAATTACTATGTTTCCTTACTTGAAATTTTAGATTATCATATCGAAAATGATGAATCATTATCTAACAAAGATATCGATCGCAATGTATAATCATAATCGTTTTATTTCTTAGAACAATTTCATAAATCAACAATTTATTATTTTAACAAAAACCGCTATACAGAAGAGACACATTTACTCATAGTTTTGGGTAGACCCCAAACCAATAAGAATTTTATGAGATCATATATGTGATAATTTATTTGTTAATATATATTTAATATGCTTTTAAAACATTCATGCCATTCTATTAATTAAATCAAGATGGAGTTAATGTTCTGTTAAGTGGGACGTCACCCAAGTCGCGTTTAGGACTTTGCCTTTAGCCGTGTTATGGCGTGGTGGCTTTTATCCTTTGTAAATCGTTGACAGACGTGCTTAACTGAGCTTTTCTCCGATCCTGCGTTTAGTTGGTATCAGAGCATTTACTAGGAATCGACAGATCTGGTGGTCTGTGTTATCATTATGTCTACAGACTATGGCATACATCATCATGTGATGGACAGTCTCAAACATTTGATATTCTGTCTTACCATAAATGTTCCATTCATAAATGGTTTTTCCATGGTAAGATTTCTGAGAATGAAGAAAGTCTTCTTCATACAGAATATCCTGGGGAGTAGGTCTGGGGTAATAATACCTACTAAGTCCAGATAAAGCCATTTGAGTTATGGGTTTTTGACTGTAAGTTGTTTTATTAATGTTTTGCATTTCTTGAAAATTATTCTGAATTTCTAAGATATGAATGGGAGATATAGTATCAGAATCTTCTTCTTCATTATCAGTATTATTACTGGTGTAAGAGGAAGGTTGACCAGACATCATATTAATCTGGGATGTGGATGGTGTTGTGAGATTCAAATCTTTCATTTTGTTAATAAGTTTTAAAATTTCAGGATGATCTTTTAAATCAGCACTTTTTAATTCGTGTTGATTGCTCAGCTGCAAAACAGATTTTTAAAAAAGATGTTCAAAATTTAGCATCTAAACAGATATTTGCAACTTGGCAAAGTATTTTATCAGTATTTGACTTTGATATTGAATATATCAAAGGAAAACAGAATTCTTTACCGGATTTCCTATCCAGAGAATTTTTGCAGGAATGACCAGTAGAGGTCGTAGCCGCGGTCAACAAGGCCGAGGCAGAGAAAATCTGTATTATACAGAATTTCCTAGTCTGAATACTCAATCCAGTAATTCTTCGGCTTCTTCTAGCCAACCAACAATAAAAGATGTTCTTTTACTACCCGAACAGTATATTCCAAATAAAAATGTGGAAGAAACAATATACTCCTCAAAACAGAAGACCTTATAGTCTAACTGCTAGTGATATGAATTTTGAATGTTAAATGGATTTTTCTCCCAGAAGTAAAATTCGTCCATATTTAAACCAAGAGTTCATGCAGGATAAATACCAGAACTTTAGGAATTGGTTACTGTTCGGGTAGTAAAAGAACATCTTTTATTCAAATTTTATACAATAAAATTATGGCCAATTAAATTGTTCTAAACACATATCAACATACATATCAAATTTAAACAATTAATAATTTGCATAAAGGTTTGGCTCTGATGCCACTGTTAGGTTTATAATATATTCTTGAACGCAATCAAATTGCACAAAATAAGTGGAAACATGTAAAAATCAGAGTTTAAAATTTTATAAACCATAAACCCAGATCATCCTTTATGCACAATTATTAATTAAATGAAAAGATATGAAGAACAAGAATCATACCCTTGAAGATTCGAGCTTCCTCAGGTACAAGTTCACCTCTAATCCTTTTCGCATTCAACTTGAATCCACCGGGTTTGGTTCCTTCCTTTGATCAACGTTAGCCACCCAAGTGTTTGACCTCTAGAGGTGATCCACCAAGGAAGAAGAAAGATCCAAGAAGATGGGTGTTTGGCAAAACCCTAGTTTTTCTATCTCTCATAGAAAAAGAGCGCATCTCCCAACTGTTGAATTACGATATTGATATCCTCATATAAGACTCCTCTTATAAAGATATCAGTTAACCCTTCTAATCTAATTAGAAAATAGGGTATTATTTAATTAATTAAATTCTTTTAATTAATTAAGCTCCCTAATCTTATTAGGGATACTTAATTAAACTCTTTTAATTAATTTAACCTCATAATCTTATTAGAATATATGAGAGTACTTTTATTAATTAATTCTCAAACTCCTTTAGAATTAAATAATAATAATAGTAATAATAATAATAAGATCGCTTTTATTAATTTATATTTAATATTTCCAAAATATTAAATAATAAATATTAATCTATTTAATTTATTATATCACCATAGATTAAATTAAATATACTTAACTTATTATTACGATTATGTCATTAACTTCTTAAATAATTATTCTTCCTTTTATGGTGTGACCATTTAGGTTCTCCATATTAAACCTAAGCAGAATAAATCAATTATAACAATTATAATCTTATTTAAATAAACAAATTAAATAATTAATTTATTTAAATAAATAATATTTATTCTACAATAGGGATAAGCCTCCTTAGCGATCAACGACTTTTCAGATAATATAGATTTCAACATTAATCATAAAAGAACCTTTGAGTAAATAGTTACCGTACAATTCAATCCTTCCACCATACAATGTCCCAATTAAATATAAGACATGGAATAACTGTCAAGTCTTATTTTATTTAATTATATGTATTTCGACTCTTAAATGCACAACTCCAAATAATGCAAATTAGAAACTCCTTTCTAATTTCATTCTGCCTTGGCCAAGGACTAATGTGTTGTCATTTATCGAATCACATAGGACATTTCTCTTCTTTTACTAGAAGTGGTAGATTCTTTATTGATCATACATTATCTCCATGTATAACTTATTATACCCAAGCATACCATTTGATATACCCTAAGGGTCTTAAGGAATAAGTCAAAATATAACTCATCATACACAAGATACTATGATGATCTCAAGTCCAAGGATCACTTGTACTACTATCACTACTTCCTATTGACAGGAAAGTAAAACTCCATTAGGTATTCCTTAGCGAGCCACGTTCACTAAACTTATTCTCTAATAAGCACCTACATACTTGTTGTAGTGTCTCCACACAAATGATCATGAGATCAATCATCCTCATCCGATGAGCAAGCAACGTATGTACCAATATATCCGGATTCACTAATCCCCAATTTAGTAATCCAACGATAGTGAACTATTTTAGTTTTAAGCTTTCTAAGAATTTAGATCTCATTAGAATGATCATCATCATTATTCTAAAAGCATCGCTTAAAACTATGGGTTTATCACATATTATAAAGCAGCATCATTTAGATAATTAAAAGCCTTTAATAAATTAATACTTTTTATTAATAAATGAATAAGATTGTTATAAAGTATATGATTTATCATCAAACATGATTGACTTGTGTGCATACTACTTTCAGGTGCTCTTCGACAGGTCTTATGTGTTGGTAAAGATTCTAGGTCAGGAGGATCAGCCCCTTTGTTTCCTCCGGCGACTGAGGTGGGTGAAGGCTCTAAATTAGTGGATCAGGCTCGGTCTCCCACCAACTCATGTCTTGTCAAAACTAGTCTCTTAAGGGTCAGCCTTTTCAAAAGCTCTCACTTCTTCCCTCGAGAAAGGGGAAATACCTGTTTCTTCCCTCCTACTTCTGATGATGGGATCTTGTATGTCATACCTCCAGACGAAATGCTACTTAGAGGCAATCAAATCTGGGCAGCCATTCTTGTGGGATATTTAATTCATTCCTCTCTTCCCTATAAAGTTGTTGAGCCTATAGCTAGGAGACTATGGGGTCATCTTGGGCTTGTTGATGTTTTCCTTCACAACAAAGGCTACTTCATTTTCAAATTTGCTTCTACTTTGGACTGTGATAATGTTTTGGCATCTGGTCCTTGGCACTTCACTTCTAAGATCATGGTCCTTCAAAAATGGAAAGAAGGAGTTGAGTTTTCTAAAACTGAATGTAACACCTGTGACAACCCCAAAATAGGTCCATACCATCCAACCTATTCTGAGTCGCCAAATACATGGTACAGAAAACAACTACAACTTTATTACAATAATTGTCGTACAAAATACAACAACACATATGTTGTGAGTTTAGATACAAATATATACCAAATGTGACACATGTCCCAACCGTGGACACCTCACAGTGACACCTTACATAAAGGTATAGTCAAAAACTATTTTAGAAATTAAAATCTTTGGGAAGTGCTCAAGGATACCTTTGTACATGGGAGGCCGTGCGTCTAGGTTATGATAGATATCATATGGCCAAAGAATTATCCTTGGTTGACCCAATAGACCCCAAAGAAAAACAAGAAGATTACAATCATATTCTTCCCAATGGTAAGTCTTCTCTCGACATATCATTATCTCCACAGTCTCTAATTGAGAATTATATTTCAAACAAACACCAAGATTATATAGGTAGTGCTCGTATATATACTCAGCAAGTGGATGAGCACATCCCTGTCTTATGATGATACGAGGTTGTATGTCATTAGACATCTTGTATGATAGTGACAAAACACCCTTCCAACGCTGGGTTCGCCACCCTCAACAAATATAGACCACCGCTCTATTCCCTCGTTATCCCCCACTCGACCCACCTACACTTTTATTACCCCGAAGGAATTATGAAGCAAAAGGGTGAGCATAACTAGCTCAGTAAAGAATATCATGACTAAAGTTAATTAAATTATCAATAGCCTTCATCAGTAATAAATCAGAGATTTAGAACATATGGTAGATGATAAAAATTTTCAACCATAGTTGCAGCGGAACGAGAAATCCATTAAAAGAGTCAAATAGACCATAAAGTCTATTATCTTCTCCATGTTAAAAATCCACCAACAATGTTTTATCCCTGTAACATCACTCAACAGTTCCTTTCCACAATCATATGAATAACTCATAATCATAATTGTGGTTCTAAATTCCTCTTCTCATCCAGGACGAAGATAATTTTCATAACCTATCTTCTCCTGAAACAAGAAAGATCATGGTTATACCAAATCACATTTCCTGTTCCTAATCATACTGATAAATTCATCTTTGCACTACGGGCCAAATATATTCGTCAACAGACCATCTTTGCACTACGACCAAAGATATTCAACAACATGTCATCTTTGCACTACGGGTCAAAGATATTCATTAACAACCCATCTTTGCACTACAGGCCAAAGATATTCCTCAACAGTTCATATTTGCACTACAGGCCAAATATATTAATATCTCAAAGAAATATATAATCATTTCAGAATTTATATAAACAATAATTATAACCATGTTAATTATTTCACCTTTGCACTTAAGCTAAAGATATTCAATTATAAATTCAATGGTCATGATCATACCAGTCACAATTCAACTTTTCACTATTGGCCAAAGAGAACCCTAGTCATGATCATACCAATAATTTACCCATCTTTATACTCAAGTGAAAGAGAATTTCAACATCAGGGTTATAAAAATGTTATATATGATAATAAAAATAATATGATCAACAACTGCACTTAATCTCAAGAGCAATATTCATAAATCAACGATAATTTAGTCAGAAAAAAGAAATCAACTTTGTCGTGAATAGTACCCGTGAATAGTAACTCGTGAATAGTAACTCGTGAATAGTAAGTCTGACTCAAAAAGGTAGAAATTCCACAATAAAATCCATACCAATATTTCGGTATAATGATATTGAAAGAATAACATTTCTTAAACTTAAAAACAATTTATTTTAATTGTTTACACTTTACTAAATAATGCATTTAATCATCCTAAAATGCCAAACTCATAAGTTTTCAAAGACCAATAACCAAAAGCCTCATCAAAATCAGATATACCTCATATATAGGATTATCAAGCCATAAAATCCTATTTTCTAATTTTCTTCCTTCACATAACATATTTAATTCATTTATTCATAACTAGTCTATTTTCATGAAAATACCAAATCAGCCCAAAAATATTTCTTTTACGGGATTTTGCATAATATAGTCCCATAATGAACATATATTTTTCTCAGAATTTTTAAAATTCATTTACTATTTTTCATATGGCCAAAACCGCCGAATATTTAGACATTTATCATAAATTGTACTTTTATCCAAAAATTTTTGAAATTCACAGAGTACACTGATATTATATAAATGTACTCTCAATAAAAATTTCATCAATTTTAGAGTTAACCACAAGGAATTATAAGCGATTACTTTTAAAACAGTCTTTTATCATAAAATTCATAACTCTTAATCTATACATCCAAAAATCACCATTTTTGGACACAATTAATAAAACTCATCAAAATATCATTTCAAATTTTTCCGAATTTTGAAGATCGTAAAAATTACGAAACCGAAAAAACATAACAACCCTTAAAATCACTTACTATCCTTACCTCAAAATAAAGAAGACTTCCGATTTGGATATTGATATGACGAAGGAATCTTGCACCGATGAATATCAACTCACCAAGTATATAAAAACTCACAAAATACACTCAATAATCTAGAGAAAAAGAGAAAAACTATGAATTCGTGTGTGTTTTTCAATTCTAACTTAGCCTCTATTTATAGGAAAATGTTAAGACGCTTAAGGAGACTTGACCTGCTACCTGATGGCTTTACCTGCTACTATTTCACCCACCAAAAATCAGCCATCTCCCCCAACAACCAAGAGTGGGGCCCACTCAATTCAAGAATTTTCCACCAAAACCTAATTTTCGAATCAGTTACCTCTTAAAATTCATAACAAATTATACGCTCATTTTTAACGGTTCAAAATTTGTGGACATATACTCAACTTATATATGTATAACATATCAAAAATTACAACGATTCAACGGTCAGATCAAATATTATAACTCACACAATAAAGCTGTAAGAACACCGATTTGATCTTTTAATACCTCCAATCCGACAAAATACTGATAAAATATCTCAACATTAATTCATTCATTTATAACCACATAAATAAATTCATCATTTATATCCACATCAAATAAATATTTCCTTATCATATAAATCAATAATTAATTATTCACAAATAATATTACAGTAATCACAATAATGACAACCAGCAGCTTCCTCGGAAAGAGGGGCTTTCCAATAAGAATTTCTCCTCATCAAGCGCCAAGCAATTAGGTGACCAAACCTCTCCTTGATGTAACTTTCTAGACATTGCCAATAATGCTATCTAATAATATTATTCAAATAATATGAATTATTGATCCGATAATGGAGCTATTATGCGTTGAAAATTATTGAAAGCAACAATAATATAAAATATCAACGCAAAGAATTATTGAATCAATAAAATATTGAACAAAGAATTATCGTAATAATTATTAAGTAGTGCCTTCTTCTACGTAAGAATCAATAATTCAAATAATACTGTAATACCGCAGTGCTATCTTTGCAACCACGCCAGACATCGTATTTTAACCACCGGGTATTCCAACAATTAAATTACTTGAATAACTACGCCAATTATTTATAAAAACTAAATTTTGTTGTTATCTTCATCCGACAGTTATTCTATTATGGGGCCCACAAATGACTGCGCTGTCATACGAATATTCTCCGACAGAAAGAATATTCCACGACCAAACGAATATTCCCCGACAATTGAATATTTTATAACCACTTGCGTATTTTGAAAAAAAATTCATATCTCACCCTTAACTTTAAACTTTTATCAATTTAATCATTTACTGAATTGTAATTATATGAAAAATTGAATACTTTTATTTCATAAAATTCGGGATCTTACAACACCTTTCCAAATTGGGTCAAACTCAGTAATATTCCTCTTTCTTATTAGTCGGATGAAGGTATTAGTTATATTGCTAGTGCAATTGGTTAACCTCTGTTCAGGGATGATATGACAACTAATAATGATTTCTTGAACTTTGCTAGAGTTTGTATTGAAGTCAAGGCCTCATTTTCCTTCCCTCCTTCTATTCGAGTAGCCACAAAGCAAGATGAAGCATTGGAGTACTCGTTTACTTATGTTGAGTTTGAATACCAAAATAACCCCCCACCTGTCCCAAATGCCTTGTGTTTGGGCATTCTCCTCTCAAATGTCCTAAAGCAAACTACCAGTGGATTCCTAAGGCCCTGGTACAGCTGATAAAATGCAGACTACTATTGATGGTCAGGCAAAGATGGAAAATATACAAGCTATTGTTGGAACCAGTTCTACCAGAGTACCAAAGACTGGGAATGCAGTAAACAAGCTCATTATTGAAGGGTCCCCTAAGAATGATTGGGTAACAGTGTGTAGGGGAGCAAAATCTGGCTCTGTTACTCCAATTCGCAGCAATGATTTGATTATCTCCAACACTTTTGCACCAATGAATGCTTGGCTCAAACACAGATTCTCCTGTTGCAATGAATCCTCTTCTTGTGAATAAACTCAAGGCGATAGATGAAAAAAAAGGGAAAGATTTCAAAAATAAATAAATCTCAGGTACGGAAAATCCCAAGGCTGCTAAGAAGAGAAAAGGCAAGGGTAAAACTGGTAACACCCCCCCTCCATTAGTTTAATTATGTTAGCCTCCAATAATATTAGAGGATTAAATAAAAAGCCTAAACAGGCTTATGTTAAGCAAATCATTGTAGACTATAATATTCCAATTCTTGGTTTAATTGAGACTAGAGTTAAATCTTCTAAGGCTCCAAAAATTTCCAGGAAATTGTGTATGAACTGGGAATGGGCTTTTAATTATGACTTCCATAATAATGGTAGAATTTGGGTAGGATGGAATGTGACGCCCCAAAAATAGGTATACATCACCTATCTTGAGTCGCCAAATATATGGTACAAAAATCAAATACAACTTTATTATACAACAGTCGTGTAAAATACTACAAAACATAATCTAAGAGTTTTAATAAGAATATTATCATCTAGACAATATCCACACTCAATGGAGTCCTCATTACATTTATTGTAACACTATTTAACAGAATAGTGAGGACTACTAATGCTATCATCTGACCGCTACTCCGCTCCCCGACTAGTCCCCTTGCCACGCTTCTCATTTCCTGAAGAGAACAGTGAAAGAAAGGTTGAGCTCAACTAGCCTAGTAAGAAATATTATGACTAAGACAATGTAGAATATATTATCATTAGCCTTCAACAATGTTAAACTGATAAAATATAATAAACATCAAGTTTAACTGCAGCGGAACAAGCAATCCATTAGAAGAGTCAAGTAGAGAATAAAATCTACTATCTTCTATGATTTAAAAGGGTTTTCATCACTTTTATCGCTGAGACTCAGCTTAATAAATAAACCACATCATCCCTGCAGGCCAAGGATATTCATTAGTATCACGACCACAAATTATCCATGCACTACGGGCCAAGGATATTCGTGTATTCATCAATGGTCATGATCATGCCAACAACTGTCCATCAACGCACTACGACCAATAAGGACTTTTACCACATCACTTGTAACATTACGGTCATGATTATACCGAATAATCCCTGGTCTTAATCATACCAAGTCCATTTATGCACTACTGGCCACAGATGACTTTCAATATATTATAAACATGAGGATGATGACAATGATATAAGAATTCAATAAAACAAGTTCAAGGATAAATTTGTAAAGATTTGTAATTTAATTTATCCAGAAATCAATAACATCCAAATTGTCAACATGATACTGCTTTGTGGAGTAAAATTCAAGAATGCTCAGAAGAATATTTCCATGAAAAGATACTGGATGAAGCGCAAATATCAAGGATATTCCACTAATTTCATGGAGTATAGAAGCCAAAACTTTAATCAACTGAGTATAATAGAATATATGAAACCGCAAATGGATTTTTGTTGTCATGCGGTAATCCACGAGAGATGCATTATTCAATGTAATAATAAAGAATGGAACCAGTCATCCGTAATCCGCATGCATGTGATATTCCAATGTAATAATAAAGAATGGAACGGTGTCATGCGTAATCCGCATGCATGTGATGTTTCAACATAATAATAAAGAATGAAACATGGTCATGCGTCATTCGCACAGACATGATGTTCCAAAAGAATAATAAAGAATGGAATAACAACAGAATTCACTGTGCATGCGATAGAAGACCGCAAAACAAAGTTATTCCAATGTAATAATAAAGAATGGAATAATGTAAGAATTTCACCATGTATGCGGTACTTCCGCATAGACAAAGTTATTCCAACATAATAATAAAGAATTGAATAACAACCCTTACGAGTGTTGAAAGAAAATAACTCTCTTCATGAATACGAAAGAATAATACCCCTTACCTTAGAAAAATTGGATACTGGAATAGTGAGGTAGCAGACTTCTCTTCTTCTTTCTCTCTAAAATTTCTCTCTATAATAATTGCTCTAAAGCTTTTGTGAATTGGTGAGAAATGAAGGAAGAATGAGCTTCTATTTATAGGAAAATATAGTTTCGATAATTGCACATTTTGGGGCTCAAAATATTACAGCATAATACCTTCATCTTTTTCTTCATTTTTAATTTAGTCCGGCAAGTATTATCAAACTTGCACCACCTCCCCTAATAGTAAATAATGTGAATTAATAGTTCATTCACGTGACTCAATAGTATAATCATGTGAAACAACTAATTACAGTATAGTACCTTCAACTATACCTCCATTTTTAATTTAGTCATGCAAGTATTATCAATCTTGCACCACCTCCCCTAATAGTACATGAATGTGAATCAATAGTACACATATGTGAACAAATAATTATAAGCATGTGAAATAATGGCAATTAATTGCTCATTTATCCGATTAATTACCCGATTGGTCAATATAACCTCCAGACATCAATTATTATCAAAATAAATGTTGATTTCTACTAACACTAATAATCCCAACACAATGGAACTATCAATTTCATCTTTAATCAACACAACTTATTCATCATGAATATTTTAACTCAAAATATTTAACAACCAGGTCGTTCCCAGGAAAGAGGGGGCTTTTCGATAAGGATTTCTCATTATTGGCGCGCAATTACGTGACCAAACCTCTCCTTGACAGAACTTCTAGACATTGTCAATATTGCAAATAATAATATGAATAACTTTGGCGTCTCAATTATTGATTTAATAATAATAAATATTATGCTGATGATACTGTGACAATAATTGAATCAATAATATGATAGATATGATGCAAAGAAATTCATCGTAGCAATAATTGAGTATAATCGAGTGACTTCTCACGTAAGCATCAATAATCAATACCGTGTGCTACTATGCAACCGCACGACATCGCACTTTTTACTACTGGGTAGTTCAACAGCTTTAACGGTAACACTTTCGCCGTTATTTTTATAAAAAGATAATTCTGTCGTTTTCTAACTACGATAATACTTCCGTTGTGGGGTCCACCAATGATTGTGCCGTCATACGAATATTCCCTATTAAACGAATATTCCCCGACCAATTGAATATTATATAACCACTTGCTTACTTTGTAAAATTTGTAAATATTATCCATAACTATAACATTATATCAAATCCACACTATAATATTCAAAAATATATTTCGAGAAAATTATTCTTTATTCATAAAAGTTGGGGTCTTACAACCTCCCCTTCTTATGAAATTTCGTCCTCAAAATTAGGGTACATACCTGGTATATAGAAGAGGTGAGGATACCTTGATTTCATTTCAGATTCTAACTCCTAGGTCATTTCCTCAACATCGTGGTTTCTCCATAAAACTTTGACTTGAGATATAACTTTAGAGCGTAGAATATGATCCTTCTTATCCAAGATTTTAACAGGTAACTCCTCATACGTTCAATCTTCCTCTATCTCTGGTTCTAATTCAATAATGTGGTTCGGGTCTTTCACATATTTACTTGGCGGTAAGGTGAGTCTATAGGCCACAGTTCCTACTTGGCGAGGATTAAAAATGGGCCAATGAATTGAGGGTTGAGCTTTCCTCTCATTCCAAATCTCGTAACTCCCTTCCATGGAGCAACACGTAACAACACATGATCTCCAATATCGAATTCCACGTCCTTTTGATGAAGATCAGCATAACTCTTTTGTCGATCTTGTGAAGTTTTTATATGTTATCGGATCATTTGAATCTTTTTCGTAGTCATACGTACCAACTCCGGTGCAAACAACGTTGCTTCACCCACCTCATCCCAGCATACTGGAGAACGACACTTTCTTCCATACAACGCCTCAAATGGAGCCATGCCAATATTTGCTTGATAACTGTTGTTGTAGGAAAACTCCACCAATGGTAAGAACTTGTCCCAACTTCCTTTGAAGTCAAGGACACATAGTCTTAATAAATCTTCAAGAGTTTGAATAGTCCTCTCCGACTGCCCGTCCGTCTGAGGATGATATGCCGAGCTAAATTATAAATCTGTGCCCATAGCTTTTTGCAAACTAACCCAAAATCTTGAAGTGAATCTTGGGTCTCGATCAGAAACTATGGATACCGGCATACAATACAGTCTTACAATCTCATTTATGTACATAACGGCAAGACGTTCAAGTGTATAAGTTTCTCATATAGGTAGGAAATGATCAGACTTTGTCAATCTATCAACAATGACCCAAATTGCATCTATGCCTTGAGAAGCCTTGGGAAGACCAGTAATAAAATCTATGGTAATGTGCTCCCACTTCCATTCTGGAATTTCAAGTGGTTGCAATGGACCTTTTGGTACTTGATGTTTCGCCTTGACTCGTTGACAAGTTAAACACCTTGAGATAAACTCCGTTATCTCTCTCTTCATATTGCTCCACCAAAATGTATGTCGAAGATCACGATACATTTTGGTACTCCCAGGATGGATTGCAAACGGTGTGTTGTGTGCCTCATTAATGATTTTATACTTTAAATCAGGGTTGTTAGGAACTCAAAGTTTGGAGTTAACTCAAAGTATTCCTTCCTCATCGATTCTTGCTTCCGACATAGCACCTTCTTGCACTTTCTTCCTCATACGCATCAGCTCCAGGTCTGTAGCTTGAGCAGCTTTAACTTTATCGATTAAAGTCGATTCTACTCGTATATTCGTCATAATCATATGGGTCCCTGGAGTCTTTAACTTTATCTCCGCCCTTTGTAAGTCATATAAAATGGGCCTTTGCGTTGACAATAATGCACTCGTACCCGCATATGATCTTCTACTCAATGTATCAGCTAATACGTTCACTTTTCCAGGATGGTATTGAATGGTATGATCGTAATCTTTCAACAACTCAAGCCATCGTTGCCGCATGTTGAGTTCCTTTTGAGTGAAGAAATATTTGAGGCTTTTATGATCCGTATAGATTTCCACCTTCTCTCCATACATGTAATGCCTCCAAATCTTAAGCGCAAAAATGACTGCTACCAACTCTAGATCATGAGTAGGATAATTCCTCTCATATTCTCTGAGTTGTCGTGAGGCATAGGCTATGACTTTCCCATGTTGCATGAGAACACATCCTAACCCTTTGCCTGAAGCATCATTATAGATGACATATCCCTCCGAGCCAGATGGTATTGTCTGAACAGGTGCTGAAATGAGTCTCCTCTTGAGTTCTTGAAAACTCTTCTCACATTCCTCGCTCCAACCGAATTTCGTATCTTTTCGAGTTAGCTGAGTTAATGGAGTAGCAATCCGAGAAAACCCTTCCACGAATCTCCGATAATAACCAGCTAATCCGAGAAAGCTACGTACTTCGGTCACTGATTTAGGTTGCTCCCAGCTTTGAATTGCTTCAATATTTTCCGGGTCAACAGATATCCCATGATTTGATATCACGTGCCCAAGGAATGCAACTTCCTCAAGCTAGAACTCGCATTTCTTTAACTTGGCATATAGCTTGTTTTCATAAATCTTTTGGAGTATCAGCCTCAAGTGCTGCTCATGGTCTTCACGGATTTTGGAGTATATGATGATGTCATCAATAAAGACGACCACAAAGTGATCCAAATATTCCTTGAATACTCGGTTCATCATATCCATGAAGGCAACATGAGCATTATTTAATCCAAAAGACATGACTAAGAATTCATAATGCCCGTACCGAGTTCTGAAAGCAGTCTTTGGAATGTCATCAGTTTTAATCTTCAACTGATGATATCCGGAACGAAGATCAATCTTTGAAAAGAATTTGGCGCCTTTCAACTGGTCAAACAAGTCATCAATACGAGGCAACGGGTACCTATTTTTGATGGTGACATGATTCAATTCCCGATAATCAATACAAAGTCGCATACTTCCATCTTTCTTCTTCACGAATAGAACAGGAGCACCCCAAGGAGAGGTACTAGGAAGAATGAAACCGATGTCTAACAATTCCTATAATTGGGTCTTTAACTCCTGAAGTTCAATAGGAGCCATTCGATATGGGGCTTTACCGTGTTCAAGGTCGATAAAAAATTCAATTTCACGCTCTGGGGGTAGGCCAGGAAGTTCTTTAGGGAATACGCCAGGAAATTTATTAACAATAGAAATATCTTTCAAATCTGACGTATTTTTGTTTAAATCTGTGACATGAGCTAAGAAAGCTTGACATCCATTTTTCAATAAACGAATAGCTTTATGGCTTGAGATGACCGTGATTGATTTTAATGGTTTGTTCGCTTGAATTCGCATAATAGGTTGATTAGGAATATGAAAGATAACAACCTTATGAAAATAATCAATTTTAGCATGATGAGTAGTTAACCAATCAATCCCTAGTATCACGTCAAATGCAAGTATTTTTAAAGAAATAAGATCGACAGGTAACGTGCGGTTACCGATTTAAATCAAACAAGACTTATAAACAGTGGATGTAATGAAGGTTTCTCCCAACGGAGTTTCAACCGATAAGTCAAAGTCTAATTTCTCTGGAGTCAAATTTAAACGTTGAACGCAAGTAGGAGAAATAAAAGAATGGGTAGAACAGGTATCAAATAAGGTATAGACTTTGCTAGAGTTTATGGTAAGCTTACCCGTGATGACCTCGTTTGGGTTCCTTGCTTTCTGGGAGGTTACGACAAACGCTCTCGCTTGAACTACCGGCTTTGACTTTTCTGGGACAGCCTTTGGTGCCTCCATCCCAGCTGCACTTGTCTTTGGTGCACGACAAAATCGGGCTAGGTGACCTTCTCTTTAACAATTATAACACGCTTTGGACTGCATCACACAGTTTGGACTGATATGTCCCTCCCCTCTGCATTTGAAGCATATGATAGGTGGTCATTCTCCTTCCTTAACAACAGGTGCTGGTGCTGACGTCTTTCCATCATTGTTGAATCTCCTTTTCTTGAAATGTCCACTTTTACTGTCTTGGCCATGATTACCACCAAAGTGGTTACCATTTCTGGCATGTTGATTCCCTCCACGTTTTTTGTCACCGTTTCGATGACTGCTACAACTAGTATTATCATTTTGTCGGCTGCTTTCTCTTGGTTGAGTTGACTCGTTATCGCGTTCCAATAACTGAGCCCTATTAACAACATTTTAATACAAACACAGTTTGTGAGAAATTAAGTATTGACGTATCTTGGGTTTCAAACCTCTTAGAAACATCCGTGTCATTCTCTCCTCACTATCAACCAAGTGAGACGCAAACCGGGACAACTCGGCAAACTTAGCTTCGTACTGTGATACGGTCATATTGTTCTGCTCCAAGTTGATGAACTCTACCTCTTTCATGTGACGAATACTTTCGGGAAAGTACTTGTCATTGAATAGTTCTTGGAAATTCTCCCAAGACATCTTCAGTGCGGCAGGTTGAGTACGCTTTACCGTTTCCCACCAGTAATCTGCGTCTCCTCGCAACTTAAAGGTGGCAAATGGAACCTTTTGCTCCTTGGAGTATCCCAAAACATCAAATATCCTTGTGATCTGCTTTATCCACGCTTCCGCCTTAAGTGGTTTTGGCTCTCCAATAAACTCCGGTGGTCCCAGCTCCTTGAACTGTTTAGCAGTGACCGTCCGAGAGTTTCTAGTGTTTCCACCTACATTTTGGATAGGAGCCGCTATCGCCTGATGTTGCATGAATTGCATAAAGCCTCTAAACATTCCATCGTTCATCATTTGGTCAGTGTTATTGTTTGCATGAGGATTGTCGCCTTCCTGATGCACATTATCCTGATTATTGATCTGTGGAGACTCAACGGTCTCCTGTGCTCCATTGCTATTCTCAACATTCTCGGATGTCATTTTCAAATACTGCCACAAAACAAGGGTTAATCGGCATGTCACATATTATCCCTATACTCTGACCGACCAAATAAATGCCAAATAAACTTAGGTAGGTCATACTAGCGAAGGAATTCCCCGTCTCTCCCCTCCTAGTTCTTGTCTCACATATTAGCCAGGGATCATATCCCTAAGCTTTGATACCAACTGTGACGCCCCCAAAATAGGTATACATCACCTATCTTGAGTCGCCAAATACATGGTACAAAAATCAAATAGAACTTTATTATACAACAGTCGTGTAAAATACGACAAAAAATAATCTAAGAATTTTAATAAGAATATTCTATTCTAGACAATATCCACACTCAATAGAGTCCTCATTACATTTATTGTAACTATATAAAAAAATAGTGAGGACTACTAATGCTCATATCATAATCGTATAATCATTTCTTAACTGAACAAAATATGATATTATTCTCCTTAATAATCCAATCACAATCCTTAACTAATATTATTGTTCCAACGATAACAATAATAATCTTAACAAATTATCTCGCCTTTTCAAATCAACTACAACTCAAAGAACTAAAAAAACACTTGGTCGTAATAAGACCAACCAAACAGAGAACAAAATCAATTCAAACTCCTACGTCTACCCAGTGATTTACCCACAACTCACAGGTCAAACCTAAATAGATTTTCTACAAGAAAGAACCTAAGCTTTGATACCATATCTGTAACACCCCCTTCCCAAAAAGGAAAGGGAGGTCACGTGCAAAGCACAACAAACCTCAAAATAAATAAACAGAGCACTAACAACCTCAAAATATTAATAGTGGTGATCTAATTATAAAGTAATAAGTATAATTCTCCAAACTGAGTCAAAATAATCAAAACTTAAAATTCGAATCAACCTAAATGGTCAAAGGCAAAACTCACATCACACTAGCCCTGAATCACCCCTACTAACCTGCCGGAAGAAAAATACAGCATGAGCCAATTGCCTAGTACAGATACAGATATACAAAAGATATACAAAATATATACGAAAACAACTGAGACAAAATATTGAACAAAGCCTCAAGTGTAAATACTGATAAAAATATAATCTCCAAAGATCTGAATGAAATATATCTGAATCAACAGAATTGACGAAACCAATAGACGAATAAAGAAATAACTAACTGAAATAACTAACTCAATGGATTGAACTGAACAAAAACAAACAAAACTAATACAATAAAATAATAGGTTGAAGCAAATGGCTGGGTCATTTCATACCGATTGAGCTCAAAATGTATTTTGCCACACAGGCAAGTCAAACTAATGTCACATAGGCAAATCAAATGATGCCACACAGGCAACCAAAATAATGCCACACAGGCACATCAAAACAATGCCACACAGGCAAGTCTAGGTAATGCCACACAAGCAAATCAAAATAATGCCACACAGGCAAATCACACATTGGACCGCGAATCCAAATGTATGCAAATCGGATAGGTGTGTTTGGCACAACATCAACAATCCGTAGAACAGAAATCTAGGGTTAACCCATACGCCTCCCACAACAAAACACCAAATGTGGTTATAGCTCAGGTATACCCTACGGTATATTCTAACAAAAATACCATGTCACAACACATGCGACATAATACCAACAAAAGGGTTCTATATGTACATGTTGAACCAAATCAAATTATAGTCACAAGGTTTCAAAAAGAAGGTAGTAACATGTACCGCTCTACAATTTTCAAAAATAAATAGTACTAAACATGATAACCTAATTCCAAGAGTAAAAATACTAGTCATATGTATCAACTCCAAAATGAAACTAATATTTATTTCACAAGAAACAATTATGAGAAATAATAACGAAAATCAAAACGAGGAACCAAGCGAACTAATTAAGTCTCACGGAAGTAATGCTGAAAAATTATAGAATATGTACAAATTTCAAAAGAAAGAAAGTTGTTCAAATTACTCAATAAAGCCAAGATATCAAAGGTCAAATTTATATTTAAGAGAGCCAATAGCATAATAAGAAAATGAAACGAATGACGAAATATCCTGAGATATAAATAATGTAACAATAATCAAAGGAGTGGAGTACAGAATCCGTACCTGGATTAAGCAATGTAATCCTCAAAATTTATATTCCCAATATAACTTGTTAAGTTTCCTCCGTCCGAATTGAATACAAAGAAGAAAAATGGAATATTCATTACAAAACAGTGCTCCTCCTTTGTATAACACGAAAAGAAGAAAATTAATATCTAATAAACTGAACTGACCCCAGGGAAAAATAAAAAAAATGGAATCCTCCCTAAAAAAATAAAAATCCAAACTGTGCTCATTTATTTGGTACAACTAGAAGAAGAATAAAAAAAACTAACTCCCTCCTCTTCCCAAGTCAAGTGCTCTCTTCCTTTTGTTCTCTCTCTCTCCCCGCCTCCTTCTTAATCTTTTCTTTCAGTTACGAATCAAATATAATGCTTAAGTAAATTAGGTTTAGCTATGTATTTATTTATTAATAAATTTTATTAATACTCCTAATTATAATAGGATTTTAAAATTACATAATTATAAATTAGGCCCACTTAGTTAACCCAAATTAATGTAAATAAATACAATTTGATTCAAACATAAGAAAAGCCATAATTTTATCAACTTAATTTGTATCACTTACTAATACTCATTAGCCCACATAAATTAAATAACTAGTTTGACCCAAATAAATGACAAAGTCCAAACTATATATTTTAAGAATATAAATTTAATATTATTTTTTTTTCCCGGGATATTACAATACTGCTTTGTGGAGCAAAATTCAAGAATGCTCAGAAGAATATTTCCATGAAAAGATACTGGATGAAGCGCAAATATCAACGATATTCCACTAATTTCATGGAGTATAGAAGCCAAAACTATAATCAACTGAGTATAATAGAATATATGAAACTGCAAATGGATTTTTTCCGTTATGCGGTAATCCACGTAGACAATTATTCCAACAGAATAATAAAGAATGGAACCAGGTCATGCGTAATCCGCACAAACAGGATATTCCAACAAAATAATAAAGAATAGAACCAGGTCATGTGTAATCCGCACAGACAGGATGTTCCAACATAATAATAAAGAATGGAACCAGGTCATGCGTAATTCGCACAGACAGGATGTTCCAACAGAATAATAAAGAATGGAATAACAACAAAATTCATCAGGCACGATAGACCGCATAGACAAGTTATTCCAACAGAATAATAAAGAATGGAATAACAGAAGAATTTCACCATGTATGCGGTACTTCGCATAGACAGGTTATTTCAACATAATAATAAAGAATTGAATAACAACCCTTACAAGTGTTGAAAGAAAATAACTCTCTTCATGAATACGAAAGAATAATACCCCTTACCTTAGAAAAACTGAATATTGGAATAGTGAGGTAGCAGACTTCTCTTCTTCTTTCTCTCTATAATTTCTCTCTATAATAATTGCTCTAAAGCTTTTGTGAATTGGTGAGAAATGAAGGAAGAATGAACTATTATTTATAGAAAAAATTTAGTTTCAATAATTGCACGTTTTGGGGCTCGAAATATTACAGTATAATACCTTCCTCTTTTTCTTCATTTTTAATTTAGTCCGGCAAGTATTATCAAACTTGCACCACCTCCCCTAAAAGTAAATAATGTGAATTAATAGTTCATTCATGTGACTCAATAGTATAATCATGTAAAAAAACTAATTACAGTATAGTACCTTCAACTATACCTCCATTTTTTATTTAGTCATGCAAGTATTATTAATCTTGCACCACCTCCCCTAATATTACATGAATGTGAATCAATAGTACACACATGTGAACAAATAGTTATAAGCATGTGAAATAATAACAATTAATTTCTCATTTATCCGATTAATTACCCGATTGGTCAATATAACATCCAGACATCAATTATTATCGAAATAAATGTTGATTTCTACTAACACTAATAATCCCAACACAATGGAACTATCAATTTCATCTTTAATCAACACAACTTATTCATCATTAGTATTATAAATCGTAATATTTTACAACCAGGTCGTTCCCAGGAAAGAGCGGGCTTTCCAATAAGGATTTCTCATTATTGGCGCGCAATTAGGTGACCAAACCTCTCCTTGACAGAACATCTAGACATTGTTAATATTGCAAATAATAATATGAATAATTTTGTCGTCTCAATTATTGATTTAATAATAATTGTTATTATGCAGATGATACTGTGGCAATAATTGAATCATTAATATGAGAGATATGATGCATCAATTACTGTAGCAATAATTGAGTATAACTGAGTGAATTCTCACGTAAGCATCAATAATCAATACCGTGTGCTACTATGCAACCACGCCAGACATCGCATTTCTTTGTACTTTTACTCTTTGGGTAGTTCAACAGTTTTAACGGTAACACTTTCGCCGTTATTTTTATAAAAAGATAATTATGTCGTTTTCTAACTAGGCCAATACTTTCGTTGTGGGGTCCACCAATGATTGTGTCATCGTACGAATATTCTTTGCTAAAACGAATATTCCCCAACCAATCGAATATTATATAACCACTTGCTTACTTTGCAAAATTTGTAAATATTACCCACAACTATAACATTATATCAAATCCACACCATAATATTCAAAAATGTATTTCAAAATAATTATTCTTTATTCATAAAAGTTGGGGTCTTACATGGAATCCTCTCATTTGGAAATTAGATATCCTTTTTGTTTCCTCTCAAATTATTCATTGTAAAGTTCAGTTGTTAGATTTTAACAGTACTAGTTTCATGGTTTCTTTTGTGTATGGGCTCAATACTTATATTGAAAGAAGGAATCTCCGGAATGATCTGGTCACTCATTCCACTAATGAGTGTTGGTGTTTATTGGATGATTTTAATGTTATAAAGGACTTGAAGGAAACTAACCAACCAAATGCCAGTTGGGATGTTGGAAAGGAAGATTGCAAAGACTGCATCACTTCTATTGGTGTGGATGACATTCGAGCAACTGGCTCAATCTTTACTAGGTGGAACAATCAACCTGCCCAACCAGTCCACAAGAAATTAAACCAAGCCATGGGAAATTCATACTGGTTCTCTAAGTTTGATATCTCACAGGTAACTTTTATTCATCATGGGATTTCTGATCACTTCCTGGTGTTACTAAACACTGGAATTAAGTTTACTAAACCTCAGAGACAATTTCAATATTTCAACCACATGTCTCTTTTTGATGGTTTTCATGAAGCTGTCTAGTTTGCTTGGGATACCCACTTTAATGGGAACCCTTTCTATGTTTACTCTGAGAAATTTAAATGCACCAAGAAGGCCTTAACCTCCCTCAACATTTCTGTGGGTAATCTGACCACATTGGTAAAGATAGCTAGGGAAGACCTCCACTCGGTCCAGACCCTCCTCAATGACCATCCTTATGACTTGGACCTTTTGGCAAAGGAAGAGAGCTGCTCGAAACAGCTTTGGCAAACTATGGATAGGGAGGAAGCCCTAATACAATAGAACCAGAGCTACATGGCTGGCCTTAGGTGATCGTAATTCAAGTTATTTTTCAAATATGATGAAGCAAAGATGGAATTCTAACAAAATCCTCTCGATCCTTAATGCTGATGGTATTATCGTTCATACGAAGGAACAGATTGAGGAAGTAGCTATGGGGTAATTCTCTAGCCTTTTTTCTGATTCTGGCTCACACTATGATGGGTTTACCAACCTTGGCATTTCTCCAACCAAATTGATAGACCCAACTCAAGCCTCTCTTCTTAGTGCTCCTATATCTGATACTGAGATATTCAAGGTGCTCAACTCCGTGAACCGTAACAGGAGCTCAGGACCGGATGGATTCAATGTGATTTTCTTTATTAGTTGTTGGTCCATTTTTAGGGAGGCCTGTACTACGGCTGTTCAATACCTTTTCTCCACTAGTCGGCTAACCAAAGGGATAAACTCCACTACTTTGGCCTTGATTCCCAAATGTTCAAATCCAACTGCCATTGTTAACTTCCGTCCTATCTCTTGCTGCAATACTATTTATAAATATATAGCACAAATCCTTGTGAATAGGATAAAAGTGGTATTGCACATGCTAATTGACCAAGCACAATCAACTTTTGTAAAAGGTCGAAGTATAAGTGATAATATTCTCTTGGCTCAAGATCTCTTTAAAGGTTACACCAAAAAATCTGGCCCCTCTCGTCGTGCCCTCAAGATTGACCTACGAAAGGCCTTTGACACGGTTAGGTGGGAGTTCTTTCTTGATGTCCTTAAAACATATCTTTTCCCACCTATCTTCATAGGTTGGATCAAGGCATGTATTACTTCTGCCATGTTCTCCATTAAGTTGAATGGAACTCTTGCAGGCTTCTTTGGTAGTACTTGTGGGCTTCATCAAGGAGATCCCCTCTCCCCTTTCCTGTTTGTTCTTGTGATGGAAATTCTTTCTCTAAAACTCAAAAAAGAGACTTCTACCGATAAGTATGAATTTCATTGGAAAGCCAAAGCTAACTTACTCATCTACTGTTTGCAGATGACATCCTTATTTTTTGCCATGCAAGCTTACCTTCGGTTAATATAATTAATTCCTGCATATAATCTTTCTCTCTTTACTCATGTCTGATCCCGAATTCACATAAAAGCCAATGCTATCTCTAACATACAGATCCTTCAACCATGAGTAGTATTCTATCATTACTAGGATTTCAGATAGGTTCTCTACCTTCTAAATTCCTTGGAGTTCCACTACTATCGCGGAAGCTATCTTATGCCGACTGTGTTCCCCTTGTACAAAGGACAACTTCTCGTATCTCTACCTGGACATCCAAAGTCCTTGCCTACTCTGGTCGTCTTCAGCTGATAAAGTCTATTCTTTGTTCATTCCAAACCTACTGGTGCAAGTATTTCATGCTTCCCGGAGGTCAGATTTCATGAGATTCATTCCTCCTCGGTAGGTTTTTGTGGAAGAAATCAATCAGTGTAAGTTTAGAGCTAAAGTGGCTTGGTCTCAACTCACATTACCAATATATGAAGGGGGATTAGGCATAAAAAGCATCCTTGATTGGAATACTGCTTTATTGATGCAACACTTCCTTTAAATTATCAATCAAGATAATAAGTCACTTTGGGCAGAATGTATTCAAAACACTCTCTTGAAAGATAAGTCTATTTGACAGGTTACGGCAGGCCATGATTGCTCGTGGACTTGGAAACAAATCTTAAAGTTTCTCCTATGTGTTCTTCAACATTTGAAGTACATTATTGGGAAGGGTAATCAGACTTCTCTTTGGTATGATCCTTGGTTGAATGGTGCCTCCATCAATGCAGCGTCCCCAAATCCGGGTACTTTTTACCTCAGACCTGGTACATCATTTCTATAACTATTGCGGGAGATAGAAACATAAATTATTTATACATTAAACTTTTACACATCATTCCCAAGGTCTACAACCTTAACTTAATACATACCTTCAATATCTAAAAAGGTTTACAATGCTATTTTCATCAGAAAAATTTAATAGATCTAAGTGCAACATAATTTAATCTTGCACTTTGACTTTGCTTCTGTCTTTATTCGAGCTTTCATCTAAATCTGAAAATTTTATCATGATATAGCAAGGGTGAGCAACAAATTTTCCTAGCAAGTTTTAAATACAATGAAGATATATCATGATTGAAAAGAATGAATAAGCTTTCAAGTTTTCAACAATATAATAATTGTGAAATAACATGAATCAAGTTTCAATAATTTCATGATCAATCAATAATGTTTGAAGGTCAACAATGACCATAAACAATTTAATCGAACCTTATGGTAATGAAGGTGATCGACCTTTCATACCTAATGAACATATGCAACATGCACTAAGTGCTAATCAATAATCATTTTAGACGTGAATAAATAATCATTCACTAACATACTTTGAAATATAACTTCGAGTTTGAGTTAAGGAAACTTGCACGATTCGTTGACTCTTCGCTACACAATTTAAGTTAACTTCTTTTGGTAAGACCTATCATTAATAATAAGATTGGTCTTTCAATCAAAGATATTCTACTTTGTATCATAATACAATTATTTTATTAATAGATTTTCTAACACTTAATCAAATATTAGATAACATTTTAACACATCAGTATTATTATCATTCTTTGATAATTCTTCAATCACTGTATCATATACATTATGATTTAACACTCTCATTATCATTTCATAAGTTATTCTTTAACACCTAATAAGTCAAATACTAATCTAGCCACCGGATTCTAAATCTAACAACCCAAATTGTCAATCCAAATGACACCGGATTCCAAAATACAGATTTCCAATCCAATCCAACTAATCGGATTCCAAATCCAACGACTAATACTTCAATTTCCAATCCAACAAGCTTGGATTCATAATCCTTCAATCCAACAAGCTTTGGATTCATAAATCTTCAATCAAAGAAGCTTCTTTTCAATCCAAAGAAGTTTAATTCATCAATTTTCCAATCCAAAGAAGTTTGGATTCCATATCTGTTTCATGAAAAACACTAAATCACATATTATTTTTCTATCCTTTGCCCAAACACATAATATAGTTCATTGAATATCAATTTCAACAATTAAATTGAAAAAAATATCATAAATCTCTTATTTTAATCTTCCGTCGAATATTATTAATTATGTAATAATATTTTACGCTAATGTTATCAACCTTTTAATAACAGTCCAGTCAAATACTACAAATAATATTTTAATCAAATATTATTAGTCATATAAAAATAATTTAAGTCATTAATCACATTAATAAACAATTGTTTTTAATTATTTTCCTTTTATTAATTAACTTGTTTAAGCATTCTAAAATGCCATAAACATCACAACACTTCACACCCGACCCAAAACTTCATCAAAAAACTGCAGAAGCCATGCTCAAGGGTCTCAAGTCATAAATCGTACTTTTCATATTTTTGGACATCATATAATTAATTAAATCTATTTATCCATTTATCATCATTTAGATGAAAAATACCAAATCAGCCCAAAAATATTTTTTTTCTTTGACAAAGATATAGTTTCATATTGAATATAGTTTCATATTTTTAAAATTTTTAAAAATTTTGAAATATTCTGAATTTTTACAAGATTAACTCTAAAAGTTCTGAAATTTTTACACATGCTCTTTTATACACATGTACTTCCAGTAAAACTTTTGTAATTTTTTAGACTTATACACAGAGAGTTATTCGGGTGGCTTCATAAAAATAGTCCTTCACCGTAAAATCCATAACTCTCAAACCGTATGGCCAAAAATTCTCAAATTTTTACACAACCTACAAAACGTCTGATATTACAACACCAAATGTTTCTCAAATTTTTAAATCTTAAAAAGTGGACAAAAATACCCCAGCTTTGCATCGTCCCCAAAACAATTTGTTTCCTTCTACCAATAATGGGACTGTTTTAGCAAAATCAGTCACTACCCCATGAAAACTCAACATTTTTGAGTGCTACCACTAGGGTTAACTAGTAAACACATATATCTAGCACCCCTCTTTGACGGATCGCAAAAAGGAGTTATAGATTTAAAACGGTAGATTTTTAAAGTACATAGAAATTTGGGTTTCAAAACTAGAAAAATTATTTTTCTTTTTCTTTTTGATTCAAACCAAATCAACACCCAATATGTGTAGATCAATACTTTAATCCATGAAAAACACATAGATCATAGGAGTTTGAACATCCAATCAAAAACCACTTTTCATCAAATTACAAAAAGAAAGAGAATAAAGCTTAGGAAGAAAAATAGTTTTATACCTTTCATCAAAATCTTCTTTCTTCTTCTTAATGGCTTCCATGTTCACTCTTCTTTCTCCTTTTCCCCTCTAGCTCCAAAGTCTCTCTCTCTCTCTCTCTTCTCTTTCCTCTGCTCTTCTTTCTTCTCCTCTTTCTCTTTCACGTTTTTCTTTTCTTTCCTTATCTTTCTTTTCTTCTTATCTTATCTCCAACAAAATCAAATCCAAATCTTATTTTATTTTAATTGTTAAGTTAATTAATAAATTACTAGATAGCCCCTCCTTAAGTGGGTAAAAAAATTGGGCCACTTATTAATTAAATTCTATTGGGCTTGAACTTTTATTATTTTGCTTACTAACAAAATAAATTTGGGCTTCCATCCAAAATTTGATTGGACCATTATAAATCTTGTCATATACATATTATATTGGCCTAGATTAAATAATTTAATCACCCTTAAATCACTATATCCACAAGTCACAAGCTTAATTAATTAATTGGACTTGTTTAAATAATATAACCTCCTTAGTCCATTAAATCTAATTCTTTTGGACTCTAAATAAATTATTGGGCTATGATATTATTATAGTCCATTACTTTTAATTCTATTTTACCCTAATTATTTAATTAGGGTTTTTTATTCCTCACACTAGAAAATAAATTCCTTACTTATGCCTTTTCTTGTCCAAAAACATCCCCTCATACTTGGATCAAATTTTTGGGATTTTTAAATTATTGATTTGGGCCAACTCTTGGGCCACCATATTTAATCTCTTTGGACTTTTAATAAAAAATTTTGGGCCATAACAAAATATTACATTTCCAACACTCTTATTATTACCATTCCCTAATTATTTAATTAGGGTTTTCATTTACTCCATTAAAACATAGATCCTTACTCATGCACATTTATTTCCTTAACCCAATTAGACTTGCTATAAGTAGGTTATAAAATTAATTAACTGAGATATATTAAATAAATCTCTTAAAATTAGTATATATTATAAATACTAATATTCTACCATATTATAACCTCTTAGGTTATTTAATTAACACACCTAATATATATTAGGTTACATAACTTAATTCTTATTTCACTTTTATATACAAAAGAAATGTATTCACATCATATAATGTATATTTATTTAATCATATACATAATTCACATAATCATAACATGCTTCACTTCTAACTCCAATTTTGACCTTTTTCTATAAAAGTCAACTGTTGACTTTGACCAAAAAGTTAACCCTTACACATTTTGTGTTAATTGTCCTTTCTAACTAAACTTGACGTTTCGGACGCAACCGAGCAGTCCGTGCTTCAAAATTCTATCTCTAACTCAAATTTTGAGTTTTAAATTACTCCCTTCTTATTGCTAATCGTATTAACTAACGACTTTATTCTTGTTCAATTCACATCAAATTTTACAGGTATCATAATACCTTATTCGTGATATTCATTCAAATAAATATCAATTCATTTATAGGGTTTTGGAATTTTCTAACCCATATTTTCTCTATTCTCATTCGAATAGCAAACCATATAGGTTTTACTTGAAAATTTTAAATAAATCCACAAATTCTCTTCTATGTTTTATTCTTTAACCTTTATTCTAATCATTCAAGATTTTATAAATTTTTGAGTTGTCACATTCACCTCTTCTTCTAAGAATTTCATCCCCGAAATTAAAGCATACTAATCTCTGCTTATTCGATTGATCAAAACTAGGTTTTCAACTTAACCTTTACAATTTCCTCATTTGAGGATTCCTCTTTTATCTTCACATTTTACAATAACTACTCACTAAGAGTTTACATCTTCTAAACATTCATCAAAACTAGGTTGTCATAATAACCTTTATTCAATCTTCTTAGATTCTACTCGTACACAACGAGTTCACACTATTTTATATCCATAATCACATACTACCACAACATTACTCTAAAGAGTTTAAAAAAAAAAACTTTTCATATTTGTCTAAGGGATCATAAAACCATAAACTTTGAGGTTTAGGGTATTTCTACCTGCTACCTCTTTCAATTAAGAAAGAAAGGTACTCTACCTCTGAAATATTTTATATTTGGTATGTTTACAATCACAAAGAAGGTAAACTACCGATGCGGGTACTTTAGAGGATCAATCTGTTGTACCTTAGTAATCGGAACGACTATATGCATTTTTAGATTGGAGTATTTTATCCAATTAGTATATCCCCATTTCCAGGGTTGTTCACCTCAGACTTATCATAAGATTCCGCACCAAAATAATTTGGTTCGACATAAGCTTTCAAAGAATACGTTGAATTTCATAACACATTTGTCTAGTTGAATCAAATAGCTTAGACGCATATCAATAATTCGAATTTCAATCGAAACATTTCTAGCCAAATTCAGTTGGCAATAATTATCCTTTAAAATTCTTAAAATCATTCTATGACGTCATGATACCGCACTGTATTTACAGTCCGTTTGAGGATTCCGTCATTTTGTGACTTTGTCATACTACATCGTATTATAGTGGGCTGACGATCTTTAGATCACATCCGACACTAAGTAATTTTGCATTGATAACTCCATCATTTTTATCATCTTTGCACCAGGTTGCATGATGCATTAATGATATAAAAATACATTTTGATAATTCAAATCATTTTTCGTCTAGCCGAATCAATTAGCATAGATTCTTCTTTAAACAGTTCAAAAAAACTTTAAAAATCATCTTTGGTGTCATTATGCCACAATAAGTAACGATGTGTTAGTGGCCTGAAGTCCATACCTACACACTTGTCACCATGTGTTGAGGATAACAAAATTCATTTTTAAAAGCACATCAGTGCGAATTTAGCTTGATGTCAAAATATCGAAGTCTAGCATAGCTAGAAGATTTGGAATACCTATGCTTCCATCATCAACTTCACTTTCTCTACTGATCCATTGCTTAAGAATTCTATCTATTTCTATAATCCTCAATTCACCATTCACAACTTTCCCATACCCAGTTCATCAAACTTACCACACATTATGAGTTCAAGAACTTTCCACAATCCTATGAGTTTAAGAACTTGTCCTAGTTAGACCTTTGGCGTCCATTCGCTGAGGGGTTCATAAGCATTTTATATAATTAAGTCACGAATGTCCCATAAGTATGAGTTTTAAGAACTCGTACTTAACCTTATATTCTCTACCTATTCGTTATACACATGAGAAAATAATCACCTTATCAACATGCATATAATAAATAGCACGACATCAGGTTCCAATGATTATCAATGTAAGAAACTAAGTGATTGCCAAACCAAACTCGGCCACTAATCAATATAGGAAGCTAAACATACAATTCTCCGCCCATACAAAGAATTGGTCAACTTAACCACTATATCGACCAGGAAGCTAAGTGATTATAAAACCAAGTACAAATTCCACCTTATACAAGAAATCATACAACTCAAATTTCTTGATATGAGTCCTCAATTGAAATCCTCATCATTCTTATTTTCTCTTTTCTTAATACGAATTTTCTTTAATTTGCATCTTAACATTTACCACTCTTTTCTAAGTTAACATTGTACCATTTTATAGTACCTTCTCTTTATAGCATCAAGCTATATCATTCCAATCACTTAACATATAATATTTTATTCAACAATTTAATCTGATCACATCGTGATCTTATTTGGTAATCATTTCTCCTTATACTTACGATCGTTTTATTTTATTATCTTCTTATTCTTCCCTTTAATCATATTATATTATGATTTTAATAACATTTCTCATCTTATAGACATAGTCTATTTATTTTCACTTTTCATCTTTATTACTTTGAGTCGTAAACTCCGGATTCTTATCCTTTATATCTCTTCAAGATTCTTCTTTGAATCTTAATTATCTTTCTTTTTTACTTTAATGATGAATTTCCTAAATTCATCTCTTATCACTTAAACTCGATCTGAGTTTATTCCTTATAATCATCTCCGCAGTTATAGTCTAAGGTACACCTACCTAAGGTTTATAACCTACGGCTCTGATACCAACTGCAGCATCCCCAAATCCGGGTACTTTTTACCTCAGATCTGGTACATCATTTCTATAACTATTGCGGGAGATATAAACATAAATTGTATATACATTAAACTTTTACACATCATTCCCAAGGTCTACAACCTTAACTTAATACATACCTTCAATATCTAAAAAGGTTTACAATGCTATTTTCATCAAAAAAAATTAATAGATCTAATTGCAACATAATTTAATCTTGCACTTTGACATTTCTTCTGTCTTTATTCGAGCCTTCATCTAAATCTGAAAATTTTATCATGATATAGCAAGGGTGAGCAACAAATTTGTCGAGCAAGTTTAAATTTATTTGAGGATATATCATGATTGAAAAAAATGAATAAGCTTTCAAGTTTTCAACAATATAATAATTGTGAAATAACATGAATCATGTTTCAATAATTACATGACTGAATCAATATTGTTTGAAGTCAACAATGACCATAAAAAATTTAACTGAACCTTATGGTAATGAAGGTGATCAGCCTTTCATACCTGATGAACATATGCAACATGCACTAAGTGCGAATCAATAATCGCTATAGACGTGAATAATCATCAATAATTATTCACTAACATACTTTGAAATATAACTCAAGTTTGAGTTAAGGAAACTTACTTGATTCGATTGACTATCGCTACACGCTTTAAGTTAACTTCTTTTGGTAAGACCTATCATTAATATAAGATTGGTCTTTCAATCAAAGATATTCTACTTTGTATCATAATACAATTATTTTATTAATCAGATTATCTAACACTTAATCAAATATTAGATAACATCTTAACACATTAGCAATATTATCATTCTTTGATAATTCTTCAATCACTATATCATATATATTATGATTTAACACTTTCATTATCATTTCATAAGTTATTCTTTAACATCTAATAAGTTAAATACTAATCCAAATGCACCTGGATTCTAAATCCAACAACCAAATTTCCAATCCAAATTAATCGGATTCCAAATCCAAATGAATTCTAAACAGCAATCCAATCCAAAGGATTCCAAATCTAACGACACGGATTCATTAGATTTCCAATCCAAAGAAGTCGGATTCATAATCCTTCAATCCAAGCAAGTGGATTCATAATCCTTCAATTCATAAATCTTTCAATCCAAAAAAGTCAATTCATCAATTTTTCCAATCCAAGAAGTCGGATTCCATATCCTTTCATGAAAACATTAAATCACTTATTATTTTTCTATCCTTTGCCCAAAACACATAATATAGTTCATGGAATATCAATTTCAACAATTAAATTGAAAAAAATATCATAAATCTCTTATTTTAATCTTCCGTCGAATATTATTAATTATGTAATAATATTTTACGCTAATGTTATCAACCTTTTAATAACAGTCCAGTCAAATACTACAAATAATATTTTAATCAAATATTATTAGTCATATAAAAATAATTTAAGTCATTAATCACATTAATAAACAATTGTTTTTAATTATTTTCCTTTTATTAATTAACTTGTTTAAGCATTCTAAAATGCCATAAACATCACAACACTTCACACCCGACCCAAAACATCATCAAAAAACTGCATAAGCCATGCTCAAGGGTCTCAAGTCATAAATCGAACTTTTCATATTTTTGGACATCATATAATTAATTAAATCTATTTATCCATTTATCATCATTTAGATGAAAAATACCAAATCAGTTCCAAAAATATTTCTTTTCTGGGATTTGAAAGAATATAGTTTCATATTGAACATATATATTTCCCGAAAATTTTAAAATATATTTACTATATTTAAATAGTCCATAATAGCCAAATATTCTTCGATTTTTCATAAATCGAGATTAACTCCAACATTTCTGAAATTTTTACAGTATGCTCCTGCTATACACATGTACTTCCAGTACAAATTTTGTAATTTTTGAACTTATACACAAAGAGTTATTCGGGTGGCTTCATAAAAATAGTCCTTCACCGTAAAATCCATAACTCTCAAACCGTATGGCCACAAGTTCTCAAATTTTTACACAACCTGCAAAACGCCTGATATTACCACTCCAAATTTTTCCTAAATTTTTAAATCTTAAAAAGTGGACAAAAATACCCCCGTTTCAGATTGCCCCAAAACAATTTGTTTCCTTCTACCAAAAACGGGACTGTTTTAGTAAAATCAGTCACTACCCCATGAAAACTCAACATTTTTGAGTGCTACCACTTGGGTTAACTAGTAAACACATATATCTAGCACCCCTCTTTGACGGATCGCAAAAAGGAGTTATAGATTTAAAACGGTATATTTTCAAAGTACATAGAAATTTGGGTTTCAAAACTAGAAAAATTATTTTTCTTTTCCTTTTTGATTCAAACCAAATCAATACCCAATATGTGTAGATCCATACTTAAATTCATGAAAAACACATAGATCATAGGAGTTTGAACATCCAATCAAAAACCACTTTCCATCAAATTACAAAAAGAAAGAGAATAAAGCTTAGGAAGAAAAATAGTTTTATACCTTTCATCAAAATCTTCTTTCTTCTTCTTAATGGCTTCCATGGTCACTCTTCTTTCTCCTTTTTTCCCTCTAGCTCAAGCCGTCCCTCTCCTCTCTCTCTTTCCCGTTCTTCTTTCTTCTCCTCTTTCTCTTCTTTTCTTTTCTTCTTCTCTCTTTCTCTTTCTCATTTCATTCTCTTTCTCTTTCCTTATCTTTCTTTTCTTCTTATCTTATCTCCAATAAAAAATCCAATCCAAATCTTATTTTATTTTAATTGTTAAGTTAATTAACAAATGACTAGATAGCCCTCCTTTGGGTCACTGGGTAAAAAAAATTTTGGGCCCATCCAAAATTAATTATAAATCTCGTCATATACATATTATATTGGGCTAGATTAAATAATTTAATCACCCTTAAATCACTATATCCACAAGTCACATGCTTAATTAATTAATTGAACTTGTTTAAATAATATAACCTTCTTAGTCCATTAAATCTAATTCTTTTGGACTCTAAATAAATTATTGGGCTATGATATTATTATAGTCCATTACTTTTAATTCTATTTTACCCTAATTATTTAATTAGGGTTTTTTATTCCTCACACTAGAAAATAAATTCCTTATTTATGCCTTTTCTTGTCCAAAAATATCCCCCCATACTTGGATCAAATTTTTGGGATTTTTAAATTATTTATTTGGGCCAACTCTTGGGCCACCATATTTAATCTCTTTGGACTTTTAATAAATTTCTTTGGGCCATAACAAAATATTACATTTCCAACACTTTTATTATTACCATTCCCTAATTATTTAATTAGGGTTTCATTTACTCCATTAAAACATAGATCCTTACTCATGCACATTTATTTTTTTAACCCAATTAGACTTGCTATAATTAGGTTATAAAATTAATTAACTCGAGATGTATAAATAAATCTTTAAAATCTAGTATAAAAATACTAATTAGTATATATTAGTTACATAACTAAACACCTTATTTCACTTTTATATATAAAAAAAAATGTATTCACATCATATAATGTATATTTATTTAATCATATACATAATTCACATAATCATAACATGCTTCACTTCTAACTCCAATTTTGACCTTTTTCTATAAAAGTCAACTGTTAACTTTGACCAAGAAGTCAACCCTTACACATTTTGTGTTAAAAGTCCTTTCTAACTAAACTTGACATTCCAGACGCAACCGAGCAGTCCGTGCTTCAAAATTCTATCTCTAACTCAAATTTTGAGTTTTAAATTACTCCCTTCTTATTGCTAATCGTATTAACTAACGACTTTATACTTGTTCAATTCACATCAAATTTTACAGGTATCATAATACCTTATTCTTGATATTCATTCAAATACATATCAATTCATTTCTAGGGTTTTGGAATTTTGTAACCCATATTTTCTCTATTCTCATTCGAATAGAAAATCATATAGGTTTTACTTGAAAATTTTAAATAAATCCACAAATTCTCTTCTATGTTTTATTCTTTAACCTTTATTCTAATCATTCAAGATTTATAAATTTTTGGGTTGTCACAATCAACCCCTCTACCTCATTACTGTCCAACTCAGGTATTCCCTCATCTGCCAAGGTGAGCCACATTATTTTGGACTCCTCATGGAATCTCTCAGCTAGCAATCATCATGATGTTATCCTGTTTCTCTAGCAAGTTCTTCAAGTTTCCGTCCCTCCTACACAGAATGACAAAATTTTGTGGTAAGTTCAAACTATTAATACGGTAAAGGCTAACCAGATTTGGGATTCTATTCGGGCTAGGACCCTATTGGTACCATGGAGCTCAATCCTTTGGCACAACCTACATGTGCCCAGATACTCTTTATGTTGTGGCTTAGACTTTTAAGGAAACTATCTATGAATGATCAAACTAAGCATTACACGGGAAGGACATGGAATTGTCTTCTATGCAACCAACACCTTGAAACATTTGAGCACTTGTTCTTTGAATGTACCTATTCTACGGTTATCCTAACAAGTGCTCTTTACTTAGGAAATTGGGCTTCCATCCCGCTAACATGGGATGCTCTCATTGGCTATTTCACCAACTACCAAGGCTCCAAATTGACAAAGAACATTTTGAGTCTCACAGTTGCCACTTACTTCTGCAAAGTTTGGGAAGCTAGGAACACAAAGATGCATAAGGGTACTATAATTCCCCCTAGGTCTCTTGCAAAGGACACTATCAATCTTATTAAATCAAGACTTTCTACTAGTAAATCCTTCATCAAAGCCACAAATTGTAATCACTACTGTAATTGGTTGGTAACTCACAAGGATGGTTGGGATCTCTTCCTTGTATCGTATCCTTATCTTTGCTCTTAGGATGATGTTACTATATTCTGGGGTATGCCCCTTAGCCATTGTTTTTTGGTCTTATTAATACAAACAAATTTACCAACAACAAAAAAAGGTTGCCGCACAAAACTTTGGTTTGACCCATGGATCTTGAGAAAACCACTTGCCTACTCCAACTCCTCTTCTCTAATATCCAACTCTGGACTGGGCCCTGACACAAAGGTTAGTAGCACCATCAGCAATTCTGATTGGGTCCACCCAAGTTCTAACCATCACTCGGTAATTGAATTCAGACAGCTATTCTCTCCGGACATAGGCTACAATCCCACCAAAGAAGACTATGTTCTATGGGACAACACCAATACCTATGGGAAATCAACTTCTTTTTTTTGGAAATCCATCCGGTCCTATGGAAATCTAGTGGCTTAGGAAAATCTGGTTTGGTACAAATACCTCCCTCCTTGATATTCCTTCTTCTTATGGCTTGCATTCCAGAATGGGTTACGCACCATGGATCGGCTCTTAAATTATGGGCTCGTTGTTAACCCAATTTGCCTTCTCTGTAATTCCCACAATGAAACCTTTGGTCACCTTTTTTTCAATTGCCCTTACTCCTACCATCTGTTTATATCTGTGCTCAGGAACTACGGATGGAAGGGATCCTCAAGGTGCTGGACTTCCATCACTTCTTTCATCATTGCCCATCCTAACAGCTCTGTTCAGCAGGGTATACTCCACCTAGGTTTTGCCGCGGTCGCTTATCACATTTGGCAGGAAAGAAGTGAAGGGCTTCATGGTAAAGGTCCCATGTCGGTCCGGACCATCTCCCACACTGTTATGCAGATTTTGAAATGTAATCTACACTCCATTCGAAGATTCTAAAAAGTGAAAGAAAGGCCATGGTTTTTTAATCTGGCCCTCTAAGGCCCTCTCGAGTCGGTTCTATTTTACTAATGTGTAGGAAGATTGATGAATGGTCCACGAGTGTCGTTTCTGGGATGTTTCTACTCGTTTTCTGGGCTGGAATTTGCTTCTGCAGTCGGCTTGGGTTTATGTTCTACTTTGGTTCTACTTTGTGGAATCTGTTTCTGAAGGAGAGGTTCTGCTCTTCGTCGCCCTCCGCTGGTGGGGATGTCTCTTTCTGTTATGGGTTCAAGTTCACCTTTAATCACTGCTAGTTGTTATCAGTATGTGCTATGGGTCATGGATTTGGTCATTTTCAAATGTTATCTTCTAGACTTGCCCGATCACGCCAAAGATTTCAAATGAGGGTGCAAGGAATGAATACCCATCCACCGTGAGCCTTGAAGCTTCCTGACGATTTTGTTCTGCTTTGGTTTCTCGTGCTTTCATCATCTTTGATTTCCTATGATGGTTCATGGTATTCCTGCTTGTGTAGAGTTTTGATGATGCAGGTGCATGATTTGGTTGGGATGCTGCATCTGTGATGGGGAGTTTATAAATATTGGTTGCGCATGATTGGGTTTCTAGTGGTGGGCTTGTGAGTGGTAGGAACATACCCCTGCTTTTGGGTGTGGCTGGGGGTGCTAGCTCTTGTTAGTCGTGTTCTGTCTATGCAGTGCAGGTGTTGTGTCCTCCTACTACGCCTCAAATTTTTTGCTACTGCTAGAACTTGGGCTGGGGAAATCTTGGTTTCTCTACCGGTGGGCTGGATTGTTATCTCTGATTGACTAAGGAAGGCTTAGGGGACTTCTTGTTACAACGATTGTTGTTGTTGCTGCTTGTGATTCTTCTTAGCTACTGATGCTTTGTATCCCTGCGAGTGGTCTGATTTTTTTACTGTTCTTGTTTTAAAGATATTTTGTTGGGCTTTGATTTGTAACAGATGGTTAGTGTTCCTTATCACATCTTCGTTGGGCAATTGGCCTTGTAATCTTTTATAGTAATGACATCATAGGGCCTGTCCTATGATGTCTATGCTATATTCTGATTGGGGTTTCCAATAAGGCTTGTAATATCTTTATTTGTTAATTCAGTCTAAATTTAACTATAAAAAAAGGAATCAACATTTCGTACCCGATGTAATATGTATAAACACTTACTAGGCAACAACAATTGTTTCCAATATGATGCCTCAATAACATTCCTTTCTCAGTCAGGAGTCCGTATCAAATCAATTAAATAGGCATAGCTCTTTAAAACAAATTTGATTTAACAAATTTTAAACATGCTTGATCTAGCTGACACAACTAGCATAGATCCATCTCATAAGCAATGTTAAACATACTTGATCTAGCTGACACAACTAGCATAGATCCATCTCATAACGAATTTGAATTAACAAATTTTAAACATGCTTGATCTAGCTGACACAACTAGCATAGATCCATCTCATAAGCAGTTCAACATATAGTAGAACAGGAATTCAATTTGCACCAAGTGAGATTCACAATAATTCATCAGGATGTGGAAAAATCAATAATATTTATCCACCAGCATACTTGAACAATAATAACTCAAGTTTGAATTTGAAAACATGTCTGTTCATCTAGCTACAACTTTCTAGCTTTAATTAACAATCTTTGAATGACCTATCAATTATAAGGTAGATCTGTCAATTAGTATTGCGTATATTTGTTCATCAATACGCCTACTCGTATTATTATCTAACCAATAATACATTCAGAGGGTACATGCATGTAATGTACTATCATTAATCCTATAAGAAATTTAATTGATCTTAGGTTAATGATTTAATAATTTAATAAGGCTTTCCTTCAGTGATAAACACTTATTAGATCTTTAATAAGTTAAATAGTAATTAACCATTTACCTTTAGTTATTACATACTAATAACCAATTATTACTCCTCATTATTTAATGTTAATTAAATAATGAACAATTAAATTATTATTTGTCTTTAAATAATAATTAATAACTCCCTCATCTTTGAATAAATAATATTTGATTTATTCACTTCATTATTCTTTAATTATTCCTTATTATTATTAAAAGAATAATTAATTAACATTCATCTTTATTTATTATCCTAATAATAAACAATTAATTCTATAAACTTTTATGTCAAAGTAAGTAAGTAATTATCACTTAATCTTACTTCATTACACTTCATCATTATATAATATTAATTAAATAATAATTAATTAATTGATTAACTCAATTTATTATTTAATCTTAATTAAGTAGTTATCCCAATAACACTAACTCATTTTGATTATTACTTAACATCATTTAAATAATAATTAAGTAATTAATTACAATTCATTTTATATGTAATTAACTTACTAGCCCATTAGTGGCTTTAAAGTTATTTATTACAATAACCCATTTTCATTACACTTCATATTGACACTCAAATTTTCGCTCAACATTTTCAGATTTGGGGTCCTTCACGGAAATGTTTGTAGAACGAAGTCTACAACTCGGATTTTGGTTCCGTTAGAGGTGTTGGATTTTTATCTTCTCAAACTCCAATTTCCATTCATCAAACATCATATTCTGTTCTGTTTAAGTCTCGAAAATCAGTGTCAAAGTGAACTGATCCGCAAGGACATTCATAACAGTTTAGTCGTTTTCCTGATTTGAGGTCCTTTACGGAAACACTCATATCTTGAGATCTACATCTTGGATTTAGGTCCATTTGATATCGTTGGATTTGTATTTTCCCGAACTACATTTTCCATATATTAAACACTAAATTTGAGTTTGTTTTATTTACCGAAAATAGTCCACAAGTGACTGATCAGTAACATGTTCTCAGTAGTTGGGTATTTTGGGATTTAATTCATAACTTGCTCATCTTTTTTTTCGCTGAGTTTGTTTTTGAATTGAAAAGAATGAGAGATTAAGCAAAGGGGCATACCCCAGAAGCTTTAGAGTGAACCTTATGGGACAACCCCCAAAAGAAACAACTAAAGACCAACAACCATATCAAAAGAAAGTACAGTGTTCTTAACAGAAAATAATTAAAATCATAAGATGAAGCAAGCAATAAGTCTAAGCAACCAAACCAAAGAAACCAAGCTTCTAGAATGAATGAACAGGAACAAGAGCCAAAGAAAAGTTGTCAGCATCAAGGGAGCCTATGACCTTGCAGCCCAAAGGAACGGCCAACACTGAGCTTGACCAACAGCAGCTGCTAGCGAGTGGGCCGAAGCCATCAAGCGACCTGCCTAAACCCAGACTGAACACATGTTATGCATAACGTAGCCTGAACAACTCAGACCCACTTCGCCAAGATGCAATGCCACCAGAAACCGCCAGAACCAACCCAACTTAGATGCAAAACACGAACCAACAATCAAGCTGCAGACCCAATCTTAAAACATATTTGAGTGATTCCAAAGGGGTTTTAGCCCTTAACTCATGCATCTATCATATCAAGAAAGAAAACCTCAAATATCACTTGTAGATTTCAACATGCACATGATAAAGTATACCAGTTAAACAAAAATTCCTTCAAAAATTCATCTAACATCTTTTTCCAAATCTCAATCTCATGAACTCTTAAAAAAAATCCACAAGTCTCCTTTGATAAACCCATGATATAACACTCTAATCTTGATATTAACTATTATATATAACATGCATCATAAGAATCTATCCTAAAAATTTATAGTGCTTGCATGCATGTGCCTTTCTCTATCCATTTGGTACAAATCTCTCTTTTGATCTTATATTCAACTTCAAAATTGTTTTGATCATCATATAAAACTTTCGTACACCAATAGATGAAGAGTTTTTCAAAGATCAAACTTAAGACTCTTGTATCAAAAACCCAACAAATAAGAAATCAAACTTTAAAAATGAAGAGAATCAATACCTAGTTTTTCTTGCTATCTTCTTATCTTCCCAAAGTAGTTTATAAACTTAGCATGCATGAAGATCGAGGCCCTCTTCTTCTTCCTCTTGGCTGAAATCCTCTCTCTTTGTTTCTCTCTTTATTTTATTACTTTCTCTAGCTAACGAGCTTTGATGTGTAAGTATGCAAATGAAATGCAGTTAGTGGAAATGGGTATAATTGAAAGTGTAAGCATGCTCCTAATAACTCTCTCCCCCTAATCATTACTTGCTTGCTTAGTCACTAAACTCATGTGCTAGGAGGGTGACACTTGTCATGGGTGTTGGTTTCAAAAGACTATATCCTTCATGTTGTTCTGTTCCAGTCTCGTACTTAGCCTCGTACTGGAACACAGTCATGTTGGTATGTTCCAGTCTAATAAACTCTACATCCTTCATATGACGAATACTTTCAGGAAAGTATTTGTCATTGAACAATTTCTGAAACGTTTCCCAAGACATGTTGAGTGCGGTAGGTTGGGTACGCTTCACAGATTCCCACTAGTATTCTGCCTCACCACGGAACACAAAGGTGGCGAATGAAACCTTCTGTTCCTCTGTGCATCCCAAGACATCAAATATCTTGGTAATTTGCTTAACCCACATTTCTATCTTGATTGGATCCGGCTTTCCCAAAAATTCTTGTGGTCCCAACTCTTTGAACTGCCTGGCTGTGACAAGTCGCGCTTGCTATTATTTCCACCCGTATTTTGTACACGAGTCTCCCTCGTCTCTGATACCAACTGTGTCTCCACGGTCTCATTCACTCCATTGTTAACATTTTCAGCTGCCATTCTCAAATTCTGCCATAAAACAAGGGTTAATTAAAGAAATTGACATACCACATATTATCCCTATATTCTGACCGACCAATTAAATATAAATTAAGTTTAGGTAGGACACACTAGCGAAGGATTTACTCGTCTCTCCCCTCCTAGTTTTATTCCCTAATCTCCACTAGAGACCATATCCCTAAGCTCTGATACCAACTGTGATGCCCATAAAATAGGTCCACACAACCCATTCTGAGTCGTCAAATATATGGTACAAAAAATAACTACAACTTTATTATTACAATTGTCGTGCAAAATACGATAACATATATGCTATAAGTTTAAATACAAATATTGTCTTCTAGACATTATTCAAACTCAAATAAGTCCTAATTATAATTACTGATACACTATTTTACAAAAATAGTGAGGATCGCTAAAATAACTGACTTAGAACATCACTCCACACACCGACTAGTTCCTGCTATATTCTCACCTCCTGAGAAGAAAAATGGAACAAAAAGGAAAAGGGTGAGCTCAACTAGCCCAGTAAATAATATTATGACTAAGATAATGTATAACAAATTATCGTTAGCCTTCAATAAATTAGATAAAATATAATGGACAACAAGTTTTAGATCAATATTCGCAGTGGAAATAACAATTCATTAGAAGAGTTAAGTAGAGAATGAAATATACCATCTTCTATGATTTAAAAGTCCATCATCAATATTTTATCCATGTAACATCAATCAATGCACATCTTGAATCAAATATTCATCTTTTCACTTCAAAACCAAAGATATTCATTCGTATCACCAATGTTAGTCATGTTCATCTTAACACCGCTCATCTTTACACTACGGCCAAAGATATTCATCAGATAATCATTCATCTTTGCACTACAGGCGAAAGATATTCATCAGATAATTATTCATCTTTGCACTACAGGCCAAAGATATTCAGTTATATCATCATTTAGAACTGAGGATGATAAAAAATATTTTAAAGAAACGAATCCAGTGAGATAAAAGGACAAAGATTAGGGATTCATACTTTAGATAATTCAAGTTCAAAAATACTCTATAATAAATCATAGTGGAGTAAAATTCAAGAATGAAGATCAAAACATGGACAATCAAATATAGTTACCATAATAGACATCTTGGACAAAGGAAGAGAAAATTTTATTTTTCTTTGAATAGTGTCGTATACGTGAATAGTAACACCGACACAAAAATATAGAAATTTCATAAGAAAAATCATACTTAAATGAATAAGATCTTGTATTTGTGAATAGTGTCGTGATACGTGAATAATCTTAGATATCGTGAATAATAACCTCGACATAAAAAGGTAAAATTTTTATAATAAAATTCATACCAATATTTCGGCATAATGATATTGAATGAAATAACATCATTTACGAAAAATAACTTCCCTTACCTCAAAAAAGTAGTACTTCTGACTGGAATATCGGATATAATGTTGAAGGATATTTGCACTGAATAGCAACTCTCAAAGTATCTAAATACTCACAAAAATACGCTGGATATTATAAAGAGAAAAAACTTGTGATTCTTGTGTGATTTTCAATTCAAACTAAGCACCCTATTTATAGAAAAATGCTCAGAACGCCAAAGCAAACCATTAAATAAAATATTAATATTTTTAAAAGTTTTCTACGCACACATTCTTGACCAATTCATCAACACTCCACAAGTGGGCCCCCCCCAAAAAAAAATCAGCAAATTCCACAACAACCAAAAGTGGGCCCAACCATGTTTTAAAAAAAATATTTATTTCTGAAACTTCAATAATTCATAATAAATAGTTCTTTTATCAGAAAAATACGAAGTTTATATCTATTCCGTAGGAAATTTAATTCTCTACAACTTTGTAGAAGAAAGTTTTTCTAAATTCCAAACATAAAATGAACGAAATCCACATACGGATGATTTTTAAGACCTCCATTCCGACAAAATACTGATAAAACACCTCAGCATTAAATCCTTCATTTATATCCACAAAAAATAAATATTTCCTTATCATATAAATCAATAATTAATTATTCACAAATAATATTACAGAATCACAATAATGACAACCAGATCGTTCCTAGGAAAAGAGGGGGCTTTTCGATAAGAATTTCTCCTTACTGGTGCGTAATTAGGTGACCAAACCCCTTTCTTAGACAGAATTTCCTTAGACATTGCCAATAATGCTATCTAATAATATTATTCAAATAATATAAATTATTGATAATAATGGGAAATACACATTGACAATTATTGAAACAACAATAATATAAAATATCAACGTAGAAATTATTGAATCAATAAAATAAAATATTGAACAGTAATTACTATAACAATTATTGAGTAGTGCCTTCTTACGTAAGAATCAATAATCCACAAATCTGTGCAATACCATGTGCTACTGTGCAACCACGCGTATTACTGTACTTTAACCATCGGGTATTCCAACAGTGTTAATGGTAACAATTACGTCGTTAATTATAAAAACTCATACTTATCATTTTCTTCATCCGACAGTTTTCCGTTATGGGACCCACAAATGGTTGTGCCATCGTACAAATATTCCCCGACAACAAGAATATTCCACGACCAAACGAATATTTCCCGACAACAATGCATATTTTATAACCACTTACTTATTTTGCAAAATTTGCACATTTCACTCATAACCAAATCAATATATCAAATTAACACCTTATTATTCAAAATAATAATAAGAGGAAATTCAATTTTATTTATAAAAAGTCGGGGTCTTACACTGAGCATATCTTCTAACGTTTGAATCGTTCAAAGCATATGTGGTATTTAACCTTAGTTGTGTCCCCATTCTTTCTTGAAGACTATTCAAAAAATTAGACGTGAAGCGCGTGTAAGACCCCAACTTTTTGAATAAAGATTAAATTTTCTCGAAATATATTTTTGAATCTTATGGTGTGGATTTGATATAATGTTATAGTTGTGGGTAATATTTACAAATTTTACAAAGTACGCAAGTTGTTATATAATATTCAATTGGTGAGGAATATTCGCTTTTACAGGGAATATTCGTATAACCAAGACAATCATTGGTGGACCCCACAACGAAATTATTATCGGATTGAGAAAACGACAAAAATACTTTTTATGAAAATAACGGCAAGTTTTACTGTTAACTGTTGAAACACCCTGTTAAAAGTACATGAATACACGTGGTCGTTTATAAAGTACGCTGTGGATTGATTATTGATGCTTACGTGAGAAGTCACCGCTTATACTCAATTATTGCTATAGTAATTGCGCATCATATCTCTCATATTATTGATTCAATTATTGTCACAAAGATCATTTGCATAATATTTTATATTATTAAATCAATAATTGAGACGACAAAGTTATTCATATTATTATTTGCAATATTGACAATGTCTAGAAGTTACGCCAGGAGAGGTTTGGTCACCTAATTGCATGCCAATAAGGAGAAATCCTTATCGGAAGACCCTCTTTCACGGGAACGACTGATCGTCGTTAAATATTGTGAGTTATAATATTAATGATGAATAAGTTGTGTTGATTAAAAATAAATTTTGATAGTTCCATTGTGGTTGGGATTATTAGTGTTAGTGGAAATTGACATCTATTCCGGCGATAATTGATGTCTAGGGGTTATATTGATAAATCGGGTAATTTATCGGATAAATGAGCAATTAATTGCTACTAATTCACATGCTTATATAACTATTTGTTCACATGTGTGTACTATTGAATCACATTATTTACTATTAGGGGAGTTGGTGCAAGATTGATAATACTTGCATGACTAAGTTAACAATGGAGGTATAGATGGAGGTACTATACTGTAATTCATATTTTTAACATGATTATACTATTGATTCAAATGATTGAACTATTGATTCACATTATTTACTATTAGGGGAGGTGGTGCAAGTTTGATAATACGTGCAGGACTAAATTAAAAATGAAAGAAAAGTTGGAGGTATTGTACTGTATTTTTTCGAGCCCCAAAACGTGCAATTATCGAAACTATATTTTTCTATAAATAGAAGCTCATTCTTCCTTCATTTCTCACCAATTCACAAAAGCTTTAGAGTGATTATTATAGAGAGAAATTATAGAGAAAAGAAGAAGAGAAGTCTCGCTACCTCACTATTCTAGTATCCAGCTTTTTCCAAGGTAGGGAATATTATTTGTTGTACTTCAGTAGGAGTATTATTTCTTTCTTATCCATGAAGAGAACTTCATTATTCCATTCTTTATTATTCTATTGAAATAACCTATATCACAAGGCTACCCTATACTTGGTGAAATTCTTCTCATTATTCCATTCTTTATCATTCATTGGAACATCATGTCTATGCGTTTACGCGGGACCAGTTCCATTATTTATCATTCTGTTGGAACATCCTGTATGTGCATTCTACTGGCGGACTGGTTTCGTCTTTATTATTCCGCTTGGAATATCCTCATCTCGTGCATTTTATGTGGGACCGATTACATCTTTATTATTCTGTTGGAATATCCTCGTCATGCATGCTTTTCTTGACTTGATTCCGTTATTTATTATTCTCATTGGAATAACTCGCATGTGCGCCTATCGCATGCCCGGTGATTTCTTTTGTTATTCCATTCCTTGTTATACTCAAATTGGTTAAAGTTTTGACTTCTATACTCCATGAAATTAGTGGAATATCCTTGATATTTGCGCTTCATCCAAAGATCTTTTCATTGAAATATTCTTCGAGCATTCTTGAATTTTACTCCACAAAGAAGTATCATGTTGACAATTTGGACGTTATTGATTCCTGGATAAAATAATTCTTGAACTTGTTTTATTGAATTCTTATATCATTGTCATCATCCTCATGTTTATATTTTATTGAAAGTCATCTGTGGCCTGTAGTGCATAGATGGACTTGGTATGATTATGACCAGAGATTATTCGGTGTAATCATAATCATAATGTTACAAAGGATGTGGTAAAATTCCTCATTGGCCCGTAGTGCATTGATGGACAGTTGTTGGCATGATCATGACCATTAATGAATACACAAATATTCTTGGCCCGTAGTGCATGAATAATTGTGGTCGTGATACTAAAGAATATCCTTGGCCGTATTACAGGGGTGATTTGGTTATGTGGATTATTTATTAAGCTGAGTCCCAGCGATAAAAGTGTTGAAAAACCTTTTTAAATCATAAAAGATAGTAGATTTTATTCTCTACTTGACACTTTTAATGGATTGCTTGTTCCGCTGCAGTTAAACTTGATGGTTGTTATATTATATCAGTTTAACACTGTTGAAGGCTAACGATAATATATTGTGCATTATCTTAGTCATAATATTTTCTACTGGGCTAGTTGAGCTCACCCTTTTACTTTCATTGTTCTCTTCAGGAAATGAGAACGTAGTAGGGACTAGTCGGGGAATGGAGTGACGGACCAGATGGTAGCATTAGTAATCCTCACTATTCAGTGAAATAGTGGGAAAATAAATGTAATAATATTGAATTTGAGTTTGTATATTGTCTAGACGACAATATTTGTATTAAAACTCACATCTTATGTTTTGTCGTACTTTGCACGATAGTTGTATAATTAAGTTGTATTTGTATTCTGTACCATGTATTTGGCGACTCAGAATAGGTGATGTATACCTGTTTTGGGGGCGTCACAGCGCGGATCTCTATCGGATACAATTGATACTGGCACTCTATGTCTCGAAATTATTTCCTTGATATACTACTTGGCCAACTGATCCACAGTATACCTGATCCTGATCGGCAAAAAGTGTGCTGACTTTGTGAGACGATCAACATTCACCCATATGGCGTCATAACCTTTATGTGTCGTTGGGAGTCCTACCATAAAATCCATTGTGACGTGCTCCCATTTCCATTTTGGAATTTCCAATGGCTGTAACAATCCAGTTGGTCGTTGATGTTCTGCCTTAACTATCTGTTAGGTTAAACATCTGTTGACGCATTCAGCAACCTCTCTCTTTATGTTAGGCTACCAATAATGTTGGTGAAAATCTTGATACATCTTGGTGCTTCTTGGATGTATTGAATACCTTCTAGTATGGGCCTCTTGCAGAATCTCTTCTATTAATTCGAGAACTGCGGGTACCCAAATCCTCATTTCAAATCTCGTCAATCTAGTGCTATAAATATTGTACTTTAACTGTTCACCTTCAGCTAACCATTTCACGAGGTCAATACATTCCTCATCATTTCCTTGTGCCTCCTTCACCTTGTCGAGTAAAGTCAGACTTGCTTCCATTTCCATTACTTCATCCAAATTCCTCGGATTTTCACCTTCGACTCCATTTTCTCCATTTCTCTGACTAATTCTTCTTGTTCTATAAAAGTTGGGGTCTTACAATCTTTCTTGGCTCTTTCTACTTAAAGCATTTTCCACCACATTGGCATTTCCTAGATGATATAGGATCTCACAATCATAGTCCTTGATCAATTCTAACCATCTCATCTGCCTCATGTTTAACTCTTTCTGTGTGAAGATATACTTCTGGCTTTTGTGGTCTGTGTATATCTCACACTTTTCTCCGTAGAGAGAATATCTCCAAATCTTAAGGGTAAACACTATCGCCGCTAATTCCAGGTCATGGGTAGGGTATCCCTTCTCATAGTCCTTCAGTTGTCTCGATGCGTACGCAATGACTTTACCATTCTACATTAACAAGCAACCCAGTCCCTTGTGTGATGCATCACTATACACTGTAAAACCCATCCAAGTACGGTTTAAATACTCTGTTAATCAAATCCATAAAAGTAGCTGGTGCATTTGTTAGTCCAAATGACATTACTAGGAACTCATAATGACCGTTACGAGTCCTAAATGTTGTCTTTGGTACATCCTCCATCCTTACTTTCAATTGATGATAAACAGTCCTTAAGTTAATCTTAGAAAAACACCTCGCTCCTTTAAGTTGGTCAAACAGATCGTCTATTCTTGGTAACGGGTACTTGTTCTTGATTGTCACCATATTCAACTCTATGCAATCCATACATAGTCTCATCGAGCCATCTTTCTTCTTTAAAAATAGCGCAGATGCTCCCCACTGAGACACATTAGGTTGGATGTACTTCTTTTCCAAAAGTTCTTGTAACTGGAGCAACAATTCGTTCATTTCTACCAGAGCCATTCGATACGGTTCTTTCAATATCGGCCTTGTCCCTGGTACTAAATCAATCACAAATTCTATCTCTCCGTCTGGCAAAAGTCCCGAAAGTTCTTCTGGAAAGACATCCCAAACTCATTCACTATATGTATCTGCCCCATGTCTGAATTCACCACCCATGTATCCACTACATGAGACAAATAACCTTCACATCCCTTGCGTAACATTATCTTAGCCTGCATCATCGTCAGACAACTCGTTTGTCTTGGTGACTTGTTACCATAAAATATAACCTTAGACTGATTTGGGGTCTTAAGGTGTATACTCTTCTTCTGGCAATCTATAACCGCCTTATGGTTAAACAACCAATCCATACCTAAGATAACATCAAACTCCCCTTAGCGTATCGGAATCAAATTCACGCTTAACTTATGTCCCCTTATTTCCACACAACAATTTTTATGGATAAACTCTACAGGGATCACTTCTTTCTTTGCAACTTCTATGTTCATAGGGTTCTTTAGCTTTTCACAGGGTAAGTTTAATCTTCTAGAAAATTCATCAGTACCACAATAAAATATATTCATTGATAAAATGAAATGATATTTTATTAAGTACAACTAAAACTATGATGAATTTCCACAATTCACCACTTAACATACTCTATACGATATTTCTTCCAAGGTTATAACCTAGGTTTCGCATTCTTAAAGTTTATAACCTATAACTCTGATACCAACCTGTGACGCCCCCAAACACGGGGTCCTCTTGTAACGATTGAGAAATTAGGACTTATTGTAAAATAATTTTATTTAATTAAATAATGAATAAAATTATATTATATGTTATTATTATGTGTTAGCAAGATGAATGTCATTCTATAACATAGATATGTCAGAACGTCATAGTATTTTGGCTACGTGAGAGAATTAAAGTGTTTGAATTTCCAAGACGAAAATATAAGCTTTCTGTGAAATTTTCCAAAAAATACTATTCACAGTTTTCTGCTCAGGAATTATTTTTAAACTTCCAAGAAATACGTAACGATAGAATATTAAGGGAAGATGGATTATGGAATAATAATTCGAGTATGGAAAACTTAGTTTTTCGCCTGCGAACTTAATTCGAGGACGTTAGGGAAAACGAAGCGTTAAGGAGATAAATGATGATCGTATGATACGTAAGTATTGTACGAGGTAATGAATATGCATATGAAATGAAGTATCATATGAGTATATGTGAATGATGGTATGTCGTATATGATGTATAAGTATACGAGTTAGAATACGAGATTAATACGTAAATTATACGTTCTAAGGCTTTAAGCCATATGTAATGAATTTGTAGGATTGTGGAGGAAGTTGTAAAGTCCAATTGGAATTTGATAAAGCCTAATGCTTATTAAATGTTAAAGCCCAAGTGGTTGTTAATGCAAGCCCAAAGCATAGTTAAGGTTAATTAAACTAAAAGCCCAAATTTGGAACCGGATCCGTGGATTGATCCAATGGGTAAGATTGACCCATGGGGCAACCCATGTGGGCCAATGATCACATGGCACCATCTTGGTGACCAAGTAAATTCGTGATAGACATTGTGCCAGGAGCGGCACCAGTTTCTAGGGCACCGTACCGAATGGCGCCTGTGGAAATGAAGGAGTTGATGGTTCAATTACAAGAACTGTTGGATAAGAAGTACATTCAACCGAGTGTTTCGCCGTGGGGAGCACCGGTACTATTTGTGAAAAAGAAGGACGGATTGTTACGACTTTGTATCGACTATCGAGAGTTGAACAAGTTAACGATAAAGAATAAATACCCATTTCCCAGGATCGATGATCTCTTTGATCAGTTGAAAGGGAGAAAGTCTTTTTCTAAGATAGATTTGCGAATGGGGTATCATCAGTTGAAGGTTAGAAGTGAGGATGTACCTAAGACGGCATTCAGGACTCATTACGGCCATTACGAGTTCCTGGTGATGTCATTTGGGTTAACTAATGCACCAACTGTATTTCAAGAACTGAAGAAGAGATTGAGTGAAGCACCTGTATTGTATTTACCCGACGATACAAGGAATTTTGTAGTTTATAGTGATGCTTCGCATAGAGGACTTGGTTGCATGCTCATGCAGCATGGCAATGTCATTGTGTATGCATCATGGCAGTTGAAGGATTATGAGAAAGTTTATTCTACTCATGATCTGGAACTGGTCGCGATAGTGTTTGCCCTAAAGATATGGAGACATTATCTTTATGGAGAGAAATATGAGATATACACGGACCATAAGAGTCTAAAATATATCTTCACACAAAAGGAGTTGAATATGAGACAAAGGAGATGACTGGCATTGATAAAGGATTACGACTGTAAAATCCTGTATCACCATGGAAAAGCCAATGTCGTGGCCGATGCCTTAAGTAGAAAGGGTCGGGAAAAGTTGTCTATGTTAACGGCTCAATCTGAGTTAATAACAGAGATGTCTAGGATGGAGTTAGAGGTGAGGTTACCGAGTGAATCGGGGCAGAGATTGTTTACAATGGAGATTCAATCTACAATTGTAGAGAGAGTAAAGAAGGTGCAACTCCAGAAGAGCCAACTATGAGCAACTGTTTTCATATCTACCCATTATGCCTTTCCATCAAGCTCAAATTCTAAACTCTTGGAGTCACATGTTTTGGAGCTTCAAAGAGTGTCCGGCCATCTCAATGCTAGCTAATGGATTCCCAGGAAGATTCAACTTTGCCAAGAAGTTATTCATAAACAACTCTTCCTCAAAGTATAAACCTGAGGTACTGTCTATCCCAACCCTCTTTAGAATTAATCACTTGCCATCATCTTCATTTAATCAATTTTATGAATTCCCACGATGGTTGGAAGTAATTCTTCATCCACTAAATCAATTTCCAGTTACAGAATCCCAAAATTCTGTAACTGAGGAACCAAATGTGATTAACTTCATAATGTTCCCACATCCCATCATCTCTACGATCACTAACTCTAGCCTCATTATAGAGTTTCCACCTCAAATCGTAGAGCCACCAAACTTAAACATCCAAACCCAGGCCCCTCCATCAGATATTCCCTCATCATCCAGCAACGAATACTTCAATCTCAATCTTGCCCTCTACTCACTACAAGATCAATACCAGAGAAAACCCCCTTTCTCACAAATTCCACAACTGAATGAAATTCTTTCAGAGTTGTCCACAAAAGCTGACTTGTCAGAAATGTCTAAGAAAGTGATCAAGGAACTCGATGAGATTCTTGAAGAACATATTGACCTCATTCAGCTGAGATTAACAACAATGATCAATGCTGCCAATAATCTTCCACACTCCCTAAGCTTTACGCTCTCTAAGACACTTAAGGAGTTTGTCAAGCAAATGATTCAAAGCATAAACGACCGCGATGACATTCACTTTCTAGTAGCCAAGAAACACGGAGAAGTTGTCCTTGCCCTACAGACAACTCAAGAAATTCAGAATAAAAATATGTTGGAAAGCTTCCTCAATCTACAAACTGCCATCAAAGAATTCCAAAAATTCTACGCCAGCAGTGGCAAGCAAACTGACAACATTCAATCCATTCTCTAACGAAGGGAAGCTCGGTCTAAAGCTCTAATCGAATAAAATTGGGAAGACATTGCTCAGACCAAAAGTCAGCTCAACAAGCTTGTCCAAGGGCTGAATCGTCTCTCAGCAGACATTCGAACCTTTGATGTTGACATAAAGGGGGAGAATAAAGGGAAAGGGAAGGAGGCCAGGGCGGAGGCAGAGGAGGTCAAGGAAGCCAGGAAAGAGGCAGAGGACAATTCCACACTCAAGCTTCAAGAAGCCACCAACAGACTCCACGATTAAACAATCAAACTCAACGATCTGATCAGCAAGAAGTCTTAATGGCCAACCAATAAGGAGTCAAGGGCTAACTACCAGCTCACAAAATGTAACCACTACAGGCCTAAGAATGCCGATTGGAGATCCTGCATTCATGAATAGGTATGATCACAACCCAAGGATAAGCCCAAGTGAGCTGGAAGAGTTATCCAGAAGGGATGAAGCAAGCATGAAAAGAAGGGCTGAGGAGTATGCCAATCCTCCACACAAAAGACTAAAGAAATAGAGATAAGTGAAAGTTTAAATTCTTATTGATGTAAAGCTAAATTATAATACTCTTCAACCATCAATAAATTCATGTTTATTCTCTAGAAATTTCAGCTGCTCACTGAAATACTAAGTTATGTTTAATTTCCAACAATTGCATCTAGATACTAGTAATCATGACAACAAATCTCCTTGGTTATGTCAACATCAAATAGGGGGAGATTGTAGGGAGAGTGTGTGACAACCCGAGAATTTAGAAAACTTTTAAAATTTTAATTAATTGATTTAAGGTTCAAAATTAGAACCTAGACAGAAAATAAGTTTATGCGTTTGATATTTTTGAGATGGAATTTTGAGGATTTCAAAATTCTGTGAAGAATTTAGGTAAATTATTCAGGATTAAGTGTATATGTGTTTATGTTGTGTGGATATGGTCATTTATGTATTTAGTATGTGGTTAAGGGTCAAGGGTTGACCAGATAAACAATATATGTAACAAACCCTAAGTATTTGTTAAGAACGTCAACATTCGGTTAGAAAACCCTAGAGATTAACAAGAAACCCTAAAACCGGTTCTGGAAACCCTAATTTCAGTTCTGGAAATTCGAAACCCTAATTCGGTGTATAAAACCCTAAATTGGGAACTTAATGGCGTAAGTGTAAATAATTATAAGATTAATTAGGGTTAATCTTAACAAATTGGTTTGAAAACTCTAATTTCAAATTTATTAAACCCTAATTTCAAATTTTGAAACCCTAATTTCTGGTTTAGGAACCCTAATTTATAAATAGGGAAAACCTAATAAGTGTTAATTGAATAATTTTAATGTTAATTAGGAAATATTAATCCTAATTTTAAAGTTAAGTAATTATAAAACCCTAATTTAATTATGAAATCTAATTTTTTAAATTAGAAAATTACTTTTCTATTAGAAACCCTAATTAGTGGGTTATAAACCCTAATGACCAATTTTTGTCCTAATTGCTAAATTAGCAATTTTAATCAGGAAATGTTAATCCTAATTAACAAGATTTAAATTATGATTAGTAAATTTTAATATAATTAGAAAATTCTAATTCTAATTTAGAAATATTAATTTTATATTTTTGAAAACCTAAATTGAAAATTTTAAAAATCAAATTGCCAAAACCTAAAGGGTTGAACCCTAAACCCTAAGGGTTAAAATCTAAACCCTAAGGGTTTAGACAATGTCCATTATGCCATTAAATTAGTAAGCTAAATGACTATTATGCCCTTTGTTGAATAATTTAAGGTTACTTGCAAATTTAGCCAATATATAGTTGGTGAACTACCCCATGTTATTAAAAACAACTTCCATCAGTCACACAATGCCAACAATCTCAGCAACATACATTTAATCTAAGTCGTATATAGATTAAAGAAAGAGAAAAGGCATACTTTACTTTTCATTTTTCACCAAGCCACAGTCTCTCTATATTTCTAGTTTAAGAGTGAGAGGGGGTTGATAAACAAACTTAGAATCAGTTCATACCAAGCCAAAAACAGATTTATGGATCAGAAATCAAAAAATCAAGCTTGGAAAAGGTATAAACCCTAATTTTTGAAATCATGTAATCTTATGTTAGTTGTTGATTAGAGTTGTGTATTAGAGTGTCATTTGATGATCTAGGTTGTCAAAACTCAGATCCATATCATTTAGATGCTCGAAATTAAAGATTTATAAAATATGGAAAAGTTGAAAAATAAGGCCTGACAGCCAAATGTCAGGACCTCTAGATCTTTAGGTGTTAGATGTTTTATGTGTTTTATGTTTTTAATCTATTATATGCCATGAGGACTACACATCTATGGTTTTATGTTACTCAAATCATGAATATGTTGAGAGATACTGACGATCAAATCAAGCTACGTTGATGAAGCCATTTAATTTCGGTTTCTAGGTAACCTAGAAACCCAGAAATTTCTGACAAGCTTTTGCAAGCTTCTGATCTTGCAGTCATTTTATCTTTGTTCCATTTTGTTGTTTGAAGCTTATAGTATGACATTAGTACTACAAAATAAAGCCTTTATAATACCGAAATCATAAACAGGAACGAAAATAATTAGGGTCAAACTAGCGTTGACCATCACGCTGGAAGAAGATTCTGGGTAACCCAGATCTTCAACGAGCGTTTCCTGACAGGTAGTTTGACCAGATCATACCTTCATTTAGTGTTGTTGTTATACTGATTTGATGATATAGTATTGTACACTGACATGATGTTTACAAGATTCAACCATTATATTACACAAATCAAGTACCGAACCCAAGATATAAGGATTCAAAGAAGCTAACTCTTATTGTTCTTTATTTCTGGAAAACCCAAAAATGAAGAACAACTTCTGACAATGATTTTTGGAGCCAAGTTCTAGCTGATATGTTGTTGAATGATTATGAACTTAGTATATAGTTGTAGTATTGCACTTATAATACAACTTTAACACTTCGTTAAGCCCAGAAAACACTTAGATCATAGATTAAATACTGGTAAAACTAGGGACCTTGTCCACTGACACGAATTTCTGGGCAGACTCAAGAACATCCCAAGAACACCTATAGCGACGGGTATGTCGTTATAGTGCCCTTTAGCGACAGTTAATTTTAGAAATTAATTATTTTTATTATATAAATCGAATTAAATAGTTTTTAATTATTAAAAATACAAAATAAATTCAGAAAAATTATTTTAAAGTCTGAAAAATAGTATAATCATGTGAAAAAACTAATTACCGTATAGTACCTTCAACTATACCTCCATTTTTAATTTAGTCATGCAAGTATTATCAATCTTGCACCACCTCCCCTAATAGTACGTGAATGTGAATCAATAGTACACACATATGAACAAATAGTTATAAGCATGTTAAATAATAGCAATTAATTGCTCATTTATCTGATTAATTACCTGATTGGTCAATATAACCTCCAGACATCAATTATTATCGAAATAAATGTCGATTTCTACTAACACTAATAATCCCAACACAATGGAACTATCAATTTCATCATTAATCAACACAACTTATTCATCATTAATATTATAACTTACAATATTTAACAATCAGGTCGTTCCCAGGAAAGAGGGGGCTTTCCGATAAGAATTTCTCCTTATTGGCGCGCAATTAGGTGACCAAACCTCTCCTTGACAGAACATCTAGACATTGTTAATATTGCAAATAATAATATGAATAACTTTGTCGCCTCAATTCTCGATTTAATAATAATAAATATTATGCGATGATAATCTTGTGACAATAATTGAGTCAATAATATGAGAGATATGATGCGAAGAATTATCGTAGCAATAATTGAGTATAACTGAAGTGACTTCTCACGTAAGCATCAATAATCAATATCATGTGCTACTATGCAACCACGCCAGACATCGCATTTTTTTACTACCGGGTAGTTCAACAGCTTTAATTCAGAACACTTTCGCCGTTATTTTTATAAAAGATAATTCGTTGTTTTCTAACTACGCACAATACTTCCGCTCTCTGGGGTCCACCAATGATTGTGTTGGTTATGCGAATATTGCCGCTTAAAACGAATAGTCCCCGACCAATCGAATATTATATAACCACTTGCTTACTTTGCAAAATTTGTAAATATTACCCACAACTATAACATTATATCAAATCCACACCATAATATTCAAAAATATATTTTAAGAAAATTATTCTTTATTCATAAAAGTTGGGGTGTTACATGGAATCCTCTCATTTGAAAATTGGATATCCTTTTTGTTTCCTCTCAAATTATTCATTGTAAAGTTCAGTCGTTAGATTTTAACAGTACTAGTTTGATGGTTTCTTTTGTGTATGGGCTCAATACTTATATTGAAAGAAGGAATATCTAGAATGATCTGGTCACTAATTCCACTAATGAGTGTTGGTGTTTATTGGATGATTTTAATGTTATAAAGGACTTGAAGGAAACAAACTAACCAAATGCCAGTTGGGATGTTGGAAAGGAAGATTTCAAAGACTGCATCACTTCTATTGGTGTGGATGACATTCGAGCAACTAGCTCAGTCTTTACTTGGTGGAACAATCAACCTTTCCAACCAGTCCACAAGAAACTGAACCGAGCCATGGGAAATTCAGACTGGTTCTCTAAGTTTGATATCTCACAGGTAACTTTTATTCATCATGGGATTTCTGATCACTCCCTGATGTTACTAAACACTGGAATTAAGTTTACTAAACCTCAAAGACAATTTCAATATTTCAGCCACATGTCTCTTTTTGATGGTTTTCATGAAGCTGTCTAGTTTGCTTGGGATACCCACTTTAATGGGAACCCTTTCTATGTTTACTTTGAGAAATTGAAATGCACCAAGAAGGCCTTAACCTCCCTCAACATTTCTGTGGGTAATCTGACCACATTGGTAAAGATAGCTTGGAAAGACCTCCACTCGGTCCAGACCCTCCTCAATGACCCTCCTTATGACTTGGACCTTTTGGCAAAGGAAGAAAGTTGCTCTTAACAGCTTTGGCAAACTATGGATAGGGAGGAAGTCCTAATGCAATAGAACTCCAGAGCTACATGGCTGGCCTTAGGTGATCGTAACTTAAGTTATTTTTCAAATATGATGAAGCAAAGATGAAATTCTAACAAAATCCTCTCGATCCTTAATGCTGATGGTATTATGGTTTATGAGAAGGAACAGATTGAGGAAGTAGCTATGGGGTAATTCTCTACCCTTTTTTCTGATTCTGGCTAACACTATGATGGGTTTACCAACCTTGGCATTTCTCTAACAAAATTGATAGACCCAACTCAAGCCTCTTTTCTTAGTGCTCCTATTTCTGATACTGAGATATTCAAGGTGCTCAACTCCATGAACCGTAACAGGAGCCCATGATCGGATGGATTCAATGTGAATTTCTTTATTAGTTGTTGGTCCATTGTTGGGGAGGCCTTTACTAAGGCTGTTCAATACTTTTTCTCCACTAGCCGGCTAACCAAATGGATAAACTCCACTGCTTTGGCCTTGATTCCCAAATGTTCAAATGCAACTGCCATGGTTGATTTTCGTCCTATCTCTTGCTGCAATACTATTTATAAATATATAGCAAAAATCCTTGTGAATATGATAAAAGTGGTATTGCACATGCTAATTGACCAAGCACGATAGGCTTTTGTAAAAGGTCAAAGTATAAGTGATAATATTCTCTTGGCTCAAGATCTCTGCAAAGGTTACACCAGAAAATATGGCCCCTCTCGTTGTGCCCTCAAGATTGACCTACGAAAGGCCTTTGACATGGTTAGGTGGGAGTTCCTTCTTGATGTCCTTAAAACATATCTTTTCCCACCTATCTTCATAGGTTGGATCAAGGCATGTATTACTTCTGCCATGTTCTCCATTAAGTTGAATGGAACTCTTGCAGGCTTCTTTGGTAGTACTCGTGGGCTTCATCAAGGAGTTCCCCTCTCCCCTTTCCTGTTTGTTCTTGTGATGGAAATTCTTTCTCTAAAACTCAAAAAAGAGACTTTTACCGATGAGTATGAATTTCATTGGAAAGCCAAAGCTTGCTAACTTACTCATCTACTATTTGCAGATGACATCCTTATTTTCTGTCATGCAAGCTTACCTTCGGTCAATATAATTAATTCATGTATACAATCTTTCTCTCTTTACTCATGTTTGATCCCGAATACACATAAAAGCCAATGCTATTTCTCAAATACAGATCCTTCAACCATGAGTATTATTCTATCATTACTAGGATTTCAGATAGGTTCTCTACCTTCTAAATTCCTTGGAGTTCCACTACTATCTCGGAAGCTATCTTATGCCGACTGTGTTCCCCTTGTACAAAGGATAACCTCTCGTATTTCTACCTGGACATCCAAAGTCCTTGCCTACTCTGGTCATTTTCAGCTGATAAAGTCTATTCTTTATTCATTCCAAACCTACTGGTGCAAGTATTTCATGCTTCCTAAGGCTGTACTTCATGAGATTCATTCCCTCCTCGGTAGGTTTTTGTGGAAGGGGCCGAATCTGTGTAAGTTTAGGGCTAAAGTGGCTTGGTCTCAACTCACATTACCAATATTTGAAGAGGGATTAGGCATAAAAAGCATCCTTGATTGGAATACTACTTTATTGATGCAACACTTCCTTCAAATTATCAATCAAGATAATAAGTCACTTTGGGCACAATGGATTCAAAATACTCTCTTGAAAGATAAGTCTATTTGACAGGTTACGACAGTCCATGATTGCTCGTGGACTTGGAAACAAATCTAAAAGTTTCGCCTATGTGTTCTTTAACATCTGAAGTACATTATTGGGAAGGGTAATCAGACTTCTCTTTGGTATGATCCTTGGTTGAATGGTGCCTCCATCAACCCTTCTACCTCATTACTTTCCAACTCAAGTATTCCCTCATCTGCCAAGGTGAGCCACATTATTTTGGACTCTTTATGGAATCTCCCAGCTAGCAATCATCATGATGTTATCCTGTTTCGCCAGCAAGTTCTTCAAGTTTCCATCCCTCCTAGACAGAATGACAAAATTTTGTGGTAAGTTCAAACTATTAATACGGTAAAGGCTAACCAGATTTGGGATTCTATTCAGGCTAGGACCCCATTGGTACCATGGAGCTCAATATTTGGGATTCTATTTGGGATTCTACATGTGCCCAGATACTCTTTATGTTGTGGCTTAGACTTTTAAGGAAACTATCTATGAATGATCGAACCAAGCATTACACGAGAAGGACATAGAACTGTCTTCTATGCAACCAACACCTTGAAACATTTGAGCACTTGTTCTTTGAATGTACATATTCTACGGTTATCCTAACAAGTGCTCTTGACTTAGGAAATTGGGCTTCCATCCCATTAACATGGGATGCTCTCATTGGCTATCTCACCAACTACCAAGGCTCTAAATTGACAAAAAACATTTTGAGTCTCACAGTTGCCACTTACTTCTACAAAGTTTGGGAAGCTAGGAACACAAAGATGCATAAGGGTACTATAATTCCCCCTAGGTCTCTTGCAAAGGACACTATCAATCTTATAAAATCAAGACTTTCTACTAGTAAATCCTTCATCAAAGCCACAAATTGTAATCACTACTGTAATTGGTTGGTAACTCACAAGGATGGTTGGGATCTCTTCCTTGTATCGTATCCATATCTTTTCTCTTAAGATGATGTTAATATATTCTGGGGTATGCCCCTTAGCCATTGTTTTTTGGTCTTATTAATACAAACAAATTTAGCAACAACAAAAAATGGTTGCCGCACAAACCTTTGGTTTGACCCATGGATCTTGAGAAAACCACTTGCCTCCTCCAACTCCTCTTCTCTAATATCCAACTCTGGACTGGGCCCTGACACAATGGTTAGTATCATCATCAGCAATTCTGATTGGGTCCTCCCAAGTTCTAACCATCACTCGGTAATTGAATTTAGACAACTATTCTCTCCGGCCATAGGCTACAATCCCAACAAAGAAGACTCTGTTCTATGGGACAAGACCTATGGGAAATCAACTTCTTTTTTTTGGAAATCCATCCGGTCCTATGGAAATCTAGTGGCTTAGGAAAATCTGGTTTGGCACAAATACCTCACTCCTTGATATTCCTTCTTCTTATGGCTTGCATTCCAGAATGGGTTACGCACCATGGATCGGCTCTTAAATTATGGGTTCGTTGTTAAACCAATTTGCCTTCTCTGTAATTCCCACAATGAGACCTTTGGTCACCTTTTTTTCAATTGCCCTTACTCCTACCATCTTCTTATATCTGTGCTCAGGAACTGCGGATGGAAGGGGTCCTGAAGGTGATGGACTTCCGTCACTTCTTTCCTCATTGCCCATCCTAACAGATCTGTTCAGTAGGGTATACTCCACCTAGGTTTTGCCGCGGTCGCTTATCACATTTGGCAGGAAAGAAATGAAAGTCTTCATGGTAAAGGTCCAATGTCGGTCCGGACCATCTCCTACACTGTTATGAAGATTTTGAAATGTAATCTTCACTCCATTCGAAGATTCCAAAAAGTGAAAGATAGGCCATGGTTTTTAATCTGGCCCTCTAGGGCCCTCTAGAGTCGGTTCTATTTTATTAATGTGTAGGAAGATTGATGACTGGTCCTCGAGTGTCATTTCTGGGATGTTTCTACTCGTTTTCCGGGCTAGAATTTTCTTCTGCAGTCGGCTTGGGTTTATGTTCTACTTTGGTTCTACTTTGTGGGATCTATTTCTGAAGGAGAGGTTCTGCTCTTGGCCGCCCTCCGCTGGTTGGGATGTCTCTTTTTGTTATGAGTTCAAGTTCACCTCTGATCACTACTAGTTGTTATCAGTATGTGCTATGTGTGATAACCCCAAAATAGGTCCATTCCATCCAACCCATTCTGAGTCGCCAAATACATCGTACAGAAAACAACTACAACTTTATTACAACAATTGTCATGCAAAATACAACAACACATATGCTGTGAGTTTGGATACAAATATATACCAACTGTAACTCTGGACACCAACTTTGGATAGCACGTCACAATGACACCTTACATAAAGGTATAGTTAAAAACTGTTTTAGAAATTAGAATCTTTGCGAAGTGCTCAAGGAAACCTTCGTACATGGGAGGCCATGCTTCTAGGTTGTGATAGATATCATATGGCCACAAAATTATCCTTGGTTGACCCAATAGACCCCAAAGAAAAACGAGAAGATTACTATCATATTCTTCCCAATGGTGAGTCTTCTCTTGACATATCATTATCTCCACTGTCTCTGATTGGGTATTATACTCCAAATAAACACCAAGATTATATAGGTAGTGCTTGTAAATATACTCAGCAAGTGGATGAGTACAACCCTGTCTTATGATGACACGAGGTTGTATGTCATTAGACATCTTGTATGACAGTGGCAAAACACCCTTCCAAGTTAAATTCACATCACCCTCAACATCTATAGCCTATTATTCCCCGCTTGTTCCAGCTAGACTTTTATTACCTGAAAGGGATTGTGAAGCAAAAAGGGTGAGCACAACTAGCTCAGTAAAGAATATCATGACTAAAGATAAATAAATTATCAATAACCTTTAACAGTAATAAATCTGAGATTTAGAACATATGGTAGATAATAAAACTGTTCAACCATAGTTGCAGCAGAACAAGCAATCCATTAGAAGAGTCAAATAGACCATAAAATCTATTTTCTTCTCCATGTTAAAAGTCCATCAACAATGTTTTAATCCCTGTAACATTAATCAATAATTCCTGTCCACAATCACGTGTATAACTCATAATCGTAATTGTAGTTTTAAATTCCTTTCCTCATACAGGACAAAGTTAATTTTCATCACCTGAAACATCAAAGATCATGGTTATACCAAATCACAGTTCATGTTCATAATTATACTGATAAATTCATCTTTACACTACGGGCCAAAGATATTCATCAACAGTTCATCTTTGCACTACTGGCCAAAGATATTCAACAACATGTCATCTTGGCACTACGGGCCAAAGATATTCATCAGTTGGTCATGTTCATCTAAACACTTGTTCATCTTCGCAATACTGGCAAAAGATATTCATCAGAAATCATTCATCTTTGCACTACAGGCCAAAGATATTCAGTTATATCATCATTTAGGACTGAGGATGATGAAAAATATTTTAAAGAAAACGAATCTAGTGAAACAAAATAATAAATATTCGTGGATTAGATTTCTTGACTATTCCATGTCCAAACATATCTCATAAATAATCATAGTGGAGTAAAATTCAAGAATGATCAAAACATGGATACAATCAAAGCTAGTATCCATAATAGATATTTTGGATGAAAAACGAAAATTTAATTTTTCTGTGAACAGTGTCGTATTCGTAAATAGTGTCGTATACGTAAATAGTAACTCCGACACCAAAAGATAGAAATTTCACAAAAAACATCATCATGCTTCATGAATAGTACTCGTGAATAGTAACTCGTGAATAGTAACTCATGAATAATAACTTGTGAATAGTAACTCATGAATAGTAACCCCGACATAAAAAAGTTCCAAATTTGATAAAAATTCAGACCAATATTTTGGCATAATAATATTGAAGAAATAATATCATTTATGAAGAAAATAATCTCCCTTACCTCAAAAAGAACAGTACTTCTGACTGAAATACTGGATATAGTGTTAAAAGAACTTGCACCGTATAGCAATACTAGAAATTCTAAAATACTCACAAAAATACGCTCGATATATAGAGAGAGAAAGAGAGAGAAATCTTTAGTTTCTGGTGTGATTTTCAATTATAACCTAAGCACCCTATTTATAGGAAAATGCTTAGAACACCGAAGCAGAAAAATTAATATAATAATATTATTATTATTCCACAACTTCCTACGCACACTCATTGAATCCAACATCAACCATCTACTCAAATAAAAACAACAGAAACGTTTTTGTTAATTAAAACAATTAAAACTTCCAAACTCAATTATTTCAGAACTTCAGAAGTTCAATAATTCATAATAAATAGCCCCTTTATCATAAAATTCGAATCTCGAGAGTTTTTATAGGAAATTCAATTCTCTACAACTTTGCAGAAGAAATTGTTTCCAAATTCCAAACAAAAATTGACGAAAATCCACATACAGGCGATTTTATAAGCTATAATCAAATTTCAGTCAAGAAATGGGTCCACCAACATGTTTAACATGTTTTAAACAACTTTTGCAACAAAAATACTCTTCCTCCTAATATACTCATATATCCCACATTAATTGTAAAAATATCACCATTATTATATTATAATAATATAATAAAATATTATTTTATCAGAAAAGATAAAATATCGATTTTCAACAATTGTCACTTTAAAAAATTTCTCTATCTATATCCAGATAAAATGAATATTTTCCTCATCATATAAATCAATAATTAATTATTCATAAATAATATTACAGAATCACAATAATGACAACCAAGCAGTTCCCAGGAAAGAGGGGGCTTTCCAATAAGAATTTCTCCTTACTGTCGCGCAATTAGGTGACCAAACCTCTCCTTCGACATAACTTTCTAGACATTGCCAATAATGTTATCTAATAATATTATTCAGATAATATGAATTATTGCTTCGATAATGGAAAATATTGTGTAGTGACAATTATTAAAACAACAGTAATATAAAATATCAACGCAACAATTATTGAATCAATAAAATATCGAATGAGAATTAATCAGTAACAATTATTGAGTAGTGCCTTCTTACGTAAGAATCAATAATTGGTGCAATATCGTGTGCTACTGTGCAACAACGCGTATTACTGTGTTTTAACCACCGGGTATTCCAACAGTGTTAATGGTAACGATTACGCCGTTATTTATAAAAACTCAAATTTGTCTTTTTCTTCATCCGACAGTTATTCTGTTATGGGGCCCACAAATGGCTGCGCCGTCGTACGAATATTCCCGACAGAAAGAATATTCCACGACCAAACGAAAATTCCCCGATAGAAATGAGTATTTTATAACCACTTGCATATTTTGAAAAAAAATTCATATATCACCCTTAACTTTAACTTTTATCAATTTAACCATTTACTGAATAGTAATTATAAAAAAAATTGAATACTTTTATTTCATAAAATTCGGGGTCTTACAATCTCCCCTCCTTATGAAATTTCGTCCCCGAATTTTATGTACCTGGTATTTCGAAAAGTTGAGAATACCTTACTTCAATTTCAGATTTTATCTCCCCGGTCATCATGATTTCTCCATTGCTCATCTCCCGTGATAACTTCATTTGGGTTCCTCACTTGTTGGGAAGTCATGACAACCGCTATCCCTTGAACTACTCGGCTTTGACTTGTTCAGGGCGTGATTTTAGGCGTCATCACTATCGTTGGAATATACTTTTCTATAGGGCATATTCCTCCCTCAATCGCCTTCGTCAGTACTCTCGATTCATGATCCCGAATCATCAATCTTCGATCCATATCAAATTCAGTTGATCATTCTATATAGGTAATTCAAAACTTCGATGTTGGGTTCTCCCAATTGCTGTCCAAAAAGAGAAATACATATCATCTATTTTAGCCTTCTTAGATCGAACATCTTTTTCCACAATATCAACGTGTCGTGTGACTTTTACCCATGCATCACTCATTCTTACTCATTCAGTTTTTCTTCTTTCAGCTCAGATTCCATCTTTATCATCTTATACTCTGCCAAAGAATGCTTCTGTTCAAGCATCACATATCGGGTAACACAAGCTTGAATTGTTGCATCCTTTTGTTCCACGACCGCCTGTCGTTCTTCAGCCTGCTCTTCTAACTCATGAATACGATTTTGAAATTCTACATTTTGATCATATAATACCTCTAATAAACTCTCCTCAGGTACCTCTTCTTCCTCTTCTTCCTCACTCTCAGCTGTTACCTCTGCGACTATCTCGGGTGCAACTATCAATTCTTCACTCACCATATGGATATCGCTAATTCCTTCTTCGTCTGACATCACATTATCATGGTTAGTGATTAGAGGTATCCCCACAGTCTCATTCACTCCATTGTTAGCATTCTAAGCTGCCATTCTTAAATACTACCATAAAATAAGGGTTAATTAAGCAAATTAACGTATCAAATAATATCTGTATATTATGATCGACCAACAATTAAGCTTAGGTAGGACACACTAGCGAAGGATTTACTCATCTCTCCCCTCCTAGTTATATTCCCCGATCTCCGCCAGAGACCATATCCCTAGGCTCTGATACCAAATGTGACAACCCCAAAATAGGTCCATTCCATCCAACCCATTCTGAGTCGCCAAATACATGATAAAGAAAACAACTACAACTTTATTACAACAATTGTCGTGCAAAATACAACAACACATATGCTGTGAGTTTGGTTACAAATATATACCAACTGTAACTCTGGACACCAACTTTGGATAGCATGTCACAATGACACCTTACATAAAGGTATAGTCAAAAATTGTTTTAGAAATTAGAATCTTTGGGAAGTGCTCAAAGAAACCTTCGTACATGGGAGGCCATGCTTCTAGGTTATGATAGATATCATATGGCCACAGAATTATCCTTGGTTGACCCAATAGACCCCAAAGAAAAACAAGAAGATTACTATCATATTCTTCTCAATGGTGAGTCTTCTCTTGACATATCATTATCTCCATTGTCTCTAATTGGGTATTATACTCCAAATAAACACCAAGATTATATAGGTAGTGCTTGTAAATATACTCAGCAAGTGGATGAGTACAACTCTGTCTTATGATGACACGAGATTGTATATCATTAGACATCTTGTATGACAGTGGCAAAACACCATTCCAAGTTAAATTCACCTCACCCTCAACATCTATATACCACCGTTCCATTCCTCTGTTATTCCCCGCTTGTCCCAGCTAAACTTTTATTACATGAAAGGAATTGTGAAGCAAAAAGGGTGAGCACAACTAGCTCAGTAAAGAATATCATGACTAAAGATAAATAAATTATCAATAGCTTTCAACAGTAATAAATCTGAGATTTAGAACATATGGTAGATGATAAAACGTTTCAACCATAGTTGTAGCAGAATGAGCAATCCATTAGAAGAGTCAAATAGACCATAAAATCTATTATCTTCTCCATGTTAAAAGTCCATCAACAATGTTTTATCCCTATAACATTAATCAACAATTCCTGTCCACAATCACGTGTATAACTCATAATCGTAATTGTAGTTCTAAATTCCTTTCCTCATCCAGACAAAGTTAATTTTATCACACGAAACATCAAAGATCATGGTTATACCAAATCACAGCCTCTGCTCATAATTATAATGATAAATTCATCTTTGCATTACGGGCCAAAGATATTCATCAACAGCTTCATCTTTGCACTCATCGGCCAAAGATATTCAACAACATGTCATCTTGCACTACTGAGCCAAAGATATTCATCGATTAGGGTCATGTTCATCTAAACACTTGTTCATCTTCGCACTCTCGCCAAAGATATTCATCAGAAATCATTCATCTTTGCACTACAGGCCAAAGATATTCAGTTATATTATCATTTAGGACTGAGGATGATGAAAAATATTTTAAAGAAAACGAATCTAGTGAAACAAAATAATAAATATTCAGGATTCGTACCTCAACTATTCCATGTCCAAACATATCTCATAAATAATCATAGTGGAGTAAAATTCAAGAATGATCAAAACATAGATACAATCAAAGCTAGTATCCATAATAGATATTTTGGACGAAAAATGAAAATTTAATTTTTCTGTGAATAGTGTCGATTCGTGAATAATGTCAGATATCGTGAATAGTCTTAGTATCGTGAATAGTAACTCTGACACCAAAAGATAGAAATTTCACAAAAAATATAATCATGCTTCTTGAATAGTACTCGTGAATAGTAACTCGTGAATAGTAACTCATGAATCGTAACTCATGAATAGTAACTTGTGAATAGTAACTCATGAATAGTAACCCCGACATGAAAAAGTTCCAAATTTGATAAAAATTCAAACCAATATTTCGGCATAATGATATTGAAGAAATAATATCAATTATGAAGAAAATAATCTCCCTTACCTCAGAAAGAATAATACTTCTGACTTGAATACTGGATATAGTGCTAAAAGAACATGCACCGTATAACAATACTCAAAATACTTAAATACTCACAAAAATACGCTCGATATATAGAGAGAGAACGAGAGAGAAATCTTTAATTTCTGGTGTGATTTTCAATTCTAACCGAAGCACCCTATTTATAGGAAAATGCTTAGAACACCAAAGAAGAAAATTTAATATAATAATATTATTATTATTCCACAACTTCCTACGCACACTCATTGAATCCAACATCAGCCATCTACTCAAATAAAAACAACAAAAATGTTTTTGTTAACTAAAACAATTAAAACTTCCAAAATCTATTATTTCGGAACTTCAGAAGTTCAATAATTCATAATAAATAGCCCTTTTATCAGAAAATTCAAATCTCGAGAGTTTTTATAGGAAATTCAATTCTCTACAACTTTGCAGAAGAAAGTTTTTCCAAATTCCAAACAAATATTGACCGAAATCCACATACGGGCGATTTTATAGGCTATAATCAAATTTCAGTCAAGAAATGGGTCTACCAACATGTTTAACATGTTTTAAACAACTTTTGCAACAAAAATACTCTTCCTCCTCATATACTCATATATCCCACATTCATTGTAAAAATATCACCATTATTATATTATAATAATATAATAAAATATTATTTTATCAGAAAAGATAAATATCGATTTTCAACATTTGTCACTTTAAAAATTTTCTCCATCTATATCCACATAAAATGAATATTTTCCTCATCATATAAATCAATAATTAATTATTCACAAATAATATTACGTAATCACAATAATGACAACCGTGCAATTCCTGTGAAAAGGGGCTTTCAATAAGCATTTCTCCTTCATCAAGCCGCAATTAGGTTACCAAACCTCTCCTTAGATGTAACTTTCTAGACATTGCCAATAATGTTATCTAATAATATTATTCAGATAATATGAATTATTACTTCGATAATGGAAAATACTGTGCAGTGACAATTATTAAAACAACAATATTATAAAATATCAACGCAGCAATTATTGAATCAATAAAATACTGAACAATAATTACTGTAACAATTATTGAGTAGTGCCTTCTTACGTAAGAATCAATAATTGGTGCAATACCGTGTGCTACTGTGCAACAACGCGTATTACTTTACTTTACCCACTGGGTATTCCAATAGTGTTAACGGTAACGATTACTCGTTATTTGTAAAAACTCAAATTTGTCTTTTTCTTCATCCGACAGTTATTCTGTTATGGGGCCCACAAATGGTCACTGCTTGTCAGTAAATACGAATATTCCCGACAGAAAGAATATTCCACGACCAAACAAATATTCCCCGATAGAAATGAGTATTTTATAACCACTTGCATATTTTGAAAAAAAATTCATATATCACCCTTAACTTTAACTTTTATCAATTTAACCATTTACTGAATAGTAATTATAAGAAAAATTAAATACTTTTATTACATAAAATTCGGGGTCTTACACTATGGGTCATGGATTCGGTGGTTTTCAAATGTTATCTTCTAGACCTGCCCAGTCTGCCAGCATTTCAGGAAGATCAAATATGGGTGCAAGGAATGCATAGTCCACCGTAGACGCGAAGCTTCCTACAGATTTTGTTCTGCTGGTTTCTGTGCCTACTGTTGCTGTATTTCCTCTGATGGTTCATGGTATTCCTGCTCGTGTAGAGTTTTGATGATGCAGCTGCATGATATGGCTGGGATGCTGCATCCGTGATGGGGAGTTTATAGATATTGGCTGCGCATGATTGGGTTTCTGGTGGTGGGCTTGTGAATGGTAGGAACATACCCCTGCTTTTGGGTGTGGCTGGGGGTGCTAGCTCTTTTTAGTCGTGTTACATGCATGCAGTCAAGGGTGTTGTGGCCTCTCATCGCGAATCAAATTTTTTATTCTTTGCTAGAACTTGGGCTGGGGAAATCTTGGTTGCTCTACCGGTGGGCTGGCTTGTTATCTCTGATTGACTAAGGAAGGCTTAGGGGACTTCTTGTTATAGCGATTGTTGCTGTTGCTGCTTGTGATTCTTCTTAGCTACTGATGCTTTGTATCCCTGCGTGTGGTCTGATTTTGGTACTGCTCTTGTTTTAAAGATATTTTGTTGGGCTTTGATTTGTAACAGATGGTTAGTGTTCCTTACCACATCTTCGTTGGGCAATTGGCCTTGTAATCTTTTATAGTAATGACATCATAGGGCCTCTCCTATGATGTCTATGCTATATTCTAATTGGGGTTTCCCATGAGGCTTGTAATATCTTTATTTATTAATTCAGTCTAAATTTAACTATAAAAAAAGGAATCATCCTTTCATACACGGTGTAATATGCATAAACACTTACTAGGCAACAACAATTGTTTTCCAATATGATGTCTCAATAACATTCCTTTCTCAGTCAGGAGTCCTTATCAAATCAATTGAATAGGCACAACTCTTTAAAACAAATTTGATTTAACAAATTTTAAACATGCTTGATCTAGCTGACACAACTAGCATAGATCCATCTCATAAGCAATGTTAAACATAGTTGATCTAGCTGACACAACTAGCATAGATCCATCTCATAACGAAATTGAATTAATAAATTTTAAACATGCTTGATCTAGCTGACACAACTAGCATAGATCCATCTCATAAGCAGTTCAACATATAGTAGAACATGAATTCAATTTGCACCAAGTGAGATTCACAATAATTCATCAGGATGTAGAAAAATGAACAATATTTATCCACCAGCATACTTGAACAATAATAACTCAAGTTTGAATTTGAAAACATGTCTGTTCAGCGAGCTACAACTTTCTAGCTTTAATTAACAATCTTTGAATGACCTATCATTGATAAGATAGATCTGTCAATTAGTATTACGTATATTTGTTCATCAATACGCCTACTCGTATTATTATCTAACCAATAATACATTCACAGGGTACATGCATCTAATGTACTATCATTAATCCTATAAGAAATTTAATTGATCTTAGGTTAATGATTTAATAATTTAATAAGGCTTTCCTTAAGTGATAAAAACTTATTATTAGATCTTTAATAAGTTAAATAGTAATTAACCATTTACCTTTAGTTATTATTTACTAATAACCAATTATTACTCCTCATTATTTAATGTTAATTAAATAATGGACAAAGTGAACTGATCCGCAAGGACATTCATAACAGTTTAGTCATTTTCCTGATTTGAGGTCCTTTACGGAAACACTCATATCTTGAGATCTACATCTTGGTTTTGGTCCATTTGGTATCGTTGGATTTGTATTTTCCCGAACTACATTTTCCATATATTAAACACTAAATTTGAGTTTGTTTTGTTTACCGAAAATAGTCCACAAGTGACTGATCAGTAGCATGTTCTCAGCAGTTGGGTATTTTGGGATTTAATTCATAACTTGCTCATCTTTTTTTCGCTGAGTTTGTTTTTGAATTAAAAATAATGAGAGATTAAACAATCGCAAAGGGGCATACCCCAGAAGCTTTAGAGTGAACCTTATGGGACAACCCCCAAAAGGAACAACTAAAGACCAACAACCATATCAAAAGAAAGTACAATGTTCTTAACAGAAAACAATCAAAATCATAAGATGAAGCAAGCAATAAGTCTAAGCAACTAAACCAAAGAAACCAAGCTTCTAGAATGAATGAACAGGAACAAGAGCCAAAGAAAAGTAGTCAAGATCCGTGGAGCTGCGACCCTTGCAAACGTCAAAGGAAAGGCCAACATCGAAGTTTGACCAATAGCAATGCTAGCTAGCGAGTGGGCATAAAGCCATCAAGTTTACTTTACTAAACCTGCACCAAACACATGTTATGCATAACGTAGCCTGAACAACTCAGACCCACTTCGCCAAGATGCAATGCCACCAGAAACCGCCAGAACCAACCCAACTTAGATGCAAAACACGAACCAACAATCAAGCTGCAGACCCAATCTTAAAAACATATTTGAGTGATTCCAAAGGGGTTTTAGCCCTTAACTCATGCATCTATCATATCAAGAAAGAAAACCTCAAATATTACTTATAGATTTCAACATGCACATGATAAAGTATACCAGTTAAACAAAAATTCCTTCAAAAATCCATCTAACATCTTTTTCCAAATCTCAATCTCATGAACTCATAAAAAAAATCCACAAGTCTCCTTTGATAAACCCATGATATAACACTCTAATCTTGATATTAACTATTATATATAACATGCATCACAAGAATCTATCCTAAAAATTCATAGTGTATGCCTTTCTCTATCCATTTGGTACAAATCTCTCTTTTGATCTTATATTCAACTTCAAAATTGTTTTGATCATTATATAAAACTTTCGTACACCAATAGATGAAGAGTTTTTCAAATATCAAACTTAAGACTCTTGTATCAAAAACCCAACAAATAAGAAATCAAACTTTAAAAATGAAGAGAATCAATACCTAGTTTTTCTTGCCATCTTCCTTATCTTCCCAAAGTAGTTTGGAAACTTAGCATGCATGAAGATCGAGACCCTCTTCTTCTTCCTCCTGGCTGAAATCTTCTCTCTCTATTTCTCTCTTTATTTTCTTGTTTTCTCTAGCTAAGGAGCTTTAAAGTGTAATTATGCAAATGAAATGCATTTAGTGGAAATGGGTATAATTGAAAGTGTAAGCATGCTCCCACTAACTCTCTCCCCTAATCATTACTTGCCTTCTTAGTCACTAAACTCATGTGTTGGGCATGCTAGGAGGGTGACACTTGTCATGGGTGTTGGTTTCAAAAGATTATATCCTTCATGTTGTTATGTTCCAGTCTTGTACTAGGACACAGGCATGTTGGTATGTTCCAGTCTAATAAACTCTACATCCTTCATATGACGAATACTTTTAGGAAAGTACTTGTCATTGAACCGTTTCTGACACATTTCCCAAGACATGTTGAGTGCGATAGGCTGGGTACGCTTCACAGATTCTCACTAGTAATCTGCCTCACCATGGAACACAAAGGTGATGAATTGAACCTTATGTTCCTCCGTGCATCCCAAGACATCAAATATCTTGGTAATTTGTTTAACCCACATTTCTGTCTTGATCGGATCAGGCTTTCCCAAAAATTCTTGTTGTCCCAACTCTTTGAACTGCTTAGCTGTGACAAGTCGCGCGTTGCTATTATTTCCACCCGTATTTTGTACATGAGTCTCCCTCGTCTCTGATACCAACTGTGTCTCCACGGTCTCATTCACTCCATTGTTAATATTTTCAGCTGCCATTCTCAAATTCTGCCATAAAACAAGGGTTAATTAAAGAAATTGACATACCACATATTATCCCTATATTCTAACCGACCAATTAAATATAAATTAAGTTTAGGTAGGACACACTAGCGAAGGATTTACTCGTCTCTCCCCTCCTAGTTCTATTCCCTAATCTCCGCTAGAGACCATATCCCTAAGCTCTGATACCAACTGTGATGCCCATAAAATAGGTCCACACAACCCATTCTGAGTCGTCAAATATATGGTACAGAAAACAACTACAACTTTATTATTACAATTGTCGTGCAAAATACGACAACATATATGCTATAAGTTTAAATACAAATATTGTCTTCTAGACATTATTCAAACTCAAATAAGTCCTCATTACAATTATTGGTACACTATTTTACAAAAATAGTGAGGATCGCTAAAATAACTGACTTAGAACATCACTCCACACACCGACTAGTTTTTGCTATATTCTCACTTCTTGAGAAGAAAAATGGAACAAAAAGGAAAAATGTGAGCTCAACTAGCCCAGTAAAGAATATTATGACTAAGATAATGTACAACAAATTATCGTTAGCCTTCAATAAATTAGATAAAATATAATGGACAACAAGTTTTAGATCAATATTCGTAGTGGAAATAACAATTCATTAGAAGAGTTAAGTAGATAATGAAATCTACCATCTTCTATGATTTAAAAGTCCATCATCAATATTTTATCCATGTAACATCAATCAATGCACATCTTGAATCAAATATTCATCTTTGCACTACGGGCCAAAGATATTCATTTGTATCACCAGTTGGTCATGTTCATCTTAACACCTGTTCATCTTTACACTACGGGCCAAAGATATTCATCAGATAATCATTCATCTTTGCACTACAGGCCAAAGATATTCATCAGATAATTATTCATCTTTGCACTACAGACCAAAGATATTCAGTTATATCATCATTTAGAACTGAGGATGATGAAAAATATTTTAAAGAAACGAATCTAGTGAGATAAAAGGATAAAGATTAGGGATTCATACTTTAGATAATCCAAGTTCAAAAATACTCCGTAATAAATCATAGTGGAGTAAAATTCAAGAATGAAGATCAAAACATGGATACAATCAAAGATAGTAACCATAATAGACATCTTGGACAAAGGAAGAGAAAAATTTATTTTTCTTTGAATAGGTTCGTATTTGTGAATAGTGCCGTATACGTGAATATTAACCTCGACACGAAAATGTAGAAATTTCATAAGAAAAATCATACTTCGTGAATAGTACTGTATTTGTGAATAGTGTCGTATACGTGAATAGTGTTGTATACGTGAATAATAACCTCGACATAAAAAGGTAAAAATTTCATAATAAAATTCATACCAATATTTCGGCATAATGATATTGAACGAAATAACATCATTTACAAAAAATAACATCCCTTACCTCAAAAAATAGTACTTTTGAATGAAATATCGGATATAATGTTGAAGAAAATTTGCACTGAATAGCAACTCTCAAAGTATCTAAATACTCACAAAAATACGCTGGATATTATAAAGAGAGAAAACTTCTGATTCTGGTGTGATTTTCAATTCTAACTAAGCACCATGTAAGACCCCAACTTTTTATAAATAAAGATATAATTTCTCTAATTATTATTTTGAAATAGTAAGGGGTTGATTTGATTAATGTGGTTAGTTATGGGTAAAATGTGCAAATATTTTAAATAAGCAAGTGGTTATAAAATATTCATTGTTGTCGGGGAATATTCGTTTGGTCGTGGAATATTCTTACTGTCGAGGAATATTCGCGATTTACTTTGCTCAAATTTGTAAAATTCCCCATAACGTAAAAACGATTGGATGATGAAAATGACAAGTATAAGTTGTTTACAAATAATGGCGAAGTTATTACTCAAGTATCACTGTTGGAATACCCGGTGGTTAAAACACGAATACGCGTTGTTGTCATGAAAGAAGATACGGTATTGCACCAATTATTGATTCTTACGTAAGAAGGCACTACTCAATAATTGTTATAGTAATTATCGCTCAAAGATTTTATTTTATTGATTCAATAATTGTTGCGTTGATTTTTATATTACCGTTGTTTCAATAATTGTCACTACACAAGATTTTCCATTATCGAAGAAATAATTCATATTATCTCAATAATATTATTTGAAAACATTATTGGCAATGTCTAGAAAGTTCATCTCATGGAGAGGTTTGGTCACCTAATCAAGGCACAAGAAGGAGAAATTCTTATTGAAACCCCTCTTTCTTGGGAAAGGCCCGCTTCACACAAGATCTTTGTGATTCTCAGAATATTATTTGTGAATAATTAATTATTGATTTATATGATGAGGAAAATATTGATTTTATGTGGATATAGATGGAGAAATTTTTTAAAGTGACAATTGTTAAAAATTGATATTTTATTTTTTCTGATAAAATAATATTTTATTATATTATTATAATATAATAATGGTGATATTTTTACAATGAATGTGGGATATATGAGTATATGAGGAGGAAGAGTATTTTTGTTGCAAAAGTTGTTTAAAACATGTTAAAAATGTTGGTGGACCCATTTCTTGACTGAAATTTGATTATAGCCTGTAAAATCGTCCATATGTGGATTTCGGTCAATTTCTGTTTGAAATTTGGAAAAGCTTTCTTCTACAAAGTTGTAGAGAATTGAATTTCCTATAAAACAACGCGAGTTTCGAATTTTCTGATAAAAGGGCTATTTATTATGAATTATTGAAGTTCCGAAGTTCTAAAATAATTGATTTTGGAAGTTTTAATTGTTTTAATTAACAAAAACGTTTTTGACATTTTGTGGGTACCATTTGCACATGTTGATGGCTGAAATCAGATGACTTAGGTGTGCGTAGGAAATTTGTTTATATATAATATTATTATATTAAATTTTCTGCTTTGGTGTTCTAAGCAATTTCCTCTAAATAGGTGCTTAGGTTAGAATTGAAAATCACACCGAAACTAAAGATTTCTCTTTTTTTCTCTATATATCGAAGCGTATTTTTAGAGTATTTTAGTACTTTGAGTATTGCTTATACGGCAAGTTCTTCAAAGACTATATCCAGATTCCAAATGTAAGTACTATTTCTTCAATATCATTATGCCAAAATATTGGTTGGAATTTTTATCAAATTTGGAACTTTTCATGTTTAAGTTACTATTCATGAGTTACTATTCACGAAAGTTACTATTCATGAGTTACTATTCACGAGTTACTATTCACTTAGTACAATTCACGTAGCATGATGATTTTTTTGTGAAATTTCTATCTTTTAGTGCCGAGATACTATTCACGATACTCACGATACTATTCACGATATACGATACTACTATTCACTTAATACGACACTATTCACGTAAAAAATTAAATTTTCGTTTTTCGTCCAAAATATCTATTATGGATACTAGCTTTGATTGTATCCATGTTTTGATCATTCTTGAATTTTACTCCACTATGATTATTTATGAGGTATTTTTGGACATGGAATAAATTTAATCTAATCCTTAATATTTATTCTTTGTTTCAATCGGATTCGCTTTTCTTTAAAATATTTTTCATCTTCCTCAATCTCCTAAATGATGATATAACCGAATATCTTTGGCTCAGTAGTGCAAAGATGAATGATTTTATGATGAATATCTTTGGCCCATAGTGCAAAGATAAACAGTGTTAAGATGAACATGACCCGATTGATGAATATCTTTGGCTGGTAGTACAAAAGATGAATGAGTGTTTAGATGAATACGACCAATCGGGTGAATATCTTTGGCCTGAAGTGCAAAGATGAATGATTTTATGATGAATATCTGTGGCCCATAGTGCAAAGATGAACAGGTGTTTAGATGAACATGACCAATTGATGAATATTTTTGGCCCGTAGTACAAAGATGAACAGGTGTTTAGATGAACATGACCAACTGGTGAATATCTTTGGCCTGTAGTGCAAAGATGAATATTTGATTTATGATGTATATTGATTGATGTTACAGGGATAAAATATCGATGATGGACTTTTAAATTCATAGATGATAGTAGATTTAATTCTCTTCTTAACTCTTCTAATGAATTATCGTTTCCGCTGCAGTTGTTGATCTAAAACTTGTTGTCTATTGTATTCTATTAGATTTTTCCATGTTGAAGATGAAGGATAATTTTTTGTATATTATCTTAGTCATATTATTCTTTACTGGGCTAGTTGAGCTCACTCTTTTCCTTTTTGTTCCATTTTTCTTCTCAAGAGACGAGAATATAGCGGGAACTAGTCGGGGTGTGGAGTAATGGTTCAAGACAATTGTTTTAGTAGTCCTCACTATTTTGTAAAATAGTGTATCAATAATTATAATGAGGACTTATTTGAGTGTGGATATTGTCTAGAAGACAATATTTGTATTTAAACTCACAGTTTATGTGTTGTCGTATTTTGCTCGACAATTGTAATAATGAAGTTGTAGTTGTTTCGCACTCATGTATTTAAGCGACTCGTAATGGGTGATGTATACCTATTTTGGGGGCGTCACAGTTGGTATCAGAGCTTAGGGTTATGATCTCTGGCGGAGATCGGGGAATAGAACAAGGAGGGGATAGACGTGTAAATCCTTCGCTAGTGTGTCCTACCTAAGCTTATTTGTTGGTCGGTCATAATATAGGGGTATTATGTGATTTGTTAATTTGTTTAATTAACCTTTGTTTTATGGCGGATTTAAGAATGTCGAATCGAGAATGTTAACAATGGAGTAAATGAGACCGTGGAGACACCTTTGCTCACCAACGAGGAGAACGCGTAACAACAGTCGGCAATGTTCCTCCCGTGAACAACACCAATCGAAAGCGTATGACGAACGATGGTATGTTTAGGAACTTTCTAGAATTCATGCAAAACCAAACGAGAAAGACTACTGCTCAAAATGCAGTGGAAACACTAGCAACTCACTTGATGGTCACCGCTAAAAGTTCAAGGAGTTAGGACCGCCAGTAGTTTTTGGGAAAGCCGTAACCACTTACTACTTGAGAGAGACGTGATAAAGCGTATCACTAAAATATTTGATGTCTTGGGATGCTCAGGGGAGCAAAAGGTTCCTTTCGCCACTTTCATGTTACGAGGAGAGGCAGATTATTGTTGGGAATCTGTAAAGTGTACTCAGCCTACCGCACTAAAGATGTCTTGGGAGAAGTTCCAAGAATTGTTCAACGACAAGTACTTTCCCGAAAGTATTCGTCACATGAAGGAGGTAGAGTTCATCAAGCTAGAGCAAAACAATATGAACGTGTCGCAAAGACGGCTTACGTTTGCGAGTTGTCTCGATTTGCATCCCATTTGCTTGATAATGAGGAGAGAATGACGCGAATGTTTCTACGAGGTTTGAAACCCAAAATACGTCAATACCTCATTTCTCACAAACTTTGTTTATATTCAGATGTTGTAAATAGGGCTCAATTATTGGAGCGTGATAATGAGTCGGCTCAACTGAAGAATAATGACCAATAACTTGATGATAATCGTACCGGTGGCAACGGTCATCGGAACAATGATAACCATCGTGGAGGAAATTATCATGCCAGAAATGGTAACCACTTCGATGGTAATCATGGTCAAGATAATAGGAAAGGTGAGTCAAGTGGAAATTTCAAAAAGAGAAGATTCAACAATGACGGAAGACGCCTAAGACCAACACCAAAGAACGAATTCTAGGGGAGGAGAAAGACTGCCAGTTAGATGCTACTGAGATGCGAGAAGAGGGACACATAAATCCAAACTGCTTCACAAACTTTCGTGGTATGTTTTAGTTATGGAAAGGACTTCACCATATATAGCTCGAGATTGTCCTCAGAGCAAAACCAAGTCCAATGAGATGGTGGTGACTCCAAAGGCGGTCCCGACAAGTCAAGTCATCGATTCTTGAAGAGCATTTTTCGTGACTTCTCAAAGCGAAGTAACCCGAACGGAGTTAGCACGGGTTAGTTAATTATAAATTTTTGTGAAGTTATACCTTATTAGATACCGGTTCTACCCATTCATTTATCTCTCCTGCTTCTACTCAACATTTAAACTTTACTCTGGAGAAAATCGACTTTTGACTTATTTGTTGAAACTCCGCTAGAGAAACTTTCGCTACATCCATTGCTTATAAATCTTGTTTGATCCAAGTTGGCACCATCACATTACCTATCAACCTTATTTCTTTAAAAATTCTTGCATTTGATGTGACCTTAGGGATTGATTGGTCAACCACTCATCATGCTAAAATTGATTGCTTTTGTAAGGTTGTTAGTTTTCATATTCCTAAGCAACCTGTTATTCAATTTTAAGCAACCAAACCATTGAAGTCAAACTCTTTATATCGTCAGAAAGTCATTCGCTTATTGAAAAACGGATGTCAAGCTTTCTTAGCCATGTTATGGACTTGAACAAAAATACGTCAAATTTGAATGATATTTATGTTGTTAGTAAATTTCCTGACGTATTTCCTGAAAAATTTCCTGGCCTACTCCCAGAGCGTGATATTGAATTTTGTATCAACTTTGATCCCGGTACAAAACTCATTTCTAAAATCTCATATAGAATGGCTCCTATTGAACTTCATGAGTTAAAAACCTAACTACAGGAGTTGGTACCTTAGCCTCTATCTGGTGACTTCCTTTGTGGAATGCACTGAAACCAAACTTTATGTAGGGGACGTCAGATTCGTGCGGTGGTAAACTGATAGGTGTCATTGTGACGTGCTATCCAAGATTGGGATATGAGTCACAGTTGAGAGCAACCTAAGTCAGTAATCGAAATAAGTAGCTTTCTAGGCTTAATCAAGTTACTTATCTGAGATTCGTGGAAGGATTTTATCGAATCGACACTCTATTAACTTAGCTGACTCGAAAAGATACAAAATTCGAATGGAGCGAGGAATGTGAGAAGAGCTTCTAAGAACTCAATATGCGGTAACGACGTTGGCTCGAGCTGTTGAAAGATTACGATCATACCATCCTGGAAAAAAAAAAAAAAAAATGACGTGGTAGCCGACGCTTTGAGTAAAAGATCGTATATGCTTCTTGAAAGTGCGATATTGTTAACACAAAGACCCATTTCGCATGACTTACAAAAGATGGAGATAGAGTTAAAGATTCCAAGAATCTGCGTGAAGATAACGAATATACGATTAGAATCAACTTTAATCGATAAATTTAAAGTTGCTCAAGCTACATACCTGGAGTTGATAAATATGAAGAGGAAGATGGAAGAAGTCGTTATTCCATAAACGAGAATCGACAATGTGAGGAAAGCTCAAACCTTTGATTTATTAATCAATTTGAGATTCTCGATCAAGTAGGAACTGTTGCCTATAGACACATTTTACCGCCAAGTATGACACGTGTTCATAACATTTTTCGCGTTTCGATGTTACGTAAATATGTGGACGACCCGAATCACATTATTGAGTTTGAACCAGACAAGATAGCAGAAGATTTAACGTGCGAGGAGGTACCAGTCAAGATCTTGGATAGGAAGGAGCATGTCCTAGGCAAGTCAATTTTGAGGACGAAATTTCATAAGGAAGGGAGGTTGTAAGTCCCCAACTTTTTATAAATAAAGATTTAATTTCTCTAATTATTATTTTGAAATAGTAAGGGTTGATTTGATTAATGTGGTTAGTTATGGGTAAAATGCGCAAATATTTTAAATAAGCAAGTGGTTATAAAATATTCATTGTTGTCGGGGAATATTCGTTTGGTCGTGGAATATTCTTACTGTCGGGGAATATTCGTATTTAATCACAAGCAAAATTGTAGGGCCCCATAACTGAAAGTGATTGGATGAAAAAAACGCATAAATATAAGTTGTTTACAAAATAATGGCGAGTTGTTACCAAGTAATACTATTGGAATACCCGCCGGTTAAAACACGATAATAATACGTTGTTGCAGACAAGAAGACACCAGATTGCACCAATTATTGATTCTTACGTAAAAAGCACTACTCAATAATTGTTACAAAGAATTACCGCTCAAAGATTTTATTTTTTATCGATTCAATAATTGTCGCGTTGATTTTTTATATTATCGTTGTTTCAATAATTGTCACTACACAATATTTTCCATTATCGAAGAAATAATTCATATTATCCTAATAATATTATTAGAAAATATTATTGGCAATGTCTAGAAAGTTCATCTAAGGAGAGGTTTGGTCACCTAATCATGCGCCAAGAGAGGAGAAATTTTATTGAAAACCCCTCTTTCCTGGAAAAGCCGTCACAAAGATCGTGATTCAGAATATTATTTGTGAATAATTAATTATTGATTTATATGATGAGGAAAATATTGATTTTATGTGGATATAGATGGAGAAAACTTTTAAAGTGACAATTGTTAAAAATTGATATTTTATCTTTTTGATAAAATAATATTTTATTATATTATTATAATATAATAATGGTGATATTTTTACAATGAATGTGGGATATATGAGTATATGAGGAGGAAGAGTATTTTTGTTGCAAAAGTTGTTTAAAACATGTTAAACATGTTGGTGGACCCATTTCTTGGACCGAAATTTGATTATAGCTTTTGTAAAATCGTCCGTATGTGGATTTCGGTCAATTTCTATTTGGAATTTGGAAAAACTTTCTTCTGCAAAGTTGTAGAGAATTGAATTTCTATAACAATTCATGAGATTCGAATTTTCTGATAAAGGGCTATTTAATATGAATTATTAAAGTTTCGAAGTTCCGAAATAATTTATTTTGGAAGTTTTAATTGTTTTAATTAACAAAAACGTTTTTAACATTTTGTGGGCACCATTTGCACATGTTGATGGCTGAAATCAGATGACTTAGGTGTGCGTAGGAAATTTGTTTATATATAATATTATTATATTAAATTTTCTGCTTTGGTGTTCTAAGCAATTTCCTATAAATAGGGTGCTTAGGTTAGAATTGAAAATCACATCAGAAACTAAAGATTTCTCTCTCTTTTTTTCTCTATATATCGAGCGTATTTTTGTGAGTATTTTAGTACTTTGAGTATTGCTATACGGTGCAAGTTCTTTCAGCACTATATCTACTATTCCAGTCAGAAGTACTATTTTTGCGAGGTAAGGGGTGTTATTTTCTTCAAAAATGATATTATTTCTTCAATATCATTATGCCGAAATATTGGTTGGAATGTTTATCAAATTTGGAACTTTTCATGCCGGAGTTACTATTCACGAGTTACTATTCACGAGTACTATTCACGAAGCATGATGATTTTTTTTGTGAAATTTCTATCTTTTAGTGTCGGAGTTACTATTCACGTATACGATACTATTTACGTATACGACACTATTCACAGAAAAATTAAATTTTTCGTTTTTCGTCTAAAATATCTATTATGGATACTAGCTTTTATTCTATCCATGTTTTGATCATTCTTGTATTTTACTCCACTATGATTATTTTGAGGTATTTTTGGACATGGAATAGCTGAACGAATCCTTAATATTTATTCTTTTGTTTCACTAGATTTATTTTTCTTTAAAATATTTTTCATCATCCTCAATCCTAAATGATGATATAACTGAATATCTTTTGCCTGTAGTGCAAAGATGAATGATTTTATGATGAATATCTTTGGCCCAGTGATTGCAAAGAAATACACTGAACAGTGTTTAGATGAACACGACTAATCGGTGAATATCTTTGGCCCAGAGTGCAAAGATGAATATTTGATTTATGATGTGTATTGATTGATGTTACAGTGGATAAAAATATCGATGATGGACTTTTAAATTCATAGATGATAGTAGATTTCATTCTCTAGTTAACTCTTCTAATGAATTGTTATTTCACCGCAGCTTGTTGATCTAAAACTTGTTGTCTATTGTATTCTATTAGATTTTTCCCTGTTGAAGACTAAAGATAATTTGTTGTATATTATCTTAGTTATAATATTCTTTACTGGGCTAGTTGAGCTCACCCTTTTTCCTTTTTGTTCCATTTTTCTTCTCGTGGGCGAGAATATAGCGGGAACTAGTTGGGTGTGGGAGTAATGGTTCAAGATGTTTGTTTTAGTAGTCCTCACTATATTATAAAATAGTGTATCAATAATTGTAATGAGGACTTATTTGAGTGTGGATATTGTCTAGAAGACAATATTTGTATTTAAACTCATAGTTTATGTGTTTTTTTATTTTACACGACAATTGTATTAATGAAGTTGTAGTTATTTTTGTACCATGTATTTGGCGACTTAGAATGGGTGATGTATACCTATTTTGGGGGCTTCACACACCCTATTTATAGTAAAATGCTCAGAACACCAAAGAAGACCATTAAATAAAATATTAATATTTTTAAAAGTTTTCTACGCACACCTCCTTGACCAATTCATCAGCACTCCACAAGTGGGGCCCACAAATTAGCAAATTTCACAACAACCAAAAGTGGGCCCACCCATGTTTTAAAAAAAATATTTATTTCCGAAACTTAAATAATTCATAATAAATAGTTCTTTTATCAGAAAATACGAATTTTATGTTTATTCTGTAGGAAATTTAATTCTCTACAACTTTGTAGAAGAAAGTTTTTCTAAATTCCAAACATAAAATGAACGAAATCCACATACGGATGATTTTTAAGATCTCCATTCTGACAAAATACTGATAAAACACCTCAGCATTAAATACTTTATATCCACAAAAAAATAAATATTTCCTTATCATATAATTCAATAATTAATTATTCACAAATAATATTACAGAATCACAATAATGACAACCAGATCGTTCCTAGGATAGAGGGGGCTTTCCGATAAGAATTTCTCCTTACTGGTGCGTAATTAGGTGACCAAACTCCTTTCCTAGACAGAACTTCCTTAGATATTGCCAATAATGCTATCTAATAATATTATTCAAATAATATAATTTGTTGATCTGATAATGGGAAATACACAGTGACAATTATTGAAACAACAATAATATAAAATATCAACGTAGCAATTATTGAATCAATAAAATAAAATATTGAACAGTAATTACTGTAACAATTATTGAGTAGTGTCTTCTTACGTAAGAATCAATAATCCACAAATAGTGTGCAATACCGTGTGCTACTGTGCAACCACACGTATTATTGTACTTTAACCATCGGGTATTCCAACAGTGTTAACAGTAACAATTACGTCGTTAATTATAAAAACTCATACTTGTCATTTTCTTCATCCAACAATTTTTCGTTATGGGACCCACAAATGGCTGCGCCATCGTACAAATATTCCCCAACAATAAGAATATTCCATGACCAAACGAATATTTCCCGACAATAATGAATATTTTATAACCACTTACTTATTTTGCAAAATTTGCACATTTCACTCATAACCAAATCATTATATCAAATTAACACCTTATGATTCAAAATAATAATTAGAGGAAATTCAATTTTATTTATAAAAAGTTGGGGTCTTACACTGAGCATATCTTCTAGCGTTTGAATCGTTCTGAGCATATATGGTATTTAACCTTAGCTGTGTCCCCATTCTTTCTTGAAGACTCTTCCAAAAATTAGACGTGAAGCGCGGATCTCTATCGGACACAATTGATACTGGCACTCCATGTCTCGAAATTATTTCCTTGATATACTACTTGGCCAACTAATCAACAGTATACCTGATCCTGATCGGCAAAAAGTGTGCTGACTTTGTGAGACAATCAACATTCACCCATATGGCGTCATAACCTTTATGTGTCATTTGGAGTCCTACCACAAAATCCATTGTGACGTGCTCCCATTTCCAATGGCTGTAACAATCCAGTTGGTCGTTGATGCTCTGCCTTAACTCTCTGATAGGTTAAACATTTGACGCATTCAGCAACCTCTCTCTTCATGTTAGGCCACCAATAATGTTGGCGTAAATCTTGATACATCTTGGTGCTTCTTAGATGTATTGAATACCTTCTAGTATAGGCCTCTTGCAGAATCTCTTCTCTTAATTCGGGTACTGCGGGTACCCAAATCCTCCTTTCAAATCTCAGCAATCTAGTGCTGTAAATATTGTACTTTTTCACCTTCAGCTAACTATTTCACGAGGTTAATACATTCATCAACATTTCCTTGTGCCTCCTTCACCTTGTTGAGTAAAGTCGGACTTGCTTCCATTTCCATTACTTCATCCAAATTCCTCGGATTTACACCTTCAACTCCATTTTCTCCATTTCTCTGACTAATTCTTCTTGTTCTATTAATACAAACAATCTTTGTGACGCCCCCAAAATAGGTATACATCACCCATCTTGAGTCTCCAAATACATGGTACAGAATACAAATAAAAACTTAATTATACAACATGAGCTGTGAGTTTTAATACAAATATTATCTTCTAGACAATATACAAACTCAATGGGGTCCTCATTACATTTATTATCACACTATTTCATAGAATAGTGAGGACTACTAATGTAATCATCTGGACCGTCATTCCGTTCCCCGACTGGTCCCTGCTACGTTCTCATTTCCTGAAGAGAATAATGAAAGCGAAAGGGGTGAGCTCAACTAGCCCAGTAAGAAATATTATGACTAAGATAATATAGAATAAATTATCATTAGCCGTCAACAGTGTTAAACTGATAAAATATAACAAACATAAAGTTTAATCAAGAAAGGGAACAAGCAATCCATTGAAGAGAGTCGAGTAGAGAATAAAATCTACTATCTTCTATGATTTAAAAGGTTTTTCATTACTTTTATCGTTGAGACTCAGCTTAATAAATAATCCACATCATCCCTACACTACGACCAAGGATATTCATTAGTATCACGACCACAAATTTTCCATGTACTACGGGCCAAGGATATTCGTGTATTCATCAATGGTCATGATCATGCCAACAACTGTCCATCAATGCACTACAGCCAATGAGAATTTTTACCACATCATTTGTAACATTACGGTCATGATTATACTGAATAATCCCTGGTCATAATCATACCAAGTCCATCTATGCACTACAGGCCACAGATTAATTGCAACATATTATAAACACGAGGATGATGACAATTCAATAAAACAAGTTCAAGAATAAATTTTAAAGATTTATAAGTTAATTTATCCTGAACTCAATAACGTCCAAATTGTCAACATGATACTGCTTTGTGGAGTAAAATTCAAGAATGCTCAGAAGAATATTTCCATGAAAAGATACTGGATGAAACGCAAATATCAAGGATATTCCACTAATTTCATGGAGTATAGAAGTCAAAACTTTAACCAACTGAGTATAATAAAGAATGGAATAACAAAAGAAATCACCAGGCATGATATAGATCGCATGACAAGTTATTCCAATAGAATAATAAATAATCTAATTGTGTCATGCGTAAACGCACGCATGTGATGTTCCAATAGAATGATAAATAATGGAACCAGTGTCATGCGTAAAGCACGCATGTGATGTTCCAATGTAATAATAAAGAATTCGGAACCGTGTCATGCGTAAAATGCATAAGAAGATGTTCCAAATGTAATGATAAAGAGCGAAATAATAATAACAGAATAACAATGCATGCGGATTGTGATAAACAAAGTTATTCCAACATAATGATAAAGAATGGAATAATGTAAGAATTTCACAATGTATAGGGTAGCCTGTAGATACAAAAGTTATTCTAACAGAATAATAAAGAATAGAATAACAGAAGTTCTCTTCATGAATACAAAAGAAATAATACCCCCTACCTTAGAGAGAAGAGTAATGGATATAAAAGTAGTGAAGTAGCAGAACACTTTTCTTCTTTCTCACTATAGTTTCTCTCTCTAGAGTTTCAGTGAATTCGTAAGAAATAATGAAGGAATGAGCTTCTATTTATAGAAGAATGGATCCATATAAGAATTAATTCATGAACGATCCAAATTGATTTACTTTAAACAGACTATCCCAAATTTAAAACAAAATCTTTTAAATAAAATATAATATATTCTATTTATAATCTAATAAAACGAATAACTTTATAAAAGTTTTCTATTTTATATAAAAAGATTTTACTATACAAAACACTATGCAGACACTATGCAACACTATTCATAATAAAATATAATATATTCTAATTATTGTCTAATAAAACAAATAATTTTATAAAAGTATTCTATTTTATATAAAAATATTTTACTATGCAAAACACTATGCAAAGAATTATCGTAGTAATAATTGAACAATACCGAAAGAGTGACTTCTCACGTAAGCATCAATAATCAATACTGTGCTACTATGCAACCATGAGTATTATCGTATTTTTAACACCGGGTGTTTCAACAAATTAACAGTAAAACTTTCATAGTTATTTTCATAAAGTATTTTTGTCGCTTTCTCAATTCGACAATAATTCCAAGTATAGGGTCCACCAATGATTGTGTTGTTATATGAATATTCCCCGTTAAAACGAATATTCCCCTCACCAATCGAATATTATATAAAAACTTGCATTTTGCAAAATTTATAAATATTACCTACAACTATAACATTATATCAAATTTACTCCATAATATTCAAAAATGATATTTATAGAAAATTCATCTTTATTTATAAAAGTTGGGGTCTTACAACCTCCCTTCTTATAAAATTTTGCCTCAAATTAGGGTACGACTGGTATGTCGAAGAGGTAAGGATACCTTGATTTCATTTCAGATTCTAACTCCCAAGTCATTTCCTCAACATTGTGGTTTCTCCACAAAACTTTGACCTGAGGTATTACCTTGGAGCGTAGAATATGTTCCTTCTTATCCAATATTTGAACAGGAACCTCTTCATACGTCAAATCTTCCACAATTTCGTCCGGCTCTAACTCAATAATGTGGTTCGGGTCTTCCACATATTTACGTAACATGGATATGTGAAAAATGTTATGAATATGAGACATATTTGGCGGTAAAGCGAGTCTATAGGCCACAGTTCCTACTCGATCGAGGATTAAAAATGGGCCGATGAATCGAGGATTGAGCTTTCCTCTCTTTCCAAATCTCGTAACTCCTTTCCATGGAGCAACACGTAATAACACATGATCTCCTATATCGAATTCCATGTCCTTTCGATGAAGATCAATATAACTCTTTTGTCTATCTTGTGAGGTTTTTATACGTTGTCGGATCGTTTGAATATTTTTTGTAGTCATACGTACCATCTCTGGTCCCAATAACGTTGCTTCACCCACCTCATCCCAGCATACTGGAGAACGCCACTTTCTTCCATACAACGCCTCAAATGGAGCCATGCCAATACTTGCTTGATAACTGTTGTATGAAAACTTCACTAATGGTAAGAACTTGTCCCAACTTCTCTTGAAGTCAAGGACACAGAGTCTTAATAGATCTTCAAGAGTTAGAATCGTCCTCTCCGACTGCCCGTCTGTCTGAGGATGATATGCCGAAATAAAATAAATCAGAATCAGCGCCCATAGCTTTTTGCAAACTAACCCAAAATTTTGAAGTGAATCTTGGGTCTCGATCAGAAACTATGGATACTGGAATACCATGCAATCTTATAACCTCGTTTATGTATATACGAGCAAGACGTTCAAATGTATAAGTTTCTCATATCGGTAAGAAATGAGCAGACTTGGTCAATCTATCAACAATGACCCAAATCGCATCTATGCCTTGAGAAACTTTGGGAAGACTGGTAACGAAATCCATGGTAATGTGCTCCCACTCCATTCTGGAATTTGAAGTGGTTGTAATGGACCTTTTGGTACTTGATGCTCTGCCTTGACTCGTTGACACGTTAGACACCTTGAGATAATCAATGCTATCTCTCTCTTCATATTGCCCCACCAAAATGTATGTCGAAGATCATGATACATTTTGGTACTCCCAGGATGGATTGCAAATGGTGTGTTGTGCGCCTCCATCATAATTTTATACTTTAAATCAGGGTCGTTAGGAACACAAAGTTTGGAGTTGACTCGAAGTATTCCTTCTTCATCGATTCTTTCTTCCCAGATAACACCTTCTTGTACTTTCTTCCTCATACGCATCGCCTCCAGTCTCGTAGCTTGAGCGTACTTTTTAACTTTATCAATTAAAGTCAGTTCTACTCGTATATTCGCCATCATCACATGGGTCCCTGGAGTCTTTAACTCTATCTCCATCCTTTGCAAGTCACACAAAATGGGCCTTTGTGTTGATAATATCGCACTCGTACCCACATATGATCTTCTAGTCAATGCGTCAGCTACCACGTTCGCTTTTCCAGGATGGTATTGGATGGTATGATCATAATCTTTCAACAGTTCAAGCCAACGTCGTTGTCGCATGTTGAGTTCCTTTTGAGTGAAGAAATATTTGAGTCTCCTCTTGAGTTCTTGAAAACTCTTCTCACATTCTTCGCTCCAACCGAACTTTGTATCTTTTCGAGTCAGCTGAGTTAATGGAGTAGCGATTCGAGAAAATCCTTCCACGAATCTCCGATAATAACCAGCTAAACCGAGAAAGGTACGTACTTTGGTCACTGATTTAGGTTGCTCCTAGCTTTGAATTGCTTTAATTTTTGTCGGGTCAACAGATATTCCATGACTTGATACTATGTGCCTAAGGAATGCTACTACCTCAATCCAGTACTCGCATTTCTTCAACTTGGCATAAAGCTTGTATTCACGAAGCTTTTAGAGTATCAGCCTCAAGTGTTGTTCATGATCTTCACGGCTTTTGGAATAAATAAGGATGTCATCAATAAAGACGACCACAAAGTGATCCAAATATTCCTTGAATACTCGGTTCATCATATCCATGAAGGCAGCAAGAGCATTAGTCAATCCAAAGGACATGACTAGGAATTCATAATGCCCGTATCGAGTTCTGAAAGCCGTCTTTGGAATGTCATCGGTTCTAATCTTTAATTTGTGATATCCGAAACGAAGATCAATCTTTGAATAAAATTTGGCTCCTTGCAACTGGTCAAACATGTCATCAATACGTGGCAATGGGTACCTATTTTTGATGGTGACATGATTCAACTCCCGATGATCAATACAAAGTCACATACTCCCATCTTTCTTCTTCACGAATAGAATAGGAGCACCCCAAGGAGAAGTACTAGGACGAATAAAGCCAATGTCTAACAATTTCTGCAGTTGGGTCTTTAACTCTTGAAGTTCAATAGGAGCCATTCGATATGGGGCTTTGGAAATGGGTTTTGTACCAGGTTCAAGGTCGATACAAAATTTAATTTCACGCCCGGGGTAGGCCGTGAAGTTCTTCGTGAATACGTCGGAAATTTATTAACAATAGAAATATCATTCAAAACTGACGTATTTTTGTTTAGATCCGTGACATGAGCTAAGAAAGCTTGACATCCATTTTTTTATAAACGAATAGCTTTATGGCTTGAGATGACAGTGATTGATTTTAATGGTTTGGTTGCTTGAATTTGCATAATAGGTTGGTTAGGAATATGAAAGCTAACAACCTTACGAAAACAATCAATTTTTGCATGATGAGTAGTTAACCAATCAATCCCTAGAATCACATCAAATGCAAGTATTTTTAATGAAATAAGATCGACAGGTAATGTGAGGGTACCGATTTGAACCAAACAAGACTTATAAACAGTGGATGTAATGGAGGTTTCTCCCAACAGAGTTTCCACAGATAAGTCAAAGTCTAATTTCTCCGGAGTCAAATTTAATCGTTGAGCGCAAGTAGGAGAAATAAAAGAATGGGTAGAACCGGTATCAAATAAGGTATAGACTTCGCTAAAGTTTTTGATAAGCTTACCTGTGATGACCTCGTTCATGTTCCTTACTTTCTGGGAGGTCACTACAAACGCTCTCCCTTGTACTACCAGCTTTAACTTTTCTGGGACGGCCTTTGGTGCCTCTATCCTAGCTGAACTTGTCTTTGATGAACGACAAAATCGGGCTAGGTGACCTTCTCTTCAACAATTATAACATGCTTTGGACGACATCGCACAGTTTGGATTGATGTGTCTCTCCCCTCCGCATTTGAAGCATATGATAGGTGGTCGTTCTCCTTCTTTAACAACGGGTGCTGGTGCTGACGTCTTTCCATCATTGTTGAATCTCCTCTTCTTGAAATGTCCATTCTTATTTTTTTGGCCCTAATTACCAACGAAGTGGTTACCATTTCTGGCTTGTTGATTCCCTCCACGCTTGTTGTCACCGCTTCGATAACTGCTCTCACTGGTATTATCATTTTGCCGGCTGCTTTCTCTTGGTTGCGTTGACTCGTTATCGTGCTCCAATAACTGAATCCTATTTACAACATCTGAATACAAACACAGTTTATGGGAAATTAGATATTGACGTATCTCGGGTTTCAAACCTCTTAGAAACATCCACGTCATTCTCTCCTCATTGTCAACCAAGTGAGACGCAAACCGGGACAACTCGACAAACATAGCTTCGTACTGCGACACGGTCATATTATTCTGTTCTAACTTGATGAACTCTACCTATTTCATGTGACGAATACTTTCGGGAAAGTATTTGTCGTTGAATAGTTCTTGGAACTTTTCCCAAGATATCTTCAGTGCGGCAGGTTGAGTACACTTTACCGATTCCCTCCAGTAATCTACCTCTCCTCGCAACATAAATGTGGCAAAGGGAACCTTTTGCTCCTCAGAGCATCCCAAGACATCAAATATCTTGGTGATCTGCTTTATCCACGTCTCCGCTTTAAGTGGTTTTGGTTCTCCAACAAACTCCGGTGGTCCCCGCTCCTTGAACTATTTAGCGGTGACCGTGCGAGAGTTGCCAGTGTTTCCACCTGCATTTTGGACAGGAGTTTCTCTTGCCTGATGTTGTACGAATTTTAGAAAGCTCCTAAACATTCCGTCGTTCGCCATTTGGTCGATGTTGTTGTTCACCTAAGGATTATTGCCTTCCTGATGCACATTATTCTGGGTGTTAATTTGTGGTGACTCAACGGTCTCCTGTGCTCCATTGATATTCTCAACATTCTCGGATACTGCCACAAAACAAGGGTTAATTGACATGTAACATATTATCATTATACTCTGACCGACCAATTAAATACCAAATAAACTTAGGTAGGTCATACTAGCGAAGGAATTCCCCGTCTCTCCCCTCATAGTTCTAGTCTCACATCTTAGCCAGGGATCATATCCCTAAGCTTTGATACCAACTGTGACGCCCCCAAAATAGGTATACATCACCCATCTTGAGTCGCCAAATACATGGTACACAATACAAATAAAAACTTAATTATACAACATGAGCTGTGAGTTTTAATACAAATATTGTCTGCTAGACAATATACAAACTCAATGGGGTCCTCATTACATTTATTATCACACTATTTCATAGAATAGTGAGGACTACTAATGTAATCATCTGGACCGTCACTCCGTTCCCCGATTGGTCCCTGCTACATTCTCATTTCCTGAAGAGAACAATGAAAGAAAAAGGGGTGAGCTCAACTAACCTAGTAAAAAATATTATGACTAAGATCATGCAGAATAAATTATCATTAGCCTTCAACAGTGTTAAACTAATAAAATATAACAAACATCAAGTTTAACTGCAGCGGAGCAAGCAATCCATTAGAAGAGTCAAGTAGAGAATAAAATCTACTGTCTTCTATGATTTAAAAGGTTTTTCATTACTTTTATTGCTGAGACTAAGCTTAATAAATAATCCACATCATCCCTGCACTACGACCAAGGATATTCATTAGTATCACGACCACAAATTTTCCATGCACTACGGGCCAAGGATATTCGTGTATTCATCAATGGTCATGATCATGCCAACAACTATCCATCAATGTACTACGGCCAATAGGGATTTTTACCACATCATTTGTAACATTACGGTCATGATTATACCAAATAATCCCTGGTCATAATAATACCAAGTCCATTTATGCACTACAGGCCACATATGACTTTCAACATATTATAAACATGAGGATGATGACAATTCAATAAAACAAGTTCAAGAATAAATTTTAAAGATTTATAAGTTAATTTATCCTGAACTCAATAACGTCCAAATTGTCAACATGATACTACTTTGTGGAGTAAAATTCAAGAACGCTTAGAAGAATATTTCCATGAAAAGATACTGGATGAAGCGCAAATATCAAGGATATTCCACTAATTTCCTGGAGTATAGAAGTCAAAACTTTAACCAACTGAGTATAATAAAGAATGGAATAACAAAAAAAATCACCAAGCATACGATAGACCGCACAGATAGGTTATTCCAACAGAATAATAAATAATGGAACCAGGTCATGCGTAAATGCATAGACAGGATGTTCCAACATAATGATAAATAATGGAATCAGGTCATGCGTAAAGCACAGATAGGATGTTCCAACAGAATAATAAAGAACTGAACCAGGTCACAGACAGGATGTTCTAACAGAATGATAAAGAAAAAATAATAATGAAAATCACCATGCATGCGGTATTGGCATGTAGACATGTTATTCCAACATAATGATAAAGAATGGAATAATAGAAGAATTTCACCAAGTGTAGGGTAGCTCACAGATATCTGAGTTATTCCAATGTAATAATAAAGAATGGAATAATGTAAGTTCTCTCATGAATACAAAAGAAATAATACCCCTACCTTAGAAAGAAGAGTATCGGATATAGAAGTAGTGAAGTAGCGAACACTTTTCTTCTTTCTCTCTATAGTTTCTCTCTCTAGAGTTTCAAAGAATTCGTAAGAAATAATGAAGGAATGGGCTTCTCTTTATGAAGAATGGATCGATAAGAATTAATTCATGAACTATCCTGGATTGATTTACTTTAAACAGACGGTCCGATTTAAAACAAAATCTTTTAAATAAAATATAATATATTCTATTTATAATCTAATAAAACGAATAACTTTATAAAAGTATTCTGCTTTATATAAAAAGATTTTACTATGCAAAACACTATACGTATTACTATACAACACTATTCATAATAAAATATAATATATTCTAATTATTGTCTAATAAAATAAATAACTTTATAAAAGTATTCTATTTTATATAAAAAGATTTTAATATGTAAAATACTATGCAAAGAATTATCTTAGCAAAGAATTTGAACAATCTTGATTAAGCTTCTCACGTAAGCATCAATAATCAATATCGCGTATTCTACTATGCAAATCCGCCACAGACATCGCACTTTTAACATTGGGTGTTTCAACGATTAACGGTAAAACTTCCGTCGTTATTTTCATAAAGTATTTTTGTCGTTTTCTCAATCCGACAATAAATCCGTTGTGGGGTCCACCAATGATTGTGTCGTTGTACAAATATTCCCTGTTAAAATGAATATTCCCTGACCAATCGAATATTATATAACAACTTGTGTACTTTGCAAAAGTTATAAAAATTATCCACAACTATAAAATTATATCAAATTTATTCCATAATATTCAAAAATGATATTTATAGAAAATTCATCTTTATTTATAAAAGTTGGGGTCTTATAATCTTTCTTGGCTCTTTCTACTTAAAGCATTTTCCAGCACATTGTCATTTCCTAGATGATATGGGATCTCACAATCATAGTCCTTGATCAATTCTAACCATCTCATCTGCCTCATGTTTAACTCTTTCCGTATGAAGATATACTTCAGGCTTTTGTGGTCTCTGTATATCTCACACTTTTCTCCGTAGAGAGAATATCTCCAAATCTTAAGGGTAAACATTACCGCTGCTAATTCCAGGTCATGGGTAAGGTATCCCTTCTCATAATCCTTCAATTGTCTCTATGCGTACACAATGACTTTACCATTCTGCATTAACACGCAACCCAGTCCCTTGTGTGATGCATCACTATACACTGTAAAACCCCATGTGCTATTTGGTAGAGACAACATACGTGCTTCACTTAATATTTTCTTCAATTCCTGAAAACTCTTTTCACATTTCTCTGTCCACACATATTTAACAGTTTTCTTTGTCAGATTAGTTAATGGTGTTGCTATCTTTGAGAAATCCTGAATAAATCTCCTGTAATATCCTGCCAATCCCAAGAAACTTCTGACCTCTATCGGTGTCTTCGGTTGTACCCAATTTTTTACTGCTTCTACATTTGTTGGATCAACAAAAATTCCCTTATCGTCGATGACATGTCCCAAAAATTGAACCTTATTCAACCAGAACTCACATTTTGAAAATTTTGCATAAAGCTTCTCCTTTCTTAACGTCTCCAGTACTATCCTTAAATATTTTTCATGCTCCTCCTCAATCTTTGAATATACCAGAATATCGTCAATGAACACAATCAAAAATTTATCCAAGTACGGTTTAAATACTCTGTTCATCAAATCCATAAAAGTAGCCGGTGCATTTGTTCGTCCAAATGACATTACTAGGAACTCATAATGACCGTTACGAATCCTAAATGTTGTCTTTGGTACATCCTCCGTCCTTACTTTCAATTGATGATAACCAGTCCTTAAGTAAATCTTAGAAAAACACCTCGCTCCTTTAAGTTGGTCAAACAGATCATCTATTATTGGTAACGGGTACTTGTTCTTGATTGTCACCATATTCAACTCTATGTAGTCCATATATAGTCTCATCGAGCCATCTTTCTTCTTTAAAAATAGCGCAGGTGCTCCCCATGGAGACACACTGGGTTGGATTTACTTCTTGTCCAAAAGTTCTTGTAACTGGAGCAACAATTTGTTCATTTCTACCGGAGCCATTCGATACGGTTCTTTCGATATCGGCCTTGTCCCCGGTACTAAATCAATCACAAATTCTATCTCTTCGTCTGGCAAAAGTCTCGGAAGTTCTTCTGGAAAGACATCCCCAAACTCATTCACTATATGTATTTGCCCCATGTCCGAATTCACCACCCATGTATCCACTACATGAGCCAAATAACCTTCACATCCCTTACGTAACATTCTCTTGGCCTGCATCATCGTCAGACAACTCGTTTGTCTTGGCGACTTACTACCATAAAATACAACCTTAAACTGATTTGGGGTCTTAAGTTGTATACTCTTCTTCTGGCAATCTATAACCGCCTTATGGTTAAACAACCAATCCATACCTAGGATAACATCAAACTCCCCTTAGCGTATCGGAATCAAATTCACGCTTAACTTATGTCCCCTTATTTTCACACTACAATTTTTATGGATAAACTATACAGGGATCACTCCTTTCTTTGCAACTTCTATGTTTATAGGGTTCTTTAGCTTTTCACAGGGTAAGTTTAATCTTCTAGAAAATTCATCAGTACCACAATAAAATATATTCATCGATAAACTGGAATGATATTTTATTAAGTACAACTAAAACTATGATGAATTTCCACAATTCACCACTTAACATACTCTATACGATATTTCTTCCAAGGTTATAACCTAGGTTTCGCATTCTTAAAGTTTATAACCTACAACTCTGATACCAATCTGTGACGCCCCCAAACCCGGGGTCCTCTTGTAACGATCGAGAAATTAGGATTTATTGTAAAATAATTTCATTTAATTAAATAATGAATAAAATTATATTATATGTTATTATTATGTGTTAGCAAGATGAATGTCATTCTATAACATAGATATGTCGGAACGTTGTAGTATTTTGGCTATGTGAGAGAATTAAAGTGTTTGAATTTCCAAGGCGAAAATATAAGCTTTCCGTGAAATTTTCCAAAAAATATTATTCACAGTTTTCTGCTCGGGAATTATTTTTGAACTTCCGAGAAATACGTAACGATAGAATATTAAGGGAAGATGGATTATGGAATAATAATTCGAGTATGGAAAACTTAGTTTTTCGTCTGCGAACTTAATTCGAGGACGTTAGGGAAAACAAAGCGTTAAAGAGATAAATGATGATCGTATGATACGTAAGTATTGTACGAGGTAATGAATATGCGTATGATATGAAGTATCATATGAGTATGTGTGAATGATGGTATGTCGTATATGATGTATAAATATACGAGTTAGAATACGAGATTAATACGTAAATTATACGTTCTAAGGCTTTAAGCCATATGTAATGAATTTGTAGGATTGTGGAGGAAGTTGTAAAGTCCAATTGGAATTTGATGAAAGCCTAATGCTTATTAAATGTTAAGGCCCAAGTGGTTGTTAATTGAAGCCCAAAGCATAGTTAAGGTTAATTAAACTAAAAGCCCAAATTTAGAACCGGATCCGTGGATCGATCCAATGGGTAAGATTGACCCATGGGGCAACCCATGTGGGCAAATGATCACATGGCACCATCTTGGTGACCAAGTAAAGTGGATTTACTTGGTGACCAAGAGATTATTAGTAAGGAGGGAGCTAAGGAGGTGGAATAAGGAAGTGGATTGGTTTATTGACCATTAAGCCCTCACTTTGGTTTTCCTATATGTAGAGTAGTTGTTAGTTCATTTGTTTCCTTTCCAAAATCAACCAACAACTTATAGCTTTTGTGAGAGAGAATAAGTTAGGAAAAGTTTACCTTTCATAATTCAAGAAAGAACAAGGAAGAACAAGGAAGAACAAAGTTTGATCTTCAAGGGTAAGAATCCTATATCATTAATCTCCCATCTCTTCAATTCTAGTTTGGTAGAGAAGTGTTGATTAGTGAAGTATGTATGCTAAGAAGTGATGAGTATGGAGAATCAAAGGACTTAAGTTTTAATAAACCATGAACAAGTAATTAAAACTTATTTAAGTTATGAACTCATGAAGAACAAGTAAGAACTTATCATGAATATGATGTACTGAAATATGTTGGTTAAGATGTTAGTATGATGGAATGAATCTATTTGAAATGATGAACAAATCATAAGTAGCGAAGTTATGGCAGAATTCACACGATTAGACGATAATCGTCGAAATCGTAAAATTCTCGGAATGGAAGTCGAATTTTGACATTGAGCTCAGAAACGTTGGTTTTCGATGGAGAATATTATTATTTTGCATTATAGAGTTGTGGACTCAAAAATGACCGAATTCCGACTTAGAACGAAGAAATGATCGTTGAACGTTCAAGAACGTTTAACATTCACCAATAGGGTCACTAATCCATATTCCTGGGATGCTCTGATCGCTTTCCTCACATCTTACCAAGGATCCAAACTCTCCAAGAACATCCTCAGCCTGACTATTGCTACTTGTTTTTATAAAGTTTGGGAGGCCCGAAATACCAAGATTCACAAAGGTACCATTATTCCTCCAAGGAATCTAGCAAAGGATGTTATCCAGCTCGTCAAAACGAGGCTATCAACTTATAAATCCTTCCTAAAGGCCACAAACTGTAACCATTTCTGTAATTGGTTGTTAGTTTAACTTGTTATGTTGGGTCCTCTTCCATGTATTGTATCATCATCTATGATATTTAGATGATGTTACTATATTCTGGGGTATGCCCCTTTGCTATTGTATTTTGGTCCTTTTTATTATATACAAACAAACTTAGCATATAAAAATGTTTAGCGTTTTCACTAAAAATGAACTAAAAGGTGAATTCCGAATTAACGGATTAGAAAATGTAAAATTCTTGCATGAACACGTAGAGTATGTGATTTGTGAGCTATTGGCTTTTAACCGAGCCAATTCGGACTTGAAATGATCAAATTTGGAGTCCGGGAAGTTCACAAAGTTTAAAATCACAAAAGTTTACGTGTGCATCTTTGGCATGCCTCGCCCGACTCAAGGCCAAATAAGTAAGCGGCTGCGTCGAGAAATGCCATAACCTATCAAGTTTCGGCGCCACAAATGGCGTCAATCAACTAAAACTCACGCCATGAACGCCGAGTTCAGACATCGACCATCAAGTGTGGCTATTAGAGTGCAACATAGAGAAGGGAAGTTGGCGTCGCAGCGCCAACACTAGACCATGCATAGTAATGGAAGCTTACAAAGATAGTAAGGAAATTGGTTGATTATTAATGAATTAATACATTACTAAACCTAAAATAACATCAATTAGGATGTTGTAAACCTTAAGTAATACACTAAAGGTTGAAGATAAGTTAAATGTGAACATAAGAACAAGGTAATGTGATAAAATTGAACCAATGTTAAACAATCTAAGGACCAATTAGATTGAGAAGAAGGGTATGATACATTAGGAACTATGCATACTTGTTCATGACCTAATGTAGTATGTTATGTGGTTATGTATTGTAGAGACCTTAAAGACTCAAAAGGAAAAGTATAATAACAGTAGCAGACGCTAAAGGCAAGTATTCTGACCCTTGTCTAAATTCTTTGGACAAGCTTTGTGATTCATGTACCTTACGTATGAATTGATGTATAATGAAGTCGAATCCAATTCCTTCGGCTAGACTTAAGATGTTTTATGGATTTCTTATAATCTATTGAACTATTGTCAATGTTGTTAAGTTTTGCCAAACTATTTGGTATGGTTTTCAAAAGAAGACTGAGTATGCATGAATAAATGTTTTGTCATCAAACGATAGGCACGTGAGGTTGTCAAACCTTAAACATATATACATTTAAAGAAAGTAGTGTTCTACAACATAGAGTACTATAGGCTGATCACCTAGACGTGCTCATAAGATATGCCGGACTTACACACTTGGTGTCGGGTTGTCCTTTTCAAAGAAAGTATGAAATGATCAAGGTCTTGGACCGAGTTATATGTTTAATGAATTTTATTCATTGTGAAACGTTTTGAAGGAAAAGAAGTGCTATTTTGAATTATCGATAGTACTTCATAACTATTGTTTAGTTATTAAAGATATACGATTCCTACGTTTCAAGCATGCTATTTATTGGAATTGTCATAGTTGTCGAGCTAGTTATGCTCATTCTTGCCTAAACCATATGAATGTAGCTAAAACCAAACGGATTGAAGGACCCAGTAAGGATAAAGGGAAGGCTAAGGCAAACCGTTGAACTATCTATGTAATAGTATAGGTTTAATGTTGTAATGTATTTGATATTATGACAAAGAACAAATGTAATGGTTACAAAGAACCTGGGGAATGGTAATATTGTTCGCAATATATATATATATATATATATATATATATATATATTATATATTCGTTCTTTTGAGGCTTTTCAATTAAATGTATGTGTGAATCAGCAAGCAGTAGTAGCACCATATGTCCAAGTTGGAAGATTCCCGGATTTGGGGCCACAAGTTGGTATCGTAGCATTAGGTTATAAAACTTAAGGGGAATTAGAACCTTAAGTCATAACCTTAAGAAAAGTTAAAGAAGTAAAAGATGGAAATTAATCCTAAAAATGCATTGTATATGATATGTGTTTTATTATTATCTTGGCGTGTACTAATCAAACTAAATTGTTTTGTTGTGGATGTCGGGAGAAAACAAAATGTATAGGGATATACATGTAGTAAGTGAAGAGTCGATTGAATCAAGTAGAGATTATAATTAACCCTATAAAGCAGCAGAGCCTGAAGTGGTGATAGGAATTTGGATCGTCCAAATTTAGGTTTAAAGAATTAGTTATTAATAAAACTAATTTTTAATAATACTATTATGTGTTATGTGTTTATTAATCGTTTCTAGAACCTAGGATGATTATAAGTCGGAGTATTACAGCTACGAGAGCTAGATTGATCGAATAAGAATTTTCAAGACAAAAATAAAAAATTTAGAACAAAATATTTTTCGGGAAAAAAAGAGAAATATGCACTATTCATCCATGTTTACGCTTTCGAGATTTATTTTGAAATTTCGAGAAGTTATTGATTACGTAAAATGTTGAGACGTGATGGAATATTCAATAATATTTCAGTTATGGCAAAAACGAAGTTTTCGCCTGCGGACTCAAAACCTAAGGGTTAGGAAAAGTGAGTTCCAAGAATTTTATGATCAAGTATAATCATTAGGGTTATTATGCGTGAGAAATACGAGGATAATACTAGTTATTATATGAGTATAATAAGAAGATTAGTATGACGTATAATACGAATATCGTATGAACTATATATGAAGAAAGTACGAGAATACGAGAATGAGATGCGTAGAATACGATTAGTCTTAGTGGACTTTGAGTTCATGGACTTTGTAGAATCTAATTGGACTTGGATTATGTCAAGCCCAACACTTTGTGAAATCAAGCCCAAGATAGGCCTAATAAGAATTAGGGTTAAGGCCCAAACCAAGAAAAGAAACTGCGGATCAAACTGATGGGTAAATCCATTGGGGCAACCCATGGGATGACCCATGGGCATGTGGGTGACCACTAAAGGCCACCAAGTAAAGTAAACTTAAGTGGCTAAAGGAGGTGGGAATAATAAGGAGGTTAAGGAAATGAAATGACTAAATTGCCCTAGCTTTGGTTTTCTATAAATAGGAAGCAAGATTTCATTATTTTGAGATTTTGAAAAATCCTACACTTGAGAGAGAGAGAGAGCTCGGATGAAGAGGGAGAAGGAAGAGCGTGAGCATGAATGCTCGGATCAAAAGTGATCGTGAAATAGAAAAGCTTGCAAATCATGAAACTTTATATAACGGAAGAGGATTAAAGAAGAACGGTAATCCGAACCCTAGTTTCTTCTAATATTTTCTTTAAGTTTAATATGTTAAAACATAACTTATTGAGAATAAGGAGTAAAAGAATTTAGGAATGATTTCATATGGTTGAAATCATGAGAAAACGAAGAAATAAGAATTTAAAGTTTAGTAAATAAATTTCTTAAGGAAGTATAAGATTCGTAAAGAATTAGAACGATCCGAGTGGATTATATGAATAAGTAGGTGAAATAAGTAAGGAATGATGTTCTATAACATCAAATTCCAATAAAAAGTGAAATCATAATCCAAAATATCTATTAAAATGAAGAACGAACGAAGAACACGAAGAACACGAAGAACGTTGTTGATGGACAAATTTAAAACCATCGTAGGATAATTGTTGTTGATGGACAAGTTTAAAACCATCGCGTATAAGTTAGATGTGTATTGCTTGGTTAGGAACAGTAGAAACGTTCATGAAGAACGGATTAAAACATAGCTATAACGAAGTTATTGCAAAAATTTCATAAAAGACAAATGAGAATTAGAAAGTTAGTAAATGAACCCGAGTGGGTAGGGTTTCATAAGAAAGTAAGAGAACATAGAAAACGTGAGTCGTGGACTCAAGAACGAATGAGTTCTGAGTTCGGATGACCGAATTACGGATGAACGAACGAAGAGTGTTAAAAACGTAAAATGAACAAAGGGTGAAGATCAAGCCAATCGAATGGCAGGTTGACGGATTTAGATTGAATTTCTATTCAAGGGGTATTAAAGTACGTAAGATAAGGAAGAGAATGGCTTTGGAACGACCTCGTTCTATAATGAAGGAGTTTTGAGATCGCGAAGTAAGCATCTCAAAATTGATTTAACACTCAGAGAAAATTTCTAGGGTTAGGGCTTGGTGCCGCGGCACCAGTCATTCCTTGTAGAGTGGCGCGGCAGCACCAGACTAGGGGCCCGGTACGGCAAACTCGCACCGTGGCGCGAGAGATAAAGAAGGGAGTGGCATCACAGCGCCAGTGTTGGGAAAAAGCCAGATATGAACTTTTAACTGCTCAGCTCTTGCGGGAAATGTAAGGGAACATAAAGAATATAATATTCAACTAATTAACACTTAAATCAAGTGATATAAACCTTTATTAAAGGTTGAACATATAGATTAAACAAGATTAAATGACAAAGAATATAATCACGGGTTACGTAACTCGATATCCTAGGGGATAGTGGTTGTGATTCCTTAGTCGTTGATGATGAGGTGGAATAACGGATGGATTCATGATATGAGTTGTGTGATTCCTTAGAGGTTGAAATGCGATGAATGGTAATAGACACGAGGTTCATGTAATGGATAACTAAAGTATTAATAAGATATGAATTATCAAGAAAGTCGTATCGAACTGTAATAAGATTAATAAAAGCCGAATGTGAGTCGATAAGGAATGAATCATGAAGTATGACAATTAGTTGGCAGAAAGCCGTAAGGAATAAGAAATTGACTTAATCGAACATTATAGTTTAATAGTTCGTATACGTTAAGAGAAGTTAGGTTGTGGTACAATCGTAACTTTGATGGTTGACATATGGGAGCTGGGCTAAACAATTCCTTCATAGAGCGAAGGTATATACGAAACTGGCAACCGATCTAACTCACTGTGATGGCAGTGTAGAGATGAGACGGAACTTGTTTGTTGGTTGTTTGTGGGAAACCACTCGAGTACCATATGGACTACTAGCGGCGAAAGTGATGTGTTTTGAGTCCTAGAGAATTTATAAGAAGAAGATAAGAATATAAATCATGCAAGATGATGAGCGTTTTAAGTAAGACATCTCCGTATGTCACAAAGCCATAAAGCGGTAAAGGAAGTTAGTCGCGCGTAAAATTATATTGCAAAACGCGAACCCTAAAAGTAAAGTTAAGTAAACCAATGCGTAAGTTCAATATATGACTAATTGGTGTTTATGTTTTCTCCTTATGTGTTATATAAGAATTGAAATGAAGCGATTCAAGCGTAAGTACATGGTAGGCGTAAAGGCAAGTTTCTAACTTCATTCATATTACATGAATGCTAGTTTCTTAAACTCCTCAGATGTTGTACTTGAGAAGTTATGTCTATGTGCGAATGTGTGTTATTTGTACAATGTGGTAGAACGTATGAGGCTTTGAGCCAAAATTTGAACAATTTGATGTTTCTATGATATGCATTGTTCTGTGATTGAGTTGTTCAATACAAGTAAGTTCTGTTTATACATGAACCGTTATTGTTAAGTCTGTGCTAATGATTCTAGACAGATAGGATGTGTACGAAAAAGGTAGAAGAATTAAAGTATTTTATAGTGAAAATGACTAATGTTTTAAGATGATAAGAATCGAGACTATTCCTATTATTCAAGTTGCTTCATAACCTTTGTTCGGTTATAGAAGTTCTAAAGAAATGTTTTAATTCTGAAGTTGTTTGTTCAACTATTATGACTTGTTGTGCAATTGAATGCTCACACTTGCTTTAAATGAAAAATAATTTTCAGCGAACAAGGTTAGCAGAACTTAAGGATCTCGTAAAGATCAAGCTGACGGTATCCAAACGAATTGTCATTCAGAATGTGAAGGAGCGAGAAGATCAAGTGAAGACTTGTAATGTAAAAATATGAAATTGAATTGTAGACTAGTTTAATGAACTGTTATGTATCCTTGGTGGCGGATAAAAGTCACTCTTGTAAGATGAAATGAATAATGTATTCATTAATATTTGTAATGAAAAAGGTTATAAGGTTTCCAGAACCTGGGATTTGAGAGTGTATGTCGTTATATTTCAGTATATAATGATGTATGTTGGATGAGTGATGTACTCGTGACGTACGAAATCCGGGTGTGAAGATAGACCGGATTTCGGGGAGTTTACAAGTTGGTATCAGAGCTGATAGGTTATAAACCATAGGTAGGAGTACATAAGACTATAATCGTAGAGAGAAGGATAAGAAGATCACGTGATCATAGGGACTCGTAGTAACAGATGGGTTGTTAAACGATGAATGATTTATAGCTGGTGCTATGAATGAAAGGTACTATGAAGTAGTACGGGAAGAATAACTTAGATTGAGTTATGAAGGATAGTATATGAATTAAAGAAAATTAAGTTATTAAGTAGAGAGATTTAGAAGTTGTAAAATTTCAATTGAGGACTCATGTGATAGGTTTGTTGTATGAACCTTTATTATGGGCGAGAGGTTTGTGCTTGGTGTAACAAGCTGCTTAGCTTATTACGGTGATAATCATTAGGATTGGTCGTATTATCAAGATGTATATGATGAGAAGGTGAATCTTTTCTCATGTATATACTTGATAGGTAGAAACGATAAGGTAGAGTGCGAGTTCTTGAAACTCATACTTATGGTAAGTTCGTGACTCATAATAATATGGTATGTTTTGAACGCGTCTCGTGAATGGAGCATATGGTGCATGCGGATAGTTCTTAAACTCATATTATTGTGGAAAGTTCTGAACTCATAATGTGTGGTAAGTTGATGGGTATACTAAGGTATAGGAATGTTTAGACCGAAAATGAGTTTGTTTTCATGGGCTTAGTATTGAAGGTGCTAGAGAAGATTAAGTATTGTCGCATGAAAGACAATGAAGGAAGATGGAGAAATAGGATATTCCAAGTCATCTAGCTATGCTAGATTTGAACTTTATTGAACTCGTCTTTGATATGTACATTTTGAAAAGGAAAGAATTGGTTCAACTTTTGGAATCAATAGAATTTTTAAAAGAGCTATTCTTGGTATGTCTATGCTAATTTCTTTGGCTAGACAGAAATTGATTTAAAATATTCAAAATGAATTTTATATCATCTATGCATTCGATGCAAGGGTGGTAAAACGATGGAGTTGTTAATGCAATTGAACCTGGTGTTGGATGTGATCTTAGGATCAACAACCGCTATGGTATGATGTATAATGACGAAGTCACAAACTAACGAAGTTCTCAACGTAATATAAAAAGTACGGTATCATGACGTCATAAAATGTTTTGATGTATTTCGAAAAGAATTTAAAGAAGTAGTCGATGTCAATTGAGTTGACTAGACGAATGTTGCACGTTGATATCCAATTTATTGGTATGGTCTAAGCTACTTCATTCGGCTAGACAAATAGTATGTAAACTAATGATTTAGTCTGAGGAGAACATGGAATAGGTAGTTACTTTCTTTGTGATTGTAAACTGACTGTTAAAGAAGGGCTTGCAACGAAATGCTGTGTAACCTAGTAAGAGTTAATGGTCGATTTGACCCCTTAGTAAAAGTATGAAACATTTTAAGAGGAAATTTTATATTCCTCGTTATTCCTTCTGCTTCATGATTCTTGATAGGTTATGGGGGGTAGGAATGTGGAAAAGATAAGAACTCCGTTGACGTGAAGTTGAGAAGAAAGGTAGGCTAAAATTTTGAGGATGAAATTACATGAAGAAGGGGTGATGTGATGACCCGGGTAAGGGTGTGGTTTAAGAAATTCGAGGGGCGAATTTTTTATAAGGGAAAAAATGTGACAACCCGAAATTTTGGATTGTCGAATTTAGGTTTAAAGAATTAGTTATTAATAAAACTAATTTTTAATAATACTATTATGTGCTATGTGTTTATTAATCATTCTAAAACCTAGGATGATTATAAGTCGGGAGTATTCTGGCTACGAGGTAGATTGATCGAAAAAGAATTTTCAAGACTGAAATAAAAATTTTCTGGGAACAAATATTTTTTGGGGAAAAAGACGAAATAGGCACTATTCATCCATTTCTGCTTGGAGATTTATTTTGAAATTCTGAGAAGTTATTGATTACGTAAAATGTTGAGACGTGATGGAATATTCAATAATATTTCAGTTGTGGCAAAAACGAAGTTTTACTTGCTTGGGACTCAAAACCTAAGGGTTAGGAAAAGTGAGTTCAGAGAATTTTATGATCACGTATAATCATTAGGGTTATTATGCGTGAGAAATACGAGGATAATACTAGTTATTATATGAGTATAGTAAGAAGATTAGTACAACGTATATCTACGAATATCGTCTTTAACTATATATACGAAGAAAATCGAGAATACGAGAATGAGATCGTAGAATACGATTAGTCTTAATGGACTTTGAGTTCATGGACTTTGTAGAATCTAATTGGACTTGGATTATATCAAGCCCAACACTTTGTGAAATCAAGCCCAAGATAGGCCTAATAAGAATTAGGGTTAAGGCCCAAACCAAGGAAAGAAAACGGATCAAACCGATGGGTAATCGGATGGGTAAAACCATTGGGCAACCCATGGGATGGTGAAACTTGGGCATGACCACTTGGGCATGTAAACTTAAGGGTCCACCAAGTAAACTTGAGTGGCTAAGTTTGAATAGTAAGGAGGTTAAGGGGGGGGTGAAATGACTAAATTGCCTAGCTTTGGTTTTCTATAAATAGGAAGCAAGATTTCATTATTTTGAGATTTTGAAAAATACTACACTTGAGAGATAGGGAGAGAGCTCGGATGAAGAGGGAGAAGGAAGAGCGTGAGCATGAATGCTCGAATCAAAAGTTATCGTGAAATAGAAAAGCTTGCAAATCGCTTCGCTTTTGTATAATGGAAGAGAGATTAAAGAAGAAGCAGTAATCCAACCCTAGTTTCTTCTAATATTTTATTTAAGTTTAATATGTTAAAACATAACTTAATGAGAATAAGGAGTATAAGAATTTAGGAATGATTTCATATGGTTGAAATCATGAGAAAACGAAGAAATAAGATTTTAAATTTTAGTAAATAAATTTCTTAAGGAAGTATAAGATTCGTAATGAATTAGAACGATCCGAGTGGATTATATGAATACGTAGGTGAAATAAGTAAGGAATGATGTTCTATAACATCAAAGTCCAATAAAAAGTGAAATCATAATCCAAAATATCGATTAACATGAAGAACGAACGAAGAACACGAAGAACACGCGAAAAACACGAAGAACGTTGTTGATGGACAAATTTAAAACCATCGTAGGATAATTGTTGTTGATGGACAAGTTTAAAACCATCGCGTATGAGTTAGATGTGTATTTCTTGGTTAGGAACAGTAGAAACGTTCATGAAAAACGGATTAAAACTTAGCTATAACGAAGTTATGGCGAATATTTCATAAAAGACAAACGAGAATTAGAAAGTTAGTAAATGAACCCTAGTGGGTAGGGTTTCATAAGAAAGTAAGAGAACATTGAAAACGTGAGTCGTGGACTCAAGAACGAACGAGTTCCGAGTTCGGATGACCGAATTACGGATGAACGAACGAAGAGCGTTAAAAACGTAAAATGAACAAAGGGTGAAGATCAAGCCAATCGAATGGCACGTTGATGGATTTAGAATGAATTTTTGCTTGAGGGGTATTAAAGTACGTAAGATAAGGGAGAGAATGGCTTTGGAACGACCTCGTTCTGAGTTATAACGAAGGAGTTATCAGATCGCAAAGTAAGCATCTCAAAATTGATTTAACACTCAGAGAAAATTTCTATGGTTAGGGATTGGCACCGCGGCCAGTCATGCCTTGTAGAGTGGCGCGAAAGCGCCAGACCGGGGGCCAGGTACTGAAAACTCACGCCGCGGTGTGAGAGATAAAGAAGGGAGTGGCGCCACAACGCCAATGTTGGGAAAAAGCCAGAGATGAGCTTTTAACTGCTCAGCTCTTGGGGGAAATGTAAGGGAAGATAAAGAATATAATATTCAACTAATGTAACACTTAAATCAAGTGATGTAAACCTTTATTAAAGGTTGAACATATAGATTAAACAACATTAAATGACAAAGAATATAATCACGGGTTACGTAATCGATGTCAAAGGGGTATGAATGAACGTAGTCGTTATGATGAATGGACGTGAGGGATTGAATATAGTTGTGATTCCTTAGAGGTTGAAGCGACGAGGGTAATGGACCTGAGGTTCATGTAATGGATAACTAAAGTATTAATAAGATATGAATTATCAAGAAAGCCGTAATGAAAGTATTAATAATAAGATTAATAAAAGCCGAAATGAGCGAGTAAGATAAGGAATGAATGTGAATCGATAAAGTATGACAATTAGTTGCGAGAAGTCGTAAAGAATAAGAAATTGACTTAATCGAACATTATAGTTTAATAGTTAGATATAAGTTAAGAGAAGTTAGGTTGTGGTACAATCGTAACTTTGATGGTTGACATATGGGAGCTGGGCTAAACAATTCCTTCATAGAGCGAAGGTATATACAAAGCGGCAACCCGATCTAACTCAACTTTGTTGATGGCGGTGTAGATGAGACGAGAACTTGTTTGTTGGTTGTTTGTTGGAAACCACTTAGAGTACCATATGGACTACTAGCAGAGAAGCGATGTGTGCTGAATTCTAGAGAGGTTATAAGAAGAAGATAAGAATATAAATCATCCAAGATGATTAACGTATGAGTAAGACATCTCCGTATGTCACAAAGCCGTAAACTGGTAAAGGAAGTTAGTCGCGTAAAATTATATTGCAAGAACGTGAACCCTAAGAAGTAAGGTTAAGTAAACCCATGCCTAAGTTCAATATATGACTAATTGGTGTTTATGTTTTCTCTTTATGTGTTATATAGGAATTGAAATAAGCAGTTCAACGTAAGTTGTAGTTGGGCGTAAGGCAAGTTTCTTAACTTCATTCATATTACATGAATGCTAGTTTCTTAAACTCCTCAGATGTTGTACTTGAGAAGTTCTGTATATGTGCAAATGTGCGATATTTGTACAATGTGGTAGAACGTATGAGGTTTTGAGCCACAATTTGAACACTTCGGTGTTTCTATGATATGCTTTGTTCTGAGATTGAGATGTTCAATATAAGTATGTTTTGTTTATACATGAACCGTTATTGTTAAGTTTTTGCTAATGATTCTAGCCAGATAGGATGTGTATGAAAAAGGTAGAAGAATGAAAGTATTTTATAGTGAAAATAACTAATGTTTTAAGATGATAGGAATCGAGACTATTCCTATTATTCAAGCTGCTTCATAACCTTTGTTCGTTATAGAAGTTCTAAAGAAATGTTTTAATTATGAAGTTGTTTGTTCAACTGTTATGACTTGCTGGGCAATTTAATGCTCACACTTGCTTTAAATGAAAAACAATTTTCAGGGAACAAGTTTAGCTGAACTTAAGGATCTCGTAAAGATCAAGCTGACGGTATCTAGACGAATTGTCATTCAGAATGTGAAAGAGCAAGAAGAACAAGTGAAGACTTGTAATGTAAAAATAAGAAATTGAATTGTAGACTAGTTTAATGAACTGTTATGTATCCTTGGTGGCGGATAAAAGTCACTCTTGTAAGATGAAATGAATAATGTATTCATTAATATTTGTAATGAAAAAAGGTTATAAGGTTTCGAACACAGGATTTGAGAGTGTATGTAGTTATATTTCATTATATATGATGTATGTATGTTGATGAATGATGTACTCGTGGCGTATGGAATCCGGTGAGAAGATAGACCGGATTTAGGGCGTTAGAAGCGAGGCGGACTCAAAGATACTATCACCGAGATATTATCGTCAGACTTGCCAATGCGGATTTTGAGAATGCCATAAGGCAAATGTAAACTAGTATTAGCTAGAGTAGAGTTAGATATGTAAATATGTTGTATCTAGTAGTGACATAAAACCCTCTTTTGTATATCAAAGGGTAGTCTTTTTGTAAATTCCAATTTTTGGAAAGCAATTGCGGGATAGTAATGTAATCAGCTTAGGCTGTGTAATGCGAATGATGTAGTATTATACTACAAGAAGTAAATCAATATAAGCCTTTTTATGGAACATATTGTGCAATGACTTGAAGTTATTGTTTAATTACGAGTAATAACTAACTAACAAGAAGAAAGTAATAATGACGTGTTGTTTATCTTAACAACCAAATGCCGCCAAGAAAGAGACAAAGAAACCAAGATGCTAATATTAATCAACCGGAGGGAGTTCCGGTTAACCCGGTGCAAGAGTTCGTTAATCTTTTAACGGCCGCTTTTAAATAGAAAGAGGCTAATATACCCGTAAATCTTGCAGTAGTACGAGCTACTACTTTTAAGGATTTTAAAAGTGTCGGTTCATCGGAGTTCAAAGGAACTAAGGACCCCATAGAAGCCCAAACGTGGGTGAAAGAAATAGATAAGGCATTTGTTATTTCAAATGTTGATAAGGGGCAAAAGGTTGTTGTTTCCACTTATATGATTAAGGGGGAGACCAACTTCTGGTGGGAGGCAAACCAGGCTATGGCCGGTATAGACGATCTAACGTGGGTAAGGTTCAAGGAGATTTTCTTCAAGAACTACTTTCCCACGAGTATGTAGGGAAGAATGGAGATGAGGTTTCTAGAATTAAAACAAGGGGAGATGACGGTTCCCCAATACGCTGCCAAGTTCAATAAATTGGCGCGGTTTGCTCCACATCAGGTGGACACCTAGGTGAGGAAGGCTAGAAGGTTTGAGTAGGGCCTGAAACCCCTGACTCTATAGCCATATTTTTGTGTTCCAAAGTAATTCTTTTGGGACCATACTAGAGAAGGAAATAATCACCGAAGGTGGTAACGAGGCTCTAAGCCAATACCACAAGGAGAAGAAGAACAAGGGAAAGGTAGAAGGGGGAATAAATCTCGAGGGATCTAGCGGTAGTGGAGAAGGCCAAAAGAGAAAGGGATTCAACTTTGGGAATACCGGAGTGAAGCGAGGGGATCCTAAGAGGAGGATGGAGGCGTGCAAGAACTGTGGAAAGACTCATTTAAGAGTCTATCTTAAGGGGAAAGCCGTATATTACAACTGTGGAAAGGAGGGGGATATTTCACCTAACTGTCCAAGTCTGAAGAAAAACCATGGATGCTTCATGTGTAGATCAACTGATCATATGGCGAAGAACTGCCCGAAGAAGGGGACGTATGTGAATAAGGGCGTTAATAGCGGTAAGTTAGCTATTGGTGGTCCTGCAACGATGGGTAGGTCGATGGCTCGTACCTTTAACATGACGGTCCAAGATGTGGTTGCATCAGGGGTTGTAGTTGTAGGTATTATCCCGATCAACGACATAAATACTTACGTGTTATTTGACTCGGGTGCTACTTGTTCTTTCATAGCATGTGATTTTGCTAGACGCTTGGGATTACTCCCCGAAAGATTTCATGTACCTTTGAATATCAAGGTAGCAAACGAGGAAATAATTCATGTTAAAGATATCCATAGGAGTTGTTGTGTAGATATACGAGGTTGTAAATTATCGGTAGATTTGATACTGATAAAGTTGGAAGAATTCGATGTAATTCTCGAGATGGATTGGTTGTTCAACCATGGTACAATAATAGATTTCCAAAAGAAATGTGTAAACATTAGAACGTTAAGTCAGTCTCATATAGTGTTTTACGGTAATATATCGCTGAGACGTTTGTGTTGTCTTACTATGACTCAAACTAGGAAGTTGTTAAGGAAGGGATGTGTAGGTTACTTGTGTCATGTTGTGGATACCCAAAGAGTGGTAGCAACGATGGAATAAATACCTATAGTGAAAGAATTCGCGGATGTTTTTCCAAGTGAATTGTCGGGTCTTCCACTGGATACAGAAATCAAATTCGTGATAGACATTGTGCCAGGAGCGGCACCAGTTTCTAGGGCACCGTACCGAATGGCGCCTATGGAAATGAAGGAGTTGATGGTTCAATTACAAGAACTGTTGGATAAGAAGTATATTCAACCGAGTGTTTTGTCGTGGGGAGCACCGGTACTATTTGTGAAAAGAAGGACGGATCGCTACGACTTTGTATTGACTATCGAGAGTTGAACAAGTTAACGATAAAGAATAAATACCCATTGCCCAGGATCGATGATCTCTTTGATCAGTTGAAAGGGGGAAAGTATTTTTCTAAGATAGATTTGTGGATGGGGTATCATTAGTTGAAGATTAGAAGTGAGGATGTACCTAAGACGACATTCAGGACTCATTACGGCCATTATGAGTTCCTGGTGATGTCATTTGGGTTAACTAATGCACCAAAACGCCCCCAAAATAGGTATACAACACCCATTCTCGAGTCGCCAAATACATGGTACGTAAAACAACTACAACTTTATTAATACAACTGTCTTGCAAAATACGAGAACACTTAAACTGTGAGTTTAAATACAAATATTGTCATCTATACAATATCCACACTCAAATAAGTCCTCATTATAATTATTGATACACTATTTTACAAAATAGTGAGGACTACTAAAACAACTTCTAGAACCATCATTCCACACCCCGACTAGTACTCGCTACATTCTCGCCTCCTAAGAAGAAAAATGGAACAAAAAGGAAAAGGGTGAGCTCAACTAGCCCAGTAAAGAACATTATAACTAAGATAATATAGAACAAATTATCGTTAGTCTTCAACGGGGAAAAAATCTAATAGAATACAATAGACAACCGCTTTAAATCAATATTCGCAATAAAATAATAATTCATTAGAAGAGTTAAGTAGAGAATAAAATCTACTATCTTCTATTTATGAATTTAAAAGTCCATCGTCAATATTTTATCCCTGTAACATAAATCAATATATATCTAGAATCAAATATTCATCTTTGCACTACAGGCCAAAGATATTCACCAGTTGGTAATGTTCATCTAAACACTTGTTCATCTTTGCACTACGCGCCAAAGATATTCATCGAAATCATTCATCTTTGCACTACACAAGCCAAAGATATTCAAGAATATCATCATTTAGGACCGAGGATGATGAAAAATATTTTAAAGAAAAAACGAATCCAAAGTGAAGCAAAAGAACAAATATTAGGGATTCAGACATTACAGCTTTTATCCAAGTTCAATAATACTCCATAATAACCAATTTTGAAGCGAATTCAAAAATAAAGATCAAAAAACATGGATACAATCAAAGATAGTAACCATAATAGACATCTTGGACAAAAAGAAGAAAATTTCATTTTTCCGGTGAATAATGTCAGATTCGTGAATAGTGTCGATACGTGAATAAAGTGTCGATACGTGAATAGTAACCCCACACACAAAAGTTCCAAATTTGATAAAAAGTTCAAACCAATATTTCGCATAATGATATCAAGAAAATAATATCATTTAAGAAGAAAACAACATCCCTTACCTCGTAAAAGACATGACTTCTAAATGGAATATCGGATATAGTGTCAAGGAACTTGCAATCGATAAAGAACACTCAAAGTATCAAAATACTCACAAGAATACGCCGATAATATAGAGAGAGAAAGAGAGAGAAAACTTTAGTTTCTGTGATTTTCAATTCTAACCTAAGACCCTATTTATAGAAAAAATGCTTAGAACACCAAAGCGTAAAATTTAATAAAATATTAATATATAAATTAAATTTTCTACGCCAACCTTTGAATAACTGAATTCAAAGATTTCAACAACCAAAGGCCCCCCAAACATAACAAAAAAAAAAGCTTTTTATTAAAAAAAATAATTAAAACTTCAAAAATTAATTATTCCTAACTTCCTAACTTCAATAATTCATAATAAATAGCCATTTTATCGTAAAAATTCGAATCTTATGTCCTTCTATAGGAAATTCAATTTCTACAACTTTAAGTAAGAAAGTTTTTCCAAATTCCAAATGTAAGTCGATCAAAATCCATAAACGAAAGATTTTACAAAAGCTATAATCAAATTTCAAATAAGAAATGGGCCCACAAACATGTTTAATATGTTTTAAATATTTTTAAATAAAAATACTATTCCTCCTCATTTATTCATATATCCCACATTCATTGTAAAATATCACCATTATTATATTATTATAATATAATAATAATATTTAAATAAATTATTTTATCGTAAAAGATAAAATATCAATTTTCAACAATTGTCACTTTAAAAAATTTCTCCATCTATATCCACATAAAATGAATATTTTCCTTATCATATAAATCAATAATTAATTATTCACAAATAATATTACAGTAATCACAATATCGCAACCAGCCGCTCCTCAGAAAGAGGGGGCTTTCCAATAAGGATTTCTCCTCATCGGGCGCAAGCAATTAGGTGACCAAACCTCTCCTTAGATGTAACTTTCTAGACATTGCCAATAATGCTATCTAATAATATTATTCAAATAATATGAATTATTGATTTGATAATGGAAAATATCGTAGTAAGTGACAATTATTAAAACAACAATAATATAAAATATCAACGTAGCAATTATTGAATCAATAAAATAAAATATCAATAAGAATTATCGTAAATAATTATCGAGTAGTGCCTTCACGTAAGAATCAATAATTGGTGCAATACCGCAAAGCTATCGTGCAACAACGCCAGACATCGTGTTTTAACCACCGGTATTCCAACAAAGTTGTTAATCTGTAATAACTACGCCGTTATTTATAAAAAACTCATACTTGTCGCTTTTCTTCATCCAATCGCTTTCCGCATGGGGCCCATAAAAGGTCATACTGCGCATTTAATATTCCCTACAGAAGAATATTCCACCACCAAACGAATATTCCCCGAATAATAATGAATATTTTATAACCACTTGCTTATTTGAAATATTTCATGATTTTACCCATAACTAACCACATTAATCAATTCAACCCTTACTATTTCAAAATAATAAATAGAGAAATTCAATTTCATTTATAATAAGTCATCAACCTCCCTCCTTATGAAATTTCGCCCTCGAAATTGACGACGATACTGTGTTTCAAAAGGTGAGGATACCTCTTTTCATTTCCGCTTCCAACTCCCGTGTCATCTTCTTCAATAAGATGGTTCCTCCACAAAACCTTAACTTGTGGTATAACCTTGGTGCGTAGGACATGCTCTTTTCCTATCCAAGATCTTAACAGTACCTCCTCGTGACGTTAAATCTTCTACTATCTCGTCCTGGTTCTAACTCAATAATGTGGTTCGGGTCCTTCACATATTTACGGCTACGATATGTGAAAAACGTTATGAACACGAGACATGCTTGGAGGTAACGCGAGTCTATAGGCCACATTTCCTACTTCGGCCAAGAATCAAATGGACCAATAAATCGTGGATTGAGCTTTCCTCTTCCTAAATCTTGTAACTCCCTTCCATGGAGCAATACGTAATAATACATGATCCCCAATGTCAAATTCCACGCCCTTTCGATGAAGATCCGCATAACTCTTTTGTCGATCCTGTGCCGCTTGTATACGCTTGTCGAATCGCTTGATCTTCTCTCGTAGTCATTCGTACTCAACTCTCGTCCCAACAACGCTGCTTCTCCCACCTCATCCCAAAGATACCGGAGAGCTTACACTTTCGGCCCATATAATGCTTCAAATGGAGCCACACCTATACTTGCTCGATAACTGTTGTCAGTAGGAGAATTCCACCAATGGTAGGTACTTATCCCAACTCCCTTTGAAATCTAGGACACAAAGTCTTAATAGATCTTCAAGAGTTTGAATAGTCCTCTCTCGATTGTCCGTCCGCTTGAGGATGGTATGCCAATCAATCAGAAATCTGCGCTCATAGCTTTTCGCAAGCTAACCCAAAAATCTTGAAGTGAATCTTGGGTCACGATCCAAACTATGGATACCGCATGCCATGCAATCTCACAATCTCATTTACGTACATATACTAGCAAGACGCTCAAGGAATAAGTCTCCGATAGGCAAGAAATGAGCATACTTGGTTAATCTATCAACAATAACCCAAATCGCATCTATGCCTTGAGAAACCTTTGGGAAGACCTCAGAACGAAATCCATAGTAATGTGTTCCCACTTCCATTTTGGAATCTCAAGTGGTTGCAATGGACCCTTTGGCACTTGATGCTCCGCTTTTACACGCTGACAAGTTAAACACCTCGAGATAAACTTCGCGATCTCTCTCTTTCATATTGTTCCACCAAAATGTATGTCAAGATCATGATACATTTTGGTACTCCTGTGATGGATTGCAAAAACGATGTGTTGTGTGCCTCCATCATGATTTTATGCTTCAAGTCGAATCGTTAGGAACACAAAGTCCGAGTTGACTCAAGTATTCCTTCTTCATCGATTCTTGCTTCCTAATAAGCACCTTCTTGTACTTTCTTCTTCATACGATCGCCCCATGTCCGTAGCTTGAGCAGCTTTAACTTTATCGATTAAAGTTGGTTCTACTCATATGCTTGACATCATCGCACTCGCTCCTCGCGATATGATCTTCTACTCAATGCGCCGCCTACCACGCTCGCTTTTCCAGATGGTATTGAATGGTATGGTCGTAGTCTTTCAACAAATGAGCCAACGTCGCTGTCCGTCGCATGTCGAGTTCCTTTTGGGTGAAGAAATATTTGAGGCTTTTATGATCCAGATAGATCTCCACTTTCTCCCCATACGTAGTGTCTCCAGATCTTCAACGCTGAAAACGATCACGCTAACTCTAGATCATGAGTAGGATAATTCCTCTCATATTCTTTTTTGAGTTGTCATGAGGCATAGGCTATGACCTTCCCATGTTGCATGAGAACACATCCTAACCCTTTGCCCAAGCATCGCTCAGAGATAACAAATCCATCGTAACCGCATTTATGTCGTAACAAAAATAAATGAGTCTCCTCTCGAGTTCTTGGAAACTCTTCTCGCATTCCTCGCTTCCATACTTAATTTTGTATCTTTACGAGTCACCGAAGTTAATCTGAGTAGCGATTCGAGAAAATCCTTCCACGAATCTTCGATAATAACCAAATAAGCCTCGTAAAAGCTACGCATTTCTGGCCACCGACTTTTGCTTGTTCCCAACTTTGATTGCTTCAATCTTCACGCCGTCAACAGATACTCCATGTTTTGACACCATGTGCCCAAGGAATGCTACTTCCTCAAGCCGTAACTCGTGATTTCTTCAACTTTGGCATATAGCTTGTTATCACGGGCCTTTGCAAGACATCAAATTTCAAATGGCGCCATGATCTTCACGGCTTTTTGAATAGATGAGGATGTCATCAATAAAGACAACAACGAATCGATCCAAATATTCCTTGAATACTTGGCTCATCATATCCATGAAAGCAAAGAGGAGCATTAGTCAATCCAAAAGACATGACTAAGAATTCATAATGCCCGCATCGAGTTCTCAAGGCGCCTTTGAATATCCTCGCTTTTAACCTTCACCGATGATATCCGTAACTAAGATCGATTTTTGAAAAGAATTGTGCTCCTTGCAACCGGTCAAACAGTCATCAATAATGAGGTAGCGGATACCTATTCTTGATGGTGACATGGTTCAATTCTCGATAGTCAATACAAAGTCGCATACTCCCCGCCTTTCTTCTTTTTACAAATAAAATAGAGCACCCCAAGGAGATGTACTAGATTTAATGAAACCGATGTCCAACAACTCCCGTAGAGTTGACCTTTAACTCCTAAAGTTCAATAGAGCCATTCGATATGGGGTTTTAGAAATGGGCTTTGTACCAGTTCAAGGTCAATAAAGAATTCAACTTCACGCTCGGGGTAGACCGAAGTTCTTCAGAAATACGCCAGAAATTCACTAACAATAGAAATATTATTCACATCCGACGTGTTTTTGTTCAAGTCCGTGATATGGGCTAAGAAAGCTTGACATCCGCTTTTCAATAAACGAATAGCTTTATGGCTTGATATGACAAAGGATTGACTTTTAGAGGTTTGTTGTTTGAATTCGCATAATAGGTCAAGGTTAGAATATGAAAACTAACAACCTTACGAAAATAATCAATTTTAGCATGATGAGTGGTTAACCAATCAATCCCTAAAATCACATCAAATGCAAGTATTTTCAAAGAAATAAGATCAACAGGTAATGTGATGGTACCAACTTGGATCAAACAAGATTTATAAATAGTGGATGCAATGAAAGTTTCTCCTAATGGAGTCTCCACAGATAAGTCAAAGTCTAATTTCTCCGGAGTCAAGTTTAAACGTTGAGCACAAGCAGGAGAGATAAATGAATGGGTAGCACCGGTATCTAATAAGGTATAAACTTCGCAAGAATTTATGATTAGCTTACCCGTGATCACCTCGCTTGGTTCCTCGATTTTGACCAAATACGATAAAACGCTCTTCCAGAACCGCTGACTTTGACTTTTCTCGATAACCTTTTGAGTCACCATCCCCACTCGGACTTGGTTTCGCTACCGCATAAATCTCGAGCGATATGTCCTTCCTTTCCACAATTATAGCATACCTTGAACTGCTAGGATAAATTGTGTCCTCTTTTCCACATTTATAAAGATACGACCTAAGTGGTCGCTTCTCCTCCCTTAAAACCCGCTTGTCACCGGTGCCGACGCCTTCACAAAGTGTCATTGTTGAATCTCCTTTTTAAAATCTCCCCGACTCGCTTCTTCTATTTTCATGGCCACGATTACCACCAGAGAGTGGTTACCGCTTTTGTCCGAATGTTTTCCTCCCTCACCGGTTTTCATTGTTCGATGATCACCGCCACCGGTAGATGACCTCGGGTCAGGGTCCCCTATTGAACATACTCATTATCTCGCCTAATAATTGAGCCCTCATTTACAACATCCAATATAAAGAAAATTTATGAGAGATAAGATATTGTCAATCTCTCGTTTTTAAACCTCTCGTAAACATCCTCGCTATTCGCTCCTCATTCTCTACCAAATGAGGTGCAAACCTCGATAACTCGCTAACTTCGCCTCGTATTGGGACACCGCCATGTTGTTTTGTTCTAGTCTAATAAACTCTACCTCCTTCATATGGCGAATACTTTCGTGAAAGTACTTGTCATTGAAAAGTTTCAAAACGCTTCCAAGACATGCCGAAAAGGCAGTCAGTCGGTACGCTTTCACGATCTCCCACCAAAGAGTCCGCCTTCGCCACTTTAACATAAAGGTGGCGAATGGAACCTTCTCGTTTCTCCGCATCCCAAGACATCGAATATCTTGGTAATTTGTTTAACCCACGCCTCGCTTTTGATCGGATCCGCTTTCCAATAAATTCGTGGTCCCAACTTTTGAACCGCTGGGTCAGGATAAGTCGCTGCTTATATTATTTCCACCCATTTTTGTACACGAGTCTCCTCGTCTCGGTTTTGCATGAACCGCAAAAAGCTTCTAAACATCCCATCATTCATCATTTGTTCTAGAGTGTTGTTTATGGAGGAATATTGCCTTCCCGCTGAACGCCTCTCGGGTGGTGATTAAAGGTGTCTCCACTGGCCTCATTCACTCCATCATAATATTCTCACCGCCATTCTCAAATACTTCCATAAAACAAGGGTTAATTAAAGAAATTAACATGCCACATAATATCCTTATATTATGACTCCGACCAAACAAATAAGCTTAGGTATGACACACTAAATAAGGATTACTCTGCCTCCCTCCTAGTTCTATTCCCCGATCTCCGCCAGAGACCATATCCCTAAGCTCGATATTAACCGTGACGCCCCAAAATAGGTATACAACACCCATTCTGAGTCGCCAAATACATGGTACAGAAACAACTACAACTTTATTAATACAACTGTCTTGCAAAATACGACAACACTTAAACTGTGAGTTTAAATACAAATATTGTCATCTAGACAATATCCACACTCAAATAAGTCCTCATTATAATTATTGATACACTATTTTACAAAATAGTGAGGACTACTAAAACAACTTCTAGAACCATCATTCCACACCCCGACTAGTACTCGCTACATTCTCGCCTCCTGAGAAGAAAAATGGAACAAAAAGGAAAAGGGTGAGCTCAACTAGCCCAGTAAAGAACATTATGACTAAGATAATATAGAACAAATTATCGTTAGTCTTCAACAGGGAAAAATCTAATAGAATACAATAGACAACCAGTTTTAAATCAATATTCGCAATGGAAAATAATAATTCATTAGAAGAGTTAAGTAAATAATAAAATCTACTATCTTCTATTTATGAATTTAAAAGTCCATCATCAATATTTTATCCCTGTAACATAAATCAATATATATATGGAATCAAATATTCATCTTTGCACTATATGCCAAAGATATTCACCAGTTGGTCATGTTCATCTAAACACATGTTCATCTTTGCACTACGGCCAAAGATATTCATCAGAAATCAATTATCTTTGCACTACAGGCCAAAGATATTCAAGAATATCATCATTTAGGACCGAGGATGATGAAAATATTTTAAAGAAAACGAATCCAAAGGAAACAAAAAAACAAATATTAGGGATTCAGATTACGCTTTTATCCAAGTTCAATAATACTCCATAATAACCAATTTTGAAGCGTAATTCAAAAATAAAGATCAAAACATGGATACAATCAAAGATAGTAACCATAATAGACATCTTGGACAAAAAGAAGAAAATTTCATTTTTCTATGAATAATAGTGTCGTATTCGTGAATAGTGTCGTATACGTGAATAAGTATATACGTGAATAGTAACCCCAACACAAAAAGTTCCAAATTTGATAAAAAGTTCACTAATATTTCTATAATGATATTGAAGAAAATAATATCATTTAAGAAGAAAACAACATCCCTTACCTCGTAAAAGACAAGAGATTTCTAAATCGAATATCGGATATAGTGTCAAGGGAACTTGCACCAGATAGCAACACTCAAAGTATCAAAATACTCACAAGAATACGCTCGATAATATAGAGAGAGAAGAGAGAAAACTTTAGTTTCGTGTGATTTTCAATTCTAACCTAAGACCCTATTTATAGAAAATGCTTAAACACCAAAGGTAAAATTTAATAAAATATTAATATATAAATTAAATTTTCTATATAAACCTTTGAATAACTTTTTTCAGCCATTTCAACAACCAAAGGCCCCCCCAAACATAACAAAAACGCTTTTTATTAAAAAATAATTAAAACTTCAAAAAATTAATTATTCCTAACTTCAATAATTCATAATAAATAGCCATTTTATCGTAAAAATTCAAATCTTATGTCCTTCCATAGGAAATTCAATTTCTCTACAACTTTACGTAAGAAAGTTTTTCCAAATTCCAAATGTAAGTCGACCAAAATCCACAAACCAATGTGATTTTACAAAAGCTATAATCAAATTTCAAATAAGAAATGGGGTCCACAAACATGTTTAACATGTTTTAAATATTTTTTGTAACAAAAATACTCTTCCTCCTCATTTACTCATATATCCCACATTCATTGTAAAATATCACCATTATTATATTATTATAATATAATAATAAATTTAAATAAATTATTTTATCGTAAAAGATAAAATATCAATTTTCAACAATTGTCACTTTAAAAATTTTCTCCATCTATATCCACATAAAATGAATATTTTCCTTATCATATAAATCAATAATTAATTATTCACAAATAATATTACAGAATCACAATATCGGCAACCAAAGCCGCTCCTGAAAGAGGGGGGGCTTCCAATAAGAATTTCTCCTTATCATGCCAGCAATTAGGTGACCAAACCTCTCCTTAGATGTAACTTTCTAGACATTGCCAATAATGTTATCTAATAATATTATTCAAATAATATGAATTATTGATTTGATAATGGAAAATATCACGTAGTGACAATTATTAAAACAACAATAATATAAAATATCAACGTAGCAATTATTGAATCAATAAAATAAAATATTGAATAAGAATTACTATCGTAATAATTGAGAAAAGGCCTTCTTCACGTAAGAATCAATAATTGGTGCAATACATGCAGTTTTCATCCAATAAGCAACAACGCCAGTATTCGCATTTTTAACCAATCGGTATTCCAATAATGAATATTAATTCTGTAAATAACTACGCCGTTATTTATAAAAACTCATACTTGTCATTTTCTTCATCCAATCGCTTTCCAAGCTGGGGTTAGAGCCATTAAGGTCAAGCAGATTGTTTACATTTAATATTCCCCGACAGAAGAATATTCCACTACGACCAAACTAATATTCCCCAAAAATAATGAATATTTTATAACCACTTGCTTATTTGAAATATTTTGCAAGATTTTACCCATAAACTAACCACATTAATCAATTCAACCCTTACTATTTCAAAATAATAAATAGAGAAATTCAATTTAATTTATAATAAGTTTCTCTACGATCACTAACTCTAGCCTCATTGCAGAGTTTCCACCTCCAATCGTAGAGCCACCAAACTTAAACATCCAAACCCAGGCCCCTACATCAGATATTCCCTCCTCATCCAGCAATGAATACTTCAATCTCAATCTTGCCCTCTACTCACTACAAGATCAATACCAGAGAAAACCCCTTCCTCACAAATTCCACAACTGAATGAAATTCTTTCAGAGTTGTCCACAAAAGCCGACTTGTCAGAAATGTCTAAGAAAGTGATCAAGGAACTCGATGAGATTCTTGAAGAACACACTGACCTCATTTAGCTGAGATTAACAATAATGATCAATGCTGCCAATAATCTTCCACACTCCCTAAGCTCTACGCTCTCTAAGACACCTATGGAGTTTGTCAATCAAATGATTCAAAGCATAAACGACCGGGATGACATTCACTTTCTAGCAGCCAAGAAACACAGAGAAGTTGTCCTTGCCCTACAGACAACTCAAGAAAATCAGAATAAAAACATGTTGGAAAGCTTCCTAAATCTACAAACTGCCGTCAAAGAATTCCAAAATTTCTACGTCAGCAGTGGCAATCAAATTGACAACATTCTATCCGTTCTCCAACAAAGGGAAGCTCGGTCTGAAGCTCTAATTGAAGAAAATCGAGAAGACATTTCTCATACCAAAAGTTAGCTCAACGAGCTTGTCCATGGGCTGAATCGCCTCTCAGCAGACATTCGAACCCTTGATGTTGACATAAAGGGGGAGAATAAAGGGAAAGGGATGGAGGCCAGGGCGGAGGCAGAGGAGGTAAAGGAGGCAGAGGAGGTCAAGGAAGCCATGAAAGAGGCAGAGGACAATTCCACACTCAGCTTCAAGAAGCCACCAACAGACTCCATGATCAAACAATCAAACTCAACGATCTGATCAGCAAGAAGTCTTAATGGCTCAACCAATAAGGAGTCAAGGGCCAACTACCAGCTCACAAAATGTAACCACTAAAGACCTAAGAATGCCAATTGGAGATCCTGCATTCATAAATAGGCATGATCACAGCCCAAGCATAAGCCCAAGTGAGCTGGAAGAGTTAGCTAGAAGGGATGAAGCAAGCAGGAAAAGAAGGGCTGAGGAGTATGCCAATACTCCATGCAAAAGACCAAAGAAATAGAGATAAGTGAAAGTTTAAATTCTTATTGAATTAAAGCTAAATTGTAATACACTTCAACCATCAATAAATTCATGCTTATTCTCTAGAAATTTCAGTTGCTCACTGAAATACTAAGTCATGTTTAATTTTCGGCAATTATATCTAGATACTAATAATCATGACAACAAATCTCCTTTGTTATGTCAACATCAAATAGGGAGAGATTGTTGGGAGAGTGTGCGACAACCCGAGAATTTAGAAAATTTAGAAAATTTTAATTAATTAATTTAAGGTTCAAAATTAGAACCTAGACAGAAAAGAAGTGTATGCGTTTGATATTTTTGAGATGGAATTTTGAGGATTTCAACATTCTGTGAAGAATTTAGGTAAATTATTCAGGATTAAGTGTATACGTGTTTATGTCGTGTGGATATGGTCATTTATTTATTCAGTATGTGGTTAAGGGTCAAGGGTTGACCAGATAAATGATATATGTAACAAATCCTAAGTATTTGTTAAGAACGTCAACGTTTGGTTAGAAAACCCTAGAGATTAACAAGAAACCCTAAAATCGGTTCTGGAAACTCTAATTTTAGTTCCGGGAATTCAAAACCCTAATTCGGTGTATGAAACCCTAAATTAGGAACTTAATGGCGTAAGTGTAAATAATTATAAGATTAATTAGGGTTAATCTTAACAAATTGGTTAGAAAACTCTAATTTCAAATTTATTAAACCCCAATTTCAAAATTTGAAACCCTAATTTCTGGTTTAGGAACCCTAATGTATAAATAGGGAAAACCTAAGTGTTAATTGAATAATTTTAATGATAATTAGAAAATATTAATCCTAATTTTAAAGTTAAGTAATTAGAAAACCCTAATCTAATTACAAAATTAAATTTTTTAAATTAGAAAATTACTTTTCTATTAGAAACCCTAATTAGTGGGTTATAAACCCTAATGACCAATTTTAGCCCTAATCGCTAAATTAGCAATTTTAATCAGGAATTATTAATCCTAATTAACAAGATTTAAATTATGATTAGTAAATTTTAATATAATTAGAAAAATTCTAATTCTAATTTAGAAATATTAATTTTATATTTTTGAAAACCTAAATTGAAAATTTTAGAAATCAAATTGCAAAAACCTAAAGGGTTAAACCCTAAACCCTAAGGGTTAAAACCTAAACTCTAAGGGTTTGGACAATGTCCATTATGCCATTAAATTAGTAAGCTAAATGACTATTATGCCCTTTGTTGAATAATTTAAGGTTACTTGCAAATTTAGCCAATATATAGTTGGTGAACTACCCCATGTTATTAAAAACAAGTTCCATCAGTCACACAATGCCAGCAATCTCAGCAACATACATTTAATCTAAGTAGTATATAGATTAAAGAAAGAGAAAAGGCATACTTTACTTTTCATTTTTCACCAAGCCACTCTCTCTTTATATTTCGGGTTTAAGAGTGAGAGGGGGTTGATAAACAAAGTTAGAATCAGTTCATACCAAGCCAATAACAGATTCATGGATCAGAAAACAAAAAATCAAGCTTGGAAAAGGTATAAACTCTAATTTTTGAAATCATGTAATCTTATGTTAGTTGTTGATTAGAGTTGTGTCATTTGATGATCTGGGTTATCAAAACTCAGATCCATATCATTTAGATGCTCGAAATTAAAGATTTATAAAATCTGGAAGAGTTGAAAAATTATGTCTGGCAGCCAAATGACAAGGCGATCTTTAGGTGTTAGATGTTTTATGTGTTTTATGTTTTTAATCTATTCTATGCCATGAGGACTACACATCTATGGTTTTATGTTACTCAGATCATGAATATGTTGAGAGATACGAGCAGTCAAACTACGTTGACCGGCCACAAATTCTGGTTTCTAGGTAACCCAGAAACCCAGAAATTTCTGACAAGCTTTTGCAAGCTTCTGATCTTGCAGTCGTTTTATCTTTGTTCCATTTTGTTGTTTGAAGCTTATAGTATGACATTAGTACTACACAATAAAGCCTTTATACTACCAGAAATCATAAAATGTGAATGAAAATAATTAGGTCAAACTAGCGTTGACCATCACGCCTACTGAAGAAGATTCGGGTAACCCGGATCTTCACAGGCATTTCTGACGTGTAGTTCGGCCGGGACCATACCTTCATTTAGTGTTTTTGTTATACTGATTTTATGATATAGTATTGTACACTGACATGAGGTTTACAAGATTCAACCATTATATTACACAAATCAAGTACCGAACCCAATATATAAGTATTCAAAGAAGCTAACTCTAACTGTTCTTCATTTCTGGAAAACCCAAAAATGAAGAACAGCTTCTGACAATGATTTTTGGAGCCAAGTTCTAGTTGATATGTTGTTGAATGATTATGAACTTAGTATATAGTTGTAGTATTGCACTTATAATACAACTTTAACACTTCGTCAAGCCCAGAAAACACTTAGATCATAGATTAAATACTGGTCAAACTAGGGACCTTGTCCACTGACACGAATTTCTCAAAGGTGCTCAAGAATGTTAAAGAACACCTATATAGCGACGGGTATGTCGCTATAGTGCTTTTAATGACAAAGAAATTTTAAATTAATTATTTTATTATATAAATCAATTAAATGATTTTTAATTATTAAAAATACAAATTAAATTCGTAAAAGTTATTTTAAAGTCCTAAAAATAGTTTTTAATTGTTTGGAGTATATTTCATAAATATTTAATATTTTTGAAATATAAATGGTATTTAATTTATTTAATTATAATATTAAATAAATTATATAAAATGATTTTAATACATGAAAAATCATGAAAATAATATTATGGTATAAGAAAATATTTAAAGATATTTTAAGTGACTTTTAATATTTTGTAATGAATTTCATTAATTAATCAAGATTAATGATAATTAGTTTATTTAATAAATGTATTAAATAAATTATGGAAAAATAGAATAAATGATTTAAAAATCATATAAAAATTATTTAAGTGTTACAAAAAATCTTTTAAGTTATAAAATATAACTTTTGATATTTAGTCAAGAAAATATTAATATTTTAATATTAAAAGCAATTATCTGGATAATGAATTTAATTCATTTAAAAATTATATAAATATGATTTTAAGGTATTAAAATACTTTGTAATATTATAAACATATTATAATATTATGACATGTATTTCATTAATATTTGATAATAAATAAATATTAATGATAAATGAATTATGTGGTATTTAATTCATATAAATATGTTTTTAATGATTGAAAATTCATGATAAATAGTAATAATTATTTAAAAATTATTATGAACTTATGAAAATGATTTTGACTGTTAATAAATTATCTTAGATGATGGTTAAGTATTTAGACAGAGTTTAATTGAACTTAAACTTTAAATTTTGTCCGACTAGATTGTCGGGATGTTAGAATTTTGTCGAATTCAACAGGGACTTAAATAGTCTGACTTGATGCTAAGTTTTATGTGCTGAATAGATGGATAAGGTTATGTGCTATGTGTTTAGTTTATTGTATATATATATATATAATAGTATTATATTATGATGATATTATTCTAATATTGGAGATCTATATTACTAATATTAGGTCTTCGGATAAAGCGTTATAAATTGCATAGCAAAGAATCAAATTGCTCAAAAGTTTGTTTTACTTAACTCTACTAAAAGTGTTTCATTTGGATATGCTTATGGTTAATCATTGCTGATTGCCATGTAAAATTGTACTCTGTACATATTTCATGTATAAGTCAGGTATGAAAGGCCGATCACCTTCATTACCAGTTGGTTCAGATATATTTGTTCATGTTCAATACTTGTTCAGTCAAAAGTTTGTTCCTACTAGTTCACAATTATATTGTTGAATTATAGCCAGCTTATTATTCTGATTCTTTTAATCATGATATATCGTTAAATTGTTGAACTTAAACTTGCTGGGCAATCCTTATGCTCACCCTTGCTATATCATGATAAACATTGCAGATTAAGGCAAATGCTTCGAATACAAGGAAAGGTTAAAGACAGTTCCAGCTTAAGGTTAATGTGCACGATTAGTTTTGTAATAGTATAGTTTGATAATAATGTTATGTGTTAGAAAAGTTATGATTTGTGTATAAGTTAAGGTTACTCAACCTTGGGGAATAGTGTATAAAGTTAATGTATAAACAATTTATGTTTATATCTTTCGCAAATATAGTAATAGTGATAGAATGATCGAACCGGATCCGTGGTGATTCGGGACCTCGGATTCGGGGTCGTCACAGTTGGTATCAAAGCTGTAGGTTATGAACCTTGGGTGGGAATACCTGAGACTAATAACTGCAGTGATTAGGATAAGTACTAACTCAAATAAAGTTAGTTGGTCGGTAAGATTCAAAGACGAATCTCGGCGAGTTATAAGATACAGAGTTCCCTAACTCTGATAAAAAAGATGAATAGTAGTGGTGAATAGATAGAGTATAAAAGAATAAAAGTACAGTGATAGAAGATCGTAAAATAAAATGATCAAGATATAGAAATGAATCGTAATATATTCGATGAGATCACCCCGTGATCTGATTCGGTGATAGTAGGGAGAAGAATCAATCTGATGATTGGAAAGTTTACAGCAAGATTGCTGTGTGAATTGGTACAGATTCAGGAAAGGATTATGAATACGGATTAAATGAATTTCGTATTGAGAAGGGTGTTAGTGTTAGGTGGGGATTCAATTGAGGACCCATGTCAGGAGCTGAGTTGTATGATTCTTCGTATGGGAGTTGAATTGTACTTGGTGTAAAAACTACTTAGTTATGGCAATGATAATCATTGAAATGTTTGTGTCACGCTATTTGCTATATGCATGTTAAGAGGGTGATTCCTTTCTCATGTGTAGAACAGATAGATAGGTTATAGGTAGAGAATATAAGTTTAAGAATGGGTTCTTAAAACTCATACTTATGTGACATTCTTAATTCATAGTTATATAAAATGTTTATGAACCCCTTAGCGAATGGACGCCAAAGGTCTGACTAGAACAAGTTCTTAAACTCATATGATTGTGGAAAGTAAATGAACTCATAAGTGTGGTTCGACGAACTAGGTATAGTTGTGTGTAAATGGAGCATTGAGGATAATAGGAATAGATAGATTATTTAAGCAAATGATTATTAGTGGAGACATAAGTTTTCCAAAACTCCTAGCTATGCTAGACTTCGAAATTTTGACATCAAGCTAAATACGCACTATGTGCTTTTGAAAAAAAAATGTAGACTCGTAATCATTTTTGAAATGGTTTACAGTATAGTCTATGCTACTTATTTCAGCTAGATGCAAATGATTTGAAATATCAAAATATATTTTATTTATCACTCATATACCATGTAACCTGGTGCAGAGATGATAAAAAGTGATGGAGTTGTAAATACATGAATACTTAGTGTGAATTTCATCTAAAATCGTTGTTCCACTATTGTATGATGTGTTATGACAAATTCATACAATGATGGCATCCGCAAATAGACTGTTAATATAGTACGGCATCATGAAGTCATTCTCGAAAATATTTTCAAAAATTTTAATTTGCCAATAGGGTTTGGCTACACCTAAATAATTCGATTGAATTGAATTATTGATATGAGTATATGATATTCGATTCAGCTAGACTAATGTTATGAAAACTCTAAGTGTTCATTGAAAGAAATTTCCAAAACCAAATTGTTTTGGTGCGGAATCCAATAAGACTGAGGTAGAATTTCTGTGCCTATGGCAGTGACGAGAAACAGATAAAAGTAGTACTTTGCCAGTACATGGCATATCGGGCTAATCACCCTTTGTGTTCGTAAGTTATGCTGGTTTGTGGATGAATTTCCGTAAAACCTTTGCAAAAATGACAGACAAATAGTCTATATGACTCCTCAACAAAATTTAAAAATTTTTACTCTTGTGAGTGGTGTATTGGGTAGCAAGTGATATTGTGTGTGAATGGTGTAAGCAGTATGGTGTAAGGTGTAAGGTATAAGGTAAATTTCGGGGACGAAATTTTTTGAAGAAGGGGTGAATGTGACAACCCGAGAATTTAGAAATTTTTTTAAATTTTAATTAATTGATTTAAGGTTCAAAATTAGAACATAGACAGAAAATAAGTGTATACGTTTGATATTTTTGAGATGGAATTTTGATGATTTAAAAATTCTGTGAAGAATTTAGGTAAATTATTCAGGATTAAATGTATACGTGTTTATGTTCTATGGATATGGTCATTTATGTATTCAATATGTGGTTAAAGGTTAAGAGTTGACCAGATAAACATTATTTGTAACAAACCCTAAGTATTTGTTAAGAACATCAACGTTCGGTTAGAAAACCCTAGAGATTAACAAGAAACCCTAAAACCGGTTCTGGAAACCCTAATTTCAGTTTTGGGAATCCGAAACCCTAATTCAGTGTATGAAACCCTAAATTGGGAACTTAATGGCGTAACTGTAAATAATTATAAGATTAATTAGGGTTAATCTTAACAAATTGGTTAAAAACCCTAATTTCAAATTTATTAAACCCTAATTTCAAAATTTGAAACCTTAATTTCTGGTTTAGGAACCCTAATTTATAAATAGGGAAAACTTAAGTGATAATTGAATAATTTTAATGTTAATTAGCTAGGAAATATTAATCCTAATTTTAAAGTTAAGCAATTAGAAAACCGTAATCTAATTACGAAATCTAATTTTTTAAATTAGAAAATTATTTTTCTATTAGAAACCCTAATTAGTGGGTTATAAACCCTAATGACCAATTTTGGCCCTAATTGCTAAATTTGCAATTTTAATTAGGAACTATTAATCCTAATTAGCAAGATTTAAATTATGATTAGTAAATTTTAATATAATAAGAAATTTCTAATTATAATTTAGAAATATTAATTTTATTTGTTTGAAAACCTAAATTGAAAATTTTAGAAATCAAATTGCTAAAACCTAAAGGGTTAAACCCTAAACCCTAAGGGTTAAAACCTAAATCCTAAGGGTTTGGACAATGTCCATTATGCCATTAGATTAGTAAGCTAAATGACTATTATGCCCTTTGTTGAATAATTTAAGGTTACTTGCAAATTTAGCCAATATATAGTTGGTGAACTACCCCATGTTATTAAAAACAACTTCCATCAGTCACACAATGCCAGCAATCTCAGCAACACACATTTAATCTAAGTAATATATAGATTATAGAAAGAGAAAAGGCATACTTTACTTTTCATTTTTCACCAAGCCACTCTCTCTCTATATTTCGGGTTTAAAAGTAAGAGGGGGTTGATAAACAAAGTTAGAATCAGTTCATACCAAGCCAATAACAGATTCATGGATCAAAAATCAAAAAATCAAGCTTGGAAAAGGTATAAACCCTAAATTTTGAAATCATGTAATTTGATGTTAGTTGATGATTAGAGTTGGGTATTAGAGTGTCATTTGATTATCTCGGTTGTCAAAACTCAGATCCATATCATTTAGATGCTCAAAATTAAAGATTTCTAAAATCTGGAAAAGTTGAAAAATAAGGCCTGACAGCCAAATGTCTGGGCCTCTAGATCTTTAGGTGTTAGATGTTTTATGTTTTTAATCTATTATATGCCACGAGGACTACACATCTGTGGTTTTATGTTACTCAGATCATGAATATGTTGAGAGATACAAGCAGTCAAACTGCGTTGACTGGCCACGAATTCTGGTTTCTGGGTAACCCAGAAATTTCTGACAAGCTTTTGCAAGCTTCTGATCTTGCAGTCGTTTTATCTTTATTCCATTTTGTTGTTTGAAGCTTATAGTATGACATTAGTACTACACAATAAAGCCTTTATACTACCGAAATCATAAACAGGAACGAAAATAATTAGGGTCAAACTAGCGTTGACCATCACGCTGGAAGAAGATTCTGGGTAACCCAAATCTTCAACGGGCGTTTCCTGACAGGTAGTTTGACCGGATCATACCTTCATTTAGTGTTGTTATACTGATTTTATGATATAGTATTGTACACTGACATGAGGTTTACAAGATTCAACCATTATATTACACAAATTAAGTACCGAACCCAAGATATAAGGATTCAAAGAAGCTAACTCTAACTGTTCTTCATTTCTGGAAAACCCAAAAATGAAGAACAGCTTCTGACAATGATTTCTGGAGCCAAGTTCTAGCAGATATGTTGTTGAATGATTATGAACTTAGTATATAGTTGTAGTATTGCACTTATACTACAACTTTAACACTTCGTCAAGCCTAGAAAATAAATACAAAATAAATTCCGAAAAATTATTTTAAAGTCTGAAAATAGTTTTTAATTATTTAGAGTATATTTCATAAATATTTAATATTTTAGAATATAAATGGTATTTAATTTATTTAATTATAATATTAAATATAATATTTAAAAATAATTTTAATACATGAAAAATCGTGAAAAATAATATTATGGTATAAGAAAATATTTAAAGATATTTTAAGTGACCTTTAATATTTTGTGATGAATTTCATTAATTAATCAAGATTAATGATAATTAGTTTATTTAATAAATGTATTAAATAAATTATGGAAAAATAGAATAAATGATTTAAAAATCATATAAAAATGATTTAAGTGTTACAAAATATTTTAAGTTATAAAATATAACTTTTGATATTTAATCAAGAAAATATTAATATTTTAATATTAAAAGCAATTATCGATAATGAATTTAACGGTTTAAAAATCATATAAATATGATTTTAAGGTATTAAAATACTTTGTAATATTATAAATATATTATAATATTATGATAAGTATTTCATTAATATTTGATAATAAATAAATATTAATGATAAATGAATTATATGGTATTTAATTCATATAAATATGTTTTTAATGATTGAAATTCATGATAAATAGTAATAATTATTTAAAATTATTACGAACTTATGAAAATTATTTTGACTGTTAATAAATTAACTTAGATGATGGTTAAGTATTTAGACAGAGTTTAATTGAACTTAAACTAGAACTTTTGTCCGACTAAACCGTCGGGATGTTAGAATTTTGTTAGATTCAACTCGGACTTAAATAGTTTGACTTCATGCTAAGTTTTATGTGCTGAATAGATGGATAGGGTTATGTGCTATGTGTTTAGTTTATTGTATATATATATAATAGTATTATATTGTGATGATATTATTCTAATATTAGAGATCTATATTACTAATATTAGATCTTCGGATAAAGCGTTATAAATTGCGTAGCGGTAATCAACGGTCCAGGCAAGTTTATTTTTACTTAACTCTACTAAGAGTGTTTTATTCATATATGCTTAAGGTTAATCATTGTTTTTTGCCATGTAAAATTGTACTCTGTACATATTGCATGTATAAGTCAGGTATGAAAGGCTGATCACCTTCATTACCAGTTGGTTCAGATATATTTGTTCATGTTCAATACTTGTTCAGTCAAAAGTTTGTTCTTGCTAGTTCACAATTATATTGTTGAATTATAGCCATCTTATTATTCAGATTTTTTTAATCATGATATATCGTTAAATTATTGAACTTAAACTTGCTGGGAAATCCGTATGCTCACCCATTCTATATCATGATAAACATTGTAGATTAAGGCGAATGCTTTGGATACAAGGAAATGTTAAAGACAGTTCCAGCTTAAGGTTAATGTGCGCGATTAGTTTTGTAATAGTATAGTTTGCTAATAATGTTATGTGTTAGAAATGTTATGATTTGTGTATAAGTTAAGGTTACTCGACCTTGGGGAATAGTGTGTAAAATTATTGTATAAACAATTTATGTTTATATCTTCCGTAAATATAGTAATAGTGATAGAATGATCGAACCGGATCTGCGGTTATTCGGGACCTCGGATTCGGGGCCGTCACAGAGTGCATATATTGATTTGATGTTTAAATATAAATGCTCATGATTATTTGTAAAGTTCTTCAAGGAATATATGTACAAGGACTTAGTGATAGATCAAATTTGTTAGGTTGATCTAAACTCTTAATGTGTATCATTCTGTAAATGAATGTATAGATAGAGAGATCAAAGTTGTTAGGTTGATCTTGAGATGTAATAGATAGGCTTCGAATAATTCGTAGTGTATCAATCTGATCAAGATTGCAGAAGTCAAGGCTAAAACGTAGAGCTTCAAGAATCGTAGTGGTCCCAACGTTTGCCGAGCCAACTCAGAGATCGTAGTGTGCTCTCAGAAATGTAGAGTTTACAACTCAAGCAAGCAAAGATCGTAGTATACAAGTATTTAAGAGAAATCGTAGTGCTCTCTGCTGATAGCATCAGACCAAGCATCAAGGCGACAAGTCACCACGATCTGAATCGTAGAGTATCACATGCCTTGTGTCAGAAGCATCAAGCCTCACGTTTTGTGTGAAGACAAACTCCAACAAATGTGGAATGGGTTCTAAACGTTGTAGTACTCACAAGTGCCTAACGCATAAAAGATATCCATAGTATGCAACAAAGAATCGTATTGAAGAAGCTAAGGAAAGTACCATTGGTAAGGGGAAAAATACCTTTTCAGGTGTTAGGTGAGAAAGTAGTCTACTGTTTCAGTGGGCCAGAATGCAATTCAGAAGATGTACAGAATACTCTCTATCAAAGAACAAAAATGTCAAACGCATTTAATGTTTCAACGGATGGATCCACCGGATAGTTTTCAAGATCACATATATACAAATCCAGAAGATGAGAGAAGAAAGCAAGTATTGAACAAAAATGTACAAGAACTCTCAATGCTCAACTCTACGATCTTAGAAAAAGAAAAGCTTGCTCAGCTACTCAGTTCTTTCGAACAAGTGCTTAAACATCAACTGAGTAGCACCCATCAAGAACTCAACATCTACCAATCAACTGAAGAAAAAGTTCCAAGTCAGAAGGACTTGAAGAGTTCTAAGTGAACTGTAAAAGAGCCAAGTCTGCTGGACTTGAAGAGTTCAAGAGTGAACTAAGAAGTTCTAGGCTATCATTTGGTCTAGAAGGAATCTAAGTGATTCAGAAAGTGTAAAAGATATCCTTAGTGGATTTTCTACTCGAGGAGTAGAAGAGTAGACTAGGAGCTTTAAGTGCTCTGAACCACTTAAAATGACTGTGTCTCTTACATTCTTGCTATAACTGCTATATCTACTAGAATTGCTATATCTGCCTCACTCTCATAAACTCAATATCTTAAGGGAGATTAAAACTAATATTAATTCCGCTAAAGTTTTAATCATTATCTACTAACAAGTTAAAACGAAAAGATTTTTAAATATCTACTCAACCCCCCCTTCTAGATAACTATTGTGCCTCCGGGAACTAACAGTAACGACTATATGCGTTACATTCGGAACTATATTTTTATAACCCTTAAATAATTTTTATATGATTTTTAAAACATTAATTCTAATATTCCACAATTTATTTAATATATTTATTAAATAAATCTATTATCATTAATATTAATTTATTAATGAAATTCATCACAAAATATTAAAATTCATTAAAAATAACTTCAAATATTTTCTTACACTTTAATATAATTTCAAGTAATTTTAAAGTATTAAAATCATTTTTAAGTAATTTATTTAATATAATAATTAAATAAATTAACTATCATTAATATTTAAAAATATTAAAATATTAATGAAATGTATTCCAAATTATAAAAATCCATTTTTAGGCTTTAAAATAATGTTTACAAATTTATTATGAACTTCGAATACTTATTTTCTATTTATTCTATAATTTTTCGTTTAAAGTTGGGGTCCTCCACGGAAACACTTGTAGACGGTAATCTACAAGTCTGATTTGGGCCCACTTGGTATCGTTAGAACCGTGACTTCCTGAGATACATTTTAGGCTTAGGAAATGGTCCATTTGGCCTAGTATAGCACCCTGAAAATAGGCCACTACCGACTGATCATTACATGCCTTGTAAACATTTTCAGTTTTGGAGTCTTTTACAGAAATGCTTGTATTACGAGATCCACAACTCCGATTGAAGCCCAATCGGACTAGTTGAATCCATATCTTATTGAACTACAGTTTTCATATATGAAACACCAAATTCCAATCTGTCTAGTTCCTAGAAATAAGGCCCAAAGTGACTGGTCCGCAAGGTTTTCTTCAACAGTTGGTTCATTTTCCAGATTTGGGGTCCTCAACGGAAACGCTTATAAAAAAAAATCTACAAATACAATTTAGGTCTAATAGGTGTCAATGGATTCGTACTTTCCCGAACTATAGTTTTCATGTATCAAACATCTTTTTTGGTTCTGTTTTGGTCCCGAAAAAATGGACAGAAGTGACTGATCAGTAGCTTGTGTTCAACAGTTAAGGTAGTTTGGGATTTAATTCATAACTTGCTCATTTCTTAACATATTTGAGTGATTGCAAAGGGGTTTTGCCCTTAACTCATGTATCTAGCATGCTAACATGTTTTAAACCATTAATCACATGAACCCAAAGAATTTAACATAAAAATATATATAGCATACATAGGAAAGCTTTTTCTTCAACCTTTTGGTACAAAACTTGATTTTTTCACTTTGGATCTAACTTTTGATTTCAAAAATACTTTGATACACATATAAAATACCAATACTCATGTAAATCATGAGTTTTTAATGATCTAAAATAAAAGTTGCTTGGTTCATAAAGATCTAACAAAAAAAAGAGCACAAAAATTGAAAATTTTCAATTTCTTACCCTTTTCTTCTTGCAAGCCTTCTTGATACTTCAAAGTAGCTTATGATTTTAAGTTGTATGAAGATCCAAGACCCCTCCTAGACTCCCTATAACTACCAAAATCGGCATCCCCCTTTCTCTCTCTATTGTTCTTAGTTTAGACTTAGGTTTAGAAAACTAACATAACTTAGTGTATATACAATATGTATATAACACATATAATTATAGAATATGTAACTCCCAATATAATTACATATACTAATTATCAATTTAATATATAAGTTACAAAAATTAGAATTTTAAAAGCCCTAAGGCTTGTTTGGCAAAACCATATTATTTTAAAATCAGGTTTTATTAGTTAAGGTCTTGTTTGGGTAAAATAGGTTTTAAAAACTCTTATAACTCTTTTAATAGATTCTTTAACACATATTCTTAATGTTATCCTTTAATTAATTAAATCTTAACATTAATGTAATTAATTAAAAGTTTAACATCAATTAATCACATAAAATTGTCACATTATAATTTCTCGCTAATTATAACTTCATGTAACAATTACCACATCATTACATTATCTCAATTAAATTAGAATTATAACATAAAATCATTACATATTAATTAAATATTAAATAATCATTTAATTAATATAATACACTTAATTACATTACTCTATATTAATTACATAATCTCAATAAATAATTCAAATAGAATATTTATTTACTTCAATAAATATTAAATTAACATTTAAATTCTCTTCACACCAATTCAAATATTTCACCATATATAACATATACACATACTCGTACTTAAACATCTTAAAATAAGAATTTTATTGATTAAATTCTCATTTATTAATTCTTAAATATTCGGGATGCCACATCCTTCCCTCCTTATAAGGATTCCGTCCTCGGAATCAACGAAACCTCCCTTACTCGGTTTTCGCAAAATCTCTTTTACAATTATCGTTGAATAACTTCAACACGTTAACTTAGCAAAAAGGTTTATATATATATATATATATATATATATATATATATATATACTTCATTCATTTCTTCAACAACTTTTAGGTTTGATTACATAACCTTCAATTAAACACAATCATATATCAAATATTATATATTCGTTAACCCATTCATTTCATTTTCTAAGGATCGTTATCATAAACACTCGGGATATTACATTCACCCTTTCTTCTAAGAATTTTGTTTTCAAAATTTTATTTATTAATCTTCATTCATTCAATCTATCAAAATAGATTTTACGTTAATCTCTATTCACTGGATTAAAGCGTTCTACAACTACTTCTTTCTAAGGGCTATTCTTCTCGCTACATTCTCCATAAAAATAATAAGAATCTTCCACAATTGCTCAATAATTGGGAAGCGATATAAATAACTCAGGAATTTAAAAGATTCCAATAATGCTGAGTGGTCGCAAGACCTTGAACTTCTTTCTAGGTTTAATAGTGCTTCACTCCCGGTACTTCACATTATAATCCGCATCGGTACTCTAGGTGACCAGCCTATCGTACCCCTACGTCGGGCCCAAACGTAGTACATCGTAACTGTTGGGAGAGTGCATATGTTGATTTGATGTTTAAATATAAATGCTCATGATTATTTGTAAAGTCCTTCAAGGAATATATGTACAAAGACTTAGTGATAGATCAAATTTGTTAGGTTGATCTAAACTCTTAATGTGTATCATTCTGTAAATGAATGTATAGATAAAGAGATCAAAGTTGTTAGGTTGATCTTGAGATGTAATAGATAGGCTTCGAAGAATTCGTAGTGTATCAATCTGATCAAGATTGCAGAAGTCAAGGCAAAAACGTAGAGCTTTAAGAATCGTAGTGTGCCTGCCTTGAAGGGACTCTTCGAAAAACGTAAAGTGGTCCCAACGTTTGTCTAGCCAACTCAGAGAACGTATTGTGCTCTCGAAAACGTAGAATTTACAACTCAAGCAATCAAAGATCGTAGTATTCAAGTATTTAAGAGAAATCGTAGTGCTCTCTGCTGATAGCATCAGACCAAGCATCAAGGTGGCAAGTCACCACGATCTGAATCGTAAAGTATCACCTACCTTGTGTTAGAAGCATCAAGCCTCACGTTTTGTGTGAAGACAAACTCCAACAAATGTTGAATGGGTTCAAAACGTTGTAGTACTCACCAGTACCAAAGACATAAAAGATATCCTTAGTATGCAACAAAGAAGCGTATTGAAGAAGCTAAGGAAAGTACCATTGGTAAGGGGAAAAACACCTTTTCAGGTGTAAGGTGAGAAAGCAGTCTGCTGTGTCAATGGGCCAGAATGCAATTCAAAAGATGTGCAGAAAAGTCTCCATCAAAGAAAAGAAATGTCAAACGCATTTAATGCTTTAACGGATGAATTCAACGGATAGTTTTTAAGATCACATATATGCAAATCAAGTAGATGAGAGAAGAAAGCAAGCATTGAACAAAAACGTACAAGAACTCTCAACGCTCAACTCTACGATCTGAGAAAAAGAAAAGCTTGCTCAGCTTCTCAGTTCTTTCAAACAAGTGCTTAAACAGCAACTGAGTAGCACCCATCAAGAACTCAACATCTACCAATCAACTGAAGAAAAAGTTCCAAGTCAGAAGGACTTGAAGAGTTGTAAGTGAACTGTAAAAGAGTCAAGTCTGCTGGACTTGAAGAGTTCAAGAGTGAACTAAGAAGTTCCTAGACTACTGGTCTAGAAGGAATCTAAGTGATTCAGAAAGTGTAAAAGATATCCTTAGTGGATTTTCTACTCGAGGAGTAGAAGAGTAGACTAGGAGCTTTAAGTGCTCTGAACCACTTAAAATGACTGTGTCTCTTACATTCTTGCTATAACTGCTATATCTACTAGAATTGCTATATCTGCCTCACTCTCATAAACTCACTATCTTAAGAGAGATTAAAACTAATATTAATTCCGCTAATGTTTTAATCATTATCTACAAACAAGTTAAAACGAAAAGATTTTTAAATATCTATTTCAACCCCCCCCCCCCCCCTTCTAGATAACTATTGTGCCTCCGGGAACTAACAATTGGTATCAAAGCAGGTTCTATTATACAGCCTACAAAGCTTTAGTAGATCCAATGGCACACTTACCAAGTGAATCAAGAACTTGAGGAGGCAGCATGCCACCAATGTGCAACAAAGATAAATTTGCAAACTGGAAAGTTAGGATGCAAGCATACATGGACTCAATAGATGAAGATCTATTTGAGACTGTTCAGAATGGGCCCTATGTTCCAACAAAGCTTGCACCAACCACAGACGATCCAAACAAAATACAAATCAAAGTCAAAAAAGAATGGACTAACATTGAGAAGAGAGCTGTCCAACTCGACAAGAAGGCCAAGAACATTTTGTTTCAATCCTTAGAAGACGATCTGTTCGAAAACCTAGTCAACAGCAAAACAACAAAGGAGGTTTGGGAAGCACTACTCATCATGCACGAAGGAACGGAAGAAGTAAGAGAAAACAAACAATCTCTCCTAACACAGCAATATGAAATGTTTGCACACGTTCAAGGAGAGAACGTCACTGCCACCTACGAGAGATTCAACATTCTACTCAACTCTCTACGAGCATATGGAAAGATCTACCCAAACAAAGATCTAATCATAAAGTTCATGAGAGCCTTACCAAGCAGATGGGATGCCAAAACCACTGCTATATGACAATCTTCTAACATACGAACTGGATCTGACTCAACGAGCTGAAACCCTATCAAAAGGAGGAAAGAAGGATAAGGGTGTTGTTTTCAAAGCAACGGAAAGTGCATCCAAGGTCAACACTGAGATTGACTCTGACTATGACGAAGACGATGATGAAGACTTTGCTATGCTGGTAAAAAGACTAAGAAGGTTCATGCGTCAAGGAAAAACTAGAAAGCCAAATAAAGTCAGCAACTACAGCAGCCAGGAGCAAATGAATGATCTATGCTACAACTGCAAGAAGCCTGGCGACTTCATTGCCAACTTCAACAAACCTCTCAGAGAAGAACTAAAGAAGAAATCACATGCAAAGAAGGAATACAAAGGCAACAATAGGCCTTTGAAAAGAGACAAAGGCCTGGTAGCTGGAGGATCATGGAGTGATTCAGACAATGACTCCAATCTTGATTCTGGAGATGATGAAGAACCACAAATGGCTAATCTATGCCTAATGCCCAAACATGCAAAGGACAAACTAAACTCCAACATACATGAAGTAAGCCTCGATGAGGTATTTGACTTCAACTCTCCTAATGTAGACATTAATGATTTGAGAACTGCACTGCATGGCATAACAACTGATCTACATCAATACATGAAGTGGTTCAGAGTTCTGTTTAAGGATCATTCACTTCTTCAAGAGGAGAAAAAGAAAGTTCAAGAAGAGCTTGAAATAGCTCTTCTAAGTACTAACCTTCTCTCCAAGCTTGAGGCTGAGAATGAGATCTTAAAATAGACAAATGAACTCAATGCACAAAGAGAGTCTAATCTAACCTCTAAAATTGAGGAACTAGAAAAGACTATCTCTACATGGAACAAATCCTCATCATCTATGGACTCCCTGCTCTCTAGTCAGAGAAGTGCACTTGACAGAACAGGCCTAGGCTTTGGGGAATCCACTTTAGAGCCATGTGTGGAAAAGACAAAGGAAACTAGCACTAGTAATGCCTCAAGTTTTAGTTGAAGCATTACCTTTGTGAAATCCTCACAGAAGGAAGAACTAGCCCAACCTTGTTCTACTGTTTCCATCCATACTCCAAGGAGTAAAGGATCTCATGCTGGCCTGGGTTTCAAAAAAGAGAAGAGTAATCCATCCTCTACTCACCAACCTCTAAGGAACGTAGTTAAATAAAACCAACTCTACGAACCAATTGGGAAGGTACAGTAGAGGTAAGATGCACTCCTAACATTTCATAAGACCAAAGGACATGTGAAAGAAGGAAAATAAGTTTAACAGAAGAATGACTCAAGAACCACAAAAGTCCAAATGGAGAATGAACTCTCTCACATACACATGCATGCATCATACTAAGTGTTTTGTGTGCAATAGAGTAGGTCACAAGGCTACAAGATGCTATTATAATTCCATGCATGTGAGACCCAAGATCAGACAGATTTGGGTCCTCATGGGTACTAACAAAATAGGACCCATGCAAATATGGGTACCAAAATGAAGGTTCAATGTTATGACATGAAAAGAGCTCCACGATCACAACCTAGTATCTGGACAGTGGATGCTCAAGACACATGACTGGGAACAAAGCCCTTCTGTCTAACTACATAGAGAAGGAGTGTCCCTCAGTCATCTTTGGAGACAACGGCTCGGGCAAGACAAGAGGATATAGCTCAGCTGGTAATGGTGCAGTATCTTTCAACAAAGTGGCATATGTGGAAGGTATCCAACATAACCTTCTAAGCATCATCCAACTCTATGACAAGGGTCATCAAGTAACATTCCTCAACAACCAGTGTCAAGTCAGAGATTTAAAGACATCTGTTGTAAAGCTAACCGGGACAAGAGAAGGAAATGTCTACACAGTGAATCTTGGACAACTAAGCTCAGACGAGACAATATGCTTTCCGCAAAAGCATCCAAGAAAAATGAGTCAAGCTATGGCATGAGACGTTTGTCCCACTTAAACTTCAAAAGCATGTCCAAACTAGCATCAAAAGATCTCGTTGCAGGCCTACCCAAGTTCAACTTCGTCAAAGAAAGGCCATGCAATGCCTGTCAGCTTGGAAAGCAAACCAGAAGCTCATTCAAGAGCAAAACTGCCAACTCAATCGACAAGCTCTTACAGTTGCTTCACATGGATCTATTTGGGCCAATACCAACAACATGTCTTGGAGGGAAAAGGTACTCACTGGTTATAGTCGACGACTACACCAGATTCACATGGGTATTCTTTTAAACCTCAAAGGATGAAACAAGCTCCCAACTGATCAAAATGTTTAGGCTGGTAATGAATGAGAAAGGATAGAAAATCAAGGCCATAAGGAGTGATCACGGAAGAGAATTCGACTTCTCAGAAATGGACCAATTCTGCATAGACAATGGCATCAATCATAATTTCTCAGCTCCACGAATTCCTCAACAAAATGGAGTAGCTAAAAGAAAGAACAGAACTTTAATAGAGGCTGGAAGAACTCTACTAGTAGCAACTCATCTGCCTGAATACTTCTGGGCAGAAGCTGTCAACACTGTATGCTACACGCAGAACAGATCACTGATACACTCTACGATCAAGAAGACACCCTACGAACTGTGGAAAGGAAGAAAACCAAGTGTCAGCTACTTTCATGTATTCGGCTGTACATGCTACATTCTCAACAATGGAAAGTAGTACTTGACAAAATTTCAACCCAAGTCAGACGAAGGAATCTTTCTTGGATATGCCATAGACAGTAAGGCCTACAGAGTGTTCAACAAGAAGATGCTAAATGTTGAAGTCTCAATTCACATCATCTTTGATGAAACATACTTAAACAAAATAGTGCTTCAAGACACTACGACCGACAGTGCAGACATTACGAATGAAGTCGTCGAGCTCAACACTACGATCGTAGTTCCAGACAGTGAAATCGTTGAGCAAGAAAATGAGATCATAGAGAGGCCTATGCAAGACAACGAACCTCCACACCGAGAAGAAGAAATAGATCTTGAAGATTTAAGACAAGAAGGTATCAGGACAGATGTCCTAACCAAAAATAGAAGGGCAAGAGATCACACTCAAGGTCTAATCATTGGAGATCCGAGTGCAAGAGTCAAAACAAGAGCTGCCACCCAGAATGAATGCTTTTACCTAATCTTCCTGTTAGAAATGGAACCAAAGAAGATAGAGGATGATATGGAAGACTCCAGCTCGATAGAAGCCATGCAGGAAGAACTCAACCAATTTGAAAGAAGCAAAGTGATTGGTACCAAGACCAAAGAGTCATCCTGTCATTAGGTCTTCAGAAACAAGATAGATGAAGATGGAGTAATAACCAGGAACAAGGCAAGATTAGTGGCCAAGGGCTACTCTCAGGAAGAAGGCATTGACTACGATGAGACATTTGCACCTGTTGCCATACTAGAAGCCATCATAATCTTTCTTGCTTTTGCTGCTCACATGAAGTTCAAGGTCTTCCAAATGGATGTCAAAAGTGCATTCCTGAATGGAGAACTTCAAGAAGAAGTCTATGTAGAGCAACCTCTAGGTTTCATCAATCCATCTCTTTCTAATTATGTTTATAGATTAAACAAAGCCTTATATGGTCTTAAACAAGCACCTAGAGCATGGTATGAAACACTAACTAACTTTCTTATTGAAAATGGATTCACTAGAGGTAGAGTAGATACCACATTATTCCTTAGAAAGCATAAAGACAAAGTCTTATTGGTTCAAATATATGTTCATGATATTTTTTTTGGTTCTACTGATGAAAAGCTATGTAAGAGATTCTCCAAGCTTATGCAAAACAAGTTTGAAATGAGCATGATGGGTGGGCTGAACTTCTTCCTTGGAATGCAAGTGAAGCAGACTGATGAAGGAATATTCATAAATCAAGTACATCAAAGATTTACTTAAGAAGTATGGCATGGAATCATCCTCTCCCATGAAAACCCCAATTGCTCATGCAACCAAGCTTGACAAAGATGAAAAAGGTAAAAGTATTGATATAACTCAATACAGAGGTATGATAGGCTCGCTTTTACATCTAACTGCCAGTAGACCAGACATAATATTTGCAACATGTATATGTGTTAGATTTCAGGCTAACCCTAAAGAATCACATTTAACTGTTGTAAAGAGGATTTTCAGGTATCTCAAGGGTACACCTGACTTGGGGCTTTGGTATCCTAAGGAGTCCTCATTTGAACTAACAGGATACACAGATACTGATTTTGTAGGCTACAAAATAGATAGAAAGAGTACCAGTGGAACCTGTCAATTGCTAGGAAACAGACTTGTGTCCTGGTTTAGTAAGAAGCAAACCTCAGTATCTACTTCAACCGAAGTTTGAATACATTGTTTGCAGGCAAATGTTTGTGCTTCGGATCCTACGGATGAAAAATCAGCTACCTTATTATAGGTTTGATTTCAAATCCATTCCCATTCATTGTGATAACACAAGTACTATAACAATAACTCATAATCATGTTATGCATTCTAGGACTAAGCATATGGAAATAAGATATCACTTCATTAGGGATCATATGCAAAATGGAACTATATCCTTACAATATATCCCTACTGAAAATCAACTTGCTGATGTCTTTACAAAACCTCGACATGAATCCAGATTTAACAAGTTAATAAGTGAGCTAGGAATGCTTAATTTACAACCATGAAATAGATGTTGTAGTATGTGCTAACTATACAGATACAAAGGCTATGGTTGAAATCGTAGACATGATCAAGGGAAGTCAACGATCGTAGAGCTGAAGTGACATGAAAGAAAACGATCGTAGCATAGACTCAACAATTGTAGTGCAGACTCAATGATAGCAGAACCCCATCATCAAGAGGAGCATCTTGTGATGATAAGTTTCAAAACAAAGCAATCTCTCTGATAAGCGCCTCAGGAATAAACCTAACCCTTGACTCACTCCAAGAGGTTGGCCCTTCCTGAGCTACCTTAAAAGAATGCTAAGTCAAAAACTCATTAAAAGGATCTGGTCAAACTCGACGATCGTAGTTCAGACACGACAATTGCTGCAACAGACTTGACGAATGCAAAACAGACTCAACGATCACAAAAGCTACCTCAACGATCGTAGTCTTCCCTAAGGACACATTAGCTCTGAAGTGCTAAAGTCAAATCAGTACTATGCTCTACAGTCAAATTTGTAGAGCCAAGCAAAAGCTGACACCTGCCCCACTAAACAAAAATGGAGAGAGGGAAACTACAAGTACAGTTCGAAAACACCTTTTTGAAATCAAAAGTTCAAAAGGCCTATCTCTCTTCTCTCTCTCTCTACAAGCAGAAACCCTAACCCCAAAGGAAGCTCAAGCAACCATACTCCCTTCAACGATAGAAAAGGAAGCCTCCAACGTCGTCTCCGGCTACAGACTATGCTTCGATGAGTTCAAAATAGTTGAACCCAAATTTCACAAGACTCTGTCGTTACTGAAGAAGGCGGGTCTCGAGGAAGATTTGGGTACAAACACATTGATCTACCCAAAGCTGGTAAAAGAATTCAATAATAATGGTGTATTTGTAAACAACACCATCACTGCGAAAGTTATGAACGTAGAAATCAGACTAAAGGCTGAGAACATCAATCTAAACCTAGGTCTTAAACCTGAAGGGTATCCGTCCATAGATGGCATAGACTTCCATAAGGGACTCAAAAAGATGCATCACAAGAAATCACCATCTCTCAAAGGATACAAGAAGGAGTTTCCACAAAGGTATGAATTTCTAGCTGATATTGTTAGAAAATGTATATGTTGCAAGAGCTCTGGTCATGACTCTGTAAATGAGGTGCAACTCAAGCTCATGACTGCCATATGTTATGTAATACAACTTAACTATGGGGCTCTATTGCTTGAATGGATTGGGAAGTGGTTAATCAGCTTAAAGAAGACAAAGAGCTCTCAAAAGATGCTCTACGGGTGATTTATAAGCATCATCCTACAAGCTGCTTTGGGTGACAAGATTGAGGACGATGAAGAAGAAGTAATTAATCCAAACAGGCGAATGACCCAACAACTATTCGAAAACTAGAAAAGGAATCCAGCTGAAAATGTGCGGATGATGTCTGAATCCAGTGGAAGAATTGGTGAAATAAAGGAATCAGGAGTGCCAGGAAATATGTCAGTTGTCAGAGAAACTGAAGGAGAAGAAGAAACAAATAAAGAAGAACCCACTGCCCTGATAAGAAAGAGCAAGGGCAAGAGAAAGTTAAAGGCCAGAATAGCAGAAGAACCCCAGGGATCCACAACTGATAAACCTGTAGAGTCCTCTGACATTGAGACTCTAAAGATCCTGAGAAAGAAGCAATAGCAGGCTGAGGCAAAAGAAGATAGAGCTACCATATCTCAGCTGCTGAAGAAGAATAAGATCAGCCACAAACCCAAAAGGCCATCTATCTCTTCGATCATAAAGTCTCTACTGATCGCAGAGATAAGACCAAACACATCAAGTAAGGAAGCAGCTGAATAAAACATTCTGGCTGATCAGCAGGACAAAACTGAAGTTCAAGAAAGTCCTGAGGCTATGGCTCAGCCTAGAAAATCAAGAAGAAAACTGGTTAAGAAATATATTCTTGTCAATGAAGAAGTACTAAAAAGGGAAGATAAAGAATTGGCTACTAAAAAGGAACCAGCAAATGAAAACTAAAAAGTCAAAGCTCAAACTGAGGGGGAGACACCTGAAGCTCTGATGATAGAGAATACACCTGCTGAGGGGGAGATGCATGAAGCTCCCATCCTAGAAGGTGCTCAAGTTGAGGGGGAGCTATTGATCATACAAGAAGATGATAAAGTTGAGGGGGAGGCTCATGACATCTCCATGGCAGAAGAAGAGGTCCCTGCAAGAAATGAAGAAGAAACACTGCAAGAACATCATTAGGCCATTGAGATAATAGAATCCTCCAATGAAAATAGAGAAGAGGATGAAGGTGACGAGGTCGAGATCATAGCTGTGGGCATTGATGGGTACAGAAGAGCCAACTATGAGCAACTATTTTCATATCTACCCATGATGCCTTTCCATCAAGCTCAAATTCTAAACTCTTGGAGTCACATGTTTTGGAGCTTCAAAGAGTATCCGGCCATCTCAGTGCTAGCTAATGGATTCCCAGGAAGATTCAACTTTTCCAAGAACTTACTCACAAACAACTCTTCCTCAAAGTATAAACCTGAGGTACTGTCTATCCCAACCCTCTTCAGAGTTAATCACTTGCCATCATCCTCATTTAATCAATTTTATGAATTCCCACGATGGTTGGAAGTAATTCTTCATCCACTAAATCAATTTCTAGTTGTAGAATCCCAAAATTGTGTAACTGAGGAACCAAATGTGATCAACTTCATAATGCTCCCACATCCCATCATCTCTACGATCACTGACACTAGCCTCATTGTAGAGTCTCCACCTCAAATCGTAGAGCCACCCAACTTAAACATCCAAACCCAGGTCCCTCCATCAGATATTCCCTCCTCATCCAGCAATGAATACTTCAATCTCGATCTTGCCCTCTACTCACTACAAGATCAATACCAGAGAAAACCCCCTTCCTCACAAATTCCACAACTGAATGAAATTCTTTCAATGTTGTCTACAAAAGCTGACTTGTCAGAAATGTCTAAGAAAGTGATCAAGGAACTCGAAGAGAGTCTTGAAGAACACACTGACCTCATTCAGCTGATATTAATAACAATGATCAATGCTGCCAATAATCTTCCACACACCGTAAGCTCTACGCTCTCTAAGACACTTAAGGAGTTTGTCAAGCAAATGATTCAAAGCATAAAGGACCGGGATGACATTCACTTTCTAGCAGCCAAGAAACACAGAGAAGTTGTCCTTGCCCTACAGACAACTCAAGAAAATAAGAATAAAAACATGTTAGAAATCTTCCTTAATCTACAAACTACCGTTAAAAAATTCTAAAAATTCTACGTCAGCAGTGGCAAGCAAACTGACAACATTCTATCCGTTCTCCAACAAAGGGAAGCTCGGTCTGAAGCTCTAATCGAAGAAAATTGAGAGGACATTGCTCAGACCAAAAGTTAGCTCAACGAGCTTGTCAAAGGGTTAAATCGCCTCTCAGCAGACATTCGAACCCTTGATGTTGACATAAAGGGGGAGAATAAAGGGAAAGGAGAAAGAGGCCAGGGCGGAGGCAGAGGAGGTCAAGGAGGCAGAGGAGGTCAAGGAAGCCAGATAAGAGGCAGAGGACAATTCCACACTCAAGCTTCAAGAAGCCACCAACAGACTCCACGATCAAGCAATCAAACTCAACAATCTGATGTGCAGGAAGTCTTAATGGCTCAACCAATAAGGAGTCAAGGGCCAACTACCAGCTCATAAAATGTAACCACTACATTCCTAAGAATGCCAATTGGAGATCCTGCATTCATAAATAGGCATGATCACAACCCAAGGAAAAGCTCAAGTGAGCTGGAAGAGTTAGCCAGAAAGGATGAAGCAAACAGGAAAAGAAGGGCTGGGGAGTATGCCAATCCTCCACGCAAAAGACTAAAGAAATAGAGATAAGTGAAAGTTTAAATTCTTATTGATGTAAAGTTAAATTGTAATACTCTTCAACCATCTATAAATTCATGCTTATTCTCTAGAAATTTTAGCGGCTCACTGAAATACTAAGTCATGTTTAATTTCTTACAATTGCATCTAGATACTAATAATCGTGACAACAAATCTCCTTGGTTATGTCAACATCAAATAGGGGGAGATTGTTGGGAGAGTGCATATGTTGATTTGATGTTTAAATATAAATGCTCATGATTATTTGTAAAGTCCTTAAAGGAATATATGTACAAGGACTTAGTGATAGATTAAATTTGTTAGGTTGATCTAAACTCTTAATGTGTATCATTCTGTAAATGAATGTATAGATAAAGAGATCAAAGTTGTTAGGTTGATCTTGAGATGTAATAGATAGGCTTCAAAGATTTCGTAGTGTATCAATCTGATCAAGATTGTAGAAGTCAAGGCAAAAATGTAGAACTTCAAGAATCGTAGTGTGCCTGCCTTGAAGGGCCTCTTCAAAAAACGTAGAGTGGTCCCAACGTTTGCCGAGCCAACTCAGAGATCATAGTGTGCTCTCAGAAACATAGACTTTACAACTCAAGCAAGTAAAGATCGTAGTATACAAGTATTTAAGAGAAATCGTAGTGCTCTCTGCTGATAGCATCAGACCAAGCATCAAGGCGACAAGTCACCACGATCTTAATTGTATAGTATCACGTGCCTTGTGTCAGAAGCATTAAGCCTCACATTTTGGGTGAAGACAAACTCCAACAAATGTGGAATGGGTTCTAAACGTTGTAGTACTCACCAGTCCCAAAGGCATAAAAGATATCCTTAGTATGCAACAAAGAAGCGTATTGAAGAAGCTAAGGAAAGTACCATTCGTAAAGGGAAAAACACCTTTTTAGGTGTTAGGTGAGAAAGCAGTCTGTTGTGTCAGTGGGCCAGAATGCAATTCAGAAGATGTGCAGAAAAGTCTCCATCAAAGAACAGAAATGTCAAACGCATTTAATCCTTCAACAGATGGATCCAAAGGATAGTTTTCAAGATCACATATATGCAAATCAAGCAGATGAGAGAAGAAAGAAAGCATTGAACAAAAATGTACAAGAACTCTCAACGCTTAACTCTACGATCTGAGAAAAAGAAAAGCTTGCTCAGCTACTCAGTTCTTTCGAACAAGTGCTTAAACAGCAACTGAGTAGCACCCATCAAGAACTCAACATCTACCAATCAACTGAAGAAAAAGTTCCAAGTCGGAAGGACTTGAAGAGTTCTAAGTGAATCGTAAAGAGCCAAGTCTCTTTGGACTTGAAGAGTTCAAGAGTGAACTAAGAAGTTCCTAGATCACCGGGTCTAGAAGGAATCTAAGTGATTCGGAAAGTGTAAAAGACATCCTTAGTGGATTTCCTACTCGAGGAGTAGAAGAGTGGACTAGGAGCTTTAAGTGCTCTGAACCACTTAAAACGACTATGTCTCTTATATTCTTGCTATAACTGCTATATCTGCTATATCTGCCTCACTCTCATAAACTCACTATCTTAAGGGAGATTAAAAATAATATTAATTCTGATAAAGTTTTAATCATTATCTACTAACAAGTTAAAACGAAAAGATTTTTAAATATGTATTCAACCCCCCCCCCCCCCTTCTAGATAACTGTTGTGCCTCCGGGAACTAACAGTAACGACTATATGCGTTACATTCGAAACTATTGTCTCCGATAACATGTCATCTTTTATAGGGTTGTTCACATCAACTTCTTAACATCTAAATCCGCACCAAAACAATTTGGTTCGGCATAGTTTGACCAAAAATGCTCCAATTCCATAAACAACTTTTAATATTTGTCTAGCTAAATCAAGTAGCATAGACTTCTAGCAAAAATTCGGACATCAATCGAAATAATTTTATCCAACTCATATGGCATATCTTTCTTAGTTTAAAGAAAACTAAAAATCCTTTTATGATGACATGATACCATACTATCTTGATAGTACGTTGAGGATTCAGTCATTATATAACTTTGTCAAGCTACATTATACTATAGTGGGTTGACGATCTTATGATCACATCCAACACCAGGTTTAATTGTATTGATGACTTCCTCGTTTGTCAAATCAACATCATATTTAGGGATGCCTTAATGACTACAGAAAAAAAAACAAAATACATTTTGATATTTTTAAATCATTTTTGTCTAGCCGAAATAATTAGTATAGACATACGAATAACGATATTATTTTTTAAAAATCATTGGTTCCATCATTTGATCCAATATTTTTCAAAAAAAAATAAAGTGCAAACATCAGCACGAATTCAATAAATTTTGAAAATCTAGCAAATCTAGAAGATTTTGAATACCTAACTTTCTCCATCAATTTCAATTTTTACTCCATTAACTCATTACTGACTACTTCTTTTATTTCTAGCACCACTAATGCTCTTATACTAAGTATTCTTGTATTTCAACTTACAATCTTCCCATACCCCCAGTATAGTTCATCAAACTTACTACACATTGGAAGTTCAGGACTTGCAACAATAATATGAGTTTAAGAACTTAACCTAGTCAGACCATAGGCGTCCATTCGCTGAGGGGTTCAAAAAATACCATATTATTATGAGTCACGAACTTATCATATGCATTACTTTTAAGAACTGTACATAATCTTAATAATACCTAACTAATCTTAATAGTTTCTAACTATCAAATATACACACGAGAAAAGAATCACCTTTTCGCCACATATACATTGATAGCGCGACACCAATATTCCAATGATTATCAATGTGATAAACTGAGTGCAAGCACAAAACCATCGCCCATACAAAGGTTTGTACAACTCAGCCATCACATGAGTCCTCAATTGAAATCCCACCTAACTCTATCTTACTTATAACTTCTCGCTCTATACTTGATACATACTTCTGTATCTCATCATTTTATAACTCCTCGTGAGTTAATCTCGTACTATATCATAGTACATTCTCGTTATAGTTCCAAACTATAACCATTCAATCATTACAGGCCATCTGTCTTGTACAACTTTAAAAGAAATCACGCTATGATCTTATTCTATAATCATCTCTCTTATGATTCTTTTCTTATCTCATTATCGTTTTGTTTTAAAAACTTCATATCTTTACCTTTCATCATATCTTACTATGATTTCATTTATGCTTTTAATCTTATAGACCTTGTCTATTCATCGTTATTCGTCATCTTGATTATTGGAGTTAGGCAACTCCTGATTCTTATCTACATATCTCTTCAAGAGTCTTCTTTGAATCTTCTTGTTTATTTATTAAATCTTCCTTTAAGAATTTAATATAATTCACGTTACTCAATATTTTATTCGAGTTTTATCCCTCGCCATTCTAATATTCTTCTTATAGCATTTCTAGGACTAAACTCATCCTATACATCTACGTATGTGAAAAGAATCACCTTTTCATTATACGTAACTTATACTTAACTTCTTATTCTTTAAACCTAAGGTCATAGCCTAAGGTACTCTTACCTAAGGTGTATAACCTATCAGCTTTGATATCAACTGTAGCATCCCCAGATTCCGGTCCTAATCACCAAGGATCTGGTATAATATTTATATGTCTATTACGAAAGATATGAACATAAATTGTTTATACATTAAACATTACACACTATTCCCAAGGTTGAGAACCTTCACATAATACCTAAATCAATATCTTATCAAACATACAAAGTTATTATCATACATTACTGTTACAAATTTAGCTGCACATATAATCCAAAGCTGACTTGTCTTTGACTTTTCCTATAACCGACGTATTCGTCATAATCTGCAATGTTTATCATGATATAGCAAGGGTGAGCAACAATTTTTCCCAGCAAGTATAAGTTCAATTAAGGATATATCATGATTGAAAGAATTGAACAATAAGCTGGCTAACTTTCTACAATATATACATTGTAAAAGAGCATGAATAAATTTTCATAGTTTAACGAATAATGAACATGAATAAATCAACTGGACCAAATGGTAATGAAGGTGGTCAGCCTTTCATACCTGATGAATACATGCAATGTGCATAGAGTGCGAATCAATAATTCATAGACATGGTATACTTAGTAATGATTAACCCCAAGAATATTTCAAAAATATCAACTCGAGATTGAGTTAGAGAACTTGCATGTACCATTGATTATCGTTACACAACCTATATCGCTTTGTCTGAAGACCTAATATAGATAATACCGATCTCCAAATATTAGAATAATATCATCAAAGTATAGTACTGTTAAATACAATTATAATATAACCTAACAAATTACCACATACTCCTATCAGTCTATAAAATACCTGAAATTCGGTATCAAGTCAAACTATTTCAGTCTGAGTTGAATTCAGTACAATTTTTGACATCCCGACGGTCTATTCGAATAATTCATGAGTCTAATTTTCATAAGAATTTGCCTAAATGCTTTACATTCACCTTAGATAATTTCATTTTCTGTCAAAATATTTTTCAATGACTTATAATAATTTTTAGATAATTATTATCATTTATCATGATTTTTCAATCATTACTATCATATTAATATGAATTAAATACTACTTAATTCCATTATCATTAATATTTATTTCATATCAAATATTAATTAAATACATGTCATAATATTATAATATATTTATAATATTTCAAAGTATTTTAATACCATAAAATCATATTTATATAATTTTAAATAGTTAAATCCATTATCCAATAATTTCCATTAATATTAAAATATTAGTGTTTTCATGACAAAATATCAAAAGTTTTATTTTATAACTTCAAATATTTTTCTAACCCTTAAATCATTTTTATATGATTTTTAAAACATTAATTTATTATTCCACAATTTATTTAATATATTTATTAAATAAATCCATTATCATTAATATTAATTTGTTAATGAAATTCATCACAAAATATTAAAAGTCATTAAAACAATTACACATTAATATACCATTTTCTGAAGCACTTGAGCAGATGTCGCGTTACATTAAGTTCATGAAAGACATACTGTCGAAGAAATGCACGCTCCAAGACTTTAAAATAGTGGCGTTGACCGAGAAATGCAGTGCAATACTGGATAAAAAGCTTCTTCCTAAATTGAAAGATCCAGGAAGTTTCATAATTCCTTGTGAAATTGGCAATCAAGATGTGGGGAGAGCTCTATGCGATCTAGGAGCGAGTATAAATCGTATGCCACTGTCCATTAACCGGAAGCTGGGGTTAAAGGAAGCAAAACCAACAATTATTAGTCTACATCTTGCTGATAGATCATTAACATACCCATTAGGAATAGTTGAAGACATATTGGTCAAGGTTGATTCATTGATCTTTCTAGCTAATTTTGTGACATTAGATTTTGAAGAAGATAAGAACATCCCTATCATCTTGGGACGACCATTCTTGATGACTGGACGAACACTGATTGACGTGCCTAACGGAGAACTGATTATGAAAGTGTTTGATCAGGTAGTAAAGGTGAAGGTGTTCAAGGAAATCTTAATCCCGACTGACAAGGAAGAGTGCGAGTTGCTCGAGAAATCTACACGTTTCAATTTCAAGGATTGCAAAGAGGATAGGGGTCATAAGGCATTAATAGAGGATATAAAGTCAAATTCATTATCCAATATGCAAGTGAACGAGCATGTAATACAACAATGTTGGTGTTGTACGATAAATAATCATCATGTCGCGGATAGCACAACCGCTCCGGGATGAAACAAGGAGTAGTCAGGTTGAACGACTTAAAATCAAGCGCTAATTGGGAGGCAACAATCGTCTTTTTATTTTTCATATTTTTATTTGTGCTATTTAGATTATATTTTAGAATAATAATTAGGAAATAATAATTTCATTATGTAGTTATTTAGTTATATTGTTCTAGATAATCTAATCTCTCATGCTTAATTTACACTAGATCTAATGATACTTATGTTGAATAATGTGCAGGTAATGAAGGTACAAATAGATGACTTAAGGAGCAAAGATTAGCATCATGAAAGGAACAATCAGCAAAACAGAGGCCAACTAACAAGAGGTATGCCCGCCGAGGCGGGCCCTTAAAGCTCTATACCCCCCGCGGGGGCGGTGGTCTCCAAGTCCAGTTAGCCGAAAGCAAGCCCACCGAGGCGGGCCTTGTAGGCTTATTACCCCTCGCCGGGGCGGGGGTCCTGGAATCCAAACGAGTCCTGTGTTGGTTGTTACAGGTTATGCCCACTCTTACTTCTTCTTCATCAATTACCACTCCCATCCGTTATACCCACTCTCTACCCATGATTTTGGCAACTTACATTCCATCTTCCCACTTCATTAACACATTTACCCACTAACCCATTACTTCACACCACAATCTCTCCATCATACCATCTCTATAAATTCATACCCTCACAACCCAAGTTGACCACTTACATGCAACTCAAACTCTGAAAGCCACGAATTAGGGTTCTTAGTGAGGGAATTCATATTGCACTTGAGAGTGAGTCACTTATCTTCAATTTCTTCATCTTTTATCACCATAATTGCCACAAAATCATCAATTTTTGGGAAAGGTATCAATGTGCACATCAAGTGTTCGATAGTTTGTGTGAGTGAATTTTGGGGGGGAAATATTTGTGTTAAGCCTTCCTGAATTCAATGGCATCTAAACTGACTTCTAAGAGGCCACGTGGATAGAGTTCCGGCACCACACCACCATCATGAGCCTTCGACCGACGCAAATTCAAAAGTGTCTCCGCCACCGACCGTTACGACTATATGGTAACGAAAGCTCTTACACCAGAGTGGGGGTTGGCACCGGACCATTTTGACGGTGAAATGCTACAACAGATTTATCAGAAAGGGTGGAACAAGTTCACGGAGGAACCCGAGGCCGCCATTATAAGTGTGGTAAAGGAATTTTATGCTAACACCAAGGATAAGGCCCCCTTCAACGCTTTTGTGCGGGGTAGATTGGTTCCATTCAGTGCCGATGCTATTAACATATATTACCACTTATGAGTGCCGAGAAATTTCTAGTATGCTCACTTACGTGATTTTGATCCTGACTATGAGGCTATTCTCAAAGAAAGTACTAAGTCGGGAACAACATGGATCAAGGGTCAGAAAGGAGGCACAGTTTTTCACAGCAATGATCTCAGTAGGTATGGGAAGATATGGTATGCCTTCTTATGTGCGAAGCTGTTTCCATCCATGCACACATCTGATGTGACCAAAGAGAAGGCACTACTTTTATATGCAATTGTGCAAGATTTCATCCTCGATGTCGAAGGTATAAAAAAAATTTCAATTCGACGATGCTTACGAGGAAATTTCTTGAGCGGCTTGCCACACCGATCAATCATTTGTGGGTTGTGTCACGAAGCGGGTGTTAGATGGTCCAATGATGAACCCACTCAGATGCCATTTCACCTACAAGATTCCAAAATGATTGCGCGGTATGCGGTGTGGGCTAGAGGTGATTCATATCTTAGAGGGTTAAGGTTTATATTTTCATTAGCTTTGGAGGATAAAGATGACATTGAAGATACCTCAAGGAATGAGGACGCGACAATGGGAGAGCAAGGAGCAGAGGTGGAACCACATTCTGACGCCATATCCAACCCTCAATTTCTTGCATTTCAACACCAAGTGGATGAGCATAACAAGGCAACACGAGAGAGATGCGATGACTCACAGCGAGGCAAGATCACATGTTTGAAGCTATGATTTCATCCTTTGCTTCTTTGAATGCGACACTCCAGAGCTTCAATCCAACTGCCCAATTCTCATACCAGCAGCCAGCTCCGATGCCTAGGTTTCCACCAAGTGACTCTGAGGAAGAAGATAAACCACCACCACCACAGACTTAAGCGATTACAGGGAAGTCCTCACACATTTTATTGCGTTATTCATACAATGAGGACATTGTAGTTTTCATGTTTGGGGGATTTAGTTAATTTTATGTTTGCATAATGTCATTAGTTAGGTTTATATTTGTTATTGCATGTTTATTTTTTAGGAGTTTTACATATTTGCATTCATAGTGTCACGTAGTTGCATAGTAGCTTAGGTGCATAAATAGTTTAATTATTTTTGTTATTTCTGCATTATGTTATGTTTGACATATATAAAAAAAAATATTTATTTAGAATTGTGTTGTTTTGCATATGTCCAACAGTCATCGTAGTTCATTTTGATTTTGGCCAATGATGAGATTGGGATTGAGTAGATAAATACACTACCTAGTATTAGAACTATGATGTAATTTTGAGTTATGAATTGAATCTTTAGCATGTTTGAAACTGGTATAAAATGGTAGCACGTTAATAACATATGTGACAACTGAGTAGTTCAAATTGCTACATAAATAGTTTCTAAAGGATAATACTGGTGTAAATAAGAGAATGACAAGAATAGGCAGTAAAGACGAAGAATTAGGCAATAACCTAAGTTTGGGGGAAAAAAGTGGGTATATAAGCTTCAAAAAAATAAAAGGACAAGAAAAAGAAAATAATATCCAGTTGAGTCTTGTGGTGGGTTGAGAAGAAATACTCCCCATAAACATAAGCGTGAGATGGAGCGTAAAATGCACTCACCAACCATCTATCTAAAAAAGAGAGAAAGAAAGACGGGAAATAAGAGCAAAGAGCCCCCGTGAATGAAAAAGAAAGCATGAATACCATATTCGGACCCCTAATCTTGGTAAACGTTTGATTCTAGTTGGAACTCGTTTGTTTATGAATTTTTTTTTTCAGTTTATTCTGTATGATTCCTAATAAGAGATTAGTTATGTATTGAATTTGAATTAGTATCAGTTAGCATAGATGTTGATCACACATAAACTATATCAGTGATGACAACCTAAGATTCGAGGATTGATAAGAAGTTATTGATTGGTTTAAATATGAAGTGTTTTAGTGTTTGCTTGATTTTTCTAAGGCCAAAGGAATAATTTTGAGTCTATGATACTATTGGATTCGTATACATATAGTTAGATACATTACATCCCATTGCATTGTATTGCATAACATGTTAATTTGTTTTGTGCTCGAGAACTAGCACGTTTTAAGTTTGGGGGATTTTTATAAGTGGGTTTTATACCCGCGAATTAATTCCTAATTCAAGCTTAATCAATGTTAATTCCTTATTTTTATGTTTGTTTTTATTTATTTAGTGTTATTTTATTGTGTAGGTAAGGTGGTGTTGGAATTGATCAATAAGGATGGATTTAAGGTGCGTTGTTGTAAGAATTGAGCAATATTTGAGGTTCAAGCAAAGTCATGAGAAATAGCCTACTTCGCTTGGGGTAGGGCATTATTAAGTTTTTACACTCACGTAGCGAGGTCCAACATTCGTAAGATAGGAGCTAAGCCAAGGGGCATGCCATTTACAAGCATATACCTCACGGAAGTGGGGGTCCCAAACTGGCAAGCATTTTTCACGATTCAAATACTACTAAAGTGTGGGCTTAGGTGATTGCTTGGCGTTGGGACTCTATATGGCATGGGATTTCACTCAGAAAGTGGATATTGGTTATATATTGAACTACAAACAAGAAGATCATCATCACGCAAGGCAATTAACAGAGGTTAAGGACATGATTTCATATCGAGCATTGGAGTGAAGATTTTGAATGAACTTTCGTATCGATTGTGGATTAAGGCTAAATTGAAAAGTGTACTGCATTATTCTTCTTCTTTAGCTTTATATTTGTAATTAAAAGGATGATATCTTTAATTTATTAAGTTCTTATTTCATTGATGATGAACTAAATTACTTTTTAGGCTTATGACGGATCTTTAAGAGGAGCGATGATTATGTAACTTTTATTTTCAGTTTAATAAGCTATTATCCAGTTTATCTATATTAATTTGAGCTTTAATTTATGAATTGCCTTATCAATAGTTCTTTGTGGAGTTGTATGAATTCGAGAGAGGAAGTACGAGTCCAGACTTAGTTAATATAACGTGTGTTCTTAAATTTTATGAATGAACAGAAACTTGATGAATGTTAGGGTAGAGATATGCTTGACATCGCATGTAATCGGAATAAAGAACTTAAACTTAAACCTTCTGTAATTATAATTAACATAGAAATATAGTGAGTTAGTTGATTAAAGTGTTTAACTTGATTCTATCTAATTTGTGGATTTGAGTTAATACGGTGTTAGTACATCGAGAGGTGGCTAGTTCTACATACGTGTTCTTGATTAATAAACTGTGATAGTGAGTTAAACTGGAATAAAGGTGTAATAATCAGAGTGATGCTTAGAGTGAAGTCGAAAGCCTAATTCTCTATTATTTGTTTGAAAAATCAGTTTTTAGAGTTTGTTGATTGTTTGGTGATTTTGATATTTTTAATACTTTTAGTTATAAACTTGAAATTGGTTAGTTTAATAAAATTTGGATTAATAGGAAATTGGTAATTGTGAGGGTTAATTTCTTATTACAGTCTCTGAGGGGACGATACTTTACTTACTATTATATTACTTGTTGACCACGTATACTTGTGTGTTGTGTGTAATTAGATTTTACCCAACAGAGACCTATTATGTGTTGTATTTAACTGTACATCAATTATCGTGGTTGTTGAGCACACACGCAATATACCTGTTATAACAGGTTTAGATTTGATGATTGATTAGGAAATTATTGACTTATCTTGGTATGATGTATTAGCATATGTATTGTGATTTCTTTGAGGCCTGATGAATAGACTTTGTTTTGTTTGACTGCTGGACTCGTAGGCATGTAGATAGTTGCATTTGCATTTGAATTGCATATTTAGTTATTGCATTGTGTTTTGTTGCTAGAGGGCAAGTAACGGTTTAAGTTTGGGGGTAATTGTTAGGAAGTTTTATATCTACCTATTTTAATATCAATCGACTTTTTTTAGTAGCTTTTCATGCACTTTTGGTTTCTTTTGCAGATTTCATGTTTGGGAACTTTCCTTGGTGACTTTTGAAGTTAAAGTGCATGTGTGGATGCTATAAGGAACAATCAATGAGGTGATGGCATATGGAGTGCAACAAAGAAAGATGTAATCTGTAATAAAGATTCGGTGCATGGCGCTAGCTTCACCTCACTAATTTGTCCTTGGGTGCATGTTGGGTAAAATCTAATTACGCACAACACACAAGTATACGTGGTCAACAAGGAATATAATAGTAAGTAGATTATCGTTCCCTCAGATACTGTAAAAAGAAATTAAACCTCACAATTACCAATTTCTTATTAATCCTAATTTTATTAAACTGATCAATTTCCAGTTTATAACTAAAAGTATTAAAAATATTAAAATCACCAAACAATTAATAAACGCTAAAAACTGAATTTTCAAATAAATAATGGAGAATTAGGCTTCCGACTTCACTCTAAGCATCACTAAGATTATTACTCCTTTATTCTAGTTTAACTCACTATCCCAGTTTATTAATCAAGAACACGTATGTAGTACTAGCAACCTCTCGATGCACTAATACCGTATTAACCCAATCCACAATTAAGATAGAATTAAGTTAAACACCTTAATCAACTAACTAACTATATCTCTATGTGAATTATAATTAAAGAAGTTTTAAGTTCAAGTTCTTTATCTGATTACATGCGATGTCAAGCATATCTCTACCTTAACATTCATCAAGATTATGTTCATTCACATAAATCAAGAACACATGCTATATTAACTAAGTCTAGACTCGTATTTCATCTCTCGAGTTCATACAAGTCCATAAAGAATCGTTGATCAGGCAATTCATAAATTCAAGCTCAAATTAATATAGATAAACCGGATAATAGCTTATTAAACTGAAATCAAAGATTACATAATCATCATTCCACTTAAAGATCCGTCTTAAGCCTAAAAAGTATTTAGTTCATCATAAATGAAATAATAACTGAATAAATTAAAGATAACATCTCTCAATTACAAATATAAAACTAAAATAGAAGAATAACGCAGAACACCCTTCACTTTAGCCTTAATCTGCAACCGATATGAAGTTCTTCAAAATCTTTACTCCAATACTCGGTATGAAATTCTGTAATTACTCTTTGCTAATTTCTTTGCATGACGATTATTTTGTTGTTTGTTGAGCAATATATATTCAACACACAAGCTTTGGTCGAAGTCCCATGTAAATTAGAGTCCAAACGCAATCCAAGTCCAGAAATCCAAATCCTAGAAGAGTTAGAACCAGCTAGAGAGTCAAACTTGGCACTCCACTTCCCCGGGTAATTCAAGATAGAAATGCCCTCCCCGGTGGGCATGGCCCCTGTCTCCGTAGAGTGAAGACCCCAGCTTTACGGGTAGGTAGAACATCTTAGTTTGAACTTTGCTTTCTGCTTTCTATCTCTCTTCTAGCTACTTTATTGCCACAAATTCACTCTTTTTATGCTCAAACACCACACCACCAAACCTACACATTAAACAATAATAAAAAAGTAAAACATAACGTAAACACGAGAAATTAACACCGATTAAGCTTTGATTAGGAAACGATACGTGGATATAAAATCCACTTATCAAAATCCCCCAAACTTAAAACGTGCTAGTCCTCGAGCACATGCAATCAAACAAACTAACATGCTATGCAATGCAATGCAATGATACGTAATGCATCTAACTATATGTCTAAGAATCCAACAATATCATAGAATCAAATCAATTCCTTCGGCCTCAGAAAAATCAAGCAAACACTATAACACTTCATATTAAAACCAATCGATAATTCTTTAATAATCCTTTACTCTTAGCCCATTCTTACTGGTATAGTGTGTGTGTGTATGTGTGTGCAACATCCATGACATTTGAAAAAGACTCTGTGACGCCCCCAAAATCGGTATACATCACCTATTTTGAGTTGCCAAATACATGGTACAAAATTCAAATACAACTTTAATTATACAACGATGGTAAAAATACTTACTCAAACATATCTTTCATGAGTTTTAATACAAATATTGTCATCTAGACAATATACAAACTCAATGGGGTCCTCATTACATTTTTTATCACACTATTTCATAGAATAGTGAGGACTACTAATGCTATTATTTGGACCATCACTCTGTTCCCCGACTAGTCCCTGCTACGTTCTCATTTCCTAAAGAGAACAATGAAAGCAAAAGGGCGAGCTCAACTAGCCCAGTAAGAAATATTATGACTAAGATAATGCAGAATAAATTAGCAATAGCCTTCAACAGTGTTAAACTGATAAAATATAACAAACATCAAGTTTAACTGCAGCGGAACAATCTACTATCTTCTATGATTTAAAAGGTTTTTCATGACTTTTATCGCTGAGACTCAGATTAATAAATAATGCATATCATCCCTGCACTACGGCTAAGGATATTCATTAGTATCACAACCACAAATTATCTATGCACCACAGCCAAGGATATTCGTGTATTCATCAATGGTCATGATCATGCCAACAACTGTCCATCAATGCACTACGGGCCATTGAGGACTTTTTCCACATCATTTGTAACATTATGATCATGATTACACCGAATAATCCCTGGTCATAATCATAGCAAGTCCATCTATGCACTACAGGCCACAAATGACTTTCAACATAATATAAACATGAGGATGATGACAATGATATAAGAATTCAATAAAAAAAGTTCAAGAATTAATTTATCCAGGAACTATTAACGTCCAAATTGTTAACATGAAACTTCTTTGTGGAGTAAAGTTCAAGAATGCTCAGAAGAATATTTCTAAAAAAATACTGGATGAAGCACAAATATCAAGGATATTCCACTAATTTCATGGAGTATAGAAGTCAAAACTTTAACCAACTGAGTATAATAAAGAATGGAATAACAAAAGAAATCACCAAGCATACGATAGACCGTACATACAGGTTATTCGAACAGAATAATAAATAATGAAACCAGGTCATGCGTAAATGCACAGACAGGATATTCTAACAGAATAATAAATAATGGAACCAGGTCATGCGTAAACGCATCGACAAGATATTCCAACAGAATGATAAATAATGGAACCAGGTCATGCGTAAAGCACATACAGGATGTTCAAACAGAATAATAAACAATCGGAACCCAGTCATGCGTAAGCGCACGAGCACGGATGTTCTAACAGAATAATAAATAATGGAATAACAGAAGAATTTCACCAAGTATAGGGTATCCCGCGTATACAGGTTATTCCAACAGAATAATAAAGACTAGAATAACAAAAGAATTTCACCAATAAGAAAGAAGGAATACCCCTAACGAGTACAACAAATAATATCCCTTACCGTAAAAGAAGAGTATTTTGACTGGTAGGGCAAGGATATACTCAAAGAAAACTTGCACTATGCTCAAAGCTTTCTTAAACTCTAAAGAAATACGCTCGAGATTATAGAAGAAGAAATCTCTCTATAGTTTTTCTCTCTAGAGTTTCAGTGAATTCGTAAGAAATAATGAATGAATGAGCTTCTATTTATTGAAGAATGGACTGCATAGTAACTAATTCATGAACGGTCCAGATTGATTTACTTTAAACGGACGGTCCAGATTGGTTTACAATAAAATATAATATATTCTATTTATAATCTAATAAAACGAATAACTTTATAAAAAGATTTTACTATGCAAACACTTTGCAGGCACTATGCATAATAAAATATAATATATTCTAATTATTGTCTAATAAAACCGATAACTTTATAAAAGAATTCTGTTTTATATAAAAAGATTTTACTATTAGTCTAATAAAACGAATAACTTTATAAAAGTATTCTGTTTTATATAAAAAGTTTTTCTGTTTTATTACATTAATAATACTAATAAAACAAAACTCATCATCATTATTATAATTCATAATATTAATCGTCGACGTGTCGTTCCCGAGAAAGGGGGCTATCCAATAAGGATTTCTCCCCATCATGCCAAATTAATTAGGTGACCAAACCTCTCCTTGACAAAACTTCTAGACATCGTTAATATTGCAAATAATAATATTAATAACTTTGTCATCTCAATTATTGATTATAAAATATTGACAATAATTGAATCAAATAACGTGAGATACTATGCAGCAATTACTGTAACAATAATTGAACAAAACTGAGTGACTTCTCACGTAAGCATTAATAATCAATACTATGTACTACTGTGAAACTACGCGTATTACTATACTTTTAACACCGGGTGTTTCAACAGATAACGGTAAAACTTCCGCCATTATTTTCATAAAGTATTTTTGTCGTTTTCTCAATTCGACAATAATTCCATTGTGGGGTCCACCAATGATTGTGCCGTTGTACGAATATTCACTATTAAAATGAATATTCCCCGACCAATCGAATATTATATAACAACTTGCGTACCTTGCAAAATTTATAAATATTACCCACAACTATAACATTATATCAAATTCATTCCATAATATTCAAAAATGATATTTATAGAAAATTTATCTTTAGTCATAAAAGTTGGGGTCTTACAGACTCAAATTCAATACATAACCAACTTCTTAAAAGGAATCATACAGAGCAAACTCAAAAATTTCAAAAGTATACGGGTTCCAACTAAAATTAAGCAATTACCACTATCAAGGGTTCACATAGGGTACTTATACTTTATATATATATATATATATATATATATATATATATATATATATATATATATATCTTATTTTATTTTATTTTATTTTTCACGGGGCTTTTTTTGCTCTTTTCCCGTCTTATTATTTTATTTTAATTTATTTTTTTTTATTTAATTTTTTTACATGATTGTTAAATGCCTCATTCTATTAGGCTAACAGTGCTACCCCTTAGCGAGCTATCAACGAATGACTCCCAGACCATAAACGACCTTAGGGCGCTAGGTGTTAAGACACCCCTATGGGCGTACTTGCTCAAGTAACAAAGGCCCCGAAACAAGACTAGTCACGACATATATATATATATATATATATATATAATAAAGCTTATGTACCCCACATTTATCCCCCCCCAAACTTAGGTTCTTGCCCAATTCTTCGGCTTCATTGCCTATCCTTTTCCTTTTCTCATTTACACTAACATTATCCTTTAGAAACTCTTTATGTATCAATTTGATATAATTAGTCGAACATATGTTATTCACGTGCTACCCTTTTTATACCAGTTTCAAACAAGAACAAGATCCAATTCATAACAAAAACTACATCACGGTTCTAAAAATCAGTGATGTATTTGTCTACTTAATCTCAATCTCATCATTGGCCAAAATAAAATGAACTGTAATAAATGCTAGATATATGCAAAACAACACAATTCAAACTATTTTTTTATATATATATAGGGCAAACATAACATGAATGAAAACAAAAAAAACAAACATAAATAAAAACTAAATATGCACCTAAGCTACTATGCAACTATATGATTACATGAATGCTTAAAACTAACATGCAAAACTAAAGTGCAATACTAAATGCAAACCTAACTAATGACATTATGCATGCAAACATAAAATGCAAAATAAAATCTAACTCCCCCAAACTTAAAAATTACGATGCCCTCATTGTATAGATATAACAGTAAAAATATGAGGACTTCCTTGTAATCACTTTAAGCCTGGGGTGGTGGTGTGTTGTGTTCTTCTTCTTCCTCAAAATCACTTGGTGGAAAGCATGGCATTGGACACGGTTGCTGGTATGGAAATTGAGCAGTAGGATTGAAGCTTTGGAGCGTCGTGTTCAATGATGCGAACGACAGGTTCATTGCATCAAACATATGGTCTTGTCTCACTGCGAGCCGCCTCATCTCCCTTCGTGCTTCCTTGTTGTGCTCCTCCATTTGTTGTTGAAATGCAAGAAACTGAGGGCTAGATATGGCGTCAGAAGATGGTTCCGCCTCAGTTCCTTGCTCTCCCATAATCTCATCCTCATCATTCGAGGTGTCTTCAGCGTCAACTTCATCCTCTGAAGCTGATGGAAATACAAAACCTAATCCTCAAGGATGTGATTCACCTCCGGCCCACACCAAATACCGTGTTATCATTCTGGAATCTAGTAGCTAAAGCAGAATTTGAGTGGGTTCATCATTAGACCATCGAACTCCTGCATGGCGACACAACCCCATTAGTGATGGGTGTGGCAAGCAGCCCAAAAAATTGCCTCGCAAATATCGGCGAATGGAAAAGATGATTTATGGCCCCGACGTCGATGATGAAATCTTGCACAATCGCATATAATAGTAGAGCCTTTTCTTTGGTGACATCAGAAGTGTGCGTGGATGGAAATAGTTTTGCACATAAGAAGGCATACCAAATCTTCTTATACCTGATGAGATCTTTGCTGTGAAAAACTATGCCCCCTTTTCGACCCTTAATCCATGTGGTTCCCGGCTTAGTCATTTCTTTGAGAACAGATTCAAAGTCAGGATTGAAATCACGCAAGTGAGCATATTGGCACTTTCGAGACACTCGTAACTGATAATAAGTGTCGATGGCATCGGCACTGAATGGAACCAATCTCCCCCGGACAAAAGCCTTGAAAGGTGCTTTGTCCTCAGCGTTAGCATAAAACTCCTTGACCACGTTGACAACGGCAGCCTCGGGTTCCTCATTGAATTTATTCCTCCCTTTCTGATAAATTTGTTGCATCATCTCCCCATCCACATGATCTGGTGCCAACCCCCATTCCGGTGTAAGAGCCTTTGTTACCATGTAGTCGTAACAGTCGGCGGCATTGGCACTTTTGAACTTGCGTCGGTCGAAGGTTCGTGTCGATTGTGTGGGAACTTTCTCCCCTTTGTTGTTTGGATGTAGGTTGAGATGCCATTGAATTTCGGATGCCCTAACACACTATTCGTTCCCCAAATTTCACCCACACAGACTGTCGAACACTTGGTGTGCACACTGATTTCTTCCCCCAAACTTAGCGATTTTTGTGGCAAATATGGTGAGAGAAGATGAAGAACTTGTAGTATTGTGACTCACACTTGATTGCTCTAAGCATACCCCAATACTTTGCTGAATTTGTAGCTTTTTGTAGAAGGAGTGGAAAGTATGTGGTGAGTTTGGGGTATGAGGGAGTGAATTTATAGAAGTAGATGATGTGAGGGAGAGGTTTGTGGGTTGGAGTAATGGGTGGAAGTAGTGGGGAGATGGAGTGGAAGATGCCAAATTTGTGTGAGAGAATTGGGTGTAATGGATGGAGGTTGGAAGTTTAATTGAGGAAGAAGTAGTAGTATAATGAGGAAGTGGGTTGAGCAAGAAGTAACTGCCAAAAAGTCAGTTGAGTTCCACGACCCCCGCACCGGCGGGGGGTAATAAGCCTACAAGGCCCACCCTGGCGGGCTTTCTCCCTGACTTCGGATGTGAGGGACCCCCACCCCGGCGGGGGTGGGTTTTCTGCACTTGGTCTATTTTGTGTATATCTTCCCTTCTTCCTCAAACCATGGACATGTTAGGATCCTGCAAGACCATGAAACATGAATATAGGTAAATTTTAATCATTTGAAGCATGGTTGATAGATTATCAAGAATAATACAATATAATATCTACTTAATGACTTTCTTATATCCTAATAAATCTAAACACTAATCTAACTAGCGGGACTAAAAAAATATGAAAAAAATAAAATACGATTAGGTTGCCTCCTAATTAGAGCTTGATTTTAAGTCGTTCAGTCTGACTACTTCCTGTTTATGGTGCGTCAGCTAGTGTGTAAGACCCCGAATTTTATGAAATAAAAGTATTCAATTTTTCTTATAATTACTATTTAGTAAATGGTTAAATTGATAAAAGTTAAAGTTAAGGGTGATTTATGAAAAAAAAAATCAAAATATGCAAGTGGTTATAAAATACTCATTGTTGTCGGGGAATATTCGTTTGGTCATGGAATATTCTTTTTGTCTGGAATATTCGTACGACAACGCAGTAATTTGTGGGTCCCATAACGGAATATCTGTCGGATGAAGAAAACGACAAAAGGGAGTTTTTATAAATAACGGCGTAGTTATTCTCAGTATTAACACTTGTTGGAATACCGGTTGGTTAAAATACGATGTCGCAGCGTTGTTGCATAGTAGACACACGTGATTGCACCAATTATTGATTCTTACGTAAGGCACTACTCAATAATTGTTACGATAATTCTTTATTCAAGTATTTTATTGATTCAATAATTATTGTGTTGATATTTTATATTACTGTTGTTTTAATAATTGTCACTACACAGTATTTTCCATTATCGAAGCAATAATTCATATTATTTGAATAATATTATTAGATAACATTATTGGCAATGTCTAGAAAGTTCTGTTTAAGGAGAGATTTGGTTACCTAATTGCGCGCCAGTAAGGAGAAATTCTTATTGGAAAGCCCCCTCTTTCCTGGGAACTGCTTGGTTGTCATTATTGTGATTCTGTAATATTATTTGTGAATAATTAATTATTGATTTATATGATAAGGAAAATATTCATTTTATGTGGATATAGATGGAGAAAATTTTAAAAGTGACAATTGTTGAAAATCGATATTTTATCTTTTCTGATAAAATAATTTATTATTATATTTTAATAATATAATAATGGTGATATTTTTACAATGAATGTGTGATATATGAGTATATGAGGAGGAAGAGTATTTTTATTGCAAAAGTTGTTTAAAACAAGTTAAACATGTTGGTGGACCCATTTCTTGACTGAAATTTGATTATAGCCTGTAACATCGGCCGTTTATGGATTTCAGTTAATTTCTATTTGGAATTTGGAAAAACTTAAACTTACAAAGTTTTAGAGAATTGAATTTCCTATAAAAATTCGCGAGATTCGACTTTTCTGATAAAAGGGCTATTTATTATGAATTATTGAAGTTTCGAAGTTCCAAAATAATTGATTTTTGGAAGTTTTAATTATTTTTATTAAGAAAAACATTTTTATTTTTTTGGCACATGTGTGGCTGAAGTTTGGACCAGATTTGTGTGCGTAGGAAATTTTGATATATATATATTAATATTATATTAAATTTTCTGCTTTTGTGTTCTAAGCATTTTCCTATAAATAGGGTGCTTAGGTTAGAATTGAAAATCACACCAGAAACTGAAGTTTTCTCTCTATTTCTCTTTCTATATTATCGAGTGTATTCTTGTGAGTATTTTGATATCTTGAGTGTTGCTATACGGTGCAAGTTCGTTCAGCGTTATTCCAGTCAGAAGTACTACTCTTTTGAGGTAAGGGATAGTAAGGGATTTTAAGGGATTGAAAGGGATGTTATTTTCTTCGTAAGTGATATTATTTCTTCAATATCATTATGTTGAAATATTTGTTTTAAATTTTTATCAAGTTTGGAACTTTTTCATGTCGGGGTTACTATTCATGAGTTACTATTCACGAGTTACTATTCACGATTTACTATTCATGAGTTACTATTCATGAGTTATTATTCACGGGTACTATTCACTACAAAATTGGTTTCTTTTTCTAACCAAATTATAGTTTATTTATGAATATTACTCTGGAGATTAAAACTATGTATTGATTAAATTGATTTTATTATCATACATAACATTTTTATAATCCTGATGTTGAAATTCTCTTTCACTGGAGTGTAAAGATGGGTAGATTATTGGTATGATCATGACTAGGGTTCTCTTTGGCCAGTAGTGAAAAGTTGAATTGTGACTGGTATGATCATGACCATTGAATTTATAATTGAATATCTTTAGCTTAAGTGCAAAGGTGAATTGATCCACATGGTTATAATTATTGTTTATATAAATTTTGAAATGATTATATATTTCTTTGAGATATTAATATATTTGGCCTGTAGTGCAAATATGAACTGTTGAAGAATATCTTTGGCCTGTAGTGCAAAGATGAATTGTTGATGAATATCTTTGGCCCGTAGTGCAAAAAGATGACACATTGTTCAATATCTTTGGCTGTGGAGTGCAAAGATGGTTCATTGATGAATATCTTTGGCCGTAGTGCAAAGATGAAATTGTTAGTATGATTATAAACAGGAACTGTGATTTGGTATAACCATGATCTTTGATGTTTCAGGTAAAGACATGTGATGAAAATTATCTTCGTCCTGGATGCGAAGAGAAATTTAGAATCACAATTATGATTATGAGTTATTCATATGATTGTGGACCAGAACTGTTAATTGATGTTATAGGGATAAAACATTGTTGGTGGATTTTTAACATAGAGAAGATAATAGACTTTATGGTCTATTTGACTCTTCTAATGGATTGCTTTCGTTCATTTGACTATGGTTGAAATTTTTATCATCTACCATATGTTCTAAATCTCTGATTTATTATTAGTCATGATATTCTTTACTGGGCTAGTTGTGCTCACCCTTCTGTTTCACAATTCCTTTCAGGTAATAAGAGTGTAGCTGGGTCGAGTGGGGGTAACAAGGAAATAGAACGATGGTCATCATTTAGTAGTTATATTTGGTGAATCAACTAGGGTGAGGCGAACCCAACATTGGAAGGGTATTTTGCCACTATCATACAAGATGTCTAGTGACATACAACCTCGTGTCATCATAAGACAGGGTTGTCCTCATCCACTTGCTGAGTATATTTATGAGTACTACCTATATAATCTTAGTGTTTGTTTAAAGTATAATTCTCATTTAGAGAAAGTGGAGATAATGATATGTCAAGAGAAGACTCACCATTGGGAATAATATGATAGTAATCTTCTCGTTTTTCTTTGGGGTCTATTGGGTCAACCAAGGATAATTTTGTGGCCATATGATATCTATCATAACCTAGACGCATGGCCTCCCATGTACGAAGGTTTTCTCGAGCACTTCACAAAGATTCTAATTTCTAAAATAGTTTTTGACTATACCTTTATGTAAGGTGTCATTGTGACGTGCTATCCAAGGTTGCGATAAGGGTCACAGTTGGTATATATTTGTATCCAAACTCACAACATATGTGTTGTTGTATTTTGCACGACAATTGTTGTATTAAAGTTGTAGTTATTTTCTGTACCATGTATTTGGCGACTCAGAATGGGTTGGATGGAGTGGACCTATTTTGGGGGTGTCACAGCTGGTATCAGAGCTTAGGGATATGGTCTCTGGCGGAGATCGGGGAATATAACTAGGAGGGGAGAGATGAGTAAATCCTTCGCTAGTGTGTCGTACCTAAGCTTATTTGTTGGTTAGTCATAATATCGGGATATTATGTGATATGCTAGTTTGTTCAATTAACCCTTGTTTTGAAGCTGTATTCTAGAATGATATCTAAAATACAGGAGATGAGCAATGGAGAAATCATGATGACAGGGAAGATGGAATCTAAAATGAAAGCAAGGTATTATCAACTCTTTGAAATACCAGGTACGTAAATTCGTATATGTGAATCTTTGTAAGACCATTACCAAATTCTCCAAACGTGCATCAAAATCATCCCCATAGATAGAGAAGTCGTCCATGAAGACTTCCATATTTTTCTCCACCATGTCCGAGAAGATGGCCATCATACACCTCTGGAAGGTAGCGGGTGCATTACACAAGCTGAACAACATTCTCCTGAATGAGAATGTGTCGTATGGGCACGTGAAAGTAGTCTTCTCTTGATCTTCAGGAGCGATGACGATCTGATTATAACCCGAATATCCATCCAATAAGCAATAGTACTCATGTCCTGCTAATGTATCCAACATCTGATCGATAAAGGCCAAAGGAAAGTGATCTTTGCGGGTCGCCTTATTCAACTTCCCATAGTCCATGCAAACCCTCCAACCAGTCACTGTCCTTGTCGGAATTAGCTCAGTGTCATCATTCTGAACCACGGTCATTCCTCCCTTTTTCGGCACACATTGCACCAGACTGACCCATTTAATGTCTGATATCGGGTAAATGATACCCGCATCCAACCATTTCAGGATTTATTTCTTGACTACTTCTTTCATGATTGGGTTAAGCCATCTTTGTTGCTCCACTGTCGGTCTTGCATCGTCTTCCATCAGAATTTTATGCATACAAAAGGATGGGCTGATTCCTTTGATATCCACGATTGTCCATCCTATAGCCGATTTGTTGTCCCTAAGCACTCTCAGCAACTTTTCTTCATAAAATTCGTTAAGTTCAGTAGAAATAATAACAAGTAAAGAATTAGAATGGCCTAAATATGCATACCTGAGGTGTTTAGGGAGTGGCTTAAGTTCAAGAGTTGGTGGCTCCTCCAATGACGGTTTTATCCTTGTTGTGGCTTTTTCATCCGTGTGCAATGGTTCAAATGGTGCTCTAAATCTGCTAACTCATGGAAGGGAGTCTAGCATCTGCAAGTAGTCCACAAATTCCGGATCATCTTATTCTTCATCTCCCAATAGTGTCGTTTCTAATGGATCGTTAACCAAACTCTTTCCCAAGTCTTCGCTGATTATTTGATCAATGATGTCCATCCGGAAACAATCTTCTTCATCCGTAGGAAATTTCATGGCCTTGAACACATTAAACTTTACTTCTTGATCTTGAACCCTCATCGTTAGTTCACCTTTTTTTACGTCGATGAGTGTCCTACCCATAGAAAAAAACGGTCTCCCTAGGATAATTGGGATGTTCTTATCTTCCTACAAATCCAAAATAATGAAATCCGTGGGGAATATGAACTTGTCTACCTTACCAATATGTCCTCAACAATGCCTCTCGGGTACGTGACTGACCTATCTATAATGGAGATGTTTGTAGGCTTTGGAGCGGGCAAACCCATTTCTGTATAAATTGATAACGACATAAGGTTCACACTTGCACCCAAATCACACAAGCACTTGTTGAACGCCATATTCACAATCGTGCACGGAATAGTGAAACTCCTCAGATCTTTCAACTTTGGTGGAAACTTCCGCTGTAATACCGCACTACACTCCTCTGTTAATGCCATTGTCTCGAAATCTTCCAATTTCTTTTTCCTGAACAAAATCCCTTTCATGAATTTCTCATAACTCTACATCTGCTCTAGGGCTTCTGCGAATAGGATATTAATCTGAAGTTTCTTAAAAACTTCCAAAAATTCTGTGAACTACTTATCTAATTTCTGTTTTTGGATTCTCTGCTGAAACGATGGTGGAGGATACACAACTGGCTTGTCATCTAACTTTGTTGTCTTAATTTGCTTATCCTCACCCTGTTTTTCTTCAACCACTTTGTTGTCATCAACTTTGTCATCCAATATAGCTGAATTTTCTGCACCTTTCCTATCAAAATGTTTTCCACTTCTCAACGTGATTACCTGACACTGTTCATGATTTCCCTTCGGATTTCTGTCGGTGTCACTTAGTAGAGTCCCTTGTGGTCTATTATTCAATGCTAATGTAATTTGTCCCATCTAATTCTCTAGATTCTTGATGGCTATCTCTTGCGATTTCATTGCCATTGCTTGATTTTTCATGGCTACCTCGTTGTTCGTTATATACTTTGATAGCAACTCCTCCAAATCTGATTTCCTCTCTTGACGTTAAACTGGTTGTTGTTGATTCTGAAATCCTGGGGGATACGATGGTCGTGGAGCTTGCTGATTCTAATTATTATTCCACGACAAATTCGGATGATTCATATTCCCCTGATTATAAGCATTCTGGTACGTATTATGTGGAATTCTGTTGTAGCTACCCATAAATTGTACTGACTCTGGGTTGATTGCGCATTGATCCGTCAAATGTTCACCCGCACACAATTCACAAATATTTTCAACTTGATGTGTCTGTCCTCCTGACCAAACGTCGAACTTCTTGGAGAGTGCTGAAATTTGCGCTCTTATTGCCGTCACTCCATCTACCTCTAACACTCCAGGGACGGTAGGTTGTGCCATTCTTGTCATGGGCCACTGATAGTTGTTAGCAGCCATTGTCTCTATCAACTGATATGCCTCCTCATAATTCTTTGTCATAAAAGCTCCCCCCGACGCTGCATCAATACTGGTCCTGAGATTCCCATGTAGTCCGTTGTAAAATGTATTCATCTGCAACCACTTAAGCAATCCATGATGTGGGCATTTTCTGAGCAATTCTTTGTATTTCTCCCATGCCTCGTACAATGACTCTCCATGTTGCTGATCAAACATGGTAATCTTGTTCCTCATCTTTATAGTTTTCGTTGGCGGGAAGAATTTTGCTAGAAATTTCTGAGCCAGGTCATCCCATGTTGTTATCGAACCCGCTGGTAGAGAGTGTAACCAAATCTTCCCCTTGTCCCGCAGAGTGAATGGGAACAAGCAAAGTCTAACTGCTTCATCCGACACCCCATTGTATATGAAAGTGTCGCATATTTCCAGAAAACTGATCAAATGCTCGTTAGGATCATCATTTGCAAGTCCCCCAAACTGAACTGAGTTTTGAATCATCTGAATAGTCTCAGGCTTGATCTCGAATGTATTCGCAGCTATAGCAGGCCTAGTGATACTCGAGTGTAGCTCAGTCACCTTGGGTGTGGCAAAATCCCCCAATGCTTTCTGGTCTTCGGCAGCCATTGCTTCTTCTTTTTCAGAATTTTCGAAGTCGTCCCTTGTTTCCTTGATCCACTTACTTAACCTCTGAAACCTTCTCTCAATATCGTCCTCAAAAGGAAGCAAGTCTGGATTTTTGGATCGAGTTTGCATAAACTAACTTCAGAAACCTAAAATAAGATGAACAAAACAAAAACAAAAAGTGTTTAAGCAAACTGGACTAATTAAACTGATATTGCATAATAATAAAATCTATACTAAAGTCCCTGGCAACGGCGTCAAAATCTTGTTGGGTAAAATCTAATTACGCACAACACACAAGTATACATGGTCAACAAGTAATATTGTAACGACCCCAAAATTCATACAATTCAATTATCAACTTCGGTCGTTAATAACACATCTAACTTCTGATTTTACATCAATATTAAATGTTAAACTTAATAAAATGCGAAATAATTAAAACTTTTCTGTCATCTTACTTTAATTCCCTGAATCAAAACCTTTATCATTTACATATCTCTGAATCAAGTTTAACTTATGATTCGCTTCATCAGAGTTAATATATATACTTACATATCAAATCGATATCCTTTATATATCAGACGGTTCAAACTTTAACTTTACAACTCAACATAAAATATACATACATCAAATATTGAGTACATCTCATGAACCTTAATCATGGTTTAAAGAAATAACAACTTTAGCTAAAATAATAATCTTTATATATTACATCTGATTCATGTCTTTCAAGTACTACATAGTGTTACCTTCAATCCTTTACCTGCAAATATGGTTATTTGCAAGGTTGAGCTCGACAGCCCATCAAAATCTAACAGTTTTCATGCATCATATAGCACATAATAACATGCTCAATATATAACATACATGCTGCAGATCATATAACAAGTATAAAGATTGAATTCCTTATTCAATCAGCATGCTTTAATCAATCAACGTAGTCATAAATTGACTTTAACATTTCATACTTTCAACAAATATATAACACATCATACTCAATGCAATAAAGATTTAAAACAATTAATCATCAAGTTCACATAAGAAATAGGAACTGAAAAACTTGCGTGATTCGTAGTTTATGAACTAAGACTTAACTGCTTATCGCTTATCTGCACTTCGTGTATTCCTACACATTTATATCATTATTCACATTAACTATTAGTCACATAGTAACGCATAGTAGCTATAATATAAACATTACTCTACATCTCATAACCCTTCTTATTAATCAATACACAATGTACTAACATCCTTTTTCCAACATAACACTCATTTCTAGTTAAACTTGTTATTTCGGTACAAGTCTTACATTACCATTTACATTTCAGAAATTCCAAGTGTTGACTTCACAACACTTGTCTAACATTTATCGTGTATACTAAGTTCTCACATAACGCGTTTGTAAATTACTAATCATTCTCATAACTTTGAATTTACTAACCACATAACACGACTCTGTTTTAACCTTGTTGTTACATGGTTCGCACATTAACATATCATTAAGCTAAGTTACGAGGAATGTCCAAAGTCTGCAGAAGTAGTAGACTTCAATTGTGCGTGATTGAATATCTTTGGCCTTGAACCAGGTAATATCTTAGGTTATTGCAAGACCATGCCTATCTGCAAGACCTGCTGCGCTTCGCACTGATTCGATTTTGCGAACATGAATACAACATTATTCGTAAGCCAATTAACACGAATTTCACCCACCAAACAGTAATATTAAAACATACCATTGGTACAGAACCATCACAAACATGATTGCTAACATATTCAACCACTTAGAACAATTTAACAACACTTTAAACTATTTTAATTCCTCAAATTTCATGTTTTTATATGAAAACTCCATTTTTGACATCTTTTACAAAAACCATCACTGTGATTACAATTCTACACCGAATCACTTCGTTCAAACTATGTTATCTTCGTTTCTTCATATACTAACATAATCCAATACCAATTTATAGATTATAACACATATTAGACATACAATTTTGTACTTTCTTAAGCCATTTTTCATAAACATACACTGTTATTAACTTTTCTCCCTACAAACCCAAATTTCATGAATTTGGTACTCAAACAACACCCACATGTGATGATTAACAGAGTATAAACCCTTCCTACATGTATATATATCAACCCAATGCCACTACCAATAGAAATTTCAAAGATAGAAGTTAAGATTAGAGTAGATTATAACTTGAATTTTTTTTTGTTGAGAAGAGAATTGTTTTCCCTTGATACTCCAACTCCCTAGCAAAATCTACAGAGGATTTCTCTCTTCCTACCAAGCTCTCTCTCTCCATACTCTGTTATCTAACCTTAAAAACATAAGACGCAAAGAATAAACTGATATAGATGGCTTTCACCCACGTACTCTTCCGTTATCAAACAATACGCTCCAAGTCGATTCTGATAAGCCAAAGCCCACAAGGCCTTGTTTGGCTACACACAATACTCCTCATTCCAATTTATTTTGATAATATTATATTATATAGTTTTTATTTGTCACACTTGTAACCAATTTACATACCTTACAATAATAATTATAATAATTATAATTTTTTATTATAATTATTCTGATGATTAATAAATAATTATATATCAAATTTAATTAATAAATTAGACTTAAACATCACTTTATTTAATTACTTATTTTCTTTAATATTAAACAACTCATTTAATTTAATTAATTCATTAAATTAAATCTTCAAAATAATAAAATTTACCTTTGCTTTAATTTAATTATCACACACGTAACTAAATTATTATACCACAATTTCATAAATTATTTATTTTTCTCAATAAATAAATTATTTAAAATATTTATTTAATTCAATGAATATTCAAAATAATTACCAAATTCATTTAATTTCTTCAATAGTTAACTTAACTATTGAACCTCACTTTTCTAATATATGAATATATATTTCTTTTCACACCAAATCACATATTTAAAAATATATAGCATGTATATATACATATCAAACTCAAAACATCTCATAATAAGAATTTTAATTATTAAATTTATATTTTAATAACTTATAAAAATTCGAGTTGTCACATCTTCCCTCATAAGGATTCCGTCATCGGAATCACCGAAACCCTACCTTACTAAGGTTTTCACAAAATCTCTTTCACAATTATAATTGAATAACTTCAACACGTTAACTTAGCAAAAAGTTTTACATACAAATATACCTCCTTATAAGGATTCCGTCCTCAGAATCACCGAAACCCTACCTTACTAAGGTTTTCACATAATCTCTTTTACAATTATCGTTGAATAGCTTCAACATATTAACTTAGCAAAAAGTTTTACATACAAATATACTTCATTCATTTCTTCAACAACTTTTAGGTTTTATTACGTAACCTTCAATTAAAACAGTCATATATCAAATATTATATATTTTTTAACCCATTGATTTCCTTTTCTAAGGATCGTTATCATAAACACTCGGGATATTACATTCACCATTTCTTGTAAAAATTTCGTCCTCGAAATTTTATTTATTAATCTTTATTCATTCAATCTATAAAAATAGATTTTACATTAATATCTATTTATTCATTAGGTTCTGCAACCAAATTCTTTCTCTAAGAATCTTTGTAAGATCATCATATTCCTCACTTCTTCCTCTTCTAAAAGTTTCATAATTCTCTTCTTTCTGGAATTTCATTTCTTTCTTGAAATTATTATATTTTACTTAATTTTCTCCTCCTTTTCACTTTCACCTTTCAGAATAACAAGAATCTTCCCCAATTGCTCAATAATTGGGAAGCGATATGAATAATAGGAATTTAAAAGATTTCAAATCATGTCGAGGGGTCATAAGACCTTGAATTACGTCTCTAGGTTATCAAGTATCTCAACTTGAACCTTTAACAGTCATAAGACTATACGGACCTTGAACTCTTTCCCAGGTTTAACAGTGCATCACCACTGTAAACCGTCATTAACAGAATATTTAGCAATCACACAGACTGAAAACACTCTCTGCAAGTACTCTAGGTGATCAGCCTATCGTACCCCTACGTCGTGCACAACGTATTACATCTTAACATCATACGACTATATGCATTACTTTCGGAACCATTGTCTCCGATAACATGTCCCATTTTATAGGTCGGGTTGTTCACCTCAGCTTTTCAACATCCGAATCAGCACCAAAACAATTTGGTTTGGCATAACTTCTCAAGAAACGCTTAAATTTCATGAACATCTTTCAATATTCGTCTAGCTGAATCAAATAGCATAGACTTTTACAACAATTCGGACATCAATCGAAATATACATATACATATATATATATATATATATATATATATATATATATATTCTCATATCTTAAAGAAATCTCAAAAATCTTTTTATGACGTCAAGATACCGCATTGTATTACAGTCCGTTTGAGGATTCCGTCATTTTGTGACTTTGTCATACTACATCATACCATAGTGGGCTGACGATCCTTAGATCACATCCAACACTAAGAAATTCTGCATTGATAACTCCATCGTTTCTATCATCTTTGCACCAGGTTCCATGATGCATTAATGATATAAAATACATTTTGATATTTTTAAATCATTTTCGTTTAGCCGAAACAATTAGCATAGACTATTCTTTAAATAGTTCAAAAATATTTGAAAATCAGTTTTAGTGATATCATATCTCAACAGGTAACGATGTATTAGTGTCCCGAAGTCTACATATACACATTTGTCACCATGCGTTGAGAGTAATAATTCATTTTAAAAAGGCATATAATGCGAATTTAGCTTGATGTCAAAAAATTTGAAGTCTAGTATAGCTAGAAGATTTGGAATACCCGTGCTTCCACCATCAACTCGACTTTCTATAATGATCCATTACTTAATAGGTCTATCTATTCCTATCATCCTCAATACTCGCTTCACACTTAATTATACCCAGTTCATCAAACTTACCATACATTGGAAGTTCTGTGGACTTGCCACAATAATATGAGTTTAAGAACTTATCCTAGTCAGACCATAGGTGTCCATTCACTGAGGGGTTCAAAACATACCATATTATTATGAGTCACGAACTTACCATATGCATTAGTTTTAAGAACCGCGCCTAATCCTAATAATATTTGACTAATCTTAATAGTTTCTAACTATCAAATATGCACATGAGAAAAGAATCACCTTTTTTCCACATATACATTGATAGCGCGATACCAACATTCCAATAATTATCAATGTGATAAACTGAGTGCAAGCACAAAACCCTCGCCCATACAAAGGTTTGTTCAACTCATCCATCACATGTGTCCTCAATTGAAATCCCTCCTAACTTTATCTTGCTTATAACTTTTTTTTATAACTTTCCCTTTGCTCGATACGAATTCCTTGTATCACATTATCTATAACTCCTAATGAGTTTATCTTGTACTATTTCATAGTACATCATCTTCATAGCACCAAGCTATAATTATTCAAACATTATAGACCATCTTTCTTCTATAACTTAAACAAATCATGTCGTGATCTTATTCTATAATCATCTCCCTTAAAATTCTTTTCTTAACTCGTGATCGTTTTATTTTACGATCCATTTCTTTCCTTTTTCATCATTTACGACATTATTCGTTATCTTGGCTATTGGAGTTAGGTAACTCCCATTTCTTATCTACATATCTCTTCAAGATTCTTCTCTGAATTTTCTTGTTTATATAACAATTCTTGCTTTAATAATTTCCAACTTCATTTATATTGTTCAACATTTCATTCAAGTTCTACATTTTCATCATACGTATCCACTTTCTAAACTTGGTACACATCGAGTCTCTATCAGTTTCAATATGGTACGCTGAGTGGTTTCCCACAAACAACAAACAAACTAGGTTCCGAGTTGCTAGTTCGTATATACCTCCGCTCTATGAAGGAATCGTTTAGCCCATATACCATACATCAACTACTAAAGAGTACAATTGTACCATACTTAACTATAACTTTTATTCATAACTTCTTTACCATTTTCTTCTTATAGACATTGTCTATTTATTATCACCTTACATTCTTATTATTGGAGTTGGGTAACCCCACATTCATATTCCTTATAACTCTGTGAGATTCTTCTTTGAATTCTTTCACGCATGTTTTAATCCCTTCTATATAAATTTCTTAAATTACTTCTTATTGTTCAAACTCTATTTGAGCTTATTCTTTGATTATCTTCACCTTCCTTCTTTAAGGTTATAGCCTACGGTATTCTCTACCTAAGGTTTATAACCTCTGAACTTTGATACCAAGCGTGTAACCCCCCCAAAATTCATACAATTCAATTATCAACTTGATCGTTAATAACACATCTAACTTCTGATTTTACATCATTATTCAATGTTAAACTTAATAAAATACGGAATAATTAAAACTTTTTTGTCATCTTACTTTAATTCACTGAATCAAAACCTTTATCATTTACATATATCTCATTCAAATTTAACTTATGATTCGCTTCATCAGAGTTAATATATATACTTACATATCAAATCGATATCCTTTATACATCAGACGGTTCAAACTTTAACTTTATAACTCAACATAAAATATACATACATCAAACATTGAGTACATCTCATGAACCTTAATCATGGTTTAAAGAAATAACAACTTTAGCTAAAATAATAATCTTTGTGTATTACATATGATTCATGTCTTTCAAGTACCACATAGTGTTACCTTCAATCCTTCACCTGCAAAAATGGTTATTTGCAAGGTTGAGCTCGACATCCCATCAAAATCTAACAGTTTTTATGCATCACATAACACATAATAACATACTCAAAATATAACATACATGCTGCAGTTCATATAACAAGTATAAAGATTGAGTTCCTTACACAATCAACATGGTTTAATCAATCAACGTAATCATAAATTGACTTTAACATTTATACTTTTAATATATATATAACGCATCATACTCAATGCAATAAAGATTTAAAACAGTTATATCATTATTCACATTAATTATTAGTCACATAGTAAGTCATAGTAGCTATAATATAAACTGTACTCTACATCTCATAACCCTTCTTATTAATCAATACACAACGTACTAACATCCTTTTCCAACATAACACTAATTTCTAGTTAAACTTGTTATTTCGATACAAGTCTTACATTACTATGTACATTTCAGAAATTCCAAGTGTTGACTTCACAACACTTGTCTAACATTCATCGTGTATACTAAGTTATCACATAGCGCTTTTATAACTTACTAATCATTCTCATAACTTTGAATTTACTAACCACATAACACAACTCTGTTTTAACCTTGTTGTTACATGGTTCTCACATTAACATATCATTAAGCTAAGTTACAAGGAATGTCCAAAGTTTGCAGAAGTAGCAGACTTCATTGTTCCGTGGATCGACAATCAAGCGTGGCTGCGCCAAATAATACCTTAGGTTATCGCCTTGGCATGCTTAAAGGTTTTCGCTTGCGCTTAAAGGGTCTGCTGACCAAGGCTTACGCACAGATTCCAGCTTGCGAGAACATGAATACGACACTATTCTTAAGCCAACTAACACAAATTTCAGCCACCAAACAATAATATTAACATATACAATTGGTACAAAACCATCACATACATGATTGCTAACATATTCAACCACTTAGAACAATTTAACAAAACTTTGAACTAATTTAATTCCTCAAATTTCATGTTTTCATATGAAAACTCCATTTTGACATCTTTTATAAAAATCATCACTGTGATTACAATTCTACACCGAATCACTTCGTTCAAACTACGTTATCTTCGTTTCTTCACATACTAACATAATCCAATACCAATTTACAGATTATAACACATATTAGACCTAAAATTAGTACTTTCCTAAGCCATTTTTCATAAACATACACTGTTATTAACTTTTCTCCCTACAAATCCAAATTTCATGAATTTTATACTCAAACAACACCCACATGTGATGATTAATATAGTATAAACCCTTCCTACATGTATATATATCAACCCAACGCCACTACCAATAGAAATTTCAAAGATAGAAGTTAAGATTAGAGTGGATTATACCTTGAATCTTTGTTTGTTGAGAATATAATTGTTTTCCCTTGATACTCCAACTCCCTAGCAAGATCTATAGAGGATTTATCTCTTCCTACCAAGCTCTCTCTCTCTCTCTCTCTCTCTCCATACTCTGTTATCTAACCTTAGAAAAATAAGACGCGAAGAATAAACTGATATGGATGGCTTTCACCCACGTACTCTTCCGTTATCAAACAATACATCTGCGTCAGTTACAATAAGCCAAAGGCCACAAGGCCTTGTTTGGCTACACACAATACTCCTCATTCTAATTTATTTTAATAATATTATATTATATAGTTTTTATTTGTCACACTTGTAACCAATTTACATACCTTACATATATTAATAATTATAATTTTTTATTATAATTATTCTATTGATTAATAAATAATTATATATCTAATTTAATTAATAAATTAGACTTAAACATCACTTTATTTAATTACTTATTTTCTTTAATATAAAACAACTCATTTAATTTAATTAATTCATTAAATTAAATCTTCAAAGAATAAAATTTACCTTTGCTTTAATTTAATTATCACACATTTAACTAAATTATTATACCAAAATTTCATAAATTATTTATTTTTCTCATTAAATAAATTATTTAAAATATTTATTTAATTCAATGAATACTTAAAATAATTACCAAATTCATTTAATTTCTTCAATAGTTAACTTAACTATTGAACCTCACTTTTTCAATATATGAATATATATTTTTCTTCACACTAAATCACATATTTAAAAATATATAGCATGTATATATACATACTCAAACTCAAAACATCTCATAATAAGAATTTTAATTATTAAATTCCTATTTTAATAACTTATAAAAATTCGGGTTGTCACAAATATAATAGTAAGTAGAGTATCGTTCCCTCAGAGACTGTAAATAGAAATTAAACCTAACAATTACCAATTTCCTATTAATCTTAATTTTATTAAACTAATCAATTTCCAGTTTATAACTAAAAGTATTAAAAATATTAAAATCACCAAACAATCAATAAACGCTAAAAACTAAATTTTCAAACAAATAATGGAGAATTAGACTTCCGACTTCACTCTAAGCATGACTCATATTATTACTCCTTTATTCCAGTTTAACTCACTATCCTAGTTTATTAATCAAGAACATGTATGTAGCACTAGCCACCTCTCGATGCACTAATACCATATTAACCTAAATCCACAATTAAGATAGAATTAAGTTAAACACCTTAATCAACTAACTCATTTTATCTCTATGTGAATTATAATTAAAGAAGGTTTAAGTTCAAGTTCTTTATCTGATTACATGCGATGTCAAGCATATCTCTACCCTAACATTTATCAAGATTATGTTCATTCACATAAATCAAGAACACATGCTATATTGACTAAGTCTAGACTCGTATTTCATTTCTCGAGTTCATACAAGTCCACAAAGAATCGTTGATCAGACAATTCATAAATTCAAGCTCAAATTAATATAGATAAACCGGATAATAGCTTATTAAACTGAAATCAAAGATTGCATAATCATCGTTCCACTTAAAGATCTGTCTTAAGCCTAAAAAGTATTTAGTTCATCATAAATGAAATAATAACTGAATAAATTAAAGATAACATCTCTCAATTACAAATATAAAACAAAAGTAGAAGAATAACGCAGAACACCCTTCACTTTAGCCTTAATCCGCAACCGCTGTGAACTTCTTCAAAATCTTCACTCCAATACTCAGTATGAAATTCTGTAATTAATATCTGTTAATTGCTTTGCATGAAGATTATTTAGTTTTTTGTTGAGAAATATATATCCAACACACGAGCTTTGGTTGAAGTCCCATGTAAATTAGAGTCCAAACGCAATCTATGTCCAAAAATCCAAGTTCTAACAGAGTTAGAACCAAGCTAGAGAGTCAAGCCATTACCCCCGCCTCATGCAGGGTAATTGCATAGAAACGCATGGTCCTATGGCATGGTCCCCAATCTCTGAAGTGAAGACCCCACTACCACGGGTGTAAAGGTTAAATAGGCCCGCTGTGATGCCCCCAAAATTAGGTAAACATCACCCATCTTGGGTCGCCAGATACATGACAGAATTCAAATACAACTTAATAAACTGTGAGTTTGAATACAAATATTATCTACTAGAGATTATACAAACTCAAAAGGAGTACTCATTATAATTATTATCACACTATTTCACAGAATAGTGAGGGACTACTAATGCTATCCTCCTCTGGACCATCACTCCGCTCCCCTGACTTCGTCCCGGCTATATTCTCATTTCAAGAGAATAGTGAAAGAAAGGGTGAGCTCAACTAGCCCAAAGAAGAAATATTATGACTAAGATAATGCGAGAATAAATTATAATTAGTCTCCAATAATGTTAAACCGATAAAATATAATAGACATCAAGTTTAATCAGCATCGAATAAGTAATCCATTAAAAGAGTCAAGTAGAAAATAAAATCTACTATCTTTTATGATTAAAAAGGTTTTCATCACTATTATCGGCGAGACTCAAACAATAAATATTCTACATCATCGAATCACCCCGCACTTTTCGACCAAGGATATTCTTTAGTATCACGACCACAATTATCCATGCACTACGGGCCAAGAATATTTGTGTATTCATTAATTGCTTATGATCATGCCAACAACTCCGTCCATCAATGCACTACGGAACGAGGACTTTTACCACATCATTTGTAACATTACGGTCATGATTATACCGAATAATCCTCATTCATAATCATACCAAGTCCATCTATGCACTACAGGACACGGATGACTTTCAACATAATATAAACATGAGGATGATGACAATGATATAAGAATTCAATAAAACAAGTTCAAGAATTAATTTATCCAAGAACTACTAATGTCCAAATTGTCAACATGATACTGCTTTGTAGAGTAAAATTCAAGAATGATCAGAAGAATATTTCCATGAAAAGATACTGGATGAAGCGCAAATATCAAGGATATTCTACTAATTTCATGGAGTATAGAAGTCAAAACTTTAACCAACTGAGTATAATAAAGAATGGAATAACAAAAGAAATCACCATGTATGCGGTATTTCAGATAGGCAAAGTTATTCCAATGTACTAAATAACGGAACCGGTCGTCAAAGCTAAATTAACACCGAAGATGTTTCCAATGTAATAATAAAGAATGGAATAACAACAAAATCACCATGCATGCGGTATTGCGCATAGAAGTTATTCCAACGTAGAATACTAATAAGGGCGGAAATAAAGTCCTACAGAAAACGTCTGAACACAAGATATTCCAACGAGAATAATAAAGACGGAATTAGGTCCGACGTAAAACGCGCCATGCATGTGATATTCCAAATGAATAGTAAAGACTTAATAATAGAAGAATGTCACCAAGTATAAGGTAGATCACAGTATACAGTTATTCCAATGAGAATAATAAGCAATGGAATAACAACAGTTCTCTTCATGAATAAGAAAGAATAACACCCCTTACGAATACAACAAATAATATTTCCTACCATAAGAAGAAGAGTACTGGATATATAAGTTATGAAGTAGCAGAATACTTTCTTCTTTCTCTCTATAGTTTATCTCTCTAGAGTTCAGTAAATTCATAAGAAAATAATGAAGTAATGAGCTTCTATTTATAGAAAAATGGACTTCATAGTAACTAACTCATGAACGATCCAGATTGATTTACTTTAATCTGACGGTCCATATTTAAAGCAAAATCTTTTAAATAAAATATAATATATTCTATTTATAATCTAATAAAACGAATAACGTTATAAAAGATTTTACTATGCAAACACTATGCATAATAAAATATAATATATTCTAATTATTGTCTAATAAAATAGATAGTTTTATAAAAGTATTCTGCTTTTATATAAAAAGATTTTACTATGCAAAACACTATGCGGACACTATGCAACACTATGCATAATAGAATATAATATATTATATTTATAGAATATAATATATTCTATTTATAGAATAACTTTATAAAAGTATTCTATTTTATATAAAAGATTTTCTATATTATAACATTAATAATACCAACAAAACCGAGTGACTTATCACGTAAGCATCAATAATCAATACCGGTATTACTATGCAACCAACCAGACATCGCATTTCTTTAACACTGTGTGTTTCAACAATTAACGGTAAAATTTTCACCGTTATTTTCATAAAAGTATTTTTGTCGCTTTTCTCGATCCGATAATAATTCCGTGTAGGGGTCCACCAATGATTGTCTTAGTTGTACGAATATTCCTGTTAAAACAAATATTTCTGACCAATCTAATATTATATAACAACTTGCGTACTTTGCAAATTTTATAAATATTACCCACAACTATAATATTATATCAATTTTACTCCATAATATTCAAAAATAATATTTATAGAAAATTCATCTTTATTCAAAAAGTTGGGGTTTTACAATCTCCCCTTCTTATGCAATTTCGCCCTCGATATTAGGGTACGCACTTGGTATATTGAAGAGGTAAGGATACCTTGATTTTATTTTAGATTCTAACTCCCAAGTCATTTCCTCAACATCGTGGTTTCTTCATAAAACTTTGACTTGAGGTATAACCTTGGAGCGTAGAATATGTTCCTTCTTATCCAAGATTTGAACAGGAACCTCTTCATACGTCAAATCTTCCTCTATTTCGTCCGGTTCTAACTCAATAATGTGGTTCGGGTCTTCCACATATTTACGTAATATGGATATGTGAAAAATGTTATGAACACGAGACATACTTGGTGGTAAAGCGAGTCTATAGGCCACAGTTCCCACTCGATCAAGGATTAAAAATGGGCCGATGAATCGAGGATTGAGCTTTCCTCTCTTTCCAAACCTCGTAACTCCTTTCCATGGAGCAACACGTAACAACACATGATCTCCTATATCGAATTCCACGTCCTTTCGATGAAGATCAGCATAACTCTTTTGTCGATCTTGTGAGGTTTTTAGACGTAGCCGGATCGTTTGAATCTTTTGCGTAGTCATACGTACCAACTCCGGTCCCAACAACGTTGCTTCACCCACCTCATTCCAGCATACTGGAGAACGACATTTTCTTCTATACAACGCTTCGAATGGAGCCATGCCAATACTTGCTTGATTACTGTTGTTGTAGGAAAACTCCACCAATGGTAAGAACTTGTCCCAACTTCCCTTAAAATCAAGGACACAGAGTCTTAATAGATCTTCAAGAGTTTGAATAGTCCTCTCCGACTGTCCGTCCGTCTGAGGATGATATGCCGAGCTAAATCGTAAATCTGTGCCCATAGCTTTTTGCAAACTAACCCAAAATTGCGAAGTGAATCTTGGGTCTCGATCAAAAACTATGGATACTGGCATACCATGCAATCTTACAACCTCGTTTATGTACATACGAGCAAGACGTTCAAGTGTATAAGTTTCTCGTATCGGTAAGAAATGAGCAGACTTGGTCAATCTATCAACAATGACCCAAATCGCATCTATGCCTTGAGAAACTTTGGGAAGACCAGTAACGAAATCCATGGTAATGTGCTCCCACTTCCATTTTGGAATTTCAAGTGGTTGCAATGGACCTTCTGGTACTTGATGCTCTGCCTTGACTCGTTGACACGTTAGACACCTTGAGATAAATAGCGCTATCTCTCTCTTCATATTGCTCCACCAAAATGTATGTCGAAGATCATGATACATTTTGGTACTCCCAAGATGGATTGCAAAACGGTGTGTTGTGCGCCTCCATCATGATTTTATACTTTAAATCACGGTGGCGTTAGGAACACAATGTCCTGAGTTGACTCAAGTATTCCTTCTTCATCGATTCTTGCTTCCCGTGATCGCACCTTCTTGCACTTTCTTCCTCATACGCATCGCCTCCAGATCGCAGAATTTGAGCGGCTTTTAATTTTATCAATTAAAGTCGGTTCTACTCAGATATTTGCCATCATCACGTGGGTCCACTGAGTCTTTATCTCTATCTCCATCCTTTGCAAGTCATATAAAATGGGCCTTTGCGTTGACAGATTGCACTCGTACCAAAGATATGATCTTCTACTCAATGCGTCGCCTACCACGCTCGCTTTTTCGGGATGGTATTGATAGTATGATCATAATCTTTCAACAATTCAAGCCAACGTCGTTTATGCATGTTGAGTTCCTTTTGAGAGTGAAGAAATATTTGAGGCTTTTATATGATCCGTAAAGATCTCCACTTTCTCCCCATACAAGTAATGCCTCCAAATCTTTAGTGCGAAGACAACAACCGCCAACTCTAGATCATGAGTAGGATAATTCCTCTCATATTCTTTGAGTTATCGTGAGGCATAGGCTATGACTTTCCCATGTTGAATGAGAACACATCCTAACCCTTTGGTCAAGCATCACCAGAGATGACAAATCCTCCTAACTAGATGGTATTGTCGTAGCAGTCTTTGAAATAAGTCTCCTCTTGAGTTCTTGAAAACTCTTCTCACATTCCTCACTCCAACCGAACTTTGTATCTTCCGAGTCAAATTTGAGTTAGTGGAGTAGCGATTCGAGAAAACCTTCTACGAATCTTCGATAATAACCAGCTAAGCCGAGAAAGCTACGTACTTCGGTCACTGATTTAGGTTGCTCCCAGCTTTGAATAGCTTCAATCTTTATTGGGTCAACAGATATTCCATGACTTGATACCACGTGCCCAAGGAATGCTACTTTCTCAAGCGAACTCGATTTCTTCTTCAACTTGGCATAAAGCTTATATTCACGAACCTTTTGGAGTATCAGCCTCAAGTGTTTCTCATGATCTTCACGGGTTTTGGAATATATGAGGATGTCATCAATAAAGACGACCACAAAGTGATCCAAATATTCCTTGAATACTTTGGTTCATCATATCCATGAAGGCGGCGAGAGCATTAGTCAATCCAAAGGACATGACTAGGAATTCATAATGCCCGCATCGAGTTCTCGAAGCCGCTTTGGAATGTCATCGGTTCTAATCTTCAATTGGTGATATCCTAACGAAGATCAATCTTTGAAAAGAATTTGGCTCCTTAAACTCGTCAAAGGTGTCATCAATACGTGGAAATGGGTATCTATTTTTGATGGTGACATGATTCAACTTCCGATAATCAATACAAAGTCGCACACTCCCATCTTTCTTCTTCACGAATAGAACAGGAGCACCCCAAGGAGAAGTACTAGGATTTAATAAAGCCAATGTCTAACAATTCCTGCGGTTGAGTTTTTAACTCACGAAGTTCAATAGAGCCATTCGATATAGGGATTTAGAAATGGGTTTTGTACCGGGTTCAAGGTCGATACAAAATTCAATTTCACGCCCAGTGGTAGGCCGTGAAGTTCTTCGTGGAATACGTCGTGAAATTCATTAACAATAGAAATATTATTCAAAACTGACGTATTTTTGTTTAGATCTGTGACATGAGCTAAGAAAGCTTGACATCCGTTTTTTAATAAACGAATAACTTTATGGCTTGAGATGACAGTGATTGATTTTAATGGTTTGGCTGCTTGAATTCGCATAATAGGTCGATTAGGAATATGAAAGTTAACAACCTTATGAAAACAATCAATTTTTGCATGATGAGTAGTTAACCAATCAATCCCTAGAATTACATCAAATGCAAGTTTTTTTAATGCAATAAGATCGACAGGTAATGTGTGGGTACTAACTTGAACCAAACAAGACTTATAAACCGTGGATGTAATGAAGGTTTCTCCCAATGGAGTTTTCATAGATAAGTCAAAGTCTAATTTCTCCGGAGTCAAATTTAATCGTTGAGCGCAAGTAGGAGAAATAAAAGAATGGGTAGAACCGGTATCAAATAAAGTGTAGACTGCCCTAGAGTTTATGATAAGCTTACCCGTGATGACCTCATTCGGGTTCCTTGCTTTCTGGGAGGTCACAACAAACGCTCTCCCTTGCACTACCGGCTTTGAATTTTTTGGAACAGCCTTTGGTGCCTCCATCCTAGCTGAATTTGTCTTTGGTGAACGACAAAATCGGGCTAAGTGACCTTCTCTTCCACAATTATAACATGCTTTGGACGACATCGCACAATTTGGACTGATGTGTCCCTCCCCTCTGCATTTGAAGCATATGATAGGTGGTCTTTCTCCTTCCTTAACAACGGGTGCTGGTACTGACGTCTTTCCATCATTGTTAAATCTCCTCTTCTTGAAATGTCCATTCTTATTGTTTTGGCCCTGATTACCACCGAAGTGGTTACCATTTCTGGCCTGTTGATTCCCTCCACGCTTGTTGTCACCGCTTCGATGACTGCTCTCACTGGTATTAGCATTTTGTCGACTACTCTCTATTGGTTGCGTTGACTCGTTATCGCGCTCCACCAACTGAGCCCTATTTACAACATCTGAATACAAACACAATTTATGAGAAATAAGATGTTGACGTATCTCCGGCTTTAAACCTCTTAAAAACATTCGCGCCATTCTCTCTTCATTATCCACCAAGTGGGACGCAAACCGGGATAACTCCGCAAATTTTGCCTCGTATTGCGACACGGTCATATTGTTTTGCTCCAATTTGATAAACTCCACCTCCTTCATATGACGAATACTTTTGGGAAAGTATTTGTCGTTGAAAAGCTCTTGGAACTTCTCCCAAGACATCTTCAGTACGGCAGGTTGAGTATGTTTTACCGATTCCCACCAAAGAATCATTTCCATACAAATATAAAGGCAAAGAATGGAACCTTTTGCTCCTCGGAGCATCCCATGACATCAAATATCTTGGTGATCTCATTTATCTATGCTTCCGCCATAAGTGGTTTTGGCTCTCCCTTAAACTCCAGATGGTCCCACTCCTTCGCTTTAGCGGTGACCACCGAGAGTTTCCAGTGTTTCCACCTACATTTTGGATAGGAGCCGCTCTCGCCTGCTGTTGCATGAATTGCATAAAGCCTCTGAACAATCCATCATTCATCATTTGGTCAGTGTTGTTGTTTGCCTGAGGATTTTCGCCTTCCTGATGCACATTCTCCTGATTATTGATATGTGGAGACTCAACGGTCTCTTGTGCTCCATTGCTATTCTCAACATTTTCGGATGTCATTTTTAGATACTGCCACAAAACAAAGGTTAATTGACATGTAACATAATATCTCTAAACTCTGACCAACCAATTTAAATACAAAATAAATTTAAGTAGGTCACACTAGCGAAGGAATTCCCCGTCTCTCCCCTCCTAGTTCTAGTCTCACATCTTAGCTGTGGATCATATCCCTAAGCTTTGATACTAAATCGTGATGCCCCCAAAATTTGGTAAACATCACCCATCTTGGGTCGCCAGATACATGGTACAGAATTCAAATACAACTGTTGTGTACAATACGACAAAACATAAACTGTGAGTTTGAATATAAATATTATCTACTAGAGATTATAAAAACTCAAAAGGAGTCCTCATTACAATTATTATCACACTATTTCACAGAATAGTGAGGACTACTAATGCTATCCTCTGGACCATCACTCTGTTCCCCGACTCGTCCCAGTTATATTCTCATTTCCTGAAGAGAACAATGAAAGAAAGGGTGAGCTCAACTAGCCCAGTAAGAAATATTATGACTAAGATAATACAGAATAAATTATCTTTAGTCTCCAACAATGTTAAACTGATAAAATATAATAGACATCAAGTTTAATCCGCAAATTTAACAAGTAATCCATTAAAAGAGTTAAGTAGAAAATAAAATCTACTATCTTGTATGATTAAAAAAGGTTTTTCATCATCAATCACCGAGACTCAAATTTTAATAAATATTTCACATCATCGAATCACCCCGCATTTACTACTGGATATTCTTTAGTATCACGACCACAATTATCCATGCACTACGGGCCAAGAATATTTGTTTATTCATTAACGGGCATGATCATGCCAACAACTGTCCATCAATGCACTACGGGCCAACGAGGACTTTTACCACATCATTTGTAACATTACGGTCATGATTATACCGAATAATCCCTGATCATAATCATACCAAGTCCATCTATGCACTACAGGCCACATATGACTTTCAACATAATATAAACATGAGGATAATAACAGTGATATAAGAATTCAATAAAACAAGTTCAAGAATTAATTTGTCCAAGAACTACTAATGTCCAAATTGTCAACATGATACTGCTTTGTAGAGTAAAATTCAAGAATGATCAAAAGAATATTTTCATGAAAAGGTACTGGATGAAGCGCAAATATTAAAGATATTCTACTAATTTCATGGAGTATAGAAGTCAAAACTTTAACCAACTGAGTATAATAAAGAATGGAATAACAAAAGAAATCACCATGCATGCGGTACTTCAGATGATGTTATTCCAATGTAATACTAAATAACGGAACCAGTCGAAGTAAATTCACACAAAGCGGATGTTCCAATGAATAATAAAGAATGGAATAACAACAAAAATCACCATGCATGCGCGGTACTTGTGATGTACAAAGTTATTCCAACGAATACTAATAATAAGATTTTAAACAGTCCGGACGAAACGCGCCTGTATGTGGATATTCCAACGTAATAATAAAGATTTTAATCAGTCCCAAGAAAATGCATGTAGATGTGATATTGCAAATGTAATAAGAAAGACTTTTAATAATAGAAGAATGTCACCAAGTATAGGGTAGATCACAGATATCTGAGTTATTCCAGCATAATAATAAGCAATGGAATAATAATGCTTCTCTTCATGAATAAGAAAGAATAACACCCCTTATGAATACAACAAATAATATTCCTACCTTAATAAGAAGAGTAATCGGATATATAAGTAATGAAGTAGCGAGTATTTTCTTCTTTCTCTCTATAGTTTATCTCTCTAGAGTTCAAAGAATTCGTAAGAAAATAATGAAGGAATGAGTTTCTATTTATAGGAAAATGGATCGGATAAGTAATTAACTCATGAACTATCTCCAGATTGATTTACTTTAATCGACGGTCCATATTTAAGCAAAATCTTTTAAATAAATATAATATATTCTATTTATAATCTAATAAAACGAATAACTTTATAAAAGATTTTACTATGCAAACACTATGCAGACATTATGCAAACACTATGCATAATAAAATATAATATATTCTAATTATTGTCTAATAAAATGTATAGCTTTATAAAAGTATTCTATTTTATATAAAAGATTTTACTATGCAAAATACTATGCAGGACACTACATGCAACACTATGCGTAATAGAATATAATATATTCTATTTATAGAATAACTTTATAAAAGTATTCTGTTTTATATAAAAAGATTTTTGTATTATTACATTAATAATACCAACAAAAGCCGAGAGTGACTTATCACGTAAGCATTAATAATCAATACCGTGTGCTACTATACAACCACGCGTATTACTGTACTTTTAACACCGGGTGTTTCAACAATTAATGGTGAAATTTCCGCCGTTATTTTCATAAAGTATTTTTGTCGTTTCTCAATCCGACAATAATTCCGATGTGGGGTCCACCAATGATTGTGCCGTTGTACGAATATTCCCTGTTAAAACAAATATTCCCCGACCAATCGAATATTATATAACAACTTACATGTATTTTTGCAAAATTTATAAATATTACCCACAACTATAACATTATATCAATTTCACTCCATAATATTAAAAAATAATATTTATAGAAAATTCATCTTTATTCAAAAAGTTGGGGTTTTACACCTACCCCAGCGGGGGTAGGGCATCTTGGCTGAACTTTGCTTTCTTCTTTCTATCTCTCTTCTAGCTACTTTATTGCCAAAAATTCACTCCTTTTATGCTCAAACACCACACCACCACACCTACACATTAAAACAACAATAAACAAGTAAAACAAAATGTAAACACGAAAATTGACACCCCATTAAGCTTGGATTAGAACCCATTCGTGGATATAAAATCCACTTATCGGTCAAGGCAATTTGCACCGTCTTAACTTAGGAATCTTTGCATTTCAAATTGCATGCACCTTATTTAGCCTTATGGGTGGCATGCAATTGCACGGCCTCCGAATGTCCACAGTTTACTTCTTAATTATTTTGACTAATCGGATGGGCAAAGAAGGCCTCGTGAATTATCCTATATATGGCTTATTTACAGTTTGTAATAGGGGAGGCTAGTACTAAGACTCCATTAAATCCCTCTTGGGATAAACTTCTGTTAATTTCATCTTTTATTCTTCTCTTAGATTAGGAACCCTATATTGAATATAACTAAAGATTGAAGTTATTGATCATCATTGGGATTTCAGATTGGGAGCAAGAGAATGCAGATTTGTTTATCTCAACTTTAAATTCTCTTCTTTATCTATTTGTATCTTTTAATGATTAATCAATTATGGATGATGGATTCTAGTTTATTTATGAATTGTAATATCAAGACTTCATTATCTTGTTTCACTCTAGGGACAATTAGTAATAGTTTAGTTATTATTTTAATTTTAAATATTAAATTATTTGTTTAAATAAAATTAAATTGGTTATAGGTTAGTACGTGGTAATTTTTGTTAACTAATTCTCTGTGGGAACGATACTCTACTTACTATTATATTACTTGTTGACCACGTACACTTGCGAGTAGAGCGTATCTAGAATTTACCCAACAACTCTCCCACCTCTTGGAATAAAGTGTGTACCTTATGTCACCCTCTCTCCATAAAAAGACTTTCTTATTTATAGATGTAGGGAACCCTCCTAAACCATTTAGAATATTGTTTTGATTTAATTAATTTAACCTCTTTAATTTAATTAATTAGGCATCCTAATCTTATTAGGAATAATTTATTAAACGTTTTAATTAATTAGCCTCCAAATCTTATTAGGAATATATGAGAGTACTTATATTAATTAATTCTCAAACCCTTTTAGGAATTAAGTTAATAGTAATAGTAATAATAATAATAAGACTCTTCTTTTAACTTATATTCTAAAATAATAAATAATAAATATTAAGCTATTTAATTTATTTTATCACCATAGATTAAATTAAATAAACTTAACTTATTAGTACGATTATGTCATGTACTTCTTAAATAAATATTCTTCCTTCTATGGTGTGACCCTTTAGGTTCTCCATATTAAACTGGTTTTGAATAAATCAAATAGAACAATTCTAATCTTATTTAAATAAATAAATTAAACTATTAATTTATTTAAATAAATAACAGTTATTCTACAATAAGGATAAGTCTCATTAGCGATCAACGACTTTCCAAATAATATAGATTTCACCATTAATCATAAAAGAACCTTTGAGTAAATAGTGACTGTATAGTTCAATCCTTCCACCATACAATGTCCCAATTAAATATAAGACATGAAATTACTGTCAAATCTTATTTATTTAATTATATGTATTCTGATTCCCAAATGCACAACTCCGAATAAATGCAAATTTGAAACTCCTTTCTAATTTTATTTCACATTGGCCAAGGATTCCTTGGTTATCATTTATCGAATCACATAAGACATTTCACATAGCACATTTCTCTTCTTTTACTAGAAGCGTTAGATTCTTTATTGATCATTCATTATCTCCATATATAACTTATTACACCCAAGCATACCCTTTGATACACCCTAAGGGTCTCAAGGGACATGCCAAAGTATAACTTATCATACATAAGATACTATGATGATCTCAAGTCTAAGGATCACTTGTACTACTATCACTTTAGGAATTCTTATTGACAGACAAGTAAAACTCCATTAGGTATTCCTTAGCGAGTCATGTTCAGTATACTTATTCTCCAATAAGCACCTACATACTTGCTTTAGTGTCTCCACACAAATGATCATGAGATCAATCATCCTCATCTAATGAGCAAGCAACGTACGTACCAATCTATTTGGATTCACTAATATCCTTTTTAGTTATCCATCGATTGGTAACATTTTAGTTTTTAAGCTATCTAAGAATTTAGATCTCATTAGCATGATCTCATCATGATTCTAAAAGCATTGCTTAAAACTATGGGTTTATCACATATTATTAAAAAACACCATGTAGATGCTTTATCATCAAAGTTTATGCTTTATCATCATACATGATTGGCTTGTATAGATACTACTTTCAAGTCAACCTGGATGTGACCTAGTTTTATAGATATGTGTTGATATGGTGGGATCAGTTGACAGCTAATCAGAGGAGATGTGATGAGCGGTCGATTACAACTTGGGCGGAAATTAAGGCTGTTATGAAAAATAGGTTTGTACCAATATACTATCAACGGGAGATCATTCGTAGTTTGCAAATTCTAAAACAAGGAAGTCGGAGTGTGGATGAGTATTACAGGGAGATGGAAATGATGAACGATCGAGCTTATTTGGTCAAGGATAATGAAACAGCGATGGCTAGATTCTTGGCAGGATTAAATTGGGAGATTGCGGACTTGGTGGAACGAAAACATTATTTTGAGTTAGAAGAACTAGTACATATGGCTACAAATATAGAGAAATAACTCAAGAGGAGAGGAGGACAATGAGAACAATCTAATGCTAGTTCATCATGGAGACCTAATTTTGCAAAGCCAGAGGAAAAATCAGTTGTGATAAAACCAAAGGTGGAACCTAAGCAAGGATCGACTAGCCAAGTTGTAAGACCCCAACTTTTATTAATAAATATGAATTTTTTATAAATATCATTTTTGAATATTATGGAGTGAATTTGATATAATGTTATAGTTGTGGGTAATATTTATAAATTTTGCAAAGTACGCAAGTTGTTATATAATATTCGATTGGTCGGGGAATATTCGTTTTAACAGAGAATATTCATACGACGGCACAATCATTGGTGGACCCCACAACGGAATTATTGTCGGATTGAGAAAACGACAAAAATATCTTTTTATAAAATAATAGTGAAAGTTTACCATTAACTGTTGGAATACTTGGTGGTTAAAATACAGTAATACACTTTGTTGCACAGTAGCACACGGTATTGCACAATATTTTTGAATTATTGATTCTTACGTAAAGAAGGCACTACTCAATAATTGTTGTTAAGAATTACCGCTCAATATTTTATTTTATTGATTCAATAATTGTCATGTTGATATTTTATATTATTGTTATTTCAATAATTGTAATCGCATGAAAGATTTTCCATTATCAAATCAATAATTCATATTATTTGAATAATATTATTAGATAGCATTATTGGCAATGTCTAGAAAGTTCTGTCAAGGAGAGGTTTGGTCACTTAATTGCGTGCCAATAAGGAGAAATCCTTATCGGAAAGCCCCATCTTTCCTGAGAACGGCCAGGTTGTCATTATTGTGATTCTGTAATATTATTTATGAATAATTAATTATTAATTTATATGATAAAGAAATATTTATTTTATGTGAATATTTATTCTATAATCTTGAGCGTATTTCTTTAGAGTTTTAGAAAGCTTTGAGCGTAGAAAATAGTGAAAGTTTTCTTCAAGGATATCCCCGTTATACCAGTTGGAATACTCTTCTTTTCAAGGTAAGGGATGTTATTTTTGTTCAATATTAAGCTTGAAATAATATTTTCTTCCATACTTGCATACTATATAAGTAATATTATTTCGCTTGATTTCAATTCTATACTCGTTTGTTCAAATTTTGGCTTCTATACTCTATGAAATTAGTAGAATATTTTTGATATTTGCGCTTCATCTAGTATCTTTTCATGGAAATATTATTCTGAGCATTCTTGATAAGTTTTAACTTTTTCATGCCGGAGTACTATTCACGGGGTTACTATTCCCAAAGTACTATTCACTCTAGTACTATTCACCCGGGGTACTATTCATGATAAAAATTGATTCGTTTTTGGTCCAAATTATTTTGGTACAATATTATTCTTGAATTTTACTCCACAAAGCAGTATCATGTTGACAATTTGGACGTTATTGATTTCTAGATAAATTAAATTATAAATCTTTAAAAATTTATCCTTGAACTTGTTTTATTGAATTCTTATATTATTGTCATCATCCTCATGTTTATATTATGTTGAAAGTCATCTGTGGCCTGTAGTGCATAAGTGGACTTGGTATGATTATGACCAGGGATTATTCGGTATAATCATGACCGTAATGTTACAAATGATATGGTAAAAGTCCTCATTGGCCCGTAGTGCATTGATGAACAGTTCTTGGCATGATCATGACCATTGATGAATACACGAATATCCTTGGCCTATAGTGCATGGATAATTTGTGGTCGTGATACTAATGAATATCCTTGGTCGTAGTGCAGGGATGATATGGATTATTTATTAAGCTGAGTCTCAGCGATAAAAGTGATGAAAAACCTTTTAAATCATAGAAGATAGTAGATTTTATTTCTACTTAACTCTTCTAATGGATTGTTTGTTCCGCTGCAATTAAACTTGATGTTTGTTATATTTTATCAGTTTAACATTGTTGAAGGCTAATGATAAATTATTCTGCATTATCTTAGTCATAATATTTCTTACTGGGTTAGTTGAACTCACCCTTTTGCTTTCATTGTCCTCTTCAAGAAATAAAAATGTAGCCGGGACTAGTCAGGGAACGGAGTGACGGTCTAGATGATAGCATTAGTAGTCCTCACTATTCTATGAAATAGTGTGATAATAAATGTATTGAGGACTCCATTTGAGTTGAATCATCGCCTAGAAGACAATATTCGTATTAAAACTCTCGCTTTATGTTTTGTCGTATTTTACGATAGTTGTATTATTAAGTTGTATTTGAATTTTGTACCATGTATTTGGCGACTCAAAATGGGTGATGTATACCTATTTTGGGGCGCGCCACAATTAGTATCAAAACTTAGGATATGATCCTGCTAAGATGTGAGACTAGAACTAGGAGGGGAGAGACGGGAATTCCTTCGCTAGTATGACCTACTTAAGTTTATTTGGTATTTAATTGGTCGGTCCGAGTATAGGGATAATATGTTGCATGTCAATTAACCCTTGTTTTATGGCAGTATTTGAAAATGACATTCGAGAATATTGAGAATAGCAATGGAGCACAGGAGACCGTTTAGTCACCATAGATCAATAACCAGGATAATGTGCAACAGGAAGACAATAATCCTCATATAAACAACAACGATCAAATGATGAACGATGGAATGTTCAGAGGCTTTATGCAATTCATGCAACATCAGGCGAGAGCGGCTCCTGTCCAAAATGTAGGTGGAAACACTAGAAACTCTCGGACGGTCATTGCTAAACAGTTCAAGGAGCTAGGACCACCGGAGTTTATTGGAGAGCCAAAACCACTTAAGGCAAAAACGTGGATAAAGCAGATCACCAAGATATTTGATGTCTTGGGATGCTTTGAGGAGCAAAAGATTCCATTTGCCAACTTTATGTTGCGAGGAGAGGCAGATTACTGGTGGGAATCGGTAAAGCGTACTCAACCTGCCGCACTAAAGATGTCTTGCGAGAAGTTCCAAGAACTATTCAACGACAAGTACTTTCCCGAAAGTATTCGTCACATGAAAGAGGTAGAGTTCATCAAGTTAGAGCAGAACAATATGATCGTGTCATAGTAGGAGGCTAAGTTTTCCGAGTTGTCTCGGTTTACGTCTCACTTGGTTGATAATGAGGAGAGAATGACGCGAATGTTTCTAAGAGGTTTGAAACCCGAAATACGTCAATATCTAATTTCTCATAAACTGTGTTTTTATTCAGATGTAATAAATAGGGCTCAGTTATTAGAGTGCAATAACGAGTCAACCCAACTAAGAGAAAGCAGCCGGTAAAATGATAATACCAGCGGTAGCAGTCATCGAAGCGGTGACAACAAACGTAGAGGGAATTAACATGCCAAAAATAGTAACCACTTCGGTGGTAATCATGGCCAAAACACTAAGAATGGATGTTGGGTAAAATCTAATTATGCACAACACGCAAGTATACGTGGTCAACAAGTAATAAAGTGAAAGTAGAGTATCGTTCTCACGAGGAATTGTTTAATAAAAATCACCAAGTACTAACCCGTAACCAACTCAATCTTATTTAAATGAATGAATTTCAAATTATATAAATTAAACTATTTAATTACACTAATTCTAGTTACCACTAATTAAAAATCAGATTACGGAGATTTAAGATCACAACTTCAATTATTACTTCATTTAAGTTAACACACTTCTCATCAATTATTCTCTATCTTGAATTGTTAATCAAGAACACTAAAGCAGATAAAACCACCTCTCGATGCATAATACCCATACTAACTTAAATCCACAGATGATAGAATTAAGCAAGACACCCTAATTAACTAATTCACTATATCTCTATGTAAATTACAATTGAAAAGGATTTAAAACAAAAGTTCTCTATAAGATTACATATGACGTAAAGGCATATCTCTATCCTAAACACGAATCATGAATTCCATCTATCCAGAAATCACAAACACATTCTATCATGATACGATCTAAATCTAAACTTCATCTCTCGAGTTCGTATAGATTATCACGGTAATTGTTAGCTAGGAAATTAAATAATTAAGTCCAAACCACAATAGACAATCCTCACAATAGAACATAATAATTGAAAGCGAAGCAAATTTAAAATAAACTACACAATAAGATCCATTGTAATCTCAAACAAAGAATTAGTTCATGATTATTGAATTAAAACTAAAAATCCACAATTGAATACACATTAAAAGACAAATATAGAAGAAGATGAGAAGAAAGAATCTATTGTCTGTAGATTTGAAGGTCCCTCCTTGCTCCTACTTTGAATCTTCAATGGTCTCCAAGTTGCTTCAATATCCAAATCTAATAAGAACTAGTGTTTTTGATCTAATGTACTCTAATCTAATCTAATGGAATCCTCTCTCTAGTCTAATCTATGTGATTTTCCTCCTTTTATAAGTCTCTTCATATGTCTTTAAGTCCTCTTGGAAGTCCTTGAGTCAATCGGATCGAAACAATCCTTCTCGAACTCAAAATTGGACAAAATTCGTATTTTCTGGGCTACCTGTAACAATCCGATATTTTCGGTATAAATAAATCAGAAATTTTGCATATAATTTTTTTTTATTTTAAGGATGAGGATTTGTACAAGATAATGTGTATATGTATTTATGTGATAAATAAAAATAAATTTATTACATGAATGTTTACAAATAATTTTATTTTAGAATTATTGATTATTATAAATTATATTCTTTTAATAATTAATTTTATAGTAGAAATGTTGTTATTATTTATTTTCCATGAAAATATAATAATATATATATTTAAATAATATATAAAATGATTATTAGAATTATTATAATAATTAATCTATTTTAATTATATGAATTTCTGCAAGATTAATTAACTTAATTATTTTAACTTAATTAATAATGTTATATATGAAAAATAAATCGATATGGAATCCAAACCCTAATTTTGGATTTTATCAATGGATAAGAATAATAATATAGGCACACTTAATGATAATTAGTAAAACATAAACCTAATTATCAAGTCTATGAGATTAGAAACCGAATTAATTAAGAAACCTTAATTTTGTATTTTAGAAACTAAAATTTTATTATTTTATTATTTATTTTTTTTAAACCTAAATTGGAAATTCTAGAAATTATTTTTAAACCTAAAATGGTCCAAACCTAAACCTAATCCAAACCCTAAACCCTAAGGGTTTGGCATGATTACCATAATGCCATTAATTTTAAAAAGCGAAAAGACATTTTGCCCCTCTTGCATTATTTAAGGTAACTTGTAAATTTAGCAAGATATGGAGTAGGTAACCAACTTAGATCGACCATGTGGTGATATGAATACATCTCGGCTAATCTACCGACCATATACATTGAATCTGAAGTCGTATATAAGATCAAAGAGAGAAAAATTCATTGTAAGCCTCTTATGTGTGCATATACTCAACCTAGCCATTCTCTCTCTAGACCACGAAATTTCTTTAATAAATCAGTCACAAAACCCATTACCCAAACAACCATAGCAAAATCGAGAAGCGAAAATTGGAATTGTTCATAGTGAGGTATAAAGCCTACTAGCAAAATCGATCATGTATCTTTGAGTTAGATGTTAAGTTTTTTGTGTTATATATATGTTGTATGGAGTCTAACTTGGTGATGCAGGTGGGTATCTTACGGATCTATAACATCTAGATACTCGAAATAAGAGTTTTCAAAAATACAGGAATTTATTTTTTGTGGTGCGACAATGAATGTGGGACCTTGTAAATCTCTACTGTTTATTGTTTTTGTTGTTATTTAAGTGTTTGATCTTGAAGTTTGTTATGAGGTCTTTCCTCTAGAACTTCGAATCGAGTCGAGCGCTTTAAGTTGTAAGTTATTCATGGTCGAAAGGTGGTTGTGAGGCCATGACTTTTCAAATCTGGGTAACCCGAAATTTTCGGGCGCTTGACAAACGATTTTGCGGTGCTTGATCTTGCTTATATTTCGTGTTATGATCATGTTGTTGTTATATAATTGTGTAACGACATGAGTACTACATATACCTTCCTTTATATTACCCGGATACTTAGCAGATTGAATTTAGAGATGGTCGAACATGGGTTGTGGCTTGCTCAAAAAACATTTACGGAAAACCCAATTTGAAACTCAAATTAGAGTTCAAAATTTATTGGTAATGATGTTAATGTGATTTATGATTGGTGTTATAGATATTAACCTAATTAGGAGAACCTAATTTTCAAAACCTAATTAGCTAGAAACCTAAATTTGTAAATTAGTAACCTAATTTTCTAATTGTAAACCCTAATTGCTAATTAGGCACACTTAATGATAATTAGTAAAACATAAACCTAATTATCAAGTCTATGAGATTAGGAAACCAAATTAATTAAGAAACCTTAATTTTGTATTTTAGAAACTAAAATTTTATTATTTTATTATTTATTTTTTTTTAAACCTAAATTGGAAATTCTAGAAATTATTTTTAAACCTAAAATGGTCCAAACCCTAAACCTAATCCAAACCCTAAACCCTAAGGGTTTGGCATGATTACCATAATGCCATTAATTTTAAAAGCGAAAAGACATTTTGCCCCTCTTGCATTATTTAAGGTAACTTGTAAATTTAGCAAGATATGGAGTAGGTAACCAACTTAGATCGACCATGTGGTGATATGAATACATCTCGGCTAATCTACCCTACCCATATACATTGAATCTGAGTCGTATATAAGATCAAAGAGAGAAAAAAATCATTGTAAGCCTCTTATGTGTCCATATACTCAACAAAGCCATTCTCTCTCTAGCCCACGAAATTTCTTTAATAAATCGGTCACAAAAACCATTACCCCACGACAACCATAGCAAAAAATCGAAGCGAAAATTGGAATTGTTCATAGTGAGGTATAAAGCCCTAGCAAAAATCGATCATGTATCTTTGAGTTAGATGTTAAGTTTTTTGTGTTATATATAATGTATGGAGTCTAACTTGGTGATTTGGGTCGATATCTTACAGATCTATAACATCTAGATACTCGAAATAAGAGTTTTCAAAAATATGGGAATTTATTTTTTTGTGGTCTGACAACGAATGTCGGACCTTGTAAATCTCTACACATTTATTGTTTTTGTTATTTAAGTGTTTGATCTTGAAGTTTGTTATGAGGTCTTTCCTCTAGAACTTCGAATCGAGTCGAGAAGCGCTTTAAGTTGTAAGTTATTCATGGTCGAAAGGTGGTTGGCCAGCCCATGACTTTTCAAATCTGGGTAACCCAAAATTTTCGGGCGCTTGACAACGATTTTTGCGGGTGCTTGATCTTGCTTATATTACGTGTTATGATCATGTTGTTGTTATATAATTGTGGTGACATGAGTACTACATATACCTTCCTTTATATTACCCGGATACTTAGCAATTGAATTTAGAGATGGTCGAACATGGGTTGTGGCTTTTTCAAAACATTTACGGAAAACCCAAATTTGAAACTCAAATTAGAGTTCAAAATTTATTGGTAATGATGTTAATGTGATTTATGATTGGTGTTATAGATATTAACCTAATTAGGAGAACCTAATTTTCAAAACCCTAATTAGCTAGAAACCTAATTTGTAAATTAGTAACCCTAATTTTCTAATTGTAAACCCTAATTGCTAATTAGGCACACTTAATGATAATTAGTAAAACATAAACCTAATTATCAAGTCTATGAGATTAGGAAACCAAAATTAATTAAGAAACCTTAATTTTGTATTTTAGAAACTAAAATTTTATTATTTTATTATTTATTTTTTTAAACCCTAAATTGGAAATTCTAGAAATTATTTTTAAACCTAAAATGGTCCAAACCTAAACCTAATCAAACCCTAAACCCTAAGGGTTTGGCATGATTACCATAATGCCATTAATTTTAAAAGCGAAAAGACATTTTGCCCTCTTGCATTATTTAAGGTAACTTGTAAATTTAGCAAGATATGGAGTAGGTAACCAACTTAGATCGACCATGTGGTGATATGAATACATCTCGGCTAATCTACCATATATACATTGAATCTGAGTCGTATATAAGATCAAAGAGAGAAAAAAATTCATTGTAAAGCCTCTTATGTGTCCATATACTCAACCAAGCCATTCTCTCTCTAGCCCACGAAAATTTCTTTAATAAATCGGTCCACAAAACCATTACACGAACAACCATAGCAAAATCGAAGCGAAAATTGGAATTGTTCATAGTGAGGTATAAAGCCCTAACAAAAATCGATCATGTATCTTTGAGTTAGATGTTAAGTTTTTTGTGTTATATATGTTGTATGGAGTCTAACTTGGTGATGCAGGTTGGGTATCTTACGGATCTATAACATCTAGATACTCGAAATAAGAGTTTTCAAAAATAAGGAATTTATTTTTTGTGGTGCGACAATGAATATCGGACCTTGTAAATCTCTACATTTATTTGTTTTTGTTATTTAAGTGTTTGATCTTGAAGTTTGTTATGAGGTCTTTCCTCTAGAACTCGAATCGAGTCGAGCGCTTTAAGTTGTAAGTTATTCATGGTCGAAAGGTGGTTGTGAGCCATGACTTTTCAAATCTGGGTAACCCGAATTTTTCGAGACCTTTGACAACGATTTTGCGGTGCTTGATCTTTACTTATATTACGTGTTATGATCATGTTGTTGTTATATAATTGTGTGACATGAGTACTACATATACCTTCCTTTATATTACCCGGATACTTAGCAGAATTGAATTTAGAGATGGTCGAACATGGGTTGTGAAGCGCTCAAAACATTTACGAAAACCCAAATTTGAAACTCAAATTAGAGTTCAAAATTTATTGGTAATGATGTTAATGTGATTTATGATTGGTGTTATAGATATTAACCTAATTAGGAGAACCTAATTTTCAAAACCTAATTAGCTAGAAACCTAATTTGTAAATTAGTAACCCTAATTTTCTAATTGTAAACCCTAATTGCTAATTAGGCACACTTAATGATAATTAGTAAAACATAAACCTAATTATCAAGTCTATGAGATTAGGAAACCGAATTAATTAAGAAACCTTAATTTTGTATTTTAGAAACTAAAATTTTATTATTTTATTATTTATTTTTTTTAAAACCTAAATTGGAAATTCTAGAAATTATTTTAAACCTAAAATGGTCCAAACCTAAACCTAATCCAACCCTAAACCCTAAGGGTTTGGCATGATTACCATAATGCCATTAATTTTAAAAGCGAAAAGACATTTTGCCCCTCTTGCATTATTTAAGGTAACTTGTAAATTTAGCAAGATATGGAGTAGGTAACCAACTTAGATCGACCATGTGGTGATATGAATACATCTCGGCTAATCTACCGACCATATACATTGAATCTGAAGTCATATATAAGATCAAAGAGAGAGAAAAAATTCATTGTAAGCCTCTTATGTGTCCATATACTCAACCAAGCCATTCTCTCTCTAGCCCACGAAATTTCTTTAATAAATCAGTCACAAACCAGCTCCATGAACAACCATAGCAAAATCAGAAGCCAAGAATTGGAATTGTTCATAGTGAGGTATAAAGCCCTAACCGAAATCTGATCATGTATGCTGAGTTAGATGTTAAGTTTTTTGTGTTATATATAATGTATGGAGTCTAACTTGGTGATTTGGGTCGATATCTTACAGATCTATAACATCTAGATACTCGAAATAAGAGTTTTCAAAAATCTGGGAATTTATTTTTTTGTGGTCTGACAACGAATGTCAGACCTTGTAAATCTCTACCTATTTATTGTTTTTGTTATTTAAGTGTTTGATCTTGAAGTTTGTTATGAGGTCTTTCCTCTAGAACTGAATCGAATCGAGTCGAAGCGCTTTAAGTTGTAAGTTATTCATGGTCGAAAGTGGTTGTTGAGCCATGACTTTTCAAATCTGGGTAACCCGAAATTTTTCGGACGCTTTGACAACGATTTTGCGGTGCTTGATCTTGCTTATATTACGTGTTATGATCATGTTGTTGTTATATAATTGTGGTGACATGAGTACTACATATACCTTCCTTTATATTACCCGGATACTTAGCAGAATTGAATTTAGAGATGGTCGAAACATGGGTTGTGAAAGCTTGCTCAAGAACATTTACGGAAAACCCAAATTTGAAACTCAAATTAGAGTTCAAAATTTATTGGTAATGATGTTAATGTGATTTATGATTGGTGTTATAGATATTAACCTAATTAGGGAGAACCTAATTTTCAAAACCTAAATTAGCTAGAAACCTAAATTTGTAAATTAGTAACCTAATTTTCTAATTGTAAACCCTAATTTGCTAATTAGGCACACTTAATGATAATTAGTAAAACATAAACCTAATTATCAAGTCTATGAGATTAGGAAACCAAGAATTAATTAAGAAACCTTAATTTTGTATTTTAGAAACTAAAATTTTATTATTTTATTATTTATTTTTTTTAACCTAAATTGGAAATTCTAGAAATTATTTTAAACCTAAAATGGTCCAAACCCTAAACCTAATCCAAACCCTAAACCCTAAGGGTTTGGCATGATTACCATAATGCCATTAATTTTAAAAGCGAAAAGACATTTTTGCCCTCTTGCATTATTTAAGGTAACTTGTAAATTTAGCAAGATATGGAGTAGGTAACCAACTTAGATCGACCCATGTGGTGATATGAATACATCTCGGCTAATCTACCGACCATATACATTGAATCTGAAGTCATATATAAGATCAAAGAGAGAGAAAAATTCATTGTAAGCCTCTTATGTGTCCATATACTCAACCAAGCCATTCTCTCTCTCTAGCCACGAAATTTCTTTAATAAATCGGTCACAAAACCCATTACGAACAACCATAGCAAAATCGAAGCGAAATTGGAATTGTTCATAGTGAGGTATAAAGCCCTAGCAAAAAATCGATCATGTATCTTTGAGTTAGATGTTAAGTTTTTTGTGTTATATATATTGTATGGAGTCTAACTTGGTGATGCAGGTGGGTATCTTACGGATCTATAACATCTAGATACTCGAAATAAGAGTTTTCAAAAATAAGAAATTTATTTTTTTGTGGTGCGACAACGAATGTCGGACCCTTGTAAATCTCTACATTTTATTGTTTTTGTTATTTAAGTGTTTGATCTTGAAGTTTGTTATGAGGTCTTTCCTCTAGAACTTCGAATCGAGTTCGAGCGCTTTAAGTTGTAAGTTATTCATGGTCGAAAGGTGGTTGTGAGCCATGACTTTTCAAATCTGGGTAACCCGAAAATTTTCGAGCGCTTTGACACAACGATTTTGCGGTGCTTGATCTTGCTTATATTACGTGTTATGATCATGTTTGTTGTTATATAATTGTGGTGACATGAGTACTACATATACCTTCCTTTATATTACCCGATACTTAGCAGAATTGAATTTAGAGATGGTCGAAACATGGGTTGTGGCTTGCTCAAGAACATTTACGGAAAACCCAAATTTGAAACTCAAATTAGAGTTCAAAATTTATTGGTAATGATGTTAATGTGATTTATGATTGGTGTTATAGATATTAACCTAATTAGGGAGAACCTAATTTTTCAAAACCTAATTAGCTAGAAACCTAATTTGTAAAATTAGTAACCTAATTTTCTAATTGTAAACCCTAATTGCTAATTAGGCACACTTAATGATAATTAGTAAAACATAAACCTAATTATCAAGTCTATGAGATTAGGAAACCGAATTAATTAAGAAACCTTAATTTTGTATTTTAGAAACTAAAATTTTATTATTTTATTATTTATTTTTTTTTAACCCCTAAATTGGAAATTCTAGAAATTATTTTTAAACCTAAAATGGTCCAAACCTAAACCTAATCCAAACCTAAACCCTAAGGGTTTGGCATGATTACCATAATGCCATTAATTTTAAAAGCGAAAAGACATTTTGCCCTCTTGCATTATTTAAGGTAACTTGTAAATTTAGCAAGATATGGAGTAGGTAACCAACTTAGATCGACCATGTGTGATATGAATACATCTCGGCTAATCTACCCGACCATATACATTGAATCTGAAGTCATATATAAGATCAAAGAGAGAAAAAAATTCATTGTAAGCCTCTTATGTGTCCATATACTCAACCAAGCCATTCTCTCTCTAGCCCACGAAATTTCTTTAATAAATCGGTCACAAAACCATTACGAACAACCATAGCAAAATCGAAGCGAAATTGGAATTGTTCATAGTGAGGTATAAAAGCCTAGCAGAAATCGATCATGTATCTTTGAGTTAGATGTTAAGTTTTTTGTGTTATATATTTTGTATGGAGTCTAACTTGGTGATGCGGTGGGTATCTTACGGATCTATAACATCTAGATACTCGAAATAAGAGTTTTCAAAAATGCAAATTTATTTTTTTTTGTGGTGCGACAACGAATGTATCGACCTTGTAAATCTCTACACATTTATTGTTTTTGTTATTTAAGTGTTTGATCTTGAAGTTTGTTATGAGGTCTTTCCTCTAGAACTCGAATCGAAATCGAGCGCTTTAAGTTGTAAGTTATTCATGGTCGAAAGGTGGTTGGCCAGCCATGACTTTTCAAATCTGGGTAACCCGAATTTTTCGGGGCGCTGACAACGATTTTGCGGTGCTTGATCTTGCTTATATTACGTGTTATGATCATGTTGTTGTTATATAATTGTGGTGACATGAGTACTACATATACCTTCCTTTATATTACCCGGATACTTAGCAGATTGAATTTAGAGATGGTCGAAACATGGGTTGTGGCTTGCTCAAGAAAAATTTACGGAAAACCCAAATTTGAAACTCAAATTAGAGTTCAAAATTTATTGGTAATGATGTTAATGTGATTTATGATTGGTGTTATAGATATTAACCCTAATTAGGGAGAACCCTAATTTTCAAAACCCTAATTAGCTAGAAACCCTAATTTTCTAATTGTAAACCCTAATTGCTAATTAGGCACACTTAATGATAATTAGTAAAACATAAACCTAATTATCAAGTCTATGAGATTAGGAAACCGAATTAATTAAGAAACCTTAATTTTGTATTTTAGAAACTAAAATTTTATTATTTTATTATTTATTTTTTTTAAACCCTAAATTGGAAATTCTAGAAATTATTTTTAAACCTAAAATGGTCCAAACCTAAAACCTAATCCAAACCCTAAACCCTAAGGGTTTGGCATGATTACCATAATGCCATTAATTTTAAAAAGCCAAAAGACATTTTGCCCTCTTGCATTATTTAAGGTAACTTGTAAATTTAGCAAGATATGGAGTAGGTAACCAACTTAGATCGACCATGTGTGGTGATATGAATACATCTCGGCTAATCTACCGACCATATACATTGAATCTGAGTCATATATAAGATCAAAGAGAAAAAATTCATTGTAAGCCTCTTATGTGTCCATATACTCAACCAAGCCATTCTCTCTCTAGCCCACGAAATTTCTTTAATAAATCGGTCCAAAAACCGACATTACGAACAACCATAGCAAAATCGAAGCGAAAATGGAATTGTTCATAGTGAGGTATAAAGCCCTAGCAAAAAATCGATCATGTATCTTTGAGTTAGATGTTAAGTTTTTTGTGTGTTATATATATTGTATGGAGTCTAACTTGGTGATGCGGGTGGGTATCTTCTTACGGATCTATAACATCTAGATACTCGAAATAAGAGTTTTCAAAAATAAGGAATTTATTTTTTTTGTGGTGCGACAGCGAATGTCGGACCTTGTAAATCTCTACACATTTATTGTTTTTTTGTTATTTAAGTGTTTGATCTTGAAGTTTGTTATGAGGTCTTTCCTCTAGAACTTCGAATCGAGTCGAGAAGCTTTTAAGTTGTAAGTTATTCATGGTCGAAAATGGTTGTGTTGACCAGACCATGACTTTTCAAATCTGGGTAACCCAAATTTTTCGGGGCGCTGACAACGATTTTGCGGTGCTTGATCTTGCTTATATTACGTGTTATGATCATGTTGTTGTTATATAATTGTAGGTGACATGAGTACTACATATACCTTCCTTTATATTACCCGGATACTTAGCAGATTGAATTTAGAGATGGTCGAACATGGGTTGTGGCTTTCAAGAACATTTACGGAAAACCCAAATTTGAAACTCAAATTAGAGTTCAAAATTTATTGGTAATGATGTTAATGTGATTTATGATTGGTGTTATAGATATTAACCTAATTAGGGAGAACCTAATTTTCAAAACCTAATTAGCTAGAAACCTAATTTGTAAATTAGTAACCTAATTTTCTAATTGTAAACCCTAATTGCTAATTAGGCACACTTAATGATAATTAGTAAAACATAAACCTAATTATCAAGTCTATGAGATTAGGAAACCGAATTAATTAAGAAACCTTAATTTTGTATTTTAGAAACTAAAATTTTATTATTTTATTATTTATTTTTTTTTACCCTAAATTGGAAATTCTAGAAATTATTTTTAAACCTAAAAAATGGTCCAAACCTAAACCTAATCCAACCCTAAACCCTAAGGGTTTGGCATGATTACCATAATGCCATTAATTTTAAAAGCGAAAAGACATTTTGCCCCTCTTGCATTATTTAAGGTAACTTGTAAATTTAGCAAGATATGGAGTAGGTAACCAACTTAGATCGACCCATGTGGTGATATGAATACATCTCGGCTAATCTACCGACCATATACATTGAATCTGAGTCATATATAAGATCAAAGAGAGAAAAAAAATTCATTGTAAGCCTCTTATGTGTCCATATACTCAACCAAGCCATTCTCTCTCTAGCCCACGAAAATTTCTTTAATAAATCGGTCACAAAACCCATTACACACGAACAACCATAGCAAAATCGAAAGCGAAATTGGAATTGTTCATAGTGAGGTATAAAGCCTAGCAAAATCGATCATGTATCTTTGAGTTAGATGTTAAGTTTTTTGTGTTATATATATTGTATGGAGTCTAACTTGGTGATGCAGGTGGGTATCTTACGGATCTATAACATCTAGATACTCGAAATAAGAGTTTTTTCAAAAATAAAGAAATTTATTTTTTTTGTGGTGCGACAACGAATATGGGACCTTGTAAATCTCTACTGTTTATTGTTTTTGTTATTTAAGTGTTTGATCTTGAAGTTTGTTATGAGGTCTTTCCTCTAGAACTTCGAATCGAGTCGAGCTGCTTTAAGTTGTAAGTTATTCATGGTCGAAAGGTGGTTGGCCAAACCATGACTTTTCAAATCTGGGTAACCCGAAATTTTTCGAACGGCGCTGACAACGATTTTTTGGTGGTGCTTGATCTTGCTTATATTACGTGTTATGATCATGTTGTTGTTATATAATTGTGGTGACATGAGTACTACATATACCTTCCTTTATATTACCCGGATACTTAGCAGAATTGAATTTAGAGATGGTCGAACATGGGTTGTGGAAGCGCTTTCAAGAACATTTACGGAAAACCCAAATTTGAAACTCAAATTAGAGTTCAAAATTTATTGGTAATGATGTTAATGTGATTTATGATTGGTGTTATAGATATTAACCTAATTAGGGAGAACCTAATTTTTCAAAACCTAATTAGCTAGAAACCTAATTTGTAAAAATTAGTAACCTAATTTTCTAATTGTAAACCCTAATTGCTAATTAGGCACACTTAATGATAATTAGTAAAACATAAACCTAATTATCAAGTCTATGAGATTAGGAAACCAAATTAATTAAGAAACCTTAATTTTGTATTTTAGAAACTAAAATTTTATTATTTTATTATTTATTTTTTTTTTAAACCCTAAATTGGAAATTCTAGAAATTATTTTTAAACCTAAAATGGTCCAAACCTAAACCTAATCCAAACCTAAACCCTAAGGGTTTGGCATGATTACCATAATGCCATTAATTTTAAAAGCGAAAAGACATTTTTGCCCTCTTGCATTATTTAAGGTAACTTGTAAATTTAGCAAGATATGGAGTAGGTAACCAACTTAGATCGACCATGTGGTGATATGAATACATCTCGGCTAATCTACCCGACCATATACATTGAATACAAGTCATATATAAGATCAAAGAGAGAAATTCATTTGTAAGCCTCTTATGTGTCCATATACTCAACCAAGCCATTCTCTCTCTCTAGCCCACGAAATTTCTTTAATAAATCGGTCACAAAACCCATTACACGAACAACCATAGCAAAATCGAAAGCGAAAATTGGAATTGTTCATAGTGAGTGAGTATAAAGCCCTAGCAAAAATCGATCATGTATCTTTGAGTTAGATGTTAAGTTTTTTGTGTTATATATATTGTATGGAGTCTAACCTAGTGATCTGGATCGGTATCTTACAGATCTATAACATCTAGATACTCGAAATAAGAGTTTTCAAAAATAAAATTTATTTTTTGTGATGCGACAACGAATGTCAGACCTTGTAAATCTCTACCTGTTTATTGTTTTTGTTATTTAAGTGTTTGATCTTGAATTTTGTTATGAGGTCTTTCCTCTAGAACTTCGAATCGAGTCGAAGCGCTTTAAGTTGTAAGTTATTCATGGTCGAAGGTGGTTGGCCAAGCCATGACTTTTCAAATCTGGGTAACCCAAATTTTTCGAACGCTGACAACGATTTTTGCGGTGCTTGATCTTGCTTATATTACGTGTTATGATCATGTTGTTGTTATATAATTGTGGTGACATGAGTACTACATATACCTTCCTTTATATTACCCGGATACTTAGCAGAATTGAATTTAGAGATGGTCGAACATGGGTTGTGGCTTTCAAAACATTTACGGAAAACCCAAATTTGAAACTCAAATTAGAGTTCAAAATTTATTGGTAATGATGTTAATGTGATTTATGATTGGTGTTATAGATATTAACCCCTAATTAGGGAGAACCTAATTTTTTCAAAACCCTAATTAGCTAGAAACCCTAATTTGTAAATTAGTAACCCTAATTTTCTAATTGTAAACCCTAATTGCTAATTAGGCACACTTAATGATAATTAGTAAAACATAAACCTAATTATCAAGTCTATGAGATTAGGAAACCAAATTAATTAAGAAACCTTAATTTTGTATTTTAGAAACTAAAATTTTATTATTTTATTTTTTGTTTTTTTTAAACCCCAAATTGGAAATTCTAGAAATTATTTTTAAACCCTAAAATGGTCCAAACCCTAAACCCTAAGGGTTTGGCATGATTACCATAATGCCATTAATTTTAAAAGCCAAAAGACATTTTTGCTCCTCTTGCATTATTTAAGGTAACTTGTAAATTTAGCAAGATATGGAGTAGGTAACCAACTTAGATCAGCCATGTGACTGATATGAATACATCTCAGCTAATCTACCAGCCATATACATTGAATACAAGTCATATATAAGATCAAAGAGAGAGAAAAAATTCATTGTAAGCCTCTTATGTGTCCATATACTCAACCAAGCCATTCTCTCTCTAGCCCACAAAATTTCTTTAATAAATCAGTCACAAAACCAGCCCCATGAACAACCATAGCAAAATTAGAAGCCAAGAATTGGAATTGTTCATAGTGAGGTATAAAGCCTTAACCGAAATCTGATCATGTATGCTGAGTTAGATGTTAAGTTTTTTGTGTTATATATGTTGTATGGAGTCTAACTTGGTGATCTGGGTCGGTATCTTACAGATCTATAACATCTAGATACTCGAAATAAGAGTTTTCAAAAATAAAAATTTTTTTTTTGGTGCGACAGACGAATGTCGGACCTTGTAAATCTCTACACATTTATTGTTTTTTTGTTATTTAAGTGTTTGATCTTGAAGTTTGTTATGAGGTCTTTCCTCTAGAACTTCGAATCGAGTCGAGAAGCTGCTTTAAGTTGTAAGTTATTCATGGTCGAAAGGTGGTTGTGCCAGAGCCATGACTTTTTCAAATCTGGGTAACCCGAAATTTTTCGAGCCGCTGACAACGATTTTGCGGTGCTTGATCTTGCTTATATTACGTGTTATGATCATGTTGTTGTTATATAATTGTGTAGTGACATGAGTACTACATATACCTTCCTTTATATTACCCGGATACTTAGCGAATTGAATTTAGAGATGGTCGAACATGGGTTGTGGCTTGCTCAAGAACATTTACGGAAAACCCAAATTTGAAACTCAAATTAGAGTTCAAAATTTATTGGTAATGATGTTAATGTGATTTATGATTGGTGTTATAGATATTAACCCTAATTAGGGAGAACCTAATTTTTTCAAAACCTAATTAGCTAGAAACCCTAAATTTGTAAATTAGTAACCCCCTAATTTTCTAATTGTAAACCCTAATTGCTAATTAGGCACACTTAATGATAATTAGTAAAACATAAACCTAATTATCAAGTCTATGAGATTAGGAAACCAATTAATTAAGAAACCTTAATTTTGTATTTTAGAAACTAAAATTTTATTATTTTATTATTTATTTTTTTTTTAACCCTAAATTGGAAATTCTAGAAATTATTTTAAACCTAAAATGGTCCAAACCTAAACCCTAATCCAAACCCTAAACCCTAAGGGTTTGGCATGATTACCATAATGCCATTAATTTTAAAAGCGAAAAGACATTTTGCCCCTCTTGCATTATTTAAGGTAACTTGTAAATTTAGCAAGATATGGAGTAGGTAACCAACTTAGATCGACCATGTGGTGATATGAATACATCTCGGCTAATCTACCCGACCATATACATTGAATCTGAAGTCATATATAAGATCAAAGAGAGAAAAAAATTCATTGTAAGCCTCTTATGTGTCCATATACTCAACCAAGCCATTCTCTCTCTAGCCCACGAAATTTCTTTAATAAATCGGTCACAAAACCATTACAACAACCATAGCAAAATCGAAGCGAAAATGGAATTGTTCATAGTGAGGTATAAAGCCCTAGCAAAAATCGATCATGTATCTTTGAGTTAGATGTTAAGTTTTTGTGTTATATATATTGTATATGAGTCTAACTTGGTGATGCGGGTGGGTATCTCTTACGGATCTATAACATCTAGATACTCGAAATAAGAGTTTTCAAAAAATAAGAAATTTTTTTTTTGGTGCGACAACGAATGTCGGACCTTGTAAATCTCTACTACTTATTGTTTTTTGTTATTTAAGTGTTTGATCTTGAAGTTTGTTATGAGGTCTTTCCTCTAGAACTCGAATCGAGTCGAAGCGCTTTAAGTTGTAAGTTATTCATGGTCGAAAGGTGGTTGTGAGCCATGACTTTTCAAATCTGGGTAACCCAAAATTTTCGGGACGCTGACAACGATTTTGCGGTGCTTGATCTTGCTTATATTCGTGTTATGATCATGTTGTTGTTATATAATTGTAGGTGACATGAGTACTACATATACCTTCCTTTATATTACCCGGATACTTAGCAAATTGAATTTAGAGATGGTCGAACATGGGTTGTGGCTGCTCAAAACATTTACGGAAAACCCAAATTTGAAACTCAAATTAGAGTTCAAAATTTATTGGTAATGATGTTAATGTGATTTATGATTGGTGTTATAGATATTAACCCTATTTAGGAGAACCTAATTTTCAAAACCTAATTAGCTAGAAACCTAAATTTGTAAATTAGTAACCTAATTTTCTAATTGTAAACCCTAATTGCTAATTAGGCACACTTAATGATAATTAGTAAAACATAAACCTAATTATCAAGTCTATGAGATTAGGAAACCGAATTAATTAAGAAACCTTAATTTTGTATTTTAGAAACTAAAATTTTATTATTTTATTATTTATTTTTTTTAAACCTAAATTGGAAATTCTAGAAATTATTTTTAAACCTAAAATGGTCCAAACCCTAAACCTAATCCAAACCCTAAACCCTAAGGGTTTGGCATGATTACCATAATGCCATTAATTTTAAAAGCGAAAAGACACATTTTGCCCTCTTGCATTATTTAAGGTAACTTGTAAATTTAGCAAGATATGGAGTAGGTAACCAACTTAGATCAACCATGTGGCTGATATGAATACATCTCGGCTAATCTACCATCCATATACATTGAATACAAGTCATATATAAGATCAAAGAGAGAAAAATTCATTCATTGTAAGCCTCTTATGTGTCCATATACTCAACCAAGCCATTCTCTCTCTAGCCCACGAAATTTCTTTAATAAATCGGTCACAAAAACCATTTACAAACAAACATAGCAAAATCGAAGCGAAAATTGGAATTGTTCATAGTGAGGTATAAAAAGCCTAGCAAAATCGATCATGTATCTTTGAGTTAGATGTTAAGTTTTTTGTGTTATATATATTGTATGGAGTCTAACTTGGTGATGCGGGTGGGGTATCTTACGGATCTATAACATCTAGATACTCGAAATAAGAGTTTTCAAAAATCAAAATTTATTTTTTGTGGTGCGACAATGAATGTGGGACCTTGTAAATCTCTACATTTTTATTGTTTTTGTTATTTAAGTGTTTGATCTTGAAGTTTGTTATGAGGTCTTTCCTCTAGAACTTCGAATCGAGTCGAGCGCTTTAAGTTGTAAGTTATTCATGGTCGAAAGTGGTTGTTGAGCCATGACTTTTCAAATCTGGGTAACCCGAAATTTTCGAGAGGCGCGACAACGATTTTGCGGTGCTTGATCTTCTTATATTACGTGTTATGATCATGTTGTTGTTATATATATTTGTAGTGACATGAGTACTACATATACCTTCCTTTATATTACCCGATATTAGCAGATTGAATTTAGAGATGGTCGAACATGGGTTGTGGCTTTCTCAAAACATTTACGGAAAACCCAAATTTGAAACTCAAATTAGAGTTCAAAATTTATTGGTAATGATGTTAATGTGATTTATGATTGGTGTTATAGATATTAACCTAAATTAGGGAGAACCTAATTTTCAAAACCTAATTAGCTAGAAACCTAATTTGTAAATTAGTAACCTAATTTTCTAATTGTAAACCCTAATTGCTAATTAGGCACACTTAATGATAATTAGTAAAACATAAACCTAATTATCAAGTCTATGAGATTAGGAAACCGAATTAATTAAGAAACCTTAATTTTGTATTTTAGAAACTAAAATTTTATTATTTTATTATTTATTTTTTTTTAAACCTAAATTGGAAATTCTAGAAATTATTTTTAAACCTAAAATGGTCCAAACCTAAACCTAATCCAAACCTAAAACCCTAAGGGTTTGGCATGATTACTATAATGCCATTAATTTTAAAAGCCAAAAGACATTTTGCCCCTCTTGCATTATTTAAGGGTAACTTGTAAATTTAGCAAGATATGGAGTAGGTAACCAACTTAGATCGACCATGTGTGTGATATGAATACATCTCGGCTAATCTACCGACCATATATACATTGAATACAAGTCATATATAAGATCAAAGAGAGAGAAAAAAATCATTGTAAGCCTCTTATGTGTCCATATACTCAACCAAGCCATTCTCTCTCTAGCCCACGAAATTTCTTTAATAAATCAGTCACAAAACCCCACCGAACAACCATATATAAAATCGAAAGCCAAAATTGGAATTGTTCATAGTGAGGTATAAAGCCCTAGCAAAAAATCGATCATGTATCTTTGAGTTAGATGTTAAGTTTTTTGTGTTATATATATTTGTATGGAGTCTAACTTGGTGATGCAGGTGGTATCTTACGGATCTATAACATCTAGATACTCGAAATAAGAGTTTTCAAAAATAAAGAATTTATTTTTTTGTGGTGTGACACAACGAATGTCGGGACCTTGTAAATCTCTACACATTTATTGTTTTTTTGTTATTTAAGTGTTTGATCTTGAAGTTTGTTATGAGGTCTTTCCTCTAGAACTTCGAATCGAGTCGAGCTGCTTTTTAGTTGTAAGTTATTCATGGTCGAAAGGTCGTTGGCCAGCACCATGACTTTTTCAAATCTGGGTAACCCGAAATTTTTCGGGCGCTTGACGATTTTGCGGTGCTTGATCTTGCTTATATTACGTGTTATGATCATGTTGTTGTTATATAATTGTGGTGACATGAGTACTACATATACCTTCCTTTATATTACCCGATATAGCGAATTGAATTTAGAGATGGTCGAACATGGGTTGTGGCTTGCTCTTTCAAGAACATTTACGGAAAACCCAATTTGAAACTCAAATTAGAGTTCAAAATTTATTGGTAATGATGTTAATGTGATTTATGATTGGTGTTATAGATATTAACCTAATTAGGAGAACCTAATTTTCAAAACCTAATTAGCTAGAAACCTAATTTGTAAAATTAGTAACCTAATTTTCTAATTGTAAACCCTAATTGCTAATTAGGCACACTTAATGATAATTAGTAAAACATAAACCTAATTATCAAGTCTATGAGATTAGAAAACCAATTAATTAATTAAGAAACCTTAATTTTGTATTTTAGAAACTAAAATTTTATTATTTTATTATTTATTTTTTTTTTAAACCTAAATTGGAAATTCTAGAAATTATTTTTAAACCTAAAAAATGGTCCAAACCTAAACCCTAATCCAAACCCTAAACCCTAAGGGTTTGGCATGATTACCATAATGCCATTAATTTTAAAAGCCAAAAGACATTTTTGCCCCTCTTGCATTATTTAAGGTAACTTGTAAATTTAGCAAGATATGGAGTAGGTAAACAACTTAGATCAGCCATGTGACTGATATGAATACATCTCAGCTAATCTACCATCCATATACATTGAATACAAGTCATATATAAGATCAAAGAGAGACAGAGAAAATTCATTGTAAGCCTCTTATGTGTCCATATACTCAACCAAGCCATTCTCTCTCTAGCCCACGAAATTTCTTTAATAAATCAGTCACAAAACCCATTACGAACAACAACATAGCAAAATCGAAGCGAAAATTGGAATTGTTCATAGTGAGGTATAAAGCCTAGCAGAAATCGATCGATCATATATCTTTGAGTTAGATGTTAAGTTTTTTTTGTTATATATATATATTATGGAGTCTAACTTGGTGATGCAGGTGGTATCTTACGGATCTATAACATCTAGATACTCGAAATAAGAGTTTTCAAAAATCAGAATTTATTTTTTTTTGTGGTGCGACAAATGAATGTCGGACCTTGTAAATCTCTACTGTTTATTGTTTTTTTGTTATTTAAGTGTTTGATCTTGAAGTTTGTTATGAGGTCTTTCCTCTAGAACTTCGAATCGAAATCGAAGCGCTTTAAGTTGTAAGTTATTCATGGTCGAAAGTGTGGTTGGCCAAGCCATGACTTTTCAAATCTGGGTAACCCGAATTTTTCGAGACGCTTTGACAACGATTTTGCGGTGCTTGATCTTGCTTATATTACGTGTTATGATCATGTTGTTGTTATATAATTGTGTAGTGACATGAGTACTACATATACCTTCCTTTATATTACCCGGATATACTTAGCAGAATTGAATTTAGAGATGGTCGAACATGGGTTGTGGCTTTTCTCAAAACATTTACGGAAAACCCAAATTTGAAACTCAAATTAGAGTTCAAAATTTATTGGTAATGATGTTAATGTGATTTATGATTGGTGTTATAGATATTAACCTAATTAGGAGAACCTAATTTTCAAAACCCTAATTAGCTAGAAACCTTAATTTGTAAATTAGTAATCCTAATTTTCTAATTGTAAACCCTAATTGCTAATTAGGCACACTTAATGATAATTAGTAAAACATAAACCTAATTATCAAGTCTATGAGATTAGGAAACCGAATTAATTAAGAAACCTTAATTTTGTATTTTAGAAACTAAAATTTTATTATTTTATTATTTATTTTTTTTAAACCCTAAATTGGAAATTCTAGAAATTATTTTTAAACCCTAAAATGGTCCAAACCCTAAACCCTAAGGGTTTGGCATGATTACCATAATGCCATTAATTTTAAAAGCCAAAAGACATTTTTGCCCCTCTTGCATTATTTAAGGTAACTTGTAAATTTAGCAAGATATGGAGTAGGTAACCAACTTAGATCAGCCATGTGACTGATATGAATACATCTCAGATAATCTACCAGCCATATACATTGAATACAAGTCATATATAAGATCAAAGAGAGAGAAAAAATTCATTGTAAGCCTCTTATGTGTCCATATACTCAACCAAGCCATTCTCTCTCTAGCCCACGAAATTTCTTTAATAAATCAGTCACAAAACCATTATTAACAACCATAGCAAAAAAATCGAAGCGAGCGAAATGGAATTGTTCATAGTGAGGTATAAAGCCCTAGCAAAATCGATCATGTATCTTTGAGTTAGATGTTAAGTTTTTTGTGTTATATATATTTGTATGGAGTCTAACTTGGTGATGCAGGTGGGTATCTTACGGATCTATAACATCTAGATACTCGAAATAAGAGTTTTCAAAAATAAAATTTATTTTTTTTTGTGGTGTGACAACGAATGTCAGACCTTGTAAATCTCTACCTGTTTATTGTTTTTGTTATTTAAGTGTTTGATCTTGAAGTTTGTTATGAGGTCTTTCCTCTAGAACTCGAATCAGGGTCAGAACTGCTTTAAGTTGTAAGTTATTCATGGTCAAAGGTGGTTGGCCAGACCATGACTTTTCAAATCTGGGTAACCCAAAATTTTTCCAGACGCCTGACAACGATTTTGCAGGTGCTTGATCTTGCTTATGTTACGTGTTATGATCATGTTGTTGTTATATAATTGTAGACTGACATGAGTACTACATATACCTTCCTTTATATTACCCGGATACTTAGAATTGAATTTAGAGATGGTCGAACATGGGTTGTGGCTTGCTCAAAACATTTTTGGAAAACCCAAATTTGAAACTCAAATTAGAGTTCAAAATTTATTGGTAATGATGTTAATGTGATTTATGATTGGTGTTATAGATATTAACCTAATTAGGGAGAACCTAATTTTCAAAACCTAATTAGCTAGAAACCCTAATTTGTAAATTAGTAACCTAATTTTCTAATTGTAAACCCTAATTGCTAATTAGGCACACTTAATGATAATTAGTAAAACATAAACCTAATTATCAAGTCTATGAGATTAGGAAACCAAGAATTAATTAAGAAACCTTAATTTTGTATTTTAGAAACTAAAATTTTATTATTTTATTATTTATTTTTTTTTTAAACCCTAAATTGGAAATTCTAGAAATTATTTTTAAACCTAAAATGGTCCAAACCTAAACCTAATCCAAACCCTAAACCCTAAGGGTTTGGCATGATTACCATAATGCCATTAATTTTAAAAAGCCAAAAGACATTTTTTTGCCCTCTTGCATTATTTAAGGTAACTTGTAAATTTAGCAAGATATGGAGTAGGTAACCAACTTAGATCAGCCATGTGACTGATATGAATACATCTCAGCTAATCTACCAGCCATATACATTGAATACAAGTCATATATAAGATCAAAGAGAGAGAAAATTCATTGTAAGCCTCTTATGTGTCCATATACTCAACCAAGCCATTCTCTCTCTAGCCCACGAAATTTCTTTAATAAATCAGTCACAAAACCAGCCCCACGAACAACCATAGCAAAATCAGAAGCCAAGAATTGGAATTGTTCATAGTGAGGTATAAAAGCCTAGCAAAATCGATCATGTATCTTTGAGTTAGATGTTAAGTTTTTTATGTTATATATGTTGTATGGAGTCTAACTTGGTGATCTGGGTCGGTATCTTACAAATCTATAACATCTAGATACTCGAAATAAGAGTTTTCAAAAATAAAATTTATTTTTTGTGGTCTGACAACGAATGTCAGACCTTGTAAATCTCTACCTGTTTATTGTTTTTGTTATTTAAGTGTTTGATCTTGAAGTTTGTTATGAGGTCTTTCCTCTAGAACTCGAATCAGGGTCAGAACTGCTTTAAGTTGTAAGTTATTCATGGTCAAAGGTCGTTGACCGACCATGACTTTTCAAATCTGGGTAACCCGAAATTTTTCGAGGGCTTTGACAACGATTTTGCGGTGTGCTTGATCTTGCTTATATTACGTGTTATGATCATGTTGTTGTTATATAATTGTAGTGACATGAGTACTACATATACCTTCCTTTATATTACCCGGATACTTAGCAGAATTGAATTTAGAGATGGTCAAACATGGGTTGTGGCTTGCTCAAGAACATTTACGGAAAACCCAAATTTGAAACTCAAATTAGAGTTCAAAATTTATTGGTAATGATGTTAATGTGATTTATGATTGGTGTTATAGATATTAACCTAATTAATTAGGAGACCTAATTTTCAAAACCCTAATTAGCTAGAAACCTAATTTGTAAATTAGTAACCTAATTTTCTAATTGTAAACCCTAATTGCTAATTAGGCACACTTAATGATAATTAGTAAAACATAAACCTAATTATCAAGTCTATGAGATTAGGAAACCAATTAATTAAGAAACCTTAATTTTGTATTTTAGAAACTAAAATTTTATTATTTTATTATTTATTTTTTTTAACCCTAAATTGGAAATTCTAGAAATTATTTTAAAACCTAAAATGGTCCAAACCTAAAACCCTAATCCAAACCCTAAACCCTAAGGGTTTGGCATGATTACCATAATGCCATTAATTTTAAAAAGCGAAAGACATTTTGCCCTCTTGCATTATTTAAGGTAACTTGTAAATTTAGCAAGATATGGAGTAGGTAACCAACTTAGATCAGCCATGTGACTGATATGAATACATCTCAGCTAATCTACCAGCCATATACATTGAATACAAGTCATATATAAGATCAAAGAGAGAAAAAAAATTCATTGTAAGCCTCTTATGTGTCCATATACTCAACCAAGCCATTCTCTCTCTAGCCCACGAAATTTCTTTGATAAATCAGTCACAAAACCCCCCACGAACAACCATAGCAAAATCAGAAGCGAAGAATTGGAATTGTTCATAGTGAGGTATAAAGCCCTAACAAAAAATCGATCATGTATCTTTGAGTTAGATGTTAAGTTTTTTGTGTTATATATATTGTATGGAGTCTAACTTGGTGATTCTGGGTGGTATCTTACAGATCTATAACATCTAGATACTCGAAATAAGAGTTTTCAAAAATAAGAAATTTATTTTTTGTGAATGCGACAACGAATGTCGGACCTTGTAAATCTCTACACATTTTTATTGTTTTTGTTATTTAAGTGTTTGATCTTGAAGTTTGTTATGAGGTCTTTCCTCTAGAACTTCGAATCGAGTCGAGCGCTTTAAGTTGTAAGTTATTCATGGTCGAAAGGTGGTTGTGAGACCATGACTTTTTTTCAAATCTGGTAACCCAAATTTTTCGAGACGCTTTGACAACGATTTTGCGGTGCTTGATCTTGCTTATGTTACGTGTTATGATCATGTTGTTGTTATATAATTGTAGTGACGACATGAGTACTACATATACCTTCCTTTATATATACCCGATACTTAGCGAATTGAATTTAGAGATGGTCGAACATGGGTTGTGGCTTGCTCAAAACATTTACGGAAAACCCAAATTTGAAACTCAAATTAGAGTTCAAAATTTATTGGTAATGATGTTAATGTGATTTATGATTGGTGTTATAGATATTAACCCTAATTAGGGAGAACCCTAATTAGCTAAAAACCCTAATTTGTAAATTAGTAACCCTAATTTTCTAATTGTAAACCCTAATTGCTAATTAGGCACACTTAATGATAATTAGTAAAACATAAACCTAATTATCAAGTCTATGAGATTAGGAAACCGAATTAATTAAGAAACCTTAATTTTGTATTTTAGAAACTAAAATTTTATTATTTTATTATTTATTTTTTTAAACCCTAAAATGGTTCAAACCCTAAACCCTAATCCAAACCCTAAACCCTAAGGGTTTGGCATGATTACCATAATGCCATTAATTTTAAAAGCCAAAAGACATTTTGCCCTCTTGCATTATTTAAGGTAACTTGTAAATTTAGCAAGATATGGAGTAGGTAACCAACTTAGATCGACCATGTGGTGATATGAATACATCTCAGCTAATCTACCATTCATATACATTGAATACAAGTCATATATAAGATCAAAGAGAGAGAAAATTCATTGTAAGCCTCTTATGTGTCCATATACTCAACCAAGCCATTCTCTCTCTAGGCCACGAAATTTCTTTAATAAATCAGTCACAAAACCAGCCCCACGAACAACCATAGCAAAATCAAAAGCCAAGAACTGGAATTGTTCATTGTGAGGTATAAAGCCCTAACAAAATGTCGATCATGTATCTTTGAGTTAGATGTTAAGTTTTTTGTGTTATATATATTGTATGGAGTCTAACTTGGTGATTTGGGTCGGTATCTTACAGATCTATAACATCTAGATACTCGAAATAAGAGTTTTCAAAAATCAGGGAATTTATTTTTTTTGGTGCGACAACAATGATATGGACCTTGTAAATCTCTACCTGTTTATTGTTTTTGTTATTTAAGTGTTTGATCTTGAAGTTTGTTATGAGGTCTTTCCTCTAGAACTCGAATCGAGTCGAGCGCTTTTAAGTTGTAAGTTATTCATGGTCGAAAGGTGGTTGTTGACCATGACTTTTTCAAATCTGGGTAACCCAAAATTTTTCGAGACGCTGACAACGATTTTTTTTGGTGCTTGATCTTGCTTATATTACGTGTTATGATCATGTTGTTGTTATATAATTGTAGGTGACATGAGTACTACATATACCTTCCTTTATATTACCCGGATACTTAGCAGAATTGAATTTAGAGATGGTCGAAACATGGGTTGTGGCTGCTCAAAAACATTTACGGAAAACCCAAATTTGAAACTCAAATTAGAGTTCAAAATTTATTGGTAATGATGTTAATGTGATTTATGATTGGTGTTATAGATATTAACCCTAATTAGGGAGAACCTAATTTTCAAAACCTAATTAGCTAGAAACCTAATTTGTAAATTAGTAACCCTAATTTTCTAATTGTAAACCCTAATTGCTAATTAGGCACACTTAATGATAATTAGTAAAACATAAACCTAATTATCAAGTCTATGAGATTAGGAAACCGAATTAATTAAGAAACCTTAATTTTGTATTTTAGAAACTAAAATTTTATTATTTTATTATTTATTTTTTTAAACCCTAAATTGGAAATTCTAGAAATTATTTTTAAACCCTAAAATGGTCCAAACCCTAAAACCTAATCCAAACCCTAAACCCTAAGGGTTTGGCATGATTACCATAATGCCATTAATTTTAAAAGCCAAAAGACATTTTTGCCCCTCTTGCATTATTTAAGGTAACTTGTAAATTTAGCAAGATATGGAGTAGGTAACCAACTTAGATCAGCCATGTGACTGATATGAATACATCTCAGCTAATCTACAAGCCATATACATTGAATACAAGTCATATATAAGATCAAAGAGAGAGAAAATTCATTGTAAGCCTCTTATGTGTCCATATACTCAAGCAAGCCATTCTCTCTCTAGCCCACAAAATTTCTTTAATAAATCAGTCACAAAACCAGCCCCATGAACAACCATAGCAAAATCAGAAGCCAAGAATTGGAATTGTTCATAGTGAGGTATAAAGCCCTAACAAAATCGATCATGTATCTTTGAGTTAGATGTTAAGTTTTTTGTGTTATATATATATTGTATGGAGTCTAACTTGGTGATGCGGGTGGGTATCTTACGGATCTATAACATCTAGATACTCGAAATAAGAGTTTTCAAAAATCAGAATTTTTTTTTTGTGGTGCGACAACGAATGTCGGACCTTGTAAATCTCTACATTTATTGTTTTTGTTATTTAAGTGTTTGATCTTGAAGTTTGTTATGAGGTCTTTCCTCTAGAACTTCGAATCGAGTCGAAGCGCTTTAAGTTGTAAGTTATTCATGGTCAAAGGTGGTTGTGAGCCATGACTTTTCAAATCTGGGTAACCCGAATTTTTCGAGGCGCGACAACGATTTTGCGGTGCTTGATCTTGCTTATATTACGTGTTATGATCATGTTGTTGTTATATAATTGTAGTGACATGAGTACTACATATACCTTCCTTTATATTACCCGGATACTTAGCAGAATTGAATTTAGAGATGGTCGAACATGGGTTGTGGCTTTGCTCAAAAACATTTACGAAAAACCCAAATTTGAAACTCAAATTAGAGTTCAAAATTTATTGGTAATGATGTTAATGTGATTTATGATTGGTGTTATAGATATTAACCCTAATTAGGGAGAACCCTAATTTTCAAAACCCTAATTAGCTAGAAACCCTAATTTTCTAATTGTAAACCCTAATTGCTAATTAGGCACACTTAATGATAATTAGTAAAACATAAACCTAATTATCAAGTCTATGAGATTAGGAAACCGAATTAATTAAGAAACCTTAATTTTGTATTTTAGAAACTAAAATTTTATTATTTTATTATTTATTTTTTTAAACCCTAAAATGGTCCAAACCCTAAACCCTAATCCAAACCCTAAACCCTAAGGGTTTGGCATGATTACCATAATGCCATTAATTTTAAAAGCCAAAAGACATTTTTGCCCCTCTTGCATTATTTAAGGTAACTTGTAAATTTAGCAAGATATGGAGTAGGTAACCAACTTAGATCAACCATGTGGCTGATATGAATACATCTCAGCTAATCTACCATCCATATACATTGAATGCAAGTCATATAAAAGATCAAAGAGAGAGAGAAAATTCATTGTAAGCCTCTTATGTGTCCATATACTCAACCAAGCCATTCTCTCTCTAGGCCACAAAATTTCTTTAATAAATCAGTCACAAAACCAGCCCCACGAACAACCATAGCAAAATCAGAAGCCAAGAATTGGAATTGTTCATAGTGAGGTATAAAGCCCTAACCGAAATCGATCATGTATCTTTGAGTTAGATGTTAAGTTTTTTGTTTATATATATTGTATGGAGTCTAACTTGGTGATGCGGGTGGGGTATCTTACGGATCTATAACATCTAGATACTCGAAATAAGAGTTTTTTCAAAAATAAAAATTTATTTTTTTTTGGTGCGACAACTAATGTCAGACCTTGTAAATCTCTACCCGTTTATTGTTTTTGTTATTTAAGTGTTTGATCTTGAAGTTTGTTATGAGGACTTTCCTCTAGAACTCGAATCGAGTCGAAAGCGCTTTAAGTTGTAAGTTATTCATGGTCAAAGGTCGTTGTGAGCCATGACTTTTCAAATCTGGGTAACCCAAAATTTTTCGAACGCTTGACACAACGATTTTGCGGTGCTTGATCTTGCTTATATTACGTGTTATGATCATGTTGTTGTTATATAATTGTGGTGACATGAGTACTACATATACCTTCCTTTATATTACCCGGATACTTAGCGAATTGAATTTAGAGATGGTCAAACATGGGTTGTGAAAGCTGCTCAAAAACATTTACGAAAACCCAAATTTGAAACTCAAATTAGAGTTCAAAATTTATTGGTAATGATGTTAATGTGATTTATGATTGGTGTTATAGATATTAACCCTAATTAGGGAGAACGCTAATTTTCAAAACACTAATTAGCTAAAAACCCTAATTTGTAAATTAGTAACCCTAATTTTCTAATTGTAAACCCTAATTGCTAATTAGGCACACTTAATGATAATTAGTAAAACATAAACCTAATTATCAAGTCTATGAGATTAGGAAACCGAATTAATTAAGAAACCTTAATTTTGTATTTTAGAAACTAAAATTTTATTATTTTATTATTTATTTTTTTTAAACCCTAAATTGGAAATTCTAGAAATTATTTTTAAACCCTAAACCCTAATCCAAACCCTAAACCCTAAGGGTTTGGCATGATTACCATAATGCCATTAATTTTAAAAGCCAAAAGACATTTTTTCCCCTCTTGCATTATTTAAGGTAACTTGTAAATTTAGCAAGATATGGAGTAGGTAACCAACTTAGATCAGCCATGTGACTGATATGAATACATCTCAGCTAATCTACCAGCCATATACATTGAATACAAGTCATATATAAGATCAAAGAGAGAGAAAATTCATTGTAAGCCTCTTATGTGTCCATATACTCAACCAAGCCATTCTCTCTCTAGCCCACGAAATTTCTTTAATAAATCAGTCACAAAACCAGCCCCACGAACAACCATAGCAAAATCAAAAGCCAAGAATTGGAATTGTTCATAGTGAGGTATAAAGCCCTAACCGAAATCTGATCATGTATGCTGAGTTAGATGTTAAGTTTTTTGTGTTATATATGTTGTATGGAGTCTAACTTGGTGATCTGGGTCGGTATCTTACAGATCTATAACATCTAGATACTCGAAATAAGAGTTTTCAAAAATCTGGGAATTTATTTTTTTGTGGTGTGACAACGAATGTCAGACCTTGTAAATCTCTACCTGTTTATTGTTTTTGTTATTTAAGTGTTTGATCTTGAAGTTTGTTATGAGGTCTTTCCTCTAGAACTCGAATCAGGGTCAGAACTGCTTTAAGTTGTAAGTTATTCATGGTCAAAGGTCGTTGACTGACCATGACTTTTCAAATCTGGGTAACCCAGAATTTTTCCAGACGCCTGACAACGATTTTGCGGTGTTGATCTTCTTATTATATTACGTGTTATGATCATGTTGTTGTTATATAATTGTAGTGACATGAGTACTACATATACCTTCCTTTATATTACCCGGATACTTACAGAATTGAATTTAGAGATGGTCAAACATGGGTTGTGGCTTGCTCAAGAACATTTACGAAAACCCAAATTTGAAACTCAAATTAGAGTTCAAAATTTATTGGTAATGATGTTAATGTGATTTATGATTGGTGTTATAGATATTAACCCTAATTAGGAGAACCCTAATTTTCAAAACCCTAATTAGCTAGAAACCCTAATTTGTAAATTAGTAACCCTAATTTTCTAATTGTAAACCCTAATTGCTAATTAGGCACACTTAATGATAATTAGTAAAACATAAACCTAATTATCAAGTCTATGAGATTAGGAAACCGAATTAATTAAGAAACCTTAATTTTGTATTTTAGAAACTAAAATTTTATTATTTTATTATTTATTTTTTTTAAACCCTAAATTGGAAATTCTAGAAATTATTTTTAAACCCTAAAATGGTCCAAACCCTAAACCCTAATCCAAACCCTAAACCCTAAGGGTTTGGCATGATTACCATAATGCCATTAATTTTAAAAGCCAAAAGACATTTTTGCCCTCTTGCATTATTTAAGGTAACTTGTAAATTTAGCAAGATATGGAGTAGGTAACCAACTTAGATCAGCCATGTGACTGATATGAATACATCTCAGCTAATCTACCAGCCATATACATTGAATACAAGTCATATATAAGATCAAAGAGAGAGAAAATTCATTGTAAGCCTCTTATGTGTCCATATACTCAACCAAGCCATTCTCTCTCTAGCCCACGAAATTTCTTTAATAAATCAGTCACAAAACCAGCCCCACGAACAACCATAGCAAAATCAGAAGCCAAGAATTGGAATTGTTCATAGTGAGGTATAAAGCCCTAACCGAAATCTGATCATGTATGCTGAGTTAGATGTTAAGTTTTTGTGTTATATATGTTTTATGGAGTCTAACTTGGTGATCCGGGTTGGGTATCTTACAGATCTATAACATCTAGATACTCGAAATAAGAGTTTTCAAAAATCTGGGAATTTATTTTTTTGTGGTCTGACAACGAATGTCAGACCTTGTAAATCTCTACCTGTTTATTTTTTTTGTTATTTAAGTGTTTGATCTTGAAGTTTGTTATGAGGTCTTTCCTCTAGAACTCGAATCGAGTCCAGAACTGCTTTAAGTTGTAAGTTATTCATGGTCAAAGGTCGTTGACCACCATGACTTTTTTCAAATCTGGGTAACCCGAATTTTTCGAGGCCGCTTTGACAACGATTTTGCGGTGCTTGATCTTGCTTATATTACGTGTTATGATCATGTTGTTGTTATATAATTGTAGTGACATGAGTACTACATATACCTTCCTTTATATTACCCAGATACTTAGCAGAATTGAATTTAGAGATGGTCAAACATGGGTTGTGGCCTTGCTCAAAAACATTTACGGAAAACCCAAATTTGAAACTCAAATTAGAGTTCAAAATTTATTGGTAATCATGTTAATGTGATTTATGATTGGTGTTATAGATATTAACCCTAATTTTCAAAACCCTAATTAGCTAGAAACCAATATTTGTAAATTAGTAACCCTAATTTTCTAATTGTAAACCCTAATTGCTAATTAGGCACACTTAATGATAATTAGTAAAACATAAACCTAATTATCAAGTCTATGAGATTAGGAAACCGAATTAATTAAGAAACCTTAATTTTGTATTTTAGAAACTAAAATTTTATTATTTTATTATTTATTTATTTTTAAACCCTAAATTGGAAATTCTAGAAATTATTTTTAAACCCTAAAATGGTCCATACCCTAAACCCTAAACCCTAAGGGTTTGGCATGATTACCATAATGCCATTAATTTTAAAAGCCAAAAGACATTTTTGCCCCTCTTGCATTATTTAACGTAACTTGTAAATTTAGCAAGATATGGAGTAGGTAACCAACTTAGATCGACCATGTGGTGATATGAATACATCTCATTAAATCTACCAGCCATATACATTGAATACAAGTCATATATAAGATCAAAGAGAGAGAAAATTCATTGTAAGCCTCTTATGTGTCCATATACTCAACCAAGCCATTCTCTCTCTAGCCCACGAAATTTCTTTAATAAATCAGTCACAAAACCAGCCCCACGAACAACCATAGCAAAATCAGAAGCCAAGAATTGGAATTGTTCATAGTGAGGTATAAAGCCCTAACCGAAATCTGATCATGTATGCTGAGTTAGATGTTAAGTTTTTTGTGTTATATATGTTGTATGGAGTCTAACTTGGTGATCTGGGTCGGTATCTTACAGATCTATAACATCTAGATACTCGAAATAAGAGTTTTCAAAAATCTGGGAATTTATTTTTTTGTGGTCTGACAACGAATGTCAGACCTTGTAAATCTCTACCTGTTTATTGTTTTTGTTATTTAAGTGTTTGATCTTGAAGTTTGTTATGAGGTCTTTCCTCTAGAACTCGAATCAGGGTCAGAACTGCTTTAAGTTGTAAGTTATTCATGGTCAAAGGTCGTTGACCGACCATGACTTTTCAAATCTGGGTAACCCAAAATTTTTCACGCCTTGACAACGATTTTGCAGGTGCTTGATCTTGCTTATGTTACGTGTTATGATCATGTTGTTGTTATATAATTGTAGACTGACATGAGTACTACATATACCTTCCTTTATATTACCCAGATACTTAACGGAATTGAATTTAGAGATGGTCAAACATGGGTTGACGAAACTGCTCAAGAACATTTCTGGAAAACCCAAATTTGAAACTCAAATTAGAGTTCAAAATTTATTGGTAATGATGTTAATGTGATTTATGATTGGTGTTATAGATATTAACCCTAATTAGGGAGAACCCTAATTTTCAAAACCCTAATTAGCTAGAAACCCTAATTTGTAAATTAGTAACCCTAATTTTCTAATTGTAAACCCTAATTGCTAATTAGGCACACTTAATGATAATTAGTAAAACATAAACCTAATTATCAAGTCTATGAGATTAGGAAACCGAATTAATTAAGAAACCTTAATTTTGTATTTTAGAAACTAAAATTTTATTATTTTATTATTTATTTTTTTTAAACCCTAAATTGGAAATTCTAGAAATTATTTTTAAACCCTAAAATGGTCCAAACCCTAAACCCTAATCCAAACCCTAAACCCTAAGGGTTTGGCATGATTACCATAATGCCATTAATTTTAAAAGCCAAAAGACATTTTTGCCCTCTTGCATTATTTAAGGTAACTTGTAAATTTAGCAAGATATGGAGTAGGTAACCAACTTAGATCAACCATGTGACTGATATGAATACATCTCAGCTAATCTACCAACCATATATACATTGAATACAAGTCATATATAAGATCAAAGAGAGAGAAAATTCATTGTAAGCCTCTTATGTGTCCATATACTCAACCAAGCCATTCTCTCTCTAGCCCACGAAATTTCTTTAATAAATCAGTCACAAAACCAGCCCCACGAACAACCATAGCAAAATCAGAAGCCAAGAATTGGAATTGTTCATAGTGAGGTATAAAGCCCTAACCGAAATCTGATCATGTATGCTGAGTTAGATGTTAAGTTTTTTGTGTTATATATATTGTATGGAGTCTAACTTGGTGATCTGGGTCGGTATCTTACAGATCTATAACATCTAGATACTCGAAATAAGAGTTTTCAAAAATCTGGGAATTTATTTTTTTGTGGTCTGACAACGAATGTCAGACCTTGTAAATCTCTACCTGTTTATTGTTTTTGTTATTTAAGTGTTTGATCTTGAAGTTTGTTATGAGGTCTTTCCTCTAGAACTCGAATCAGGGTCAGAACTGCTTTAAGTTGTAAGTTATTCATGGTCAAAGGTCGTTGTTGAATGACCATGACTTTTTTTCAAATCTGGGTAACCCAAAATTTTTCCAGACGCCTGGACAACGATTTTGCGGTGCTTGATCTTGCTTATGTTACGTGTTATGATCATGTTGTTGTTATATAATTGTAGACTGACATGAGTACTACATATACCTTCCTTTATATTACCCAGATACTTAACGGAATTGAATTTAGAGATGGTCAAACATGGGTTGACAAAACTGCTCAAGAACATTTCTGCCAAACCCAAATTTGAAACCCAAATTAGAGTTCAAAATTTATTGGTAATGATGTTAATGTGATTTATGATTGGTGTTATAGATATTAACCCTAATTAGGGAGAACCCTAATTTTCAAAACCCTAATTAGCTAGAAACCCTAATTTGTAAATTAGTAACCCTAATTTTCTAATTGTAAACCCTAATTGCTAATTAGGCACACTTAATGATAATTAGTAAAACATAAACCTAATTATCAAGTCTATGAGATTAGGAAACCGAATTAATTAAGAAACCTTAATTTTGTATTTTAGAAACTAAAATTTTATTATTTTATTATTTATTTTTTTTAAACCCTAAATTGGAAATTCTAGAAATTATTTTTAAACCCTAAAATGGTCCAAACCCTAAACCCTAATCCAAACCCTAAACCCTAAGGGTTTGGCATGATTACCATAATGCCATTAATTTTAAAAGCCAAAAGACATTTTTGCCCTCTTGCATTATTTAAGGTAACTTGTAAATTTAGCAAGATATGGAGTAGGTAACCAACTTAGATCAGCCATGTGACTGATATGAATACATCTCTCAATAATCTACCAAATATATATACATTGAATACAAGTCATATATAAGATCAAAGAGAGAGAAAATTCATTGTAAGCCTCTTATGTGTCCATATACTCAACCAAGCCATTCTCTCTCTCTAGCCCACGAAATTTCTTTAATAAATCAATCACAAAACCAGCTCTAGCCCCACGAACAACCATAGCAAAATAGAAGCCAAGAATTGGAATTGTTCATAGTGAGGTATAAAGCCCTAACCGAAATCTGATCATGTATGCTGAGTTAGATGTTAAGTTTTTGTGTTATATATGTTGTATGGAGTCTAACTTGGTGATCTGGGGTTGGTATCTTACAGATCTATAACATCTAGATACTCGAAATAAGAGTTTTACAAAAATCTGAATTTATTTTTTTGTGGTCCCACAACAACGAATGTCAAACCTTGTAAATCTCTACCTGTTTATTGTTTTTGTTATTTAAGTGTTTGATCTTGAAGTTTGTTATGAGGTCTTTCCTCTAGAACTCGAATCAGGGTCAGAACTGCTTTAAGTTGTAAGTTATTCATGGTCAAAGGTCGTTGACTGACCATGACTTTTCAAATCTGGGTAACCCAAAATTTTTCCAGACGCCTGACAACGATTTTGCAGGTGCTTGATCTTGCTTATGTTACGTGTTATGATCATGTTGTTGTTATATAATTGTAGACTGACATGAGTACTACATATACCTTCCTTTATATTACCCAGATACTTAACGGAATTGAATTTAGAGATGGTCAAACATGGGTTGACGAAACTGCTCAAGAACATTTCTGGAAAACCCAAATTTGAAACTCAAATTAGAGTTCAAAATTTATTGGTAATGATGTTAATGTGATTTATGATTGGTGTTATAGATATTAACCCTAATTAGGGAGAACCCTAATTTTCAAAACCCTAATTAGCTAGAAACCCTAATTTGTAAATTAGTAACCCTAATTTTCTAATTGTAAACCCTAATTGCTAATTAGGCACACTTAATGATAATTAGTAAAACATAAACCTAATTATCAAGTCTATGAGATTAGGAAACCGAATTAATTAAGAAACCTTAATTTTGTATTTTAGAAACTAAAATTTTATTATTTTATTATTTATTTTTTCTTAAACCCTAAATTGGAAATTCTAGAAATTATTTTTAAACCCTAAAATGGTCCAAACCCTAAACCCTAATCCAAACCCTAAACCCTAAGGGTTTGGCATGATTACCATAATGCCATTAATTTTAAAAGCCAAAAGACATTTTTGCCCCTCTTGCATTATTTAAGGTAACTTGTAAATTTAGCAAGATATGGAGTAGGTAACCAACTTAGATCAACCATGTGACTGATATGAATACATCTCAGATAATCTACCAGCCATATACATTGAATACAAGTCATATATAAGATCAAAGAGAGAGAGAAAATTCATTGTAAGCCTCTTATGTGTCCATATACTCAACCAAGCCATTCTCTCTCTAGCCCACGAAATTTCTTTAATAAATCAGTCACAAAACCAGCCCCATGAACGAACAACCATAGCAAAATCAGAAGCAAGAATTGGAATTGTTCATAGTGAGGTATAAAGCCCTAACCGAAATCTGATCATGTATGCTGAGTTAGATGTTAAGTTTTTTGTGTTATATATGTTGTATGGAGTCTAACTTGGTGATCTGGGTCGGTATCTTACAGATCTATAACATCTAGATACTCGAAATAAGAGTTTTCAAAAATCTGGGAATTTATTTTTTTGTGGTCTGACAACGAATGTCAGACCTTGTAAATCTCTACCTGTTTGTTGTTTTTGTTATTTAAGTGTTTGATCTTGAAGTTTGTTATGAGGTCTTTCCTCTAGAACTCGAATCAGGGTCAGAACTGCTTTAAGTTGTAAGTTATTCATGGTCAAAGGTCGTTGACCGACCATGACTTTTCAAATCTGGGTAACCCAAAATTTTTCCAGACGCCTGACAACGATTTTGCAGGTGCTTGATCTTGCTTATGTTACGTGTTATGATCATGTTGTTGTTATATAATTGTAGACTGACATGAGTACTACATATACCTTCCTTTATATTACCCAGATACTTAACAGAATTGAATTTAGAGATGGTCAAACATGGGTTGACGAAACTGCTCAAGAACATTTCTGGAAAACCCAAATTTGAAACTCAAATTAGAGTTCAAAATTTATTGGTAATGATGTTAATGTGATTTATGATTGGTGTTATAGATATTAACCCTAATTAGGGAGAACCCTAATTTTCAAAACCCTAATTAGCTAGAAACCCTAATTTGTAAATTAGTAACCCTAATTTTCTAATTGTAAACCCTAATTGCTAATTAGGCACACTTAATGATAATTAGTAAAACATAAACCTAATTATCAAGTCTATGAGATTAGGAAACCGAATTAATTAAGAAACCTTAATTTTGTATTTTAGAAACTAAAATTTTATTATTTTATTATTTATTTTTTTAAAACCCTAAATTGGAAATTCTAGAAATTATTTTTAAACCCTAAAATGGTCCAAACCCTAAACCCTAATCCAAACCCTAAACCCTAAGGGTTTGGCATGATTACCATAATGCCATTAATTTTAAAAGCCAAAAGACATTTTTGCTCCTCTTACATTATTTAAGGTAACTTGTAAATTTAGCAAGATATGGAGTAGGTAACCAACTTAGATAAGCCATGTGACTGATATGAATACATCTCAGATAATCTACCAGCCATATACATTGAATACAAGTCATATATAAGATCAAAGAGAGAGAAAAAATTCATTGTAAGCCTCTTATGTGTCCATATACTCAACCAAGCCATTCTCTCTCTAGCCCACAAAATTTCTTTGATAAATCAGTCACAAAACCAGCCCCACGAACAACCATAGCAAAATTAGAAGCCAAGAATTGGAATTGTTCATAGTGAGGTATAAAGCCCTAACCGAAATCTGATCATGTATGCTGAGTTAGATGTTAAGTTTTTTGTGTTATATATGTTGTATGGAGTCTAACTTGGTGATCTGGGTCGGTATCTTACAGATCTATAACATCTAGATACTCGAAATAAGAGTTTTCAAAAATCTGAGAATTTATTTTTTTGTGGTCCGACAAATGAATGTCGACCTTGTAAATCTCTACCTGTTTATTGTTTTTTTTATTTAAGTGTTTGATCTTGAAGTTTGTTATGAGGTCTTTCCTCTAGAACTCGAATCAGGGTCGAAAAGCTTTTTAAGTTGTAAGTTATTCATGGTCAAAGGTCGTTGACCGACCACGACTTTTTCAAATCTGGTAACCCAAATTTTTCCGATCGCTTTGACAACGATTTTTGCAGTGTGCTTGATCTTGCTTATGTTACGTGTTATGATCATGTTGTTGTTATATAATTGTAGACCGACATGAGTACTACATATATATACTTCCTTTATATTACCCAGATACTTAACGAATTGAATTTAGAGATGGTCAAATATGGGTTGATTTAAACCGCTCAAGAACATTTTTGGAAAACCCAAATTTGAAACTCAAATTAGAGTTCAAAATTTATTGGTAATGATGTTAATGTGATTTATGATTGGTGTTATAGATATTAACCCTAATTAGGGAGAACCCTAATTTTCAAAACCCTAATTAGCTAGAAACCCTAATTTGTAAATTAGTAACCCTAATTTTCTAATTGTAAACCCTAATTGCTAATTAGGCACACTTAATGATAATTAGTAAAACATAAACCTAATTATCAAGTCTATGAGATTAGGAAACCGAATTAATTAAGAAACCTTAATTTTGTATTTTAGAAACTAAAATTTTATTATTTTATTATTTATTTTTTTTTAAACCCTAAATTGGAAATTCTAGAAATTATTTTTAAACCCTAAAATGGTCCAAACCCTAAACCCTAATCCAAACCCTAAACCCTAAGGGTTTGGCATGATTACCATAATGCCATTAATTTTAAAAGCCAAAAGACATTTTTGCCCCTCTTGCATTATTTAAGGTAACTTGTAAATTTAGCAAGATATGGAGTAGGTAACCAACTTAGATCAGCCATGTGACTGATATGAATACATCTCAGCTAATCTACCAGCCATATACATTGAATACAAGTCATATATAAGATCAAAGAGAGAGAGAAAATTCATTGTAAGCCTCTTATGTGTCCATATACTCAACCAAGCCATTCTCTCTCTAGCCCACGAAATTTCTTTAATAAATCAGTCACAAAACCAGCCCCACGAACAACCATAGCAAAATCAGAAGCCAAGAATTGGAATTGTTCATAGTGAGGTATAAAGCCCTAACCGAAATCTGATCATGTATGCTGAGTTAGATGTTAAGTTTTTTGTGTTATATATGTTGTATGGAGTCTAACTTGGTGATCTGGGTCAGTATCTTACAGATCTATAACATCTAGATACTCGAAATAAGAGTTTTCAAAAATCTGGGAATTTATTTTTTTGTGGTCTGACAACCAATGTCAGACCTTGTAAATCTCTACCTGTTTATTGTTTTTGTTATTTAAGTGTTTGATCTTGAAGTTTGTTATGAGGTCTTTCCTCTAGAACTCAAATCAGGGTCAGAACTGCTTTAAGTTGTAAGTTATTCATGGTCAAAGGTCGTTGACCGACCATGACTTTTCAAATCTGGGTAACCCATAATTTTTCCAGACGCCTGACAACGATTTTGCAGGTGCTTGATCTTGCTTATGTTACGTGTTATGATCATGTTGTTGTTATATAATTGTAGACTGACATGAGTACTACATATACCTTCCTTTATATTACCCAGATACTTAACGGAATTGAATTTAGAGATGGTCAAACATGGGTTGACGAAACTGCTCAAGAACATTTCTGAAAAACCCAAATTTGAAACTCAAATTAGAGTTCAAAATTTATTGGTAATGATGTTAATGTGATTTATGATTGGTGTTATAGATATTAACCCTAATTAGGGAGAACCCTAATTTTCAAAACCCTAATTAGCTAGAAACCCTAATTTGTAAATTAGTAACCCTAATTTTCTAATTGTAAACCCTAATTGCTAATTAGGCACACTTAATGATAATTAGTAAAACATAAACCTAATTATCAAGTCTATGAGATTAGGAAACCGAATTAATTAAGAAACCTTAATTTTGTATTTTAGAAACTAAAATTTTATTATTTTATTATTTATTTATTTTTAAACCCTAAATTAGAAATTCTAGAAATTATTTTTAAACCCTAAAATGGTCCAAACCCTAAACCCTAATCCAAACCCTAAACCCTAAGGGTTTGGCATGATTACCATAATGCCATTAATTTTAAAAGCCAAAAGACATTTTTGCCCCTCTTGCATTATTTAAGGTAACTTGTAAATTTAGCAAGATATGGAGTAGGTAACCAACTTAGATCAGCCATGTGACTGATATGAATACATCTCAGCTAATCTACCAACCATATACATTGAATACAAGTCATATATAAGATCAAAGAGAGAGACAAAATTCATTGTAAGCCTCTTATGTGTCCATATACTCAACCAAGCCATTCTCTCTCTAGCCCACGAAATTTCTTTTTTATAAATCAAATCACAAAAAACCAAATTTCACCTAACAACCATAGCAAAAATCAAGCCAAGAATTGAATTGTTCATAGTGAGGTATAAAAAGCCTAACCAAAATCGATCATGTATGCTGAGTTAGATGTTAAGTTTTTTGTGTTATATATGTTGTATGGAGTCTAACTTGGTGATCTGGGTCGGTATCTTACAGATCTATAACATCTAGATACTCAAAATAAGAGTTTTCAAAAATCTGGGAATTTATTTTTTTGTGGTCTGACAACCAATGTCAGACCTTGTAAATCTCTACCTGTTTATTGTTTTTGTTATTTAAGTGTTTGATCTTGAAGTTTGTTATGAGGTCTTTCCTCTAGAACTCAAATCGTGGTCGAATCGCTTTTTAAGTTGTAAGTTATTCATGGTCAAAGGTCGTCGACCGACCATGACTTTTCAAATCTGGGTAACCCGTAATTTTTCCAGATCGCCTGACAACGATTTTGCAGGTGCTTGATCTTGCTTATGTTACGTGTTATGATCATGTTGTTGTTATATAATTGTAGACCCATATGAGTACTACATATACCTTCCTTTATATTACCCAGATACTTAACTAATTGAATTTAGAGATGGTCAAATATGGGTCGATTTAAACCGCCAAGAACATTTCTAGAAAACCCAAATTTGAAACTCAAATTAGAGTTCAAAATTTATTGGTAATGATGTTAATGTGATTTATGATTGGTGTTATAGATATTAACCCTAATTAGGGAGAACCCTAATTTTCAAAACCCTAATTAGCTAGAAACCCTAATTTGTAAATTAGTAACCCTAATTTTCTAATTGTAAACCCTAATTGCTAATTAGGCACACTTAATGATAATTAGTAAAACATAAACCTAATTATCAAGTCTATGAGATTAGAAACCAATTAATTAAGAAACCTTAATTTTGTATTTTAGAAACTAAAATTTTATTATTTTATTATTTATTTTTTTAAACCCTAAATTGGAAATTCTAGAAATTATTTTTAAACCCTAAAATGGTCCAAACCCTAAACCCTAATCCAAACCCTAAACCCTAAGGGTTTGGCATGATTACCATAATGCCATTAATTTTAAAAGCCAAAAGACATTTTTTCCCCTCTTGCATTATTTAAGGTAACTTGTAAATTTAGCAAGATATGGAGTAGGTAACCAACTTAGATCAGCCATGTGACTGATATGAATACATCTCAGCTAATCTACAAGCCATATACATTGAATACAAGTCATATATAAGATCAAAGAGAGAGAAAATTCATTGTAAGCCTCTTATGTGTCCATATACTCAAGCAAGCCATTCTCTCTCTAGCCCACAAAATTTCTTTAATAAATCAATCACAAAACCAAATTTCACTGAACAACCATAGCAAAAAAATCGTAAGCCAAGAATTGAATTGTTCATAGTGAGGTATAAAGCCCTAACCAAATCGATCATGTATGCTGAAAGTTAGATGTTAAGTTTTTTGTGTTATATATGTTGTATGGAGTCTAACTTGGTTATCTAGGTCAGTATCTTACAGATCTATAACATCTAGATACTCGAAATAAGAGTTTTCAAAAATCTGGGAATTTATTTTTTTGTGGTCTGACAACCAATGTCAGACCTTGTAAATCTCTACCTGTTTATTGTTTTTGTTATTTAAGTGTTTGATCTTGAAGTTTGTTATGAGGAATTTCCTCTAGAACTCGAATCAGGGTCAGAACTGCTTTAAGTTGTAAGTTATTCATGGTCAAAGGTCGTTGACCGACCATGACTTTTCAAATCTGGGTAACCCATAATTTTTCCAGACGCCTGACAAGGATTTTGCAGGTGCTTGATCTTGCTTATGTTACGTGTTATGATCATGTTGTTGTTATATAATTGTAGACTGATATGAGTACTACATATACCTTCCTTTATATTACCCAGATACTTAACGGAATTGAATTTAGAGATGGTCAAACATGGGTTGACGAAACTGCTCAAGAACATTTCTGAAAAACCCAAATTTGAAACTCAAATTAGAGTTCAAAATTTATTGGTAATGATGTTAATGTGATTTATGATTGGTGTTATAGATATTAACCCTAATTAGGGAGAACCCTAATTTTCAAAACCCTAATTAGCTAGAAACCCTAATTTGTAAATTAGTAACCCTAATTTTCTAATTGTAAACCCTAATTGCTAATTAGGCACACTTAATGATAATTAGTAAAACATAAACCTAATTATCAAGTCTATGAGATTAGGAAACCGAATTAATTAAGAAACCTTAATTTTGTATTTTAGAAACTAAAATTTTATTATTTTATTATTTATTTTTTTTAAACCCTAAATTGGAAATTCTAGAAATTATTTTTAAACCCTAAAATGGTCCAAACCCTAAACCCTAATCCAAACCCTAAACCCTAAGGGTTTGGCATGATTACCATAATGCCATTAATTTTAAAAGCCAAAAGACATTTTTGCCCCTTTTATATTATTTAAGGTAACTTGTAAATTTAGCAAGATATGGAGTAGGTAACCAACTTAGATCAAATGCCATGACCGATATATGAATACATCTCAGCTAATCTACCAGCCAACCATATACATTGAATACAAGTCATATATAAGATCAAAGAGAGAGAGAAAATTCATTGTAAGCCTCTTATGTGTCCATATACTCAACCAAGCCATTCTCTCTCTAGCCCACGAAATTTCTTTTTTAATAAATCAACACAAAACAAATTTCACCTAACAAACCATAGCAAAAAATCGTAAGCCAAGAATTGAAATTGTTCATAGTGAGGTATAAAGCCCCAACCAAAATCGATCATGTATGCCGAAAGTTAGATGTTAAGTTTTTGTGTTATATATGTTGTATGGAGTCTAACTTGGTGATCTGGCTCAGATCTTATGTATCTATAACATCTAGATACTCAAATAAGAGTTTTCAAAAATCTGAAATTTATTTTTTTGTGGTCCGACAACCAATGTCGACCTTGTAAATCTCTCACCGCTTATTGTTTTTGTTATTTAAGTGTTTGATCTTGAAGTTTGTTATGAGGTCTTTCCTCTAGAACTCAAATCGTATCGAATCGCTTTAAGTTGTAAGTTATTCATGGTCAAAGGTCGCCGACCGACCACGACTTTTTTTCAAATCTGGGTAACCTGTAATTTTTCCGCATCGCCGACAACGATTTTGCAGTGCTTGATCTTGCTTATGTTACGTGTTATGATCATGTTGTTGTTATATAATTGTAGACCCCATGACATATGAGTACTACATATACCTTCCTTTATATTACCCAGATACTTAACTAAATTGAATTTAGAGATGGTCAAATATGGGTCGATTTAAACCGCCAAGAACATTTCTCGAAAAACCCAAATTTGAAACTCAAATTAGAGTTCAAAATTTATTGGTAATGATGTTAATGTGATTTATGATTGGTGTTATAGATATTAACCCTAATTAGGAGAACCCTAATTTTCAAAACCCCTAATTAGCTAGAAAACCCTAATTTGTAAATTAGTAACCCTAATTTTCTAATTGTAAACCCTAATTGCTAATTAGGCACACTTAATGATAATTAGTAAAACATAAACCTAATTATCAAGTCTATGAGATTAGAAACCAATTAATTAAGAAACCTTAATTTTGTATTTTAGAAACTAAAATTTTATTATTTTATTATTTATTTTTTTTTAAACCCTAAATTGGAAATTCTAGAAATTATTTTTAAACCCTAAAATGGTCCAAACCCTAAACCCTAATCCAAACCCTAAACCCTAAGGGTTTGGCATGATTACCATAATGCCATTAATTTTAAAAGCCAAAAGACATTTTTGCCCCTCTTGCATTATTTAAGGTAACTTGTAAATTTAGCAAGATATGGAGTAGGTAACCAACTTAGATCAGCCATGTGACTGATATGAATACATCTCAGCTAATCTACCAGCCATATACATTGAATACAAGTCATATATAAGATCAAAGAGAGAGAGAAAATTCATTGTAAGCCTCTTATGTGTCCATATACTCAACCAAGCCATTCTCTCTCTAGCCCACAAAATTTCTTTTTTAATAAATCAACACAAAAACCAAATTTCACTAACAACCATAGCAAAATCGTAAGCCCAAGAATTGAATTGTTCATAGTGAGGTATAAAGCCCCAACCGAAATCTGATCATGTATGCTGAGTTAGATGTTAAGTTTTTTGTGTTATATATAACGTATGGAGTCTAACTTGGTGATTTGGGTCGATATCATACAGATCTATAACATCTAGATACTCTAAATAAGAGTTTTTAAAAATCTGGGAATTTATTTTTTTGTGGTCCGACACAACCAATGTCGACCTTTAAAATCTCTCACCGCTTATTGTTTTTGTTATTTAAGTGTTTGATCTTGAAGTTTGTTATGAGGTCTTTCCTCTAGAACTCAAATCGTGGTCGAATCGCTTTTAAGTTGTAAGTTATTCATGGTCAAAGGTCGCTTGACCGACCACGACTTTTTTTCAAATCTGGGTAACCTGTAATTTTTCCGCATCGCCGACAACGATTTTGCAGTGTGCTTGATCTTGCTTATGTTACGTGTTATGATCATGTTGTTGTTATATAATTGTAGACCCATATGAGTACTACATATACCTTCCTTTATATTACCCAGATACTTAACTAAATTGAATTTAGAGATGGTCAAATATGGGTCGATTTAAACCGCCAAGAACATTTCTGCAAAACCCAAATTTGAAACTCAAATTAGAGTTCAAAATTTATTGGTAATCATGTTAATGTGATTTATGATTGGTGTTATAGATATTAACCCTAATTTTCAAAACCCTAATTAGCTAGAAACCCTAATTTGTAAATTAGTAACCCTAATTTTCTAATTGTAAACCCTAATTGCTAATTAGGCACACTTAATGATAATTAGTAAAACATAAACCTAATTATCAAGTCTATGAGATTAGGAAACCGAATTAATTAAGAAACCTTAATTTTGTATTTTAGAAACTAAAATTTTATTATTTTATTATTTATTTTTTTTTAAACCCTAAATTGGAAATTCTAGAAATTATTTTTAAACCCTAAAATGGTCCAAACCCTAAACCCTAATCCAAACCCTAAACCCTAAGGGTTTGGCATGATTACCATAATGCCATTAATTTTAAAAGCCAAAAGACATTTTTGCCCCTCTTATATTATTTAAGGTAACTTGTAAATTTAGCAAGATATGGAGTAGGTAACCAACTTAGATCAGCCATGTGACTGATATGAATACATCTCAGCTAATCTACCAGCCATATACATTGAATACAAGTCATATATAAGATCAAAGAGAGAGAAAAAAATTCATTGTAAGCCTCTTATGTGTCCATATACTCAACCAAGCCATTCTCTCTCTAGCCCACCCAAAAATCTTTTTTTGATAAATCAACACAAAAACCAAATTTCACTTAACAACCATAGCAAAATCAGAAGCCAAGAATTGGAATTGTTCATAGTGAGGTATAAAGCCCTAACGAAATCTGATCATGTATGCTGAGTTAGATGTTAAGTTTTTTGTGTTATATATGTTGTATGGAGTCTAACTTGGTGATCTGGGCTCAGATTCTTATGATCTATAACATCTAGATACTCAAATAAGAGTTTTCAAAAATCTGAATTTATTTTTTGTGGTCCGACAACCAATGTCGACCTTGTAAATCTCTCACCGCTTATTGTTTTTGTTATTTAAGTGTTTGATCTTGAAGTTTGTTATGAGGTCTTTCCTCTAGAACTCAAATCGTGGTCGAATCGCTTTTAAGTTGTAAGTTATTCATGGTCAAAGGTCGCTGACCGACCACGACTTTTCAAATCTGGGTAACCTGCAATTTTTCCGCATCGCCGACAACGATTTTGCAGTGTGCTGATCTTGCTTATGTTACGTGTTATGATCATGTTGTTGTTATATAATTGTAGACCGATATGAGTACTACATATACCTTCCTTTATATTACCCAGATACTTAACTAATTGAATTTAGAGATGGTCAAATATGGGTCGATTTAAACCGCCAAGAACATTTCTGGAAAACCCAAATTTGAAACTCAAATTAGAGTTCAAAATTTATTGGTAATGATGTTAATGTGATTTATAATTGGTGTTATAGATATTAACCCTAATTAGGGAGAACCCTAATTTTCAAAACCCTAATTAGCTAGAAACCTTAATTTGTAAATTAGTAACCCTAATTTTTTTAATTGTAAACCCTAATTGCTAATTAGGCACACTTAATGATAATTAGTAAAACATAAACCTAATTATCAAGTCTATGAGATTAGGAAACCGAATTAATTAAGAAACCTTAATTTTGTATTTTAGAAACTAAAATTTTATTATTTTATTATTTATTTTTTTTAAACCCTAAATTGGAAATTCTAGAAATTATTTTTAAACCCTAAAATGGTCCAAACCCTAAACCCTAATCCAAACCCTAAACCCTAAGGGTTTGGCATGATTACCATAATGCCATTAATTTTAAAAGCCAAAAGACATTTTTGCTCCTCTTACATTATTTAAGGTAACTTGTAAATTTAGCAAGATATGGAGTAGGTAAATCAACTTAGATCACCATGTGACCGATATGAATACATCTCATCTCACTAATCTACCAAATATATATACATTGAATACAAGTCATATATAAGATCAAAGAGAGAGAAAAAATTCATTGTAAGCCTCTTATGTGTCCATATACTCAACCAAGCCATTCTCTCTCTAGCCCACAAAATTTCTTTATATAAATCAACACAAAACCAAATTTCACATGAACAACCATATAGCAAAATCAGAAGCCAAGAATTGGAATTGTTCATAGTGAGGTATAAAGCCCTAACCGAAATCTGATCATGTATGCTGAGTTAGATGTTAAGTTTTTTGTGTTATATATGTTGTATGGAGTCTAACTTGGTGATCTGGGTCAGTATCTTACAGATCTATAACATCTAGATACTCGAAATAAGAGTTTTCAAAAATCTGGGAATTTATTTTTTTGTGGTCTGACAACCAATGTCAGACCTTGTAAATCTCTACCTGTTTATTGTTTTTGTTATTTAAGTGTTTGATCTTGAAGTTTGTTATGAGGAATTTCCTCTAGAACTCAAATCGTATCGAAATCGCTTTAAGTTGTAAGTTATTCATGGTCAAAGGTCGCCGACCGACCACGACTTTTTTTCAAATCTGGGTAACCTGCAAATTTTTCCGCATCGCCGACAACGATTTTGCAGTGTGCTTGATCTTGCTTATGTTACGTGTTATGATCATGTTGTTGTTATATAATTGTAGACTGATATGAGTACTACATATACCTTCCTTTATATTACCCAGATACTTAACTAATTGAATTTAGAGATGGTCAAATATGGGTCGATTTAAACCGCCAAGAACATTTCTCGAAAACCCAAATTTGAAACTCAAATTAGAGTTCAAAATTTATTGGTAATGATGTTAATGTGATTTATGATTGGTGTTATAGATATTAACCCTAATTAGGGAGAACCCTAATTTTCAAAACCCTAATTAGCTAGAAACCCTAATTTGTAAATTAGTAACCCTAATTTTCTAATTGTAAACCCTAATTGCTAATTAGGCACACTTAATGATAATTAGTAAAACATAAACCTAATTATCAAGTCTATGAGATTAGAAACCCAATTAATTAAGAAACCTTAATTTTGTATTTTAGAAACTAAAATTTTATTATTTTATTATTTATTTTTTTTAAACCCTAAATTGGAAATTCTAGAAATTATTTTTAAACCCTAAAATGGTCCAAACCCTAAACCCTAATCCAAACCCTAAACCCTAAGGGTTTGGCATGATTACCATAATGCCATTAATTTTAAAAGCCAAAAGACATTTTTGCACCTCTTGCATTATTTAAGGTAACTTGTAAATTTAGCAAGATATGGAGTAGGTAAACAACTTAGATCAACCATGTGACTGATATGAATACATCTCACTAATCTACCAACTTATATACATTGAATACAAGTCATATATAAGATCAAAGAGAGAGAGAAAATTCATTGTAAGCCTCATATGTGTCCATATACTCAAGCAAGCCATTCTCACTCTAGCCCACAAAATTTCTTTAATAAATCAACACAAAACCAAATTTCACTTAACAACCATAGCAAAAATCGTAAGCCAAGAATTGAAATTGTTCATATAGTGAGGTATAAAGCCCTAACCAAATCCGATCATGTATGCCGAAAGTAGATGTTAAGTTTTTTGTGTTATATATGTTGTATGGAGTCTAACTTGGTGATCTGGGGTCAGATCTTCATGTATCTATAACATCTAGATACTCAAAATAAGAGTTTTCAAAAATCGAATTTATTTTTTTGTGGTCCCACAACCAAATGTCGACCTTGTAAATCTCTCACCGCTTATTGTTTTTGTTATTTAAGTGTTTGATCTTGAAGTTTGTTATGAGGTCTTTCCTCTAGAACTCAAATCGTGGTCGAATCGCTTTTAAGTTGTAAGTTATTCATGGTCAAAGGTCGCTGACCGACCACCACGACTTTTCAAATCTGGGTAACCCATAATTTTTCCTGACGCCTGACAACGATTTTGCAGGTGCTTGATCTTGCTTATGTTACGTGTTATGATCATGTTGTTGTTATATAATTGTAGACTGATATGAGTACTACATATACCTTCCTTTATATTACCCAGATACTTAACTCTAATTGAATTTAGAGATGGTCAAATATGGGTCGATTTAAACCGCCAAGAACATTTCTGGAAAACCCAAATTTGAAACTCAAATTAGAGTTCAAAATTTATTGGTAATGATGTTAATGTGATTTATGATTGGTGTTATAGATATTAACCCTAATTAGGGAGAACCCTAATTTTCAAAACCCTAATTAGCTAGAAACCCTAATTTGTAAATTAGTAACCCTAATTTTCTAATTGTAAACCCTAATTGCTAATTAGGCACACTTAATGATAATTAGTAAAACATAAACCTAATTATCAAGTCTATGAGATTAGGAAACCGAATTAATTAAGAAACCTTAATTTTGTATTTTAGAAACTAAAATTTTATTATTTTATTATTTATTTTTTTTAAACCCTAAATTGGAAATTCTAGAAATTATTTTTAAACCCTAAAATGGTCCAAACCCTAAACCCTAATCCAAACCCTAAACCCTAAGGGTTTGACATGATTACCATAATGCCATTAATTTTAAAAGCCAAAAGACATTTTTGCCCCTCTTGCATTATTTAAGGTAACTTGTAAATTTAGCAAGATATGGAGTAGGTAAACAACTTAGATCAACCATGTGACTGATATGAATACATCTCAGGTAATCTACCAGCCATATACATTGAATACAAGTCATATAAAAGATCAAAGAGAGAGAGAAAATTCATTGTAAGCCTCTTATGTGTCCATATACTCAACCAAGCCATTCTCTCTCTAGGCCACAAAATTTCTTTAATAAATCAACACAAAAAACCAAATTTCACCTAACAACCATAGCAAAATCGTAAGCCAAGAATTGAATTGTTCATAGTGAGGTATAAAGCCCTAAATCAAAATCGATCATGTATGCCGAAAGTTAGATGTTAAGTTTTTTTGTGTTATATATGTTGTATGGAGTCTAACTTGGTGATCCGGGTTTGCATTCATGATCTATAACATCTAGATACTCAAATAAGAGTTTTCAAAAATCGAATTTATTTTTTTTTGGTCCGACAACCAATGTCGACCTTTTGTAAATCTCTCACCGCTTATTGTTTTTGTTATTTAAGTGTTTGATCTTGAAGTTTGTTATGAGGTCTTTCCTCTAGAACTCAAATCGTGGTCGAATCGCTTTTAAGTTGTAAGTTATTCATGGTCAAAGGTCGCCGACCGACCATACTTTTTTTCAATCTGGGTAACCTGCATTTTTCCGCATCCTCGACAACGATTTTGCAGTGCTTGATCTTGCTTATGTTACGTGTTATGATCATGTTGTTGTTATATAATTGTAGACCCATATGAGTACTACATATACCTTCCTTTATATTACCCAGATACTTAACTAATTGAATTTAGAGATGGTCAAATATGGGTCGATTTAAACCGCCAAGAACATTTCTCGAAAACCCAAATTTGAAACTAAAATTAGAGTTCAAAATTTATTGGTAATGATGTTAATGTGATTTATGATTGGTGTTATAGATATTAACCCTAATTAGGGAGAACCCTAATTTTCAAAACCCTAATTAGCTAGAAATCCTAATTTGTAAATTAGTAACCCTAATTTTCTAATTGTAAACCCTAGTTGCTAATTAGGCACACTTAATGATAATTAGTAAAACATAAACCTAATTATCAAGTCTATGAGATTAGGAAACCAAGTTAATTAAGAAACCTTAATTTTGTATATTAGAAACTAAAATTTTATTATTTTATTATTTATTTTTTTTTTAACCCTAAATTGGAAATTTAGAAATTATTTTTAAACCCTAAAATGGTCCAAACCCTAAACCCTAATCCAAACCCTAAACCCTAAGGGTTTGGCATGATTACCATAATGCCATTAATTTTAAAAAAGCCAAAAGACATTTTTGCCCTCTCTTGCATTATTTAAGGTAACTTGTAAATTTAGCAAGATATGGAGTAGGTAAATCAACTTAGATCAACCATGACCCGATATATACATCTCAAATAATCTACCAACCATATACATTGAATACAAGTCATATATAAGATCAAAGAGAGAGAGAAAAAATCATTGTAAGCCTCTTATGTGTCCATATACTCAACCAAGCCATTCTCTCTCTAGCCCACGAAAAATTTCTTTTTTTAATAAATCAACACAAAAAACCAAATTTCACTTAACAAACCATAGCAAAATCGTAATCGTAGCCAAGAATTGAATTGTTCATAGTGAGGTATAAAGCCCTAACCAAATCGATCATGTATGCCGAAAGTTAGATGTTAAGTTTTTTGTGTTATATATGTTGTATGGAGTCTAACTTGGTGATCTCGGGCTGATTCTTACGATCTATAACATCTAGATACTCAAATAAGAGTTTTCAAAAATCGAATTTATTTTTTTGTGGTCCGACAAAACCAATGTCGACCTTGTAAATCTCTCACCGCTTATTGTTTTTGTTATTTAAGTGTTTGATCTTGAAGTTTGTTATGAGGTCTTTCTTCCTCTAGAACTCAATCGTGGTCGAATCGCTCGCTTTAGTTGTAAGTTATTCATGGTCAAAGGTCGCTGACCGACCACGACTTTTCAAATCTGGGTAACCTGCAAATTTTTCCGCATCGCCCGACAACGATTTTGCAGTGTGCTTCGATCTTGCTTATGTTACGTGTTATGATCATGTTGTTGTTATATAATTGTAGACCGATATGAGTACTACATATACCTTCCTTTATATTACCCAGATACTTAACTAATTGAATTTAGAGATGGTCAAAAATATGGGTCGATTTAAACCGCCAAGAACATTTCTAGAAAACCCAAATTTGAAACTCAAATTAGAGTTCAAAATTTATTGGTAATGATGTTAATGTGATTTATGATTGGTGTTATAGATATTAACCCTAATTAGGGAGAACCCTAATTTTCAAAACCCTAATTAGCTAGAAACCCTAATTTGTAAATTAGTAACCCTAATTTTCTAATTGTAAACCCTAATTGCTAATTAGGCACACTTAATGATAATTAGTAAAACATAAACCTAATTATCAAGTCTATGAGATTAGGAAACTAATTAATTAAGAAACCTTAATTTTGTATTTTTTAGAAACTAAAATTTTATTATTTTATTATTTATTTTTTTTTAAACCCTAAATTGGAAATTTAGAAATTATTTTTAAACCCTAAAATGGTCCAAACCCTAAACCCTAATCCAAACCCTAAACCCTAAGGGTTTGGCATGATTACCATAATGCCATTAATTTTAAAAAGCCAAAAGACATTTTTGCCCTCTTGCATTTTAAGGTAACTTTGTAAATTTAGCAAGATATGGAGTAGGTAAATCAACTTAGATCAACCATGTGACCGATATATGAATACATCTCAGCTAATCTACCAACTATATACATTGAATACAAGTCATATATAAGATCAAAGAGAGAGAGAAAATTCATCGTAAGCCTCTTATGTGTCCATATACTCAACCAAGCCATTCTCTCTCTAGCCCCATTGAAATTTCTTTTTTAAATCAACACACAAAACCAAATTTCACCTAACAACCATAGCAAAATCAGAAGCCAAGAATTGGAATTGTTCATAGTGAGGTATAAAGCCCTAACCGAAATCTGATCATGTATGCTGAGTTAGATGTTAAGTTTTTTGTGTTATATATGTTGTATGGAGTCTAACTTGGTGATCTGGGCTCAGATCTTATAGATCTATAACATCTAGATACTCGAAATAAGAGTTTTCAAAAATCTGGGAATTTATTTTTTTGTGGTCCCACAAACAATGTCGACCTTTGTAAATCTCTCACCGCTTATTGTTTTTGTTATTTAAGTGTTTGATCTTGAAGTTTGTTATGAGGTCTTTCCTCTAGAACTCAATCGTATCGAATCGCTTTTGTTGTAAGTTATTCATGGTCAAAGGTCGTCGACCGACCACGACTTTTTTTCAAATCTGGGTAACCTGTAATTTTTCCGCATCGCCGACAACGATTTTGCAGTGTGTGCTTCGATCTTGCTTATGTTACGTGTTATGATCATGTTGTTGTTATATAATTGTAGACCCGATATGAGTACTACATATACCTTCCTTTATATTACCCAGATACTTAACTAATTGAATTTAGAGATGGTCAAATATGGGTCGATTTAAACCGCCAAGAACATTTCTCGAAAACCCAAATTTGAAACTCAAATTAGAGTTCAAAATTTATTGGTAATGATGTTAATGTGATTTATGATTGGTGTTATAGATATTAACCCTAATTAGGAGAACCCTAATTTTCAAAACCCCTAATTAGCTAGAAACCCTAATTTGTAAATTAGTAACCCTAATTTTCTAATTGTAAACCCTAATTGCTAATTAGGCACACTTAATGATAATTAGTAAAACATAAACCTAATTATCAAGTCTATGAGATTAGGAAAACCAATTAATTAAGAAACCTTAATTTTGTATTTTAGAAACTAAAATTTTATTATTTTATTATTTATTTTTTTTTAAAACCCTAAATTGGAAATTTAGAAATTATTTTTAAACCCTAAAATGGTCCAAACCCTAAACCCCTAATCCAAACCCTAAACCCTAAGGGTTTGGCATGATTACCATAATGCCATTAATTTTAAAAGCCAAAAGACATTTTTTGCCCTCTTGCATTATTTAAGGTAACTTGTAAATTTAGCAAGATATGGAGTAGGTAACCAACTTAGATCAAATGCATGTGACCGATATGAATACATCTCTCACTAATCTACCACCATATATATACATTGAATACAAGTCATATATAAGATCAAAGAGAGAGAAAAATTCATTGTAAGCCTCTTATGTGTCCATATACTCAACCAAGCCATTCTCTCTCTAGCCCACGAAAATTTCTTTTTTAATAAATCAACACAAAACCAAATTTCACCAACAACAACCATAGCAAAATCGTAAGCCAAGAATTGAATTGTTCATAGTGAGGTATAAAGCCCCAACCAAATCGATCATGTATGCCGAAAGTTAGATGTTAAGTTTTTTGTGTTATATATGTTGTATGGAGTCTAACTTGGTGATCTCGGGCTCAGATTTATGATCTATAACATCTAGATACTCAAATAAGAGTTTTCAAAAATCGAATTTATTTTTTTGTGGTCCGACAACCAATGTCGACCTTGTAAATCTCTCACCGCTTATTGTTTTTTGTTATTTAAGTGTTTGATCTTGAAGTTTGTTATGAGGTCTTTCCTCTAGAACTCCTAATCGTATTCGAATCGCTTTAAGTTGTAAGTTATTCATGGTCAAAGGTCGCCGACCGACCATGACTTTTCAAATCTGGGTAACCTGCAATTTTTCCGCATCGCCTCGACAAACGATTTTGCAGGTGCTTGATCTTGCTTATGTTACGTGTTATGATCATGTTGTTGTTATATAATTGTAGACTGATATGAGTACTACATATACCTTCCTTTATATTACCCAGATACTTAACTTAATTGAATTTAGAGATGGGTCAAATATGGGTCGATTTAAACCGCCAAGAACATTTCTTCGAAACCCAAATTTGAAACTCAAATTAGAGTTCAAAATTTATCGGTAATGATGTTAATGTGATTTATGATTGGTGTTATAGATATTAACCCTAATTAGGGAGAACCCTAATTTTCAAAACCCTAATTAGCTAGAAACCCTAATTTGTAAATTAGTAACCCTAATTTTCTAATTGTAAACCCTAATTGCTAATTAGGCACACTTAATGATAATTAGTAAAACATAAACCTAATTATCAAGTCTATGAGATTAGAAACCAATTAATTAAGAAACCTTAATTTTGTATTTTAGAAACTAAAATTTTATTATTTTATTATTTATTTATTTTTTAAACCCTAAATTGGAAATTCTAGAAATTATTTTTAAACCCTAAAATGGTCCAAACCCTAAACCCTAATCCAAACCCTAAACCCTAAGGGTTTGGCATGATTACCATAATGCCATTAATTTTAAAAGCCAAAGACATTTTTGCCCTCTTGCATTATTTAAGGTAACTTGTAAATTTAGCAAGATATGGAGTAGGTAAATCAACTTAGATCAACCATGTGACCGATATGAATACATCTCAAATAATCTACCAATATATACATTGAATACAAAGTCATATATAAGATCAAAGAGAGAGAAAAATTCATTGTAAGCCTCTTATGTGTCCATATACTCAACCAAGCCATTCTCTCTCTAGCCCACGAAATTTCTTTTAATAAATCAATCACAAAACCAAATTTCACTTAACAACCATAGCAAAAAATCGTAAGCCAAGAATTGAATTGTTCATAGTGAGGTATAAAGCCCTAACCGAATCTGATCATGTATGCTGAGTTAGATGTTAAGTTTTTTGTGTTATATATGTTGTATGGAGTCTAACTTGGTGATCTGGCTCAGATCTTCATGTATCTATAACATCTAGATACTCAAAATAAGAGTTTTCAAAAATCTGAATTTATTTTTTTTGTGGTCCGACAACCAAATGTCGACCTTGTAAATCTCTCACCGCTTATTGTTTTTGTTATTTAAGTGTTTGATCTTGAAGTTTGTTATGAGGTCTTTCCTCTAGAACTCAATCGTGGTCGAATCGCTTTTGTTGTAAGTTATTCATGGTCAAAGGTCGCTGACCGACCACGACTTTTCAAATCTGGGTAACCTGCAATTTTTCCGCATCGCCGACAACGATTTTGCAGTGTGCTTGATCTTGCTTATGTTACGTGTTATGATCATGTTGTTGTTATATAATTGTAGACCGATATGAGTACTACATATACCTTCCTTTATATTACCCAGATACTTAACTAATTGAATTTAGAGATGGTCAAATATGGGGTCGATTTAAACCGCCAAGAACATTTCTCGAAAAAACCCAAATTTGAAACTCAAATTAGAGTTCAAAATTTATTGGTAATGATGTTAATGTGATTTATGATTGGTGTTATAGATATTAACCCTAATTAGGAGAACCCCCTAATTTTCAAAAACCCTAATTAGCTAGAAACCCTAATTTGTAAATTAGTAACCCTAATTTTCTAATTGTAAACCCTAATTGCTAATTAGGCACACTTAATGATAATTAGTAAAACATAAACCTAATTATCAAGTCTATGAGATTAGGAACCCAATTAATTAAGAAACCTTAATTTTGTATTTTAGAAACTAAAATTTTATTATTTTATTATTTATTTTTTTTTTAACCCTAAATTGGAAATTTAGAAATTATTTTTAAACCCTAAAATGGTCCAAACCCTAAACCCTAATCCAAACCCTAAACCCTAAGGGTTTGGCATGATTACCATAATGCCATTAATTTTAAAAGCCAAAAGACATTTTTGCCCTCTTGCATTATTTAAGGTAACTTGTAAATTTAGCAAGATATGGAGTAGGTAAAACAACTTAGATCACCATGTGACCGATATGAATACATCTCACTAATCTACCAACCATATATACATTGAATACAAGTCATTATATATAAGATCAAAGAGAGAGAAAAATTCATTGTAAAGCCTCTTATGTGTCCATATACTCAACCAAGCCATTCTCTCTCTAGCCCACAAAATTTCTTTTTTTAATAAATCAACACAAAAAACCAAATTTCACTTAACAACCATAGCAAAGCAAAATCGTAAGCCAAGAATTGAATTGTTCATAGTGAGGTATAAAGCCCCAACCAAATCTCATCATGTATGCCGAAAGTTAGATGTTAAGTTTTTTGTGTTATATATGTTGTATGGAGTCTAACTTGGTGATCTGGGTCAGATTCTTCATGATCTATAACATCTAGATACTCAAATAAGAGTTTTCAAAAATCTGAAATTTATTTTTTTGTGGTCCGACAACCAATGTCGACCTTTTGTAAATCTCTCACCGCTTATTGTTTTTGTTATTTAAGTGTTTGATCTTGAAGTTTGTTATGAGGTCTTTCCTCTAGAACTCAATCGTGGTCGAATCGCTTTTTTAGTTGTAAGTTATTCATGGTCAAAGGTCGCCGATCGACCACGACTTTTTCAAATCTGGGTAACCTGTAATTTTTCCGCATCGCCGACAACGATTTTGCAGTGTGCTTGATCTTGCTTATGTTACGTGTTATGATCATGTTGTTGTTATATAATTGTAGACCGATATGAGTACTACATATACCTTCCTTTATATTACCCAGATACTTAATCTAATTGAATTTAGAGATGGTCAAATATGGGTCGATTTAAACCGCCAAGAACATTTCTCGAAAACCCAAATTTGAAACTCAAATTAGAGTTCAAAATTTATTGGTAATGATGTTAATGTGATTTATGATTGGTGTTATAGATATTAACCCTAATTAGGGAGAACCCTAATTTTCAAAACCCTAATTAGCTAGAAACCCTAATTTGTAAATTAGTAACCCTAATTTTCTAATTGTAAACCCTAATTGCTAATTAGGCACACTTAATGATAATTAGTAAAACATAAACCTAATTATCAAGTCTATGAGATTAGGAAACCAATTAATTAAGAAACCTTAATTTTGTATTTTAGAAACTAAAATTTTATTATTTTATTATTTATTTTTTTTAAACCCTAAATTGGAAATTCTAGAAATTATTTTTAAACCCTAAAATGGTCCAAACCCTAAACCCTAATCCAAACCCTAAACCCTAAGGGTTTGGCATGATTACCATAATGCCATTAATTTTAAAAGCCAAAAGACATTTTTGCCCTCTTGCATTATTTAAGGTAACTTGTAAATTTAGCAAGATATGGAGTAGGTAACCAACTTAGATCAGCCATGTGACTGATATGAATACATCTCAGCTAATCTACCAGCCATATACATTGAATACAAGTCAAATATAAGATCAAAGAGAGAGAGAAAATTCATTGTAAGCCTCTTATGTGTCCATATACTCCACCAAGCCATTCTCTCTCTAGCCCACAAAATTTCTTTTTTTAAATCAAATACAAAACCAAATTTCTCACCTAACAACCATAGCAAAATCGTAAGCCAAGAATTGAATTGTTCATAAGTGAGGTATAAAGCCCCAACCAAATCTGATCATGTATGCCGAAAGTTAGATGTTAAGTTTTTTGTGTTATATATGTTGTATGGAGTCTAACTTGGTGATCCGGCTCAGATTCTTATGATCTATAACATCTAGATACTCAAATAAGAGTTTTCAAAAATCGAATTTATTTTTTTGTGGTCCTCACAACCAATGTCGACCTTGTAAATCTCTCACCGCTTATTGTTTTTTGTTATTTAAGTGTTTGATCTTGAAGTTTGTTATGAGGTCTTTCCTCTAGAACTCTCAATCGTATTTCGAATCGCTTTTGTTTGTGTTATTCATGGTCAAAGGTCGCCGACCGACCACGACTTTTCAAATCTGGGTAACCTGTAATTTTTCCGCATCGCCGACAACGATTTTGCAGTGTGCTTGATCTTGCTTATGTTACGTGTTATGATCATGTTGTTGTTATATAATTGTAGACCCCATATGAGTACTACATATACCTTCCTTTATATTACCCAGATACTTAACTAATTGAATTTAGAGATGGTCAAATATGGGTCGATTTAAACCGCCAAGAACATTTCTCGAAAACCCAAATTTGAAACTCAAATTAGAGTTCAAAATTTATTGGTAATGATGTTAATGTGATTTATGATTGGTGTTATAGATATTAACCCTAATTAGGGAGAACCCTAATTTTCAAAACCCTAATTAGCTAGAAACCCTAATTTGTAAATTAGTAACCCTAATTTTCTAATTGTAAACCCTAATTGCTAATTAGGCACACTTAATGATAATTAGTAAAACATAAACCTAATTATCAAGTCTATGAGATTAGGAAACTGAATTAATTAAGAAACCTTAATTTTGTATTTTAGAAACTAAAATTTTATTATTTTAATATTTATTTTTTTTAAACCCTAAATTGGAAATTCTAGAAATTATTTTTAAACCCTAAAATGGTCCAAACCCTAAACCCTAATCCAACCCTTAAACCCTAAGGGTTTGGCATGATTACCATAATGCCATTAATTTTAAAAGCCAAAAGACATTTTTTTGCCCTCTTGCATTATTTAAGGTAACTTGTAAATTTAGCAAGATATGGAGTAGGTAAATCAACTTAGATCAAATGCATGTGACCGATATGAATACATCTCAAATAATCTACCAAATTATATACATTGAATACAAGTCATATATAAGATCAAAGAGAGAGAAAAATTCATTGTAAGCCTCTTATGTGTCCATATACTCAACCAAGCCATTCTCTCTCTCTAGCCCACAAAAATTTCTTTTTAATAAATCAACACAAAAACCAAATTTCACGAACAACCATATAGCAAAATCGTAGCCAAGAATTGAATTGTTCATAGTGAGGTATAAAGCCCTAACCAAAATCGATCATGTATGCCGAAAGTTAGATGTTAAGTTTTTTTTTGTTATATATGTTGTATGGAGTCTAACTTGGTGATCTGGGTCAGATTCATGATCTATAACATCTAGATACTCAAATAAGAGTTTTCAAAAAATCGAATTTATTTTTTTTTTTGGTCCGACAACCAATGTCGACCTTTTGTAAATCTCTCACCGCTTATTGTTTTTGTTATTTAAGTGTTTGATCTTGAAGTTTGTTATGAGGTCTTTCCTCTAGAACTCAATCGTGGTCGAATCGCTTTTGTTGTAAGTTATTCATGGTCAAAGGTCGCCGACCCACCACGACTTTTTTTCAAATCTGGGTAACCTGCAATTTTCCAGCACCGACAAACGATTTTGCAGTGTGCTTGATCTTGCTTATGTTACGTGTTATGATCATGTTGTTGTTATATAATTGTAGACCCATATGAGTACTACATATACCTTCCTTTATATTACCCAGATACTTAACTAATTGAATTTAGAGATGGTCAAATATGGGTCGATTTAAACCGCCCAAGAACATTTCTGGAAAACCCAAATTTGAAACTCAAATTAGAGTTCAAAATTTATTGGTAATGATGTTAATGTGATTTATGATTGGTGTTATAGATATTAACCCTAATTAGGGAGAACCCTAATTTTCAAAACCCTAATTAGCTAGAAACCCTAATTTGTAAATTAGTAACCCTAATTTTCTAATTGTAAACCCTAATTGCTAATTAGGCACACTTAATGATAATTAGTAAAACATAAACCTAATTATCAAGTCTATGAGATTAGGAAACCGAATTAATTAAGAAACCTTAATTTTGTATTTTAGAAACTAAAATTTTATTATTTTATTATTTATTTTTTTTAAACCCTAAAATGGTCCAAACCCTAAACCCTAATCCAAACCCTAAACCCTAAGGGTTTGGCATGATTACCATAATGCCATTAATTTTAAAAGCCAAAAGACATTTTTGCCCTCTCAGCATTATTTAAGGTAACTTGTAAATTTAGCAAGATATGGAGTAGGTAAATCAACTTAGATCAAATGCATGACCGATATGAATACATCTCAGCTAATCTACCAGCCATATACATTGAATACAAGTCATATATAAGATCAAAGAGAGAGAGAAAATTCATTGTAAGCCTCTTATGTGTCCATATACTCAACCAAGCCATTCTCTCTCTAGCCCACGAAATTTCTTTTTTTAATAAATCAACACAAAAACCAAATTTCACTAACAACCATATAGCAAAAATCGTAAGCCAAGAATTGAATTGTTCATAGTGAGGTATAAAGCCCTAACCAAAATCTGATCATGTATGCCGAGTTAGATGTTAAGTTTTTGTGTTATATATGTTGTATGGAGTCTAACTTGGTGATCTGGGTCGATATCATACAGATCTATAACATCTAGATACTCTAAATAAGAGTTTTCAAAAATCTGAATTTATTTTTTTTGTGTCCCACAACCAATGTCGACCTTTTGTAAATCTCTCACCGCTTATTGTTTTTGTTATTTAAGTGTTTGATCTTGAAGTTTGTTATGAGGTCTTTCCTCTAGAACTCCTAATCGTGGTCGAAATCGCTTTTAAGTTGTAAGTTATTCATGGTCAAAGGTCGCCGATCGACCACGACTTTTTTTCAAATCTGGGTAACCTGTAATTTTTCCGCATCGCCGACAACGATTTTGCAGTGTGTTGATCTTGCTTATGTTACGTGTTATGATCATGTTGTTGTTATATAATTGTAGACCCATATGAGTACTACATATACCTTCCTTTATATTACCCAGATATTTAAATCTAAATTGAATTTAGAGATGGTCAAATATGGGTCGATTTAAACCGCCAAGAACATTTCTCGAAAACCCAAATTTGAAACTCAAATTAGAGTTCAAAATTTATCGTAATGATGTTAATGTGATTTATGATTGGTGTTATAGATATTAACCCTAATTAGGGAGAACCCTAATTTTCAAAACCCTAATTAGCTAGAAACCCTAATTTGTAAATTAGTAACCCTAATTTTCTAATTGTAAAAACCCTAATTGCTAATTAGGCACACTTAATGATAATTAGTAAAACATAAAACCTAATTATCAAGTCTATGAGATTAGGAAACCGAATTAATTAAGAAACCTTAATTTTGTATTTTAGAAACTAAAATTTTATTATTTTATTATTTATTTTTTTTTTTAAACCCTAAATTGGAAATTCTAGAAATTATTTTTAAACTCTAAAATGGTCCAAACCCTAAACCTTAATCCAAACCCTAAACCCTAAGCGTTTGGCATGATTACCATAATGCCATTAATTTTAAAAGCCAAAAGACATTTTTGCCCTTCTTGCATTATTTAAGGTAACTTGTAAATTTAGCAAGATATGGAGTAGGTAACCAACTTAGATCAAATGCATGTGACCGATATGAATACATCTCAAATAATCTACCAAACCATATACATTGAATACAAGTCATATATAAGATCAAAGAGAGAGAAAAATTCATCAGAAGCCTCTTATGTGTCCATATACTCAACCAAGCCATTCTCTCTCTTAGCCCACAAAATTTCTTTTTTTAATAAATCAACACAAAACCAAATTTCACCTAACAACCATATAAAAAAATCGTAAGCCAAGAATTGAATTGTTCATAGTGAGGTATAAAGCCCCAACCAAAATCGATCATGTATGTATGCGAAAGTTAGATGTTAAGTTTTTTGTGTTATATATGTTGTATGGAGTCTAACTTGGTGATCCGGCTCTGATTCATGATCTATAACATCTAGATACTCAAATAAGAGTTTTCAAAAATCGAATTTATTTTTTTTTTGTGGTCCCACAAACAATGTCGACCTTTTGTAAATCTCTCACCGCTTTATTGTTTTTGTTATTTAAGTGTTTGATCTTGAAGTTTGTTATGAGGTCTTTCCTCTAGAACTCAAATCGTTCGAATCGCTTTTAAGTTGTAAGTTATTCATGGTCAAAGGTCGCCGACCGACCACGACTTTTCAAATCTGGGTAACCTGTAATTTTTCCGCATCGCCGACAACGACGATTTTGCAGCAGTGCTCGATCTTGCTTATGTTACGTGTTATGATCATGTTGTTGTTATATAATTGTAGACCCATATGAGTACTACATATACCTTCCTTTATATTACCCAGATACTTAACTAATTGAATTTAGAGATGGTCAAATATGGGTCGATTTAAACCGCCAAGAACATTTCGAAAAACCCAAATTTGAAACTCAAATTAGAGTTCAAAATTTATCGGTAATGATGTTAATGTGATTTATGATTGGTGTTATAGATATTAACCCCAATTAGGAGAAACCCTAATTTTCAAAAAAAACCTAATTAGCTAGAAACCCTAATTTGTAAATTAGTAACCCTAATTTTCTAATTGTAAACCCTAATTGCTAATTAGGCACACTTAATGATAATTAGTAAAACATAAACCTAATTATCAAGTCTATGAGATTAGGAAACCGAATTAATTAAGAAACCTTAATTTTGTATTTTAGAAACTAAAATTTTATTATTTTATTATTTATTTTTTTTAAACCCTAAATTGGAAATTCTAGAAATTATTTTTAAACCCTAAAATGGTCCAAACCCTAAACCCTAATCCAAACCCTAAACCCTAAGGGTTTGGCATGATTACCATAATGCCATTAATTTTAAAAGCCAAAAGACATTTTTGCCCCTCTTGCATTATTTAAGGTAACTTGTAAATTTAGCAAGATATGGAGTAGGTAAACAACTTAGATCAATGTGACTGATATGAATACATCTCAAATAATCTACCAAACCATATATACATTGAATACAAGTCATATATAAGATCAAAGAGAGAGAGAAAATTCATCAGAAGCCTCTTATGTGTCCATATACTCAACCAAGCCATTCTCTCTAGCCCAACAAAATTTCTTTTTTTTAATAAATCAACACAAAACCAAATTTCACTAACAACCATAGCAAAAATCGTAAGCCAAGAATTGAATTGTTCATTGTGAGGTATAAAGCCCTAACCGAAATCTGATCATGTATGCTGAGTTAGATGTTAAGTTTTTTGTGTTATATATGTTGTATGGAGTCTAACTTGGTGATCTGGGTCGGTATCTTATGAGATCTATAACATCTAGATACTCGAAATAAGAGTTTTCAAAAATCTGGGAATTTATTTTTTTGTGGTCTGACAACCAATGTCAGACCTTGTAAATCTCTCACCGCTTATTGTTTTTTTTGTTTTTAAGTGTTTGATCTTGAAGTTTGTTATGAGGTCTTTCCTCTAGAACTCTCTAATCGTATCGAATCGCTTTTTAGTTGTAAGTTATTCATGGTTAAAGGTCGTTGACCGACCATGACTTTTCAAATCTGGGTAACCTAGAATTTTTCCAGACGCCTGACAAGGATTTTGCAGGTGCTTGATCTTGCTTATGTTACGTGTTATGATCATGTTGTTGTTATATAATTGTAGACTGACATGAGTACTACATATACCTTCCTTTATATTACCCAGATACTTAACGGAATTGAATTTAGAGATGGTCAAATATGGGTCGTTTAAAACCGCCAAGAACATTTCTCGAAAACCCAAATTTGAAACTCAAATTAGAGTTCAAAATTTATTGGTAATGATGTTAATGTGATTTATGATCGGTGTTATAGATATTAACCCTAATTAGGGAGAACCCTAATTTTCAAAACACTAATTAGCTAAAAGTCCTATTTTGTAAATTAGTAACCCTAATTTTCTAATTGTAAACCCTAATTGCTAATTAGGCACAATGATAATTAGTAAAACATAAACATAATTATCAATTCTATGAGATTAGGAAACCGAATTAAATAAGAAACCTTAATTTTGTATTTTAGAAACTAAAATTTTATTATTTTATTATTTATTTTTTTTAAACCCTAAATTGGAAATTTAGAAATTATTTTTAAACCCTAAAATGGTCCAAACCCTAAACCCTAATCCAAACCCTAAACCCTAAGGGGTTTGGCATGATTACCATAATGCCATTAATTTTAAAAGCCAAAAGACATTTTTGCCCTCTGCACATTATTATTTAAGGTAACTTGTAAATTTAGCAAGATATGGAGTAGGTAAATCAACTTAGATCAACCATGTGACCGATATGAATACATCTCACTAATCTACCAAATACATATACATTGAATAATAAGTCATATATAAGATCAAAGAGAGAGAAAAATTCATCAGTAAGCCTCTTATGTGTCCATATACTCAACCAAGCCATTCTCTCTCTAGCCCACTTAAATTTCTTTAATAAATCAACACAAAACCAAATTTCACTTAACAACCATAGCAAAATCGTAAGCCAAGAATTGAATTGTTCATAGTGAGGTATAAAGCCCTAACCAAATCGATCATGTATGCCGAAAGTTAGATGTTAAGTTTTTTGTGTTATATATGTTGTATGGAGTCTAACTTGGTGATCCGGGTCGGATCTTCATGATCTATAACATCTAGATACTCAAATAAGAGTTTTCAAAAATGGAATTTATTTTTTTTGGTCCTGACAAACCAATGTCGACCTTGTAAATCTCTCACCGCTTATTGTTTTTGTTATTTAAGTGTTTGATCTTGAAGTTTGTTATGAGGTCTTTCCTCTAGAACTCAAATCAGGGTCAGAACTGCTTTAAGTTGTAAGTTATTCATGGTCAAAGGTCGCCGACCGACCACGACTTTTTCAAATCTAGTAACCTGCAATTTTTCCGCATCGCCCGACAACGATTTTGCAGTGCTTGATCTTGCTTATGTTACGTGTTATGATCATGTTGTTGTTATATAATTGTAGACCCATATGAGTACTACATATATACCTTCCTTTATATTACCCAGATACTTAACTAATTGAATTTAGAGATGGTCAAATATGGGTCGATTTAAACCGCCAAAGAACATTTCTGAAAACCAAATTTGAAACTCAAATTAGAGTTCAAAATTTATCGGTAATGATGTTAATTTGATTTATGATTGGTGTTATAGATATTAACCCTAATTAGGAGAACCCTAATTTTCAAAACCCTAATTAGCTAGAAACCCTAATTTGTAAATTAGTAACCCTAATTTTCTAATTGTAAACCCTAATTGCTAATTAGGCACACTTAATGATAATTAGTAAAACATAAACCTAATTATCAAGTCTATGAGATTAGGAAACCGAATTAATTAAGAAACCTTAATTTTGTATTTTAGAAACTAAAATTTTATTATTTTATTATTTATTTTTTTTAAACCCTAAATTGGAAATTCTAGAAATTATTTTTAAACCCTAAAATGGTCCAAACCCTAAACCCTAATCCAAACCCTAAAACCCTAAGGGTTTGGCATGATTACCATAATGCCATTAATTTTAAAAGCCAAAAGACATTTTTGCCCTCTCTTATTTATTTAAGGTAACTTGTAAATTTAGCAAGATATGGAGTAGGTAAACAACTTAGATCAGCCATGTGACTGATATGAATACATCTCAGCTAATCTACCATCCATATACATTGAATACAAGTCATATATAAGATCAAAGAGAGAGAGAGAAAATTCATTGTAAGCCTCTTATGTGTCCATATACTCAACCAAGCCATTCTCTCTCTAGCCCACAAAATTTCTTTAATAAATCAACACAAAACCAAAATTTCACTTAACAACCATATAGAAAAATCGTAAGCCAAGAATTGAATTGTTCATAGTGAGGTATAAAGCCCCAACCAAATCGATCATGTATGCCGAAAGTTAGATGTTAAGTTTTTGTGTTATATATGTTGTATGGAGTCTAACTTGGTGATCTGGGGCTCAGATTCATGATCTATAACATCTAGATACTCAAATAAGAGTTTTCAAAAATCTGAATTTATTTTTTTGTGGGTCCCACAACCAATGTCGACCTTGTAAATCTCTCACCGCTTTATTGTTTTTGTTATTTAAGTGTTTGATCTTGAAGTTTGTTATGAGGTCTTTCCTCTAGAACTCAAATCGTATCGTAATCGCTTTTAAGTTGTAAGTTATTCATGGTCAAAGGTCGCCGACCGACCACCACGACTTTTCAAATCTGGTAACCTGTAATTTTTCCGCATCACCGACAACGATTTTGCAGGTGCTTGATCTTGCTTATGTTACGTGTTATGATCATGTTGTTGTTATATAATTGTAGACTGACATGAGTACTACATATACCTTCCTTTATATTACCCAGATACTTAACTAATTGAATTTAGAGATGGTCAAATATGGGTCGATTTAAACCGCCAAGAACATTTCTGGAAAACCCAAATTTGAAACTCAAATTAGAGTTCAAAATTTATTGGTAATGATGTTAATGTGATTTATGATTGGTGTTATAGATATTAACCCTAATTAGGGAGAACCCTAATTTTCAAAACCCTAATTAGCTAGAAACCCTAATTTGTAAATTAGTAACCCTAATTTTCTAATTGTAAACCCTAATTGCTAATTAGGCACACTTTAATGATAATTAGTAAAACATAAACCTAATTATCAAGTCTATGAGATTAGGAAACCGAATTAATTAAGAAAAAAACTAATTTTGTATTTTAGAAACTAAAATTTTATTATTTTATTATTTATTTTTTTTAAACCCTAAATTGGAAATTCTAGAAATTATTTTTAAACCCTAAAATGGTCCAAACCCTAAACCCTAATCCAAACCCTAAACCCTAAGGGTTTGGCATGATTACCATAATGCCATTAATTTTAAAAGCCAAAAGACATTTTTGCCCCTCTTGCATTATTTAAGGTAACTTGTAAATTTAGCAAGATATGGAGTAGGTAACCAACTTAGATCAGCCATGTGACTGATATGAATACATCTCAGCTAATCTACCAGCCATATACATTGAATACAAGTCATATATAAGATCAAAGAGAGAGAAAAATTCATCAGAAGCCTCTTATGTGTCCATATACTCAACCAAGCCATTCTCTCTCTCTCTAGCCCACTTAAATTTCTTTTTTTGATAAATCAACATAAAAACCAAATTTCACGAACAACCATAGCAAAAATCGTAAGCCAAGAATTGAATTGTTCATAGTGAGGTATAAAGCCCCAACCAAATCTGATCATGTATGCGAAAGTAGATGTTAAGTTTTTTGTGTTATATATGTTGTATGGAGTCTAACTTGGTGATCTGGCTCAGATTTATGATCTATAACATCTAGATACTCAAATAAGAGTTTTCAAAAATCGAATTTATTTTTTGTGGTCCCACAACCAATGTCGACCTTGTAAATCTCTCACCGCTTATTGTTTTTGTTATTTAAGTGTTTGATCTTGAAGTTTGTTATGAGGTCTTTCCTCTAGAACTCAATCGTATTCGAATCGCTTTTAAGTTGTAAGTTATTCATGGTCAAAGGTCGCCGACCGACCACGACTTTTCAAATCTGGGTAACCTGTAATTTTTCCGCATCACCGACAACGATTTTGCAGTGTGCTTGATCTTGCTTATGTTACGTGTTATGATCATGTTGTTGTTATATAATTGTAGACCCATATGAGTACTACATATACCTTCCTTTATATTACCCAGATACTTAACTAATTGAATTTAGAGATGGTCAAATATGGGTCGATTTAAACCGCCAAGAACATTTCTTCGAAAACCCAAATTTGAAACTCAAATTAGAGTTCAAAATTTATCGGTAATGATGTTAATGTGATTTATGATTGGTGTTATAGATATTAACCCTAATTAGGAGAACCCTAATTTTCAAAAACCCTAATTAGCTAGAAACCCTAATTTGTAAATTAGTAACCCTAATTTTCTAATTGTAAACCCTAATTGCTAATTAGGCACACTTAATGATAATTAGTAAAACATAAACCTAATTATCAAGTCTATGAGATTAGGAAACCGAATTAATTAAGAAACCTTAATTTTGTATTTTAGAAACTAAAATTTTATTATTTTATTATTTATTTTTTTTAAACCCTAAATTGGAAATTCTAGAAATTATTTTTAAACCCTAAAATGGTCCAAACCCTAAACCCTAATCCAAACCCTAAACCCTAAGGGTTTGGCATGATTACCATAATGCCATTAATTTTAAAAGCCAAAAGACATTTTTGCCCCTCTTGCATTATTTAAGGTAACTTGTAAATTTAGCAAGATATGGAGTAGGTAAACAACTTAGATCAGCCATGTGACTGATATGAATACATCTCAGCTAATCTACCAGCCATATACATTGAATACAAGTCATATATAAGATCAAAGAGAGAGAGAAAAAATCATCAGAAGCCTCTTATGTGTCCATATACTCAACCAAGCCATTCTCTCTCTAGCCCACAAAATTTCTTTTAATAAATCAACACAAAACCAAATTTCACCAACAACCATATAGCAAAATCGTAAGCCAAGAATTGAATTGTTCATAGTGAGGTATAAAGCCCTAACCGAAATCGATCATGTATGCCGAAAGTTAGATGTTAAGTTTTTTGTTATATATGTTGTATGGAGTCTAACTTGGTGATCTGGGCTCATATCTTATGATCTATAACATCTAGATACTCAAATAAGAGTTTTCAAAAAAATCTGAATTTATTTTTTTGTGGTCCCACAACGAATGTCGACCTTTGTAAATCTCTCACCGCTTATTGTTTTTGTTATTTAAGTGTTTGATCTTGAAGTTTGTTATGAGGTCTTTCCTCTAGAACTCAATCGTATCGAAATCGCTTTTAAGTTGTAAGTTATTCATGGTCAAAGGTCGCCGACCGACCACGACTTTTCAAATCTGGGTAACCTGTAATTTTTCCGCATCGACAACGATTTTGCAGTGTGCTTGATCTTGCTTATGTTACGTGTTATGATCATGTTGTTGTTATATAATTGTAGACCCATATGAGTACTACATATACCTTCCTTTATATTACCCAGATACTTAACTAATTGAATTTAGAGATGGTCAAATATGGGTCGATTTAAACCGCCAAGAACATTTCTGGAAAACCCAAATTTGAAACTCAAATTAGAGTTCAAAATTTATTGGTAATGATGTTAATGTGATTTATGATTGGTGTTATAGATATTAACCCTAATTAGGGAGAACCCTAATTTTCAAAACCCTAATTAGCTAGAAACCTTAATTTGTAAATTAGTAATCCTAATTTTCTAATTGTAAACCCTAATTGCTAATTTGGCACACTTAATGATAATTAGTAAAACATAAACCTAATTATCAAGTCTATGAGATTAGGAAACCGAATTAATTAAGAAACCTTAATTTTGTATTTTAGAAACTAAAATTTTATTATTTTATTTTTTATTTTTTTTAAACCCCAAATTGGAAATTCTAGAAATTATTTTTAAACCCTAAAATGGTCCAAACCCTAAACCCTAATCCAAACCCTAAACCCTAAGGGTTTGGCATGATTACCATAATGCCATTAATTTTAAAAAGCCAAAAGACATTTTTGCCCTCTCAGATTATTTAAGGTAACTTGTAAATTTAGCAAGATATGGAGTAGGTAAACAACTTAGATCAACCATGTGACCGATATGAATACATCTCAAATAATCTACCAAATGCATATACATACATTGAATACAAGTCATATATAAGATCAAAGAGAGAGAAAAATTCATCAGAAGCCTCTTATGTGTCCATATACTCAACCAAGCCATTCTCTCTCTAGCCCACAAAATTTCTTTTTAATAAATCAACACAAAACCAAATTTCACTAACAACCATAGCAAAATCGTAAGCCAAGAATTGGAATTGTTCATAGTGAGGTATAAAGACCTAACCGAAATCTGATCATGTATGCTGAGTTAGATGTTAAGTTTTTTGTGTTATATATGTTGTATGGAGTCTAACTTGGTGATCTGGGTCGGGATCTTATAGATCTATAACATCTAGATACTCAAAATAAGAGTTTTCAAAAATCTGAGAATTTATTTTTTTGTGGTCTGACAACGAATGTCAGACCTTGTAAATCTCTACCTGTTTATTGTTTATGTTATTTAAGTGTTTGATCTTGAAGTTTGTTATGAGGTCTTTCCTCTAGAACTCAATCGTGGTCGAATCGCTTTAAGTTGTAAGTTATTCATCATGGTAAAAGGTCGCCGACCGACCACGACTTTTTCAAATCTGGGTAACCTGTAATTTTTCCGCATCACCGAAACGATTTTGCAGTGCTTGATCTTGCTTATGTTACGTGTTATGATCATGTTGTTGTTATATAATTGTAGACCCATATGAGTACTACATATACCTTCCTTTATATTACCCAGATACTTAACTAATTGAATTTAGAGATGGTCAAATATGGTCGATTTAAACCGCTTTCAAGAACATTTCTGGAAAACCCAAATTTGAAACTCAAATTAGAGTTCAAAATTTATCGGTAATGATGTTAATGTGATTTATGATTGGTGTTATAGATATTAACCCTAATTAGGGAGAACCCTAATTTTCAAAACCCTAATTAGCTAGAAACCCTAATTTATAAATTAGTAACCCTAATTTTCTAATTGTAAACCCTAATTGCTAATTAGGCACACTTAATGATAATTAGTAAAACATAAACCTAATTATCAAGTCTATGAGATTAGGAAACCGAATTAATTAAGAAACCTTAATTTTGTATTTTAGAAACTAAAATTTTATTATTTTATTATTTATTTTTTTTAAACCCTAAATTGGAAATTCTAGAAATTATTTTTAAACCCTAAAATGGTCCAAACCCTAAACCCTAATCCAAACCCTAAACCCTAAGGGTTTGGCATGATTACCATAATGCCATTAATTTTAAAAGCCAAAAGACATTTTTGCCCCTCTTGCATTATTTAAGGTAACTTGTAAATTTAGCAAGATATGGAGTAGGTAAACAACTTAGATCAGCCATGTGACTGATATGAATACATCTCAGCTAATCTACCATCCATATACATTGAATACAAGTCATATATAAGATCAAAGAGAGAGAGAAAATTCATTGTAAGCCTCTTATGTGTCCATATACTCAACCAAGCCATTCTCTCTCTAGCCCACAAAATTTCTTTGATAAATCAGTCACAAAACCAGCCCCACGAACAACCATAGCAAAATCAGAAGCCAAGAATTGGAATTGTTCATAGTGAGGTATAAAGCCCTAACCGAAATCTGATCATGTATGCTGAGTTAGATGTTAAGTTTTTTGTGTTATATATGTTGTATGGAGTCTAACTTGGTGATCTGGGTCAGTATCTTACAGATCTATAACATCTAGATACTCGAAATAAGAGTTTTCAAAAATCGAAATTTATTTTTTTGTGGTCCCACAACGTAATGTCGACCTTGTAAATCTCTCACCGCTTATTGTTTTTGTTATTTAAGTGTTTGATCTTGAAGTTTGTTATGAGGTCTTTCCTCTAGAACTCAATCGTATCGAATCGCTTTTGTTGTAAGTTATTCATGGTCAAAGGTCGCTGAATCACCACGACTTTTCAAATCTGGGTAACCTGCATTTTTTCCGCATCGCCGACAACGATTTTGCGTGTGCTTGATCTTGCTTATGTTACGTGTTATGATCATGTTGTTGTTATATAATTGTAGACCGATATGAGTACTACATATACCTTCCTTTATATTACCCAGATACTTAACTAATTGAATTTAGAGATGGTCAAATATGGGTCGATTTAAACCGCTCAAGAACATTTCTCGAAAACCCAAATTTGAAACTCAAATTAGAGTTCAAAATTTATTGGTAATGATGTTAATGTGATTTATGATTGGTGTTATAGATATTAACCCTAATTAGGAAGAACCCTAATTTTCAAAACCCTAATTAGCTAGAAACCCTAATTTGTAAATTAGTAACCCTAATTTTCTAATTGTAAACCCTAATTGCTAATTAGGCACACTTAATGATAATTAGTAAAACATAAACCTAATTATCAAGTCTATGAGATTAGGAAACCGAATTAATTAAGAAACCTTAATTTTGTATTTTAGAAACTAAAATTTTATTATTTTATTATTTATTTTTTTAAACCCTAAATTGGAAATTCTAGAAATTATTTTTAAACCCTAAAATGGTCCAAACCCTAAACCCTAATCCAAACCCTAAACCCTAAGGGTTTGGCATGATTACCATAATGCCATTAATTTTAAAAGCCAAAAGACATTTTTGCCCTCTTGCATTATTTAAGGTAACTTGTAAATTTAGCAAGATATGGAGTAGGTAACCAACTTAGATCAAATGCATGTGACCGATATGAATACATCTCAAATAATCTACCACCATATATATACATTGAATACAAGTCATATATAAGATCAAAGAGAGAGAAAAATTCATTGTAAGCCTCTTATGTGTCCATATACTCAACCAAGCCATTCTCTCTCTAGCCCACGAAAATTTCTTTTATAAATCAACACAAAACCAAATTTCACTTAACAACCATAGCAAAATTCGTAAGCCAAGAATTGAAATTGTTCATAGTGAGGTATAAAGCCCTAACCAAAATCGATCATGTATGTATGCCGAAAGTTAGATGTTAAGTTTTTTGTGTTATATATGTTGTATGGAGTCTAACTTGGTGATCCGGCTCAGATTCTTACAGATCTATAACATCTAGATACTCGAAATAAGAGTTTTCAAAAATCTGGGAATTTATTTTTTTGTGGTCTGACAACCAATGTCAGACCTTGTAAATCTCTACCGGTTTATTGTTTTTGTTATTTAAGTGTTTGATCTTGAAGTTTGTTATGAGGTCTTTCCTCTAGAACTCGAATCAGGGTCAGAACTGCTTTAAGTTGTAAGTTATTCATGGTCAAAGGTCGTTGACCGACCATGACTTTTCAAATCTGGGTAACCCGTAATTTTTCCGAAGCGCCGACAACGATTTTGCAGTGCTTGATATTGCTTATGTTACGTGTTATGATCATGTTGTTGTTATATAATTGTAGACCGACATGAGTACTACATATACCTTCCTATCTTATATTGATGTTATGATTATCTGATGTTATTGTGTTATACTTTGACATCTGGACTACAAGATAGAACAATTACATAATACAAAGTAAATTTGGAAAGCATTGATTTGAAGGCTCAAAGTAGGTAGCTTCAATTCTGGAAATTTCAGAAATTTAAGAACTCGCCTGACATGATATTTAGAGGCTCAGATCTCTTTTGTTTCATGCTGTCTGTTCATGTTGGTGGTTGAAACTTGTAGTCTTTCACTGTGACTACAAGATCCGACCAAAAGTATTCCCAGAATCCTCACAGTTTAAACAAATATTGATGGTCAAACCGGGTAGCTTGGCCATTGACTTGCATTTCTGGGTTTGAGGAAGAACACTCAAGAACACCTATAGCGATAGTTTCGTCGCTATAGGGTCCTTTAGCGACAGTTTATTAATAAAATTAATTATTTTTATTAAATAAATAGAAAAATTAGTTTTTAACCATTAAAAATACAAAATAAATTATAAAAAATTATTTTAAAATCAAAAATTAGTTTTTAATTATTTTGAATATATTTCATAAATATTTAATATTTTTGGAATATTAAAAGTATTTAATTTATTTAATTATAATATTAAATAAATTATTTAAAAATGATTTTAATACATGAAAAATTATTTAAAATTATATTATGGTATAAGAAAATAATTTAAGTTATTTTGATAACTTTTAATATTTTGTGACGAAATTTCATTAATAAATTAATATTAATGGTAATTAAAGTTATTTAATAAATGTATTAAATAAATTATGGAAAATAGAATTAATGATTTAAAAATTATAGAAAAATGATTTAAAGGTTATAAAATTATTTTAAGTTATAAATATAATTTTCGATATTTTGTCATGAAAAATATTAATATTTTAATATTAAATGATATTAAATTTATTTAATAATTATATTAAATAAATTAGTTTAAAAATGATTTTAATATTAGAAAAATCATTATAAATGAAAATAAATAGTTTAAAGATATTTTAAGTTATAAAATATAATTAATAATATTTAAAGGTAAATTTCATTAATTAATTATTATTAATGATATTAAAGTTATTTAATAATTATATTAAATACATTAGTTTAAAAATAATTTTAATATTAGGAAAATCATTTTAAATAAAAATAAAGTGTTTAAAGATATTTTAAGTTATAAAATATAACTTTTAATATTTAAAAGATAATTTTATTAATAAATGATATTAATTTAATATTAAATGATATTAGATTTATTTAATAATTATATTAAATAAATAGTTTTAAAATGGTTTTATTTTTTAAAAATCATTTAAAAAGGGTATAAATGAATTAAAAATATTCTAAGTTATGATTAAGGACTTTTAATATTTTGATAAGTAATACATTAATACTTTAATATTAATGATCATTATTTAAAATTATTTTATCTCTTTTAAAATCATTTAAAGTGTAATATTAATACTTTAAAAGTATTTAGAGTTATTGTAAATAACTTTAACATTTTGGCAATGGTTTCATTAATAGTTTAATATTAATTAAATATTAATGATAATAGAATTGTTTAATATTTAAATCATTTAATAATGATTCCGGTATTTGAAAATTTATGATAAATGTTTAAAAATTATTATAAGTCATTTAAAAATAATACGACTGATATTTACAGATGTGGAATTACAGGATAGAGTCTTAGACTCGATAATTACCCGATAAAGCAGTCGGTACACCAACATGTTCTAGAAATTGATCTGGACTTAGATAATTTAATTAGATATGTGTTTATATGTGATTCAATAGTTGTTAAACATATATGACAATGTGATTAGGATATGTGTTGACTGCAATAAGCAGTGCTATGTGTTATAGTATGTTATTCTAATCGATCAAATGATCTTATTACTGATAGGTGTTATATAAAGATAGAACTAAGTTACGATCTCAGTTAAAGACATCGTGCAAATGATATCTTACCTTTGCATTTCCTTTATCACAATGGACATGAGTAAGAAGTTTCGTAATTATATTATTATTATGCTATATTATTAACCCTATTGTGATATATTCTATATCCTATCATTGTTTATCAACATGTTAGTATATGGTAATTCGATATATATATTTTGTTCGTTAATTTCTATATATGGTTATACAAGTGTCCCCACTTGGATAATCATTATATTTAATCACATGTTGATATATATATATATATATATATATATATATATATATATATATATATATATAAGTCGCCTAAGCAACTTGATCAGGTAGACACAAATTTTGAAATATCGTTGAATATGATAAAAAAAACCTTTTTGTATCCAATCAAATTTTTTTGGTTCGAATTCCAGTCTATGTATGAACATCCCGATCACGGGAAAAATTTTATTCGCTCAGGCGGACAAAGGATGAACGATAATATCGTTCTAGCAATATAGTATTGATCAATACAGGGCTCATTGGGATGATCACCCTCGCGCCCGTAAGTTATGATGGTTTGCAGATGAAGTTCTGCTAAACCTTATCGAAAATTTAAAACAATGTTCATAGTATGTCGACTACCCTATATATATAGTCTATACGTTGTTTCAAAAATTTGAGATAGAATTGTTATGTTGTTATTATCGGTTCAGTTTACTTCACAACTATAAATTCGTTGTAGAAGTGATGTACAAAGAAAATATTTATTTCTTTCAGCTATTTATCTTTCTAATTGTTATTACTTGTTGGGCACCCAAATGCTCACCCTTGCTTAAATTTAAATATTTTCAGCTAGGCATGAACAACTCGAAGGTTCAGACAAGAACAAGTGAAAAGGAAAGCAAACAGAACATGTTTAATGGTATCTTTTGTAATAGTTATACAATATATAGACAATGATATGTATTATATTTCATGTAAAGAATATAGTAAAGGTTACGTACTTGGGATTAAACTCTGATAAATGTAAGTTAAGTTTTATATTTATATTAATGTTATTATTATTAGTATTATTTTGCTCAAAGAAATGGTATCGTGACGAACCGAGTTCGGGTTTCAAGTACCCAAGTTTGGGGTCTTCACACTACCCCTGCCCCAGCGGGGGTTTATACACTAAAAGAGCCCGCTCCGGTGGGCTAGGGGCCTGTTTTGGAGCTGGCATGCCAAACCCCAGTGGGGGTTTTGTGAAGGAACATTTTCTGCTCTGACGTCCTTTGGGAAATCAGCCATAACCTTTGATCCGGGAAGAGTTACGAGGCCTGCCACCTATCAAATCGAAGATATCGACAAGCTCTACAACCTTCATTCTTTGAGGTTTTAGAATTAACGAACGGAGGAAGGTCGAAATTGGGCTGGAAGTGACTGTTATGAAAATGGCCACCCAAAACAGTGACGTTCGACGTCTGTTGGTACATATGTCATAACTCTTGCATCCGAACTCCATTGGAATGATTCAAGATGTTACGGAACACTAAGAAGAAGCTCTACAATATAATCCAAGCTCCAAGCCATGAACATGAAATGAACATGAAAGCCCAAACGATGTCTAGATTACTTTTCTTTGCGATTTTATACTAATTCTTTGCGATCACAGCTCCCAAGCATATAATCTACAAAACGAACACAAAATGCATGAAAACTAACTGAGAAACATGAGATTAAGTAACTAATTCAAGTAAAAATATTGGATAAGTAGGTATAAAACCTACTTATCAAATACCCCCAAACTTAAACCGTTGCTTGTCCCCAAGCAACACAACAAAAATGCAATGCAATGCAATGAAATGAAAGTAATCTCTATGACTCCAAATCCAAAAATAAGGACAGAAACAAGTCTATTCAACCGACCTCGGCAAAATCAAGTAAACATGACAATACTTCATATCAAAACCAATCAATAATTTCCTAGTCAATCATCAATTCTTAAACTGTTATTACATGTATAGTGCGTGTGTGCTCAACATCCATGCTAACTGATATAATGCTAAATACAACACATAATAGATATCTTTAAAGGTATCATACAGTGCAAGCTCACAAAATTCACAAATAAGCTAAATCCAACAAAATTCAAACATCCACCAAGTTCAAGAGTCCAATCCGGGATACTTATTCTTTACTTTTCATTACGGGGGCTTTTTGCTATTTTCCCGTTTTATTATTTTTTTTAACCATGACTGTTCAATGTCTCATTCCATTAGGCTAACAGTGCTACCCCTTAGCGAGCTTTCAACCAACGACTCCCAGACCATATAAGACCTTAGGGCTCTAGGTGTAAAGACACTCCCTCAGGCATACTTGCTCAAGTAACAAAGGCCCCGAAATAAAACTAGCCACAATATTTTTTTATATTTTTTTCTTTTTTTTAAGCTTATATATCCCAAATTTTTCCCCCAAACTTAAGTTTTTGTCTAAATTTAGTCATCTCCGCCTTTTCATGTCTTTCTTTCATTCAAACTAGTATTATCCTTAAGAAGTCAATTATGTATCAATTTAAACTTAATCAGTCAACAAAGTTGTCTCTAACGTGCTAACCTTGATTATACCAGTTTCAAACAGGAAAAGATCTAATTCATAACAAAAAAATCACGTCAAAGCTCTAATAATTAGTACTATACTTGTCTACTCAATTCCAATTTCATCATTGAATTAAATAAACTTAAACTATCTAACAACTAGATTCATGCAAATGAACATAGTAACTAACTAATATTTTTGAATTTTTTTTTATAGACATAAATAAAAACTATTTACAACTACTCTACTATGCAAACAATATGCACTTACACTACATGAATGCAAACATATAATAATCCCAAACTAAACAAACATGACAACTTATGAAAAACTAAAACAACTACATTAAACATGAAAAACTAAACTAATTAACTCCCCCAAACTTAACAATTACAATGTCCTCATTATAAAATAAAGCATGAAGTGGACGAGGACTTCCATGTAATCATTTAAGCTTGTGGTGATGGTGGCGTTGGCGGCGACGGTCATTTTCCTTTCCATTGAACCTCCAATACCTGCAATGAAGAGAGACAAAATGGATTAGAATAGCACTTGGATTGGTAAGAGAACTTAATAAGCAAATTAATTCCTATCTACTAAATAAACTAGTAAAGCATAAAAATTTCTGGGTTGCTTCCCAGTCAGCGCTTGATTTATAGTCTTTCAGCCTGACTTTTTCTGGTCAACGCTATCCAATTCCTCTTCGATAATTGAGGAACCCTCCATCCATCGAAAATAATATAGCTTTTGGTATGTTCTCATTTGTGATGGCCAATGCATCAAAGTCACCTAGCATGCTCTAATTTGGTATGATCTCAATCAAGAACGTCCCACAACTAGGTGTTTTCTCCATTGTGTATGTGATCACTTTGGGGCATGGAAGCTTGTCACACACAACGGGCTCTTCATCTATCTTCTCTTTCTCGTCCCACCATGGATTCAAAATTGTACTCACTTTTATGTCATCAAGAGCTTCGCCGACGACATGACTACCAAGTGGGCATGATTTTGCAAATCTGACGACTCTTTGATCTTTGGTGGAGACCCATTTAGATCTTCGTCGACCTCTATTTTATTATCCCTAATTGTCTCCACACTTCTGATATCTTGTGGCTCATCCAGTCGTAGATTTGGTTCGGGTTCTCCGTCAATCTCGTCATCCATGTCATAAAACCAAGTGTTTGGAGTAAGGTTTCTTACAGCTTTGGTCATTTGCTCTATCTGATCCGTAAGATTTTGAATTGACCTCACTTGATTACTCATCTTCTCCTCATTTGCTGCTACGAACTTAGAAAACAATTCCTCCAACCTTGAATTATCTGTCTCTTGTGACACTGGAGGTGGACATGAAAATTCCGGTGTGTATGATGGATTTAGTGCGTAATGTTGGTCATCACAATTATAGCTCCATGAAAAATCCGGGTGATACCCCCAATCTTGGTGATAGTTAGGATCAACATAGTTATTGAGGTAATCACCACTATATTGTACCAGTTCAAAACTGACGGTGCATTGATGACTTTGATGGTTGCCAGCACAATAGTCACACGTAACTGCCATCCTTCGACTCCGTTGGGCTGCGATAACCTCCAACATCTTCGAATTTGCTTCAATTTGTACTGGCTCTGCGGAAATTTCATTAAGTCCATCAATCTCTGTTTCCCTTGGTTAAGTCATGTTTGTGTATGACCATTGATATGCAAAGTCATCCATGGAACCTGAAATGAGAGAAATATAGGAAGAGAATTAAAAATAAAAATAAAAAAGTTTAAATTAAGACTAATTTGATTGAAATTATTTGTAAATAATTATTAAATTAATTCCCCGGCAACGGCGCCAAAAACATGTTGGGTAAAATCTAATTACACACAACACGCAAGTATACGTGGTCAACAAGTAATAAAGTGAAAGTAGAGTATCGTTCCCACGAGGAATTGTTTAATAAAAATCACCAAGTACTAACTCGTAACCAACTCAATCTTATTTAAACAAATGAATTTCAAATTATATAAATTAAACTATTTAATTACACTAATTCTATTACCACTAATTAAAAATCAGATTATGAAGATTTAAGATCACAACTTTACTTATTGCTTTATTTAAGTTAACACACTTCTCATCAATTATTCTCTATCTTGAATTTTTAATCAAGAACACTAAAGCAGATAAAACCACCTCCCGATGCATAATACTCATACTCACTTAAATCCACAGATGATAGAATTAAGCAAGACACCCTAATTAACTAATCCACTATATCTCTATGTGAATTACAATTAAAAAGGATTTAAAACATAAGTTCTCTATAAAATTACATATGGCGTAAAGGCATATCTCTATCCTAAACACGAATCATGAATTCCATCTATGCATAAATCACAAACACATGCTATCATGATCAGATCTAAATCTAAACTTCATCTCTCGAGTTCATATATATTATCACGGTAATTGTTAGCTAGGCAATTAAGTAATTAAGTCCAAATCACAATAGACAATCCTCACAATAGAACATAATAATTGATAGCAAAACATATTAAAATAAACTACACAATAAGATCTATTGTAATCTCAAACAAAGAATTAGTTCATGATTATTAAATTAAAACTAAGAATCCACAATTGAATACACATTAAAAGACAAATATAGAAGAAGATGTGAAGATAGAATCTATTGTCTGTAGATTTGAAGGTCTCTCCTTGCTCCTACTTTGAATCTTCTATGGTCTCCAAGTTGCTTCAATCTCCAAATCTAATAAGAACTATTATTTTTGATCTAATTTACTCTAATCTAATCTAATTGAATCCTCTCTCTATTCTAATCTATGTGATTGTCCTCCTTTTATAAGTCTCTTCATATGTCTTTAAGCCCTCTTGGAAGTCCTTGAGTCAATTGGATCAAAATAATCCTTCACGAACTCAAAATTGGAAAAAAATCATATTTTCTGGGCTACCCCTGCCCCGGCGGGGGTTTATACACTAAACGAACCCGCCCCGGCTGGCTAGGGCCTGTTTTGGAGCTGGCATGCCAACCCCGGTGGGGGATTTTGTGAAGGAACATTTTCTGCTCTGACGTCCTTCAGAAAGTCGGCCATAACTTTTGATCCGGGAAGAGTTACGAGGCATGCCACCTATCAAATCGAAGATATTGATGAGCTCTACAACCTTCAGTCTTTGAGATTTTAGAAATAACAAATGGATGAAGGTCAAAATCAGGTTGTAAGTTATGCAAATGGCCATCCAAAACAGTGACGTTCGACATCCGTTGGTACATATGTCATAACTCTTGAATCCGAACTCCGATTGGAATGATTCAAGATATTTCGAAAATCTAAGAAGAAGCTCTACAATGTAATCCAAGTTCCAAGCCAAGAACATGAAATGAACATGAAAGCCCAAATGATGTCCGGATTGCATTTCTTTGCAATTTCATACCAATTCTTTGCGATCACTGCTCCCAAGCATATAATCTACAAAACGAACACAAAATGCATGAAAAGTAACTAAGAAACATGAGATTAAGCAACTAATTCAAGTAAAAGATACTGGATAAGTAGGTATAAAACCTACTTATCAATGGACATTTCAAGAAGAGGAGATTCAACAATGATGGAAAAACGTCATCACCAGCACCCGTTGTTAAGGAAGGAGAACGACCACCTATCATATGCTTCAAATGCGGAGGGGAGGGACACATTAATCCAAACTGTGCGCAGCAGTCCAAAACATGTTACAATTATGGAAGAGAAGGTCACCTAGCTAGATTTTGTCATACTGGGAAGCCAAGTCCAGTTGGAACCGTGACACAAAATGTCGTCCCAAATAGGTCAAAACCAATAGTTCAAGGGAGAGCGTTTGTTATGACCTCCCTGAAAGCAAGAAACCCGAACGAGGACATCACTGGTAAGCTTATCATAAACTCTAGCGAAGTCTATACCTTATTTAATACCGGTTCAACCCATTCTTTTATTTCTCCTACTTGCGCTCAACGTTTAAATTTGACTCCGGAGAAATTAGACTTTGACTTATCTGTGGAAACTCCGTTGGGAGAAACCTTCATTACATTCATTGTTTATAAGTCTTGTTTGGTTCAAATCGGTACCCTCACATTACCTGTCGATCTTATTTCATTGAAAATACTTGTATTTGACGTAGTTCTAGGGATTGATTGGTTAACTACCCATCATGCAAAAATTGATTGTTTTCGTAAGGTTGTTAGCTTTCATATTCCTAACCAACCTATTATGTGAATTCAAGCAATCAAACCATTAAAATCAATCACTGTCATCTCAAGCCATAAAGTTATTCGTTTATTGAAAAAATAATGTCAAGCTTTCTTAGCTCATGTCACAGATTTAAACAAAAATACGTAAGAGTTGAATGATATTTCTATTATTAATAAATTTCATGACGTATTCCCTGAAGAACTTCCTGGCCTACCCCCAGAGCGTGAAATTGAATTTTGTATCGACTTTGAACCCGGTACAAAACCCATTTCCAAAGCTCCATATCAAATGGCTCCTATTGAATTTCAGGAGTTAAAGACCCAACTGAAGGAGTTGTTAGACATCGGTTTCATTCGTCCTAGTACTACTCCTTGGGGTGCTCCTGTTCTATTCGTGAAAAAGAAAGATGGGAGTATGCGACTTTGTATTGATTATTGGGAGTTGAACCATGTCATTCTCAAAAATAGATACCCGTTGCCTCGCATTGATGACCTGTTTGACCAGTTTCAAGGCGCTAAATTTTTTTCAAAAACTAATCCTCATTGCGGATATCATCAGTTAAAGGTTAGAACCGATGACATTCCAAAGACGGCTTTCAGAACTCGGTACAGTCATTATGAATTCCTAGTCATGTCTTCTGGATTGACTAATGCTCTTGCTGCCTTCATGGATATGATGAACCGAGTATTCAAGGAATATTTGGATCACTTTGTGGTCGTCTTTATTGATGACATCCTCATATATTCCAAAATCCATGAAGATCATGAGCAACACTTGAGACTGATACTTCAAAAGCTTCGTGAAAACAAGCTTTATGCCAAGTTGAAGAAATACGAGTTCTGGCTTGAGGATGTAGCATTCCTTGGGCACGTAGTATCAAATCATGGAATATCTGTTGACCCGGCAAAGATTGAAGCTATTCAAAGCTGGGAGCAACCTAAATCGATGATCAAAATCGTAGCTTTCTCCTTAATCGGTTATTATCGGAGATTCGTAGAAGGGTTTTCTCGAATTGCTACTCCATTAACTCAGCTGACTCGGAAAGATACAAAATTCGGTTGGAGCAAGGAATGTGAAAAGAGTTTTCAAGAACTCAAGAGGAAACTCATTTCAAGACTGCTTACGACAATACCATCTCGCTCGTGAGGATTTGTCATCTACAGTGATGCTTCGGGCAAAGGGTTAGGATGTGTTCTCATGCAACATGGGAAAGTCATAGCCTATACCTCTCGGAAACTCAAAGAATATGAGAGGAATTATCCTACTCATGATCTAGAGTTGGCAGCTGTTGTCTTCGCACTTAAAATTTGGAGGCATTACTTGTATGGGGGTGAAAGTGGAGATCTTTACGGATCATAAAAGCCTCAAATATTTCTTCACCCAAAAGGAACTCAACATGCGGCAACGACGTTGGCTTGAACTGTTGAAAGATTATGATCATACCATCAATACCATCTTGGTAAAGCGAACATAGTAGCTGACGCACTAAGTAGAAGATCATATGTGAGTACGAGTGCGATATTGTCAACGTAAAGGCCCATTTTATATTACTTGCAAAGGATGGAGATAGAGTTAAAGACTCCAGGGACCCATGTGATGATAACGAATATACGAGTAGAACCGAATTTAATCGATAAATTTAAAGCTGCTCAAGCAACAGACCTAGAGCTGATGCGTATGAGGAAGAAAGTGCAAGAAGGTGCTATACCGGAAGCAAGAATCGATGAAGAAGGAATACTTCGAGTCAACTCAAGACTTTGTGTTCCTAACGACCCTGATTTAAAGTATAAAATCATGATGGATGCGCACAACACACCGTTTGCAATCCATCTTGGGAGTACCAAAATGTATCATGATCTTCGACATACATTTTGGTGGAGCAATATGAAGAGAGAGATCGCAGAGTTTATCTCAAGGTGTCTAACTTGTCAACGAGTCAAGGCGGAGCATCAAGTACCAAAACGTCCATTGCAACCACTTGAAATTCTAGAATGGAAGTGGGAGCACATTACCATGGATTTCGTTACCGGCTCTTTTCTTACCTATACGAGAAACTTATACACTTGAACGTCTTGCTCATATATACATAAATGAGATTATAAGACTACATGGTATGCCAGTATCCATAGTTTCTGATCGAGACCCAAGATTCACTTCACGACTTTGGGTTAGTTTGCTGAAAGCTATGGGCACAGATTTACGATTTAGCTCGGCATATCATCCTCAGACGGACGGGCAGTTAGAGAGGACTACTCAAACTCTTGAAGATCTATTAAGACTCTGTGTCGTTGACTTCAAGGGAAGTTGGGACAAGTTCTTACCATTGGTGATGGTTTCCTACAACAACAGTTATCAAGCAAGTATTGGCATGGCTCCATTCGAGGCGGTGTATGGAAGAAAGTGTCGTTCTCCAGTATGCTGGGATGAGGTGGGTGAAGCAACGTTGTTGCGACCGGAGTTAGTACATATGACTACGGAAAAGATTCAAATGATCCGACAACGTATAAAAACCTCACAAGATCGACAAAAGAGTTATGCTGATCTTCATCGAAAGGACGTAGAATTCGATATTGGAGATCATGTGTTGTTACGTGTTGCTCCATGGAAAGGAGTTACGAGATTTGGAAAGAGAGGAAAGATCAATCCTTGATTTATTGGCCCATTTTTAATCCTCGATCGTGTAGGAACTGTGGCCTATAGACTCGTTTTACCGCCAAGTATGTCTTGTGTTCATAATATTTTTCAAATATCTATGTTACATAAATATGTGAAAGACCCGGGCCACATTATTGAGTTAGAACCGAACGAAATAGCGGAAGATTTAACGTATAAAGAGGTTCCTGTTAAAATCTTGGATAAGAAGGAACATATTTTACGCTCCAAGGTTATACCTCAAGTCAAAGTTTTATGGAGAAACCACGATGTTGAGGAAATGACCTAGGAGTTAGAATCTAAAATGAGATCAAGATATCTTCACCTCTTCGACATACCAGGTACGTACCCTAATTTCAAGGGCGAAATTTCATAAGAATGGGAGGTTGTAAGACCCCAACTTTTCTGAATAAAGATGAATTTTCTATAAATATCATTTTTGAATATTATGGAGTGAATTTGATATAATGTTATAGTTGTGGGTAATATTTATAAATTTTGCAAAGTACGCAAGTTGTTATATAATATTCGATTGGTCAGGGAATATTCGTGCGACGGCACAATCATTGGTGGACCCCACAACGGAATTATTGTCGGATTGAGAAACGACAAAAATATCTTTTTATAAAATAACGGCGAAAGTTTTACTGTTAACTGTTGGAATACTTGGAGGTTAAAATACAGTAATACGCGTTGTTGCACATTAGCACACGGTATTGCACATATTTTTGAATTATAGATTCTTACGTAAGAAGGCAGTACTCAAGATATGTTACATTAATTACTATTCAATATTTTATTTTATTGATTCAATAATTGCTGCGTTGATATTTTATATTATTGTTGTTTCAATAATTGTTACTGCACAGTATTTTCCATTATCGAATCAAGAATTCATATTATTTGAATAATATTATTAGATAGCATTATTGGCAATGCCTAGAAAGTTCTGTCAAGGAGAGGTTTGGTCACCTAATTGCGTGCCAGTAAGGAGAAATCCTTATCGGAAAGCCCCCTCTTTCCTAGGAACGGCCTGGTTGTCATTATTGTGATTCTGTAACTTTATTTGTGAATAGTTAATTACTAATTTATATGATAAGGAAATATTTATTTTATGTGGACATAAATGATGAATAGGTAAATATTTATTTTATGTGTTTATAAATGAAGGAATTAATGTTGAGGTGTTTTATCAGTATTTTGTCGGATTGGAAGTATCAAAAAAATCAAATCGGTGTTCTTAAAGCTAAGCTTTATTGCGTTAGTTATAATTTTAATTCGACCGTTGGATCGTTGTGATTTTTGGATATGTTATGCATATATAAGTTGAGTATATATCCAAAAATTTTGAACCGTTAAAAATTAACGTATAATTTTTATAAATTTTAAGAGGTGTTAAAAATTGTCCGTTTGTGATATTCGGATATTTTTTGTTTGGAATTTGGAAAAACTTTTTTCTGCAAAGTTATAGAGAGGATTCAATTTTGTGTGGAATGGACATAAATTTCGTATTTTTCTGATAAAAGGGATAATTATTATGAATTACTGAAGTTTCGGAAATTAAAATATTTTTATTAAAAATATGGGTGGGCCCCACTTTTAGTTGTTGGGAAAGGTGGCTAATTTTAGTGGGCCCCACTTGTGGTGGCTGAAATTTTTTTCAAAGAAGTGTGCGTAGAAAAAAATAATATTATTATTTTATTATTTAGTCTCCTATGGCGTTCTAGCATTTTTCTATAAATAGGCGCTTAAGTTAGAATTGAAAGTCACACCAGAATCAGAGAATTCTTCTTCTATAATCTTGAGCATATTTTTTTAGAGTTTTAGAAAGTTTTGAGCGTAGAAAACAGTGAAAGTTTTCTTCAAGGATATCCCCATTATACCAGTTGGAATACTCTTCTTTTCAAGGTAAGGGATGTTATTTTTGTTCAATATTCGCTTGAAATAATATTTTCTTCCATACTCTGTAGTATGTAAGTAATATTATTTCGTTTCAGATTTCGAATTCTATACTCGTTTGTTCAAATTTTGGCTTCTATACTCCATGAAATTAGTAGAATATATTTGATATTTGCGCTTCATCCAGTATCATTTCATGAAAATATTATTCTGAGCATTCTTGATAAGTTTTAACTTTTTCATGCCGGAGTACTATTCACGGGGTTACTATTCCCGAAGTACTATTTACGGGGTACTATTCACTCAAGTACTATTCACCCAGGGTACTATTCATGATAAAAATTGATTTGTTTTCGGTCCAAATTATTTTGGTAAAATATTATTTTTGAATTTTATTCCACAAAGCAGTATCATGTTGACAATTTAGACATTATTGATTTCTGGATAAATTAAATTATAAATCTTTAAAAAGTTATCCTTGAACTTGTTTTATTGAATTCTTATGTCATTGTCATCATCCTCATGTTTATATTATGTTGAAAGTCATATGTGGCATGTAGTGCATAGATAGACTTGGTATGATTATGACCAGGGATTATTCGGTATAATCATGACCGTAATGTTACAAATGATATGGTAAAAGTCCTCATTGGCCCGTAGTGTATTGATGGACAGTTGTTTGCATGATTACGACCATTGATGAATACACGAATATCTTTGGCCCGTAGTGCATGGATAATTTATGGTCGTGATACTAATGAATATCCTTAGCCATAGTGCAGGGATGATGTGGATTATTTATTAAGCTGAGTCTCAGCGATAAAAGTGATGAAAAACCTTTTAAATCATAGAAGATAGTAGATTTTATTCTCTACTTAACTCTTCTAATGGATTGCTTGTTCCACTGCAGTTAAACTTGATGTTTGTTATATTTTATCAGTTTAACACTGTTGAAGGCTAACTATAAATTATTCAGCATTATCTTAGTCATAATATTTCTTACTGGGCTAGTTGAGCTCACTCTTTTGCTTTCATTGTCCTCTTCAGGAAATGAGAACGTAGCCAGGACTAGTCGGGGAACGGAGTGACGGTCCAGATGATAGTATTAGTAGTCCTCACTATTCTATGAAATAGTGTGATAATAAATGTATTGAGGACTCCATTTGAGTTGAATACTGTCTAGAAGACAATATTCATATTAAAACTCTTAGTTTATGTTTTGTCATATTTTACACGACAGTTGTATTTGAATTTTGTACCATGTATTTGGCGACTCAAGATGGGTGATGTATACCTATTTTGGGGGCGTCACACGAGAGATACAAGGTAAAAATGAACAACCTTCTTTTGGGCATAATCGGGATGTTTTATGCTTCAAGTGTTAAGGCAGGGGACATATTTCTATCCAATGTCCAAACCAAAGGAAAATGTTGTTGCTTGATAATAGGTAGGTGGAAACTGTGGGGGAAGAAAGTGACACTGATTCTATGCCACCATTAGAGGAGATATGTGAGGATGCGATACATGGTGAAATTGTGGTTACAAGAAGAGCACTTAGTACGATGGTTAAGGAGGAGAGCAGTGAACATCGGGAAAATAAATTTTATACCTGATGTCTTGTGAATGGGAAAATATGTTGTGTAGGCATAGATGGAGGCAGCTGTACAAATGTGGCAAGCACTACGATGGTGGAGAAATTGGGGTTACCTACTACAAAAATCCACAACCGTATCGTTTGCAGTGACTCAATCAATAATGCAAACATTAAAGTAACCAAACAGGTGTTAGTTCCATTTGTGATTGGTCAGTATGTTGATGAGATATTGTGTGATGTGGTGCCTATGCAGGCGGGGCATATGTTATTGGGTAGACCAGTGTGGTTTATATTTTCCTAGTCTATTCAAGGATGCCACATCATTTTGTGCCAATTGTAATATGTGTCAACAATTAGGGAAGATCACTAGGAGGAATATGATGCCAATGCAACCCATTCTGGTCATTGAATTGTTTGATGTGTGGGGAATCGATTTCATGGGCCCATTTCCAAATTCTTTTGGAAATATATACATTTTATTTACGGTGGATTACGTGTCTAAGTGGGTAGACGCTATACCAACCAAGACCAATGACAACAAGGTTGTTGTCAAATTTTTTTAAAGAGAACATTTTCTCTCGCTTTGGTACCCCTAGGGCCATAATCAGTGATCAAGGCAAACATTTTCGTAATCAGCCTTTTGCATCCTTGCTAAAAAAGTATTCCATCACCCACAAGCTTGCAACATCTTATCACCCTCAAACAAGTGGTCATGTAGAATGTGACGCCCCAAAAATCGGTATACATCACCTATTCTGAGTCGCCAAATACATGGTACAAAATTCAAATACAACTTAATTATACAACGATGTAAATAAAATACGACTAAACATATCTTTGCATTTTAATACAAATATTGTCATCTAGACAATATACAAACTCAATGGGGTCCTCATTACATTTATTATCACACTATTTCATAGAATAGTGAGGACTACTAATGCTATTATCTGGACCATCACTCTATTCCCCGACTAGTCCTCGCTACACGTTCTCATTTCATGAAGAGAACAATAAAGCAAAAAGGGTGAGCTCAACTAGCCCACTAAGAAATATTATGACTAAGATAATGCGTAATAAATTATTATTAGCCTTCAACGATTGTTAAACCGATAAAATATAACAAAGATCAAGTTTAATCGCAATTTAACAAGCAATCCATTAGAAGAGTCAAGTAGAGAATAAAATCTACTATCTTCTATGATTTAAAAGGTTTTTCATGACTTTTATCGCTGAGACTTAGCTTAATAAATAATCCACATCATCCTTGCACTACGGCCAAGGATATTCATTAGTATCACAACCACAAATTATCCATGCACCACGGCCAAGGATATTCATGTATTCATCAATGGTTATGATCATGCCAACAACTGTCCATCAATGCACTACGGGTCAATGAGGACTTTTTCCACATCATTTGTAACATTACGGTCATGATTACACCGAATAATCCCTGGTCATAATTATACCAAGTCCATCTATGCACTACAGGCCACAGATGACTTTCAACATAATATAAACTTGAGGATGATGACAATGATAAAAGAATTCAATAAAACAAGTTCAAGAATTAATTTATCCAAGAACTAATAATGTCCAAATAGTCAACATGATACTTCTTTGTAGAGTAACACTCAAGAATGCTCAGAAGAATATTTCCATGAAAAGATAATGGATGAAGCACAAATATCAAGGATATTCCACTAATTTTATGGAGTATAGAAGTCAAAACTTTAACCAACTGGGTATAATAAAGAATGGAATAACAAAAGAAATCACCAGCATGCGATAGACCGCATGCATGAGTTATTCCAATGAATAATAAATAATGGAACTTGGTCATGCGAACGCATCGGTATGTGATATTCCAACGTAATAATAAATAATGGAACCAGTCATGCGTAAGCATCACATGATATGATATTCCAATGAATAATAAACAACGGAACCAAGTTATGCGTAAACGCACCGCGATGTGATGTTCCAAAGTAATAATAAATAATGGAATAATGAAGAATTTCACCAAGTATAGGGTATCCCGCGTATACAGGTTATTCCAACAGAATAATAAAGAATGGAATAACAAAAGAATTTCACCAATAAGAAAGAAGGAATACCCCTAACGAGTACAACAAATAATATCTCTTACCGTAAAAGAAGAGTATTTTGACTGGTAGGGCGAGGATATACTCAAAGAAAACTTGCACTACGCTCAAAGCTTTCTTAAACTCTAAAGAAATACGCTCAAGATTATAGAAGAAGAACTCTCTATAGTTAATCTCTAGAGTTTCAAAGAATTAAGTAAGAAATAATGAAGGAATGAGCTTCATTTATAGAAGAATGGACCGCATAATAACTAATTTATGAACGCTCCGTATTGATTTACTTTAAAACGGAAGCGGTCAGATTGGTTTACAATAAAATATAATATATTCTATTTATAATCTAATAAAACGAATAACTTTATAAAAGTATTCATTTATATAAAAAAGATTTTACTATGCAAATACTATGCGATACTATGCAAACACTATGCATAATAAAATATAATATATTCTAATTATTGTCTAATAAAATGTATAACTTTATAAAAGTATTCTGCTTTTATATAAAAGATTTTACTATTAGTCTAATAAAACGAATAACTTTATAAAAGTATTCATTTTTATATAAAAAGCTTTTCTGCTTTTATTACATTAATAATACTAATAAAACAAAACTCATCATCATTATTATAATTCACAATATTAATCGACCGATTCGCTCCCGTGAAAGAGGGGCTTTCCAATAAGGATTTCTCCTTTGGTGCCTTGATTAGGTGACCAAACCTCTCCTTGACAGAACTTCTAGACATCGTTATTATTCCAAATAATAATATTAATAACTTTGTCATCTCAATTATTGATTATAAAATATTGACAATAATTGAATCAAATAACGTGAGCTACTACGCAGCAATAACTGTAACAATAATTGAACAAAACTGAGTGACTTCTCACGTAAGCATCAATAATCAATACCGTGTGCTACTGTACAACTACGCGTATTACTGTACTTTTAACACCGGGTATTTCAACAGTTAACGGTAAAACTTTCACCGTTATTTTCATAAAGTATTTTTGTCGTTTTCTCAATCCGACAATAATTCCGTTGTGGGGTCCACCAATGATTGTGTCGTTGTACGAATATTCCCTGTTCAAACGAATTCTAGGCTACATTTATAAATATTACCCACAACTATAACATTTTAACAAATTTACTCCATAATATTCAAAAATGATATTTATAGAAAATTCATCTTTATTTATAAAAGTTGGGGTCTTACATAGAAGTCTCAAATTGGCAAATAAAACAAATCTTGAAAAAAATGGTGAGTTCTAATAGAAAATACTGGTCTCTAAAATTGTTAGATGCATTGTGGGCTTACTGTACTGCCTTTAAGACTAATTTAGGAATGTCACCGTATAGGCTTGAGTTTGAGAAAGCTTGTCACTTACTTGTTGAACTTGAACATCGTGCTTTGTGGGCCATAAAAAAGTTAAATTTTGATATGTCCACTGGTGGGAGTCATAGACAATTGCAATTAGCTGAGTTAGATGAGATTAGGAACGATGCTTATGAAAATGCTAAAATTTACAAGGAAAGAACAAAAGTGTTTCATGATAAATCAATTTTGAGAAAATCATTTTCTCCTGGTCAAAAAGTTCTCTTGTATAATTTTAGGCTACATTTATTTCCCGGTAAATTGCGTTCTAGATGGGATGGACCTTTTGTAGTGAAGAAAGTTTACTTTCATGGGGAAGTCAATATTGAAAATCCAAAGAGTGGAGAAATTTTCAAAGTGAATGGTCAACGACTCAACCCCTTTTTAGAAATGCCGACCAAACCAGAGGAGGTGGTATACCTTGTTGACCCACCTAATTCAGCATGACTGGCACTGCACTTATATTTGTAAGTTTGTACGTATATTTTTCTTTTGTACAATATTGTCATTCGTTTTTTGCCTCCATCATACAAGGTATAATTCTTTCATATCTTTGTTCTCTATTTTTCATTTGCACATTGAGGACAATGCATGATTTAGGTATTGGGGAAGTTTGTTTGTATTATTGTATTAGATTTTTTTTCTCTTTTTAGGAAAAAATAGTAAAACACACAAACAAAATATTAAAAAATAAAAAAATTTGTTTGAATTTTTATGGATTGAATTAATTCTAATAAGTGTTTGTGGAGCAAAACTTATGAGTAAGATTGAAAGATTTAGAACTCTTAAATTTTTGATAAGATACGGAATCTTAGTTCAAAACACCATCTGGATTAAAATTGATTTCACAAGCATTTTTGCACTTCACGTTTGCACTAATTCTTAGTTGTGGGGTATAAACTATGATTCGAGTAATTTCAAAAAAAAAAGAATGAAAAAACTAGAATGAAAAAAATTGAAAAAAAAAGTTAAAAAAAGAAATAAAATACTACTTCAATGTCCATTAAACGAAATAATTTGGTATCCAAGCCTCGAGAAGCATAGATATTCACGCTGAAAAGTGTGATGGATAAAAGCAACTTGACTAATCTAGTTTTATGGCCTTTGTTACTCGAGTAAGTAAGCCCTTAGGGGTGTCTCTACACCTAGTGCCCTAAAGCCATCTGGTTTGGGAGTCATTGGTCCAACGCTCTACATGGGCAACTCTAAAAAGCCTAAAAAAATTAGACATTGCACAAGTCAAGAATCAAAAATGAAAATAATGGAAAAAAGAAAAAAATGAGCTCGCTTGATTTTCATGGTAAAAATCCCTACTAAGAGTTACATCATATACACAATGCATGCATCACATGAAATTGATTTTTTGAAGGATGGTGTCTAAAATAAAGATTGAGTATTTTTGATAAAGTGAATGTGTAATCTTGAATTTAATCTTGCTTATGTATAATGTCCATGGATATTTAGATGTTTTCTTTCAATTTCATAATTTGTTGAACCCAAAAATATTTTTGAATTTTGTGGGTATATTCATTGCAAACCCTCACGAGACACAACTCGTCCACTTGGGGTAACCTTGGGGTTTAAAGGCTTGTTGCACATGCTAAGTGCAATCGGGTTTCCTACGAAAATGGGGTGTAATTTTTGTTTTATTTTTATTTTTTGTTTTTATTTATTTTACTCGAGGATGAGCAAAAGCTAGGTATGAGTGTATTTGATAGACACGTAATTAATACATTTTAATATTTTGATATTTATTATTTTATATGCTTATTTTTTTAACTAATACATTTTATTTTGTTTTGTAGGAGATAACATTTGGAGCAAATAAAGGATTTATATCTAATCTTTAAAATGAAAAAGGACTCTTAGAGGATTACCATATTGAGATGGAAGTCAAGAAGGAATGAAGAGACTGAAGGGAATAAAATTGTCCAAGTTCAATGAACCTAAATTAGGACACACATGTATTCTCCCTATAAATAGGCCTTTTATTTTAGAGAGAAGGGGACCACTTGTTATTTTCTTTTTCTTAATTTTTCACTAGTGTAGAAGGGAGTATATAAGATATTTAGAGTTTGTCTTTTCTCTTATTATAATCATGTGTAGTAGTCAGTGAGTATTTGTAACTTTCTTTCATTTATATAATAAAAATTCTCTTTTTACTTATTGTTCTTATTTCATGCAAATAGTAGTACTAATATTATTTGTTTTTATTTTTAATTCCAAGGCTAGCTAAATTTTTAATACCTAGGATTATGATGAAACTAAGTATTTCATAATAATATTTTCTTTTCGTTCCAAAATTAATGTCTAATTATTTTCGCCTTCATATTTTCCTCCGCATAAATTGCATATGATTTTTATATTGATTGCGAGGTTTTGATAAGTTATAGTTAATCTGTAAATTTTTCATAACTTATGATTGCCCATATTAATTATATGAATCAATTTTTTTAAAGGGGATGTGAAATAATTTGGGAATTGATTTAGGAAATAAGAAATTATTTATTATGTTAATATTTGGTGGATTCTAATTCCTAGGTATCTTTTCTCATTAATAGTTTCCATTATTAATTAATAGTTTGCATAGTTTAGTTAATAAATATTCTCTACCATTTTTGTTTCTAATTTGCCTAAAATATTAATTAAGGATATATTAAAGAATTGATCTAGTCTCTGTGGTTCGACCTGCACTTGCCAAATCTACAATAAATGATGTGCACTTGCAGTTACATATTTTTATCACCTCGGTTTGCTGATATTATGAATTAGCTAGTGACTTGTGAGATTCCTTCCCATTAGTCCAAACAAGACCGATCCAAGTTTCATTCACAAGTCAAACACTTTTATTGGGATGACCCCTATTTGTTCAAATATTGTCCTGATCAAATCATTAGGAGGTGTGTACCTGACCACGAGTTTAGAAGTGTTCTGTCATTTTGTCATGACCAAGCATGTGGAGGACATTTAGGAGGTAAAAAGACGGCCGCAAAAGTCCTTCAGTGCGGTTTCTATTGGCCTAGTCTATTCAAGGATGCCAAATCATTTTATGCCAATTGAAATAGGTGTCAACAATTAGGGAAGATCACTAGGAGGAATATAATGCCAATGCAACCCATTCTGGTCATTGAATTATTTGATGTGTGGGGAATCGATTTCATGGGCCCATTTCCAAATTCTTTTGGAAATTTGTACATTTTACTTAAGGTGGATTACGTGTCTAAGTGGGTAGAAGCTATACCAACCAAGACCAATGACAACAAGGTTGTTGTCAAATTTTTGAAAGAGAACATTTTCTATCGCTTTGGTACCCCTAGGGACATAATCAGTGATCAAGGCAAACATTTTTGCAATCAGCCTTTTGCATCCTTGCTAAAAACGTCATCCATCACCCATAATGAATATCCTTGGCCATAGTGCAGGAATGATGTGGATTATTTATTAAGCTGAGTCTCAGCGATAAAAGTCATAAAAAACCTTTTAAATCATAGAAGATAATAGATTTTATTCTTTACTTGACTCTTCTAATGGATTGCTTGTTCTGCTGCAGTTAAACTTGATGTTTGTTATATTTTATCAGTTTAACACTGTTGAAGGCTAATGATAATTTATTCTGCATTATCTTAGTCATAATATTTCTTCTTTGGGCTAGTTGAGCTCACCCTTTTGCTTTCATTGTTCTCTTGAAATGAGAACGTGGCGAGGGGACTAGTCGGGAACGAGTGATGGTCCGGATAATAGCATTAGTAGTCCTCACTATTCTATGAAATAGTGTGATAATAAATGTAATGAGGACCCCATTGAGTTTGTATATTGTCTAGATGACAATATTTGTATTAAAACTCACATCATATGTTTAGTCATATTGTACACGACTGTTGTATAATTAAGTTGTATTTGAATTGTGTACCATGTATTTGGTGACTCAGAATAGGTGATGTATACCGATTTTGGGGGCGTCACATTTGGTATCAAAGCTTAGGGATATGATCACTGGCTAAGATTTGAGAATAGAACTAGGAGGGGAGAGACAAGGAATTCCTTCGCTAGTATGACCTACCTAAGTTTTTTTGGTATTTAATTAGTCGGTCAGAATATAGGGATAATATGTTACATGTCAATTAACCTTTGTTTTGTGGCAGTATCTGAAAATAACATCCGAGAATGTTGAGAATAGCAATGGAGCACAGGCGACCGTTGATTCACCATATATCAATAATCAGGATAATGTGCATCAGGAAGGCGACAATCCTCATGCAAACAACAACACTGACCAAATGATGAATGATGGAATGTTTAGAGGCTTTATGCAATTCATGCAACAGCAGGCGAGAGCGGCTCTTGTCCAAAATGTAGGTGGAAACACTAGAAACTCTCGGACGGTCACCGCTAAACAATTCAAGGAGCTGGGAACACCGGAGTTTATTCGAGAACCAAAACCACTTAAGGCGGAAGCATGGATAAAGCAAATCACCAAGATATTTGATGTCTTGGGATGCTCCGAGGAGCAAAAGGTTCCCTTTGTCGCTTTTATGTTACGAGGAGAGGCAGATTACTGGTGGGAATCGGTAAAGCGTACTCAACCTGCCGCACTGAAGATGTCTTGGGAGAAGTTCCAAGAATTATTCAACGACAAGTACTTTTTCGAAAGTATTCGTCACATAAAAGAGGTAGAGTTCATCAAGTTGGAGCAGAATAATATGACCGTGTCACAGTACGAAGCTAAGTTTGCCGAGTTGTCTCGGTTTGCGTCCCACTTGGTGGATAATGAAGAGAGAATGACGCGGATGTTTTTAAGAGGTTTAAAGCCGGAGATACGTCAACATCTTATTTCTTATAAACTGTGTTTGTATTCAGATGTTGTAAATAGGGCTCAGTTAGTAGATGATAAGTAGGATTTACACCTACTTATAGAGTACCAATTCATGCGAACTATGCCCATCTCAAGTACATTTTAGTGGGTTTTAGCTGCATTTCATGATAATTTGCATTTTGCATACTTAAAACTCCTTTTGGTGAATAAGTGCAGGAATCGGCCTATTTTGGGGGTGTTATTGAGCACAAGGCTAATGGATGCATGAGACGAGGCAAAAGATGGGATATACATGGCAGGAAGATGCAATGGAGCAAGGAGATGAAGCATGATGGAACAAGTAGAGCAGCAGCAGTAGCATGATAGAACCAGAACAAGAACCAGGATCTGCAGATTGCAAGCAGCATGCAAAAAATAGCCTTGAGAGCTTACCGCGTGATTACCCAAACCAGACCTTGGAACCCATCGCAAGTTGCGACCTTGACGCGAGAAGGACAAGTTTAGGGAGCGGCGCCCACATGAGATCGGCCAAACATACAAACTTATTGCAAGTCTCGCGGCCGCGAGCATATCAAGCTGGAGGAGCGCGAGGCCTGCAGCTGCTGACTTGTTTAATTTTATTTCCAAACTTGAAGGGTTGTAATTGATTTAAAACGATTCCTAACTGGTGTCAGGGGTATCACTTGACATTTTATTAATTTTTTCACGTATCTTTACTTTGGAATTAAGGTTTTACTCTCTGGGGGAGATTCCAACGTAGAAGGAGGCCACAACTCTACTTTTCTACTCCTTCTTGGGATTTTCTATAAGAGTGGATTATTAATATCAGTTTTGCTGGATTCTTATGAGGATCTGAATATTGATTTATATTCAGCAATTGGGTTTGATAGTTTTATCTTTCATCTTTTAATTGTCGTTTATTAACCATGTTTAGATTTGATCCTATAATGGCTTTTGGTTCAGTCATGAACTAAACTCCATTATGGGATTCTAACGGATTTTAATATGTAGTTTGATTGCATGCTTAAATGCTGGTTTGTTTTGCATATCATATGGGATGTCTGTCATGATTGTTTTGCATGTATGAATGCTTGATCATCATTCGTTTCAGTATTTGCATGGAATTGACAATGAACATGCAAATATGGACTGTAATCATGATAGTATACGTATATAGGGCTGTGTGATATGGCTTATGTATTTCGTGAACCAGATAGACATATACTATTTCACTGTATAAGTTAGAATAAGAGCTTGAACTTAAAATCAATATAGTTGCAATTTCACATAGACATGTAGTGATTTTGGTTATATTGATGATTACATAGAGTCTATCATCTGTGGATGCTGTGTAAGTAGGTCTTAGTGCATTGAAAAATGGCTAATACTCTTTTAGTGCTCTTGGCTACTTTCTTGTGATATGTGAACAAGTCATGCATGATAGTGGCGATTAAATGGAGTATTAAATGAAGTTAGGATCCCATTAGTTCCAATATCATTTATTCTATCGTTATTATTGTTTTAGTTGTTATTTGAAATTCGAGAACAAACCAAGTTTTGTCATTAATTTGAGCATATAAATATAATGAATTAATTAATGTATAACAGTTTAAGTTAAACAACTTTCTCTGTGGGAACGATACTTTACTTGCTCTGTATTACTTGTTGACGCATGTATGCTTGCATGAGTTAGAGTTGTTTTGTTAAGATTAAAAAAGAGGCAACAAGTTTTTGGCGCCGTTGCCGGGGAAAGGCGTTTAATTTAGTTTTACTATCATTAGTTTTAAGCTATATTGTATGACTTAGACAATTCTAGTCTTATCTCATTTCAGTTTTTGTTTTTGTTTCAGGAATTTGGATAAAGTTTTATGCGCACGCGGTCATCCAACCCCGATTTAACACCTGTTCAGGATAATATAAACAGGAGAGGTTGTAAAGCGCATTTTCGTAGAAATTTACAAGAACAATTGGAAAACACGACAGCTAACATGGCAGCTGAGGCACAAGGAAAAGATCAAAGAGAGGAGCATAGGGCTCTAAAGGAGTATTCCATGCCCAATATTAATGGACTACAGTCTAGCATAGTCAGACCAGCGATAGCAACAAATACATTCGAGATAAAAACTGGCACTATTCAAATGGTGCAGAATATAGTTCAGTTTGGGGGTGCTGCTACAGATGATCCGAATGAACACCTGTTAAGTTTCATCGAAATTTGTGATACATTCAGATACAATGGTGTGACAGAGGATGCTATTAGACTAAGGTTGTTCCCATTTTCATTGAGGGATAAAGTGAAAAGTTAGCTTCATTCTCTGCCAGTAGGATATATAACTACATGGGAGGACTTAGCACAGAAGTTCTTAGCTAAGTTCTTCCCAATGGCTAAGACTGCTAAGATGAGGACAGCTATCTCTCAGTTTGAGCAACAACAGGGCGAGTCATTATATGAAACATGGGAGAGATACAAAGAAATGCTGAGAAAGTGCCCACATCACGGTATGCAAGATTGGATAGTAATCAACACATTTTATAATGGATTGGGATGGCAGTCGAGACCGATCGTAGATGCAGCTGTAAGAGGGGCATTATGGGCAAAGAACTATGAGGAAGCCTATGACCTTATCGAGACAATGGCATCGAATGATTTTTAGAATCCTACATTGTAATAACCCGAGATTTTCTATATAAAATAAATAAGAAATTTTGCGTAGAAATTTTTTTTTTATTTAATGACGAGACTAAGTGTCAAGTAAAGTGAACGATAAATGCGAATACATTTATTACTTGAAAAATTAGAAATAATTTTGGAATTATTAATTACCACAAATTATATGTAATAAATTTACGTAGTTTAAATGTTTTTATTAATTATTTTCCATGAAAACATGATTGGAAATAATATATGAAGTGATAATTAGATTTATATAATAAATATTTTATTATATGAATTGTTGAGAATATTTAAGTTAATTATTTTAACTTTATTATTGATGTTGTGTCTGAAGAATAAGTCGGACATGAGATCCAAACCTGGATTGTGATTGTGATCAAGAGATGAGAATAATAATATTATATTATTTATATAATGATTTTACAGTACCATAATTATGTACTAGGTATGTGCGGACAGATAATATTGAGCAATGACGGTTAATTAGGTCATAGCATATTACCGTCTTTGTGAAACCCTAATTATTAAACTTCGGTTATGTGGTATTTACGAGTAGTATTTGTGTATATGAAGTTCTTTGAATAATAATATATCGGTAATTAGAAGAAACCCTAATTCTTGTTGTGCGTCGATAATTAGGAAAAACCCTAATTATTATAACCCTAACCTATTGAAATTAGAAAGCGTAATGCTTGTTGTGTTAGTAACATACGAGATAATTAAAGAACCACTAATGGTCAATTAGAAACCCTAATTGATGACGTTGAGAAACCCTAATTTTAATTCTGGGTTTAATTTCGATGTTATTGTATAAGTGTTTTAATTTACCAAAGGATAGAAGTTAATTGGTAAATTATAAGAATTAAATCTAGTGATTAAATATTACATTTAATTGCCTTGTACAAGATTGCACATACACTCTTAAACAAAGCCCACCATCACCCATAAGAAATCGAAGTAAGAATCAAGAATTTTTTTGGCAAAAAGGGTATAAGAACACTAAACCTAGAAATCCTTTGATTCGATGTTATTTGATGCAATTGATTGTTTAAAGTTGTGTAATAGGATGTTAATTGATGATATGGGTTGATAAATCAAAGACCCATAACATCAAAGTGCACGAATTTGAAGATTTAAGCAAGTTGGAAAAACCGAATTCTGTTATTTTTCACCAAATGTCAGAGGCCATAACTCTTTGCTCGATCATGAGTTTGGTTCTTTAAAAGTTTTTATGTGTAGCCTGATATGTGGTCTATAATCTAAAAATACAATCAAGTCCATATCATGTATAGATTAGAAGTTATAGATGGTCAAACATGGTTGACCGATCATGATAAACTATTTTTGGGCAGTCTGTAATGGGGGCATTCACGTCCACTTTTTGTGATTTAAAAGGTCTGAGATTTTGATATGTTGTAGTACACTGAATAAGCTTTCCATAGACTCCAAAACGGACTAAATCCGATATCGGAGGAGGGAGTTATGACATTTCAAAGTAGTAGTGTCAAAACTGTCCAACAAGTGAGGTGCAGTCCACTTGAACGGAATTTCTGGGCTGATGTGTTCGGAATTTGGAAACAAGTCAGTAGGGAAGAGTAGAAGTGTTATGTAAAGAGAATACTTATATTCTTTCAGCTTATATATTAATGCTATTACTTGCTGGGCACTTAAATGCTCATCCTTGCTTAAATTAAATGTTTTTAGTTATGTATGAGCAACCTGAAGGCTCAGGCACGAACAAAGGAAAAGGAAAGCTGATTGAATAAGTGTGTATTATGAGTTAATGGGTATAGTTTTATTGGTATCTATTCAAGTATTGTAAGGAATGTATTTGAAGGTCATGTACCTGGGGAAGTAAACTTTGATGTATGTAAATTAAGTTCGAATGTATTATTATTCAGCTTAAAGAAATGGTATCGTGGAGAACCGAGTTCGGGTTTCAAGTACCTAGATTTGGGGTCGCCATAAAGTTGGTATCAAAAGTCATTGGTTATGAAGCTTAGGTAGGAATACACGAGACTAATAACCGCAATGATTAGGATAAGTATTAACTCATATAGAGTTAGTTGGTCGATAAGATTCAAAGATTAATCTCGGCGAGTGTGTAAAGAAACGAGTTCCCTAACTCGATTATAAAGTTAAACAATGAGTGGGGAATAGATTGAGTCTAAAAAGACCGAAAATACAGTTATGAGAGATCGTAAAATAAAACGATCAAGATATAGAACTAAATCGTAATATATACGATGAGATCACCCGTGATCCGATAAGGCTATAATGACCGGAAGGAATCAATCGATGATTGGAAAGTTTACAACAAGATTGTTTGTGTATGAATTGTACTATCAATTGAGTACAGATCCGGAAGAGAATTATAAATCTGAATTAAATTAGTATGGAGAATGGGGTTAGTGTTAGATGGGGATTCAATTGAGGACTCATGTCCCGGTGAGTTGAGTTGTATGATTCTTCGTATGGGAGCCGAATTGTACTTGGTGTAAAAACCACTTAGTTTACGCACCGATAATCATTGAAATGTCTCGTGTTTAAGCTATTTGTTATATGCACATTAAGAGGATGACTCCATTCTCGGTGTATAACAGTAGATAGGTCATAGATAGAGAATATAAGATTAAGTTCGAGTTCTTAAAACTCATACCTATGAGACATTCTTGACTCATAATTATATGAAATGTTTATGAACCCTCAAATGAATGGACACCAAAGGTCTGACTAGGATAAGTTCTTAAACTCATATGATTGTGGCAATTTATGAACTCATAAGTGTGGTTTGATGAACTAGGTATAGTTTTGTGTGAATAAAGTGTTATGAATTACGAGAATGAGATAGATTGTTAAGTAAATGATTTTTAGTGAAGGTGTTAGGTTTTCCTAAACTCCTAGCTATGCTAAACTTCAAAATTTTTGACATCGAGGCTAAATCGCACTATGTGCTTTTGAAAACAAAATGTAGACTCGTAATCATTTTTGAAACGGTTTAAAAATACTGGTCTATACTACTTATTTTGGCTAGACGCAAATGATTTGAAATATCAAAAAAAATTTAATTATAACTCATGTACCATGTAACTTTAAAAGTAGATGATAAAAATGTGATGGAGTTGTAAATACTGAGAATACTTAGTGTGAATTTGACTGAAGTCGTTGTTCCACTATTGTATGATGTGTTATGACAAAGTCATACAATGACGACATCCTCAACGGATTATTAATGATGACGGCATTATGGCGTCATTCTAAAAATGTTTTCAAAAGTTTAATTTGCAAAGGGTTTGGCTACATCTAAATAATTCGATTGAATTGAATTATTGATATGAGTCTATGCTATTTGAATCACTAGACTAATGTTTATGAAAACTCTAAGTCTTCATTGAAAGAAATTTCTCGAACCAAATTGTTTTGGTGCGAATCCTATGATAAGGCCGAGGTGAACAATGTTGTTTGGATAAAATAATCCAATCTAATAGCGTAAATATTCGCTAGGCATGATTAATACGTTATGCATGGCGAGAAGGGGTACAATAGGCTAATCACCTAAAAATACTATTAATGGTAGTTTACCTTCTTTGTGATTGTAAACATACCTGTGTAATGTTTTGTTTTCTGGTATGAATACCGTTTAAAACTATGTGTTCATGGTCTATATGACCCCTCAAATAATTTGAAAACTTTTACTCTTGTGAGAGGTGTATTGGGTAGCATGTGATGATATGTGTGAATGTTGTAAGCATAGATAGAGTTAGCCGGAAGTCTGAGGAGGTTGGAGCAAAGGAGATATTCGAGATAAGACAAATGAAGGTTGAAATAGAAGCCAAAGACACCGGATATATACCTTGGACCGGGCTTTAGTCATCACCTTCATGCGATTCGATCACAGAGTGGATGGAGCGCCTTCGGCAGAGATAGGCATTGATGAGAATTGAATAAATTTATCGTCAATCAAAATAAGAGACAACGTATATAGAACTCTTGATTCTTTGTGTATATATACTATATGTTAATCGTGGTAACTTATGTATGTAATATGTGTGATTAGTAATGAACTATTTTAACTTTTATGTTGGTTAAGATTTTAAATCCAGACTTTACGTAGTCCTGAAAGGGATAGTCATTGTTGATTAAAGCGAGGATGTCTTTGTGTAAATATTCGATAAATGAATATGAATCTTAGTTTGAGAAATGAAACGAGTTTAATACATTAATCTTATACAATAAGGTTTAAAATGTAAGGATAGAAGAATCTACTAATGCTGGGGAACGACAGCCAGAACTGATGCAAAACTTTGCAAACATGGTAGCTCGAAAGCTATCTGGTGAGGAACACCATTATGGAACCCAAAGAAGACAATCGCTTGCAAAATTCAAAGACTTCAAAGTTGTAAGACCACCGAATTCTGAGGATCACCGACCTATAGAAGCCCGGACTTGGGTGAACGAGATAGAGAAGGCGTTAAGTAATCGCTAAAAGTAGATGAGGGAAAAAACCGCTTTTGCCACTTATATGATGAAAGGGGAAGCTAACTTTTGGTGGGAGGCAAATAAGACTCAAGGCGGAAGAAGAAATTACTTGGGATAGGTTTAAGGATTTATTTTTCAAAAACTATCTCTCTGTTAGTATGCATTCTAGAATGGAGGTGAGATTCCTGGAGTTAAAGTAGGATAACATGACTGTTGCGAAGTATGCCGCAAAAATTTAATGAGTTAGCTAGGTTTGCTCCACATCAAGTGGATCTGAGAGGCTAGGAAGGCAAGGAGATTTGAAATTTGGGCTTAAAACCCCAGCTCTACAATATGAGGTGTCGATCTTTATCAAAATCAATACTTTTGCGCACTCATGGAGAAAAGCTATCATAGTTTGAGCAGGAAGTGAGGCCATGAGCCTCTACCACAAGGAGAAGGAGAACAAAAGCAAGTCAGGAAGAGCAGTAAAGATAGAAAGTAGTAGTGGGAATAGGGGTGAGAAAAGAATGAGGAATTTTTCTGAGAACGTGCAAGTGAAGCAGGAAGGTACAAAGAAGCGGTGGTGTAGTGCGGTCAGCAAGAATCTGCGAGAAGAATCACTCTGGCAAGTGTCTGAAGGGCAAGTTTGTATGCTACAAGTGCGGGCAAGAGGGTCATATCTCTCCCAATTGCCCCAACTCAAGGATGATCAGTGGATGCTTCATATGTGGATCAACTGAGCATAAGGTGAGGAATTGTCCACAGAGAAGAATGGAGGCAGGGAACGTAACCACGGGGAGAAGCAGTGGGACGTTAGCAATTTTAGGACCAAACTCAACCAGTAATCCAACGAAAGCAACTCCGAGGGTTTACAATATGACGGTCCAGGATACGGTGGCAGCTGGAAACAGAACTCCAGGTGTTATTTGAATAACTTATATATCTTATATTTCTGCTTAATCGGATAAACAAGTGTTATGATGAATAATTAAAGATCGATTCGATCAAGTATGATCGAGATCTACGTCTGATGATTATATGTTATGTACTTATCTCGCATATGAAGTTTTAAAAGCGGTGATTCCTGGGGACTAATCCTTATAAGGGAGGTGAATGTAATAACCCGAGATTTTCTATATAAAATAAATAAGAAATTTTATGATAAATTTTTTTTTTTAATAATGACGAGACTAAGTGTTAAGTAAAGTGAACGATAAATGCGAATACATTTATTACTTGAAAAATTAGAAATAATTTTGAAATTATTAATTATCACAAATTATATGGTAATAAATTTCGTAAGTTTAAATGTTTTTATTAATTATTTTCCATGAAAACATGATTGGAAATAATATATGAAGTGATAATTAGATTTATATAATAAATATTTTATTATATGAATTGTTCGAATATTTAAGTTAATTATTTTAACTTGACTATTTATGTTGTGTACGAAGAATAAGTCAGATATGAGATCCAAACCCTGGATTGGGATTGTGATCAAGAGATGAGAATAATAATATTATATTATTTATATAATGATTTTACAGTACCATAATTATGTACTAGGTATGTGCGGACAGATAATATTGAAAGAACGATTGATTATCAATTAGGTCATAGCATATTACCGCAATCTTTGTGAAACCCTAATTATTAAACTCAGTTATGGGGTATTTCTGAGTAGTGACTGTGTATATGAAGTTACTGTGAATAAGAATATCGGTAATTAGAAGAAACCCTAATTACTATTATACGTCGATAATTAGGACAAACCCTAATTATTATAACCTAGCTCGGTTGAAATTAGAAATCGTAACGATTGTGTTAAGAATATACAGATAATTAAAGAACCACTAATGGTTAATTAGAAACCCTAATTGATGACGTTGAGAAACCCTAATTTTAATTAATGGGTTTAATTTCGATGTTATTGTATAAGTGTTTTAATTTACCAAAGGATAGAAGTTAATTGGTAAATTATAAGAATTAAATCTAGTGATTAAATATTACATTTAATTGCCTTGTACAAGATTGCACATACACTCTTAAACAAAGCCCAACCATCACCCATAAGAAATCAGAAGCAAAAATCAAGAATTTTTGGCAAAAAGGGTATAAGAACACTAAACCTAGAATTTGAAGATTTAAGCAAGTTGGAAAAACCGAATTCTGTAATTTTTCACCAAATGTCAGAGGCCATAACTATTTGCTCGATCATGAGTTTTGTTCTTTAAAAGTTGTTATGTGTAGCCTGATATGTGGTCTTTAATCTGCAAATACAATCAAGTCCATATCATGTATAGATTAGAAGTTATAGATGGTCAAACATGGTTGACCGATCATGATAAACTGTTTTTGGGCAGTCTATAATGGGGGCATTTTCGTCTACTTTTTGTTCTTTAAAAGGTCTGGGCTTTTGATATCTTGTAGTACACTGAATAAGCTTTCCATAGACTCCAAAACGGACTAAATCTGATATCGGAGGAGGGAGTTATGACATTTCAAAGTAGTAGTGTCAAAACTGTCCAACAAGTGCGGTACTATCCACTTGAACGGAATTTCTGGGCTGATTGTGTTCGGAATTTGGAAACAAGTCTGTAGGGAAGAGTTGTAGTCTCGGAAGATAGCTTCGCGTGGGCTCAAGAATCGTCTAAAAATGTTTTAAAACGAAAGAGTTATGACTGTTTTAGCGAAAGAGGGTAAATCTGGGAAATAGATAAAAACGGTTGCGAGTGGACATTTTTGAGGTCTGTTTTAGGCTTCCCTAAGAGGTCCGAAATTACTGGGTTATATTTTTTAAAAATACTCTGGTATACCATGTATAACATATCCAAAGTTGGGAATTTTCTGATAAATGAGCAAGGCGTGAGAAAATCGCAAAGTGAGCTATTAAAAGATTAGTTTAAACCAAGTCCCACATCGACTAAATTGAGAACTTCACCATTTTCTAAACTTATAAATAGAAGGGCTTGGCCTTTGTTTCATTCACCAACAATAAGGCCTCCAATTTTTGAGAAAGGCTTTGTTGTGGGATAACTTTTATAAAGATCTCCTTAGTTAAATTTTGGCGTGAAAGTCGTATTCAGGTTTGTGGAATTAAGTATTTTTTAAGTATGTTTCTTATTTAATTTTTGTAATGTTATTATTTTTAGTTGTTAGTTAAAGTTTGAATTTTTGAAGTTTAGTTAGTGTTGTTAATAAACTAGTTAGTTTACTATGTTTATTTTGGCTTGGAATTGATTATGTAAATGAGTTATTTGTGATGACTTTTAATATTTTGTGATGAATTTCATTAATTAATAATTATTAATGATATTAAAGTTATTTAATGATTATATTAAATAATTTAGTTTAAAATGATTTTAATATTATAAAAATCATTTTAAATAAAAATAAGGTATTTAAAAATATTTTAAGTTATAAAATATAACTTTTAATATTTAAATGATAATTTCATTAATAATTAAATATTAATGATATTTAGTTTATTTAATGATTAATATTAAATAAATAGTTTAAAATGGTTTTACTTATTTAAAAACCATTTAAAGAGGTTATTAAGGATTTAAAAATATTTGAAGTTATAATTAATGACTTTTAATATTTGGATAAATAGTACATTAATATTTAAATATTAATGGTAATTATTTAGGTAATATAAATGTTTTAAAATAGTTTGAGTTATTATAAATAACTTTTATATTTTGGCAATGGTTTCATTAATAGTTTAGTATTAATTAAACTATTAATGATAATGGAATTGTTTAATGTGTAAATCATTTAATTATGATTCCGATGTTTGAAAATGCTTGATGGTAATTGTAGTCTTGTATTTCCTCTACAAGATCTGACCAAGAACAAACTTAGAAACTCAATACACATAAAGTTATAGCCGGTCAAACTAGCTGACTTGAGAACCGGTTATGAAGTTCTGGATTTGATAAAGAACACCTATAGCAACAGTTATGTCACTATAAGCCCCTATAGTGACAGATTTGAATTATTTTAAATTTTTCAATTTCTGGAAATTGCGAAAATGATTAAAAATAAGATGTCCGATATTCTGAGATGTTGAGGTATAGAATAAGAGTCTTAGACTCAAGATTTACAAATAAAAAAGTCGATGCAAGACGCCGACAAATGTCGAACCTTATAAAAAGAAAGAAAAGGCTATCAGAAGAGCATGGATGAGATATTTGAAAATGTATAAAAATATTTCAAGTATACAATAGGAACTAAAAGTATGATCAATGTGATGATGTGATTAGACTATGTGCTGACTGTAATAGACAGTACTATGAGTTATGATATATTGTTCTAATCGAACGAATGATCTGATTATTGATAGGTTGTGATAAAGAGATAAAACCTAAGTTGAGATTTGTAATCGTTGAATCGAAAAGTATCCTACCTTTGCACTTCCTTTATGCAATGGACATGAGTAAGAAGTTTCGAATTATTTTATCCTGTCTGCATTATGTACTCTTTGATTATCGACAAGTTAGCTCAGATATATATTCTGTTCATTGATTTCTATAAATGGTTATACAAGTGTCCCCACTTGGATAATCATGGCATTTGTTCACATGTTGATACACCTTTGTCAATTACCCGTATATATATGTTGAATTACATATTATTATTGAGCAAGATTAAAAATCTTCGGGTTTGGAACCAGGCATGTATGAACATCCCTATATGGGAAGATTTTTACGCAAGGCGGATAGAGTGAGCGATGAATTTCGTTCAAGTTATGTAGTATTGATCAATCTGAGGTACAACGAAATGATCACCCTCTGTGCTTCGTAAGTTATGACTAAGTTTGAGGATAAAATTCCGCTAAACCTTTTGAAAATGAAAAGAATGTTCATAGTATGTTTCTTAAACCCTATTCAAGGGTAGAGCCAGAGCCAAATTTAAAGAATTTGAAAGAGAGTTGTTATGTGAATTTTTATCGATGCAGATTACTTCACAACTTTCAATTCATTGTAGAAGTGTTATGTAAAGAGAATACTTATATTCTTTCAAACATATATATAATTACTATTACTTCTCGGGCACTTAAATGCTCATCCTTGCTTAAATTAAATGTTTTCGAGTTATGTATGAGCAACTTTGAAGGCTCGCCGCGAACAAAAAGAAAAGGAAAGGCGATTGAATAAGTGTGTATTATGAGTTAATGGGTATAGTTTTATTGGTATCTATTCAAGTATTGTAAGGAATGTATTTGAAGGTCACGTACCTGGGGAAGTAAACTTTGATGTATGTAAATTAAGTTCGAATGTATTATTATTCAGCTTAAAGAAATGGTATCGTGGAGAACCGAGTTCGGGTTTCAAGTACCTGGATTTGGGGTCGTCACATACATCTCGAATGCCACAAGCCAAAGTTGCAAGTGTGTTGGAGGTTGATGTTATCACTCAGTTGTCAGCACAGATGGCAGCCATGGCAAAGAAGATAGTTACTTTGGCAAAAGGAAAAGTAAAGACGGTTGCCTTCGTATGTGAGATTTGTGAGGGGTCACACTCGACGAATTAATGTGCTATCAGCTCTGAATCAGTGCAGTATGTGAGAAACTATAGAAAAGACCAAGGGCAATTTCAGAACACATACCACCCCAACAACAAAAATCATCCAAACTTTAGTTGGTCGAATAATCAAGGGAATCAGCAGACTCAGTTTCAACCAAATAATCAATTTCAGGCACAACCAGCGCAGCCGCAGTTTAATCCTAGACCACCCTTTCCGCCAAGATTTTCTCAATAACAACAGCAACATCACACTCCAGCTGCACCTCAGCAGGAAAAGAAATCAGAAGTGGAGGAGATGATGATGAAATACATGGCAAACACAGAAGTTATGATTAAGAGCCAAACAGTGGCTATAAAAAATCTGGAAACTCAAATGGGGCAGATGGCGAACATGCTTACTAATAGGCCCCAGGGTTCATTGCCAAGTAATACAGAGACAACTAATGGCGAACATGAATAGTGTCAAGCGATTACATTGAGATCTGGGAAAGATTTATCGATTCTTTTGCCAAGTCAGCAAGGTCCATGCAAGAATGCACTAAGGAGGCGCAGCGCACTTACGAGGCGAAGGAGCCAGCTATTGAGAAAGAAAATTTGGAGAAATCTGAGGGTCAGCAGGAAGAGAAAGACAAAGCACGTTCAGAGGAGACGTTTAAGAGTTCAGTACCACCATTTTACATTCAAGTTCCGTATCCGCACAGATTAAATAAAAAAAAGGAAGATAAACATTTCAACAAATTCTTGGAGGTATTCAAAAAGCTGCAGATCAATATACCATTCGCCGAGGCATTGGAACAAATGCCAAGATACGCAAAATTTATGAAGCGTATATTGTCAAGGAAGAGGAGATTAGATGAGTTTGAAATGGTAGCCTTGACAGAGGAATGCAGTGCAGTGCTTCAGCAAAAATTACCTCTAAAGCTGAAGGATCCGGGCAGCTTCACAATTCCATGTACCATTGGAAAGATGAACTTCAGTAAGTGTTTATGTGATCTTGGGGCAAGCATAAATTTGATGCCCTTATCAGTGTTTAACCAGTTGGGATTTCCGGATCCAAAACTTGCAAACATATCATTACAGCTAGCTGATAGATAGATCACGTATCCACGAGGAATTGTTGAAGATGTGTTGGTTAAGGTAGATAAATTTATTTTTCCGACTGACTTCATTATCCTAGACTACAAGTAAGACAAAAACATACCAATCATATTGGGAAGACCATTCTTAGCCACAGGAAAAACTCTGATAGATGTGCAGAAGGGGGAACTCACTATGCGTGTTCATGATCAAGAGATCACCTTTAATGTCTTCAAAGCTATGAAGTTTCCAGCAGATGAAGAGGAATGTTTCTTGGTTGATTTGGTGGAGCAGGTCATAAATGATGAAGTACAAAGTCGGGTGGATGACAAACCTTTGAGGAGTGTAATTGCTAAAAATTCAGATTTGGAGGACGAGGAACTTGATGAACTTGTGCAATATCTGGACACCACTCCACAAGTCAGGAAATTCAGGATACCTGTTGAGCCGTTGACAAAAGCAGGCGAAACCTCCTTAAAATTAAAGCCATCTCTGGAGACACCTCCAGAACTTGAATTAAAACCACTTCCAGATCATCTCATGTACACATTTTTAAATACAGATTCGAAGCTACCTGTGATTATTTCTTCTGCATTAACATCCTTTCAGGAAGAAAAACTGCTACGAGTGCTTCGAGAGTTCAAATCAGCGATTGGATGGACCGTAGCGGATATCAAAGGGATCAACCCTTCATTTTGTATGCATAAAATCCTGATGGAAGATGAAAGTAAACCATCGCTTGAGCAACAAAGGAGACTTAATCCGATAATGAAAGAAGTGGTTAAGAAAGAGGTGCTAAAATGGTTGGATGCGGGAATAATCTATCCAATCTCAGATAGCTCATGGGTGAGCCCAATGTAATGTGTACCAAAAAAGGGTGGCGCATGACAGTAGTGATTAATGAGAACAACGAGTTGATTCCAACACGAACAGTGACAGGGTGGAGAGTTTGCATGGACTACCGCAGGCTCAATAAAGCTACAAGGAAAGATCATTTTCCACTACCATTCATTGATCAGATGTTGGACAGATTAGCAGGTCATGAGTACTATTGCCTACTGGACGAATATTCGGGCTATAATCAAATAATGATAGCTCCAGAAGACCAAGAAAAGACAACTTTCACATGTCCATACGGCACATTTGCCTTCAGAAGGATGTCTTTTGGGTTGTACAACGCTCCAGCCACTTTTTAGAGATGCATGATGGCTATATTTTCAGATATGGTAGAGCAGAATATGGAAGTATTTCTGGATGACTTCTCAATTTTCGGGGACTCGTTTGATCTATGCCTCGAGAATTTGGTGATGGTTTTGAAGTGATGTGTTGAAACAAATTTGGTACTGAACTGGGAAAAATGCCATTTTATGGTATAGGAAGGAATCATACTTGGACACAAAGTATCGAAGAAGGGACTCGAGGTAGATAGGGCAAAGTTGGAAACTATAGAGAAATTGCCACCACCTACTTTAGTAAAAGGTGTTCGCAGTTTTCTGGGCCATGCAGGTTTTTACCGCAGATTTATCAAAGACTTCTCCAAGATAAATAAACCACTATGAAGTTTATTGGAGAAGGATGCACATTTTATCTTTGATGAAGCTTGCGTGTCGGAATTTGAGCATCTGAAAGGGAAATTAACATCAGCACCAATTATTACTGCACCAGATTGGGAATTGCCATTTGAGCTAATGTGTGATGCCAGTGATTACGGCATAGGGGCTGCTTTGGGACAGAGGAGAGAAAAGATGTTTCATGTTATTTACTATGCCAGCAAGACCCTTACAGACGCACATTTGAATTACACCACCACGAAGAAAGAATTATTAGCAGTAGTGTACGCCTTTGATAAATTTCGAGCATATTTGATCGACACAAAGGTGATAGTGTATACGGATCATGTTGCTATTCGACATTTAGTGGCGAAAAAGGATGCAAAGCCTCGGTTGATCAGATGGATTTTATTACTGCAGGAATTTGATTTGGAAATCAAGGACAGGAAAGGAAATGAAAACCAAGTGGCGGACCACTTATCTTGACTTGAGAATCCGGAAAGGGAAACAGATGACAAGGTTTTAATCAATGAATCTTTTCCAAATGAACAGTTGTTTGTGGTGAAAGGGGAAGTGCCATGGTTTGCAGATTATGCAAACTATTTGGTAAGTAAGATGCTACCTTCCGATTTTGTGGGTTATCAAAAGAAGAAATTTATGCATGATGTCAAATGCTATATATGGGATGAGCCTTATTTGTTCAAACAATGTTCTGATCAAGTTATACGAAGGTGTGTTCCATATAGCGAGACAGAGGGGATTCTGCAGGATTGTCACTCTACTGTGTATGGTGGACACTATGGTGGTGAAAGAACAGCGGCAAAAATACTACAAGCAGGATTTTACTGGCCGACAATTTTCAAGGATGTGTACAATTTTGTCCAGCAGTGTAACAGATGTTAGCGAGTGGGGAACATCTCTAAAAAGAATGAAATGCCATTGAATACAATCTTGGAAGTCAAAATTTTTGATGTTTGGGGAGTCAATTTCATGGGGCCTTTCATTTCTTCTTGCAGAAATCTCTACATTCTGCTTGCTGTAGACTATGTCTCGAAATGGGTAGAAGTGGCAGCTCTTCCGACAAATGATGCCAAGGTTGTCCTCAGATTTTTACATAGAAGTATCTTCACGAGGTTTGGGACTTCAAGGGCTATCATCAGTGACGAAGGCAGTCACTTTTGCAACAGGCAATTTATAGCTTTGTTGGCTAAATATGGGGTGAATCATCACATTGCTATAGCATATCACCCACAGACGAATGGCCAAGCTGAAGTGTCAAATCGAGAAGTCAAGAGAATCTTGGAGAAAGTTGTGAATCCCACAAGGAAGGATTGGTCATTGAGGTTAGATGATGCAGTATGGGCTTATAGGACAGCGTATAAAACACCATTAGGTATGTCCCCTTTTCAGCTCGTATATGGAAAAGCCTGCCACCTTCCCATGGAGCTAGAGCATAAAGCATATTGGGCCATTCGAAAGCTAAATTTTGATTTGACAGCTGTCGGGGAGAAATGACTATACCAACTTAATGAGTTGGATGAATTCAGACTACAGGCATACGAGAATTCGAAGCTTTATAAGGAGAAAGTGAAGAAATGGCATGATCGAAAAATCATTGAGAGAGCATTTGAACCAGGACAAAGGGTTTTGCTTTATAACTCTAGACTTAAACTTTTTCCTGGAAAGCTGAAATCGAGGTGGTCAGGACCATTCACAGTGAAAACATTACTTTGGTGGCGAGGTAGACAGACAGAAAGTCGCATCAATTCTTTCTTCACCATGAACATCAGAGACAATCAAGCTAATTGACTATAACTTAGCGCTGGATGGGAGGCAACCCATTATTTTTCTTCTCTAAAATCTAGCTTTCACTCTTTGTTAATTTTGTTAAGTTCTTTCAACCTACGTTAACACATTAACATAATAGCTGATAGTATAGGGGAACGTGATATGCATTGTATAAAATGAGGATATACAATAGACATTCATGTTTATGTAGTAAACCCGGTTTTGATAATGTCTATTGATGAATTGTAGGTACAATGGAGAGCACACATTTCTTTCTTGCCGCACCTACAATTAAATACGATGAGTGTGAGAATGCGAGGATCGCATGTACCGCCAAGCCTGACATGAGATACAACAATAGCGCCTACCTACATACGCCTGAGATCGGGCCCGGTTGACTATGACATATGATACGGGGACTTCTACCTGCGAAGCAGGATGGCCAACTATGGCATATGATACGCGAACGAGACTGGGTTGGCTTAACTGCATCTCCTATACCTATCCCCATGGGGATTGTTAGAGAATTTTATGCTAATGCTGTGGAGTTTATAACAAGAGGCATAAAGATAGTTTGAGAAGAACATGTGAATTTTCGTCCTTCTGCGATCAGAGAAGTATTCAACATATATGATGCACCACCCACCGGGTCTGACAATTGGTTAGAAGGCGACTATTTAGAGACGGATCTCGCAGTTGTGATTACTGATTTATGTATTTCGGGCACAAAATGGAAGTATAAGACAGGAACAATTGAACCAAAATCGTTTCCATCGTTAGCATTGAATCGATATGCCCAGGCCTGAAACCTGTTTATTTGTGCCAAGCTAGTTCCGTCAGCTCATTACAATGTCATAACCACTGAGCGTGCGATTATTTTGTGGGGAATCATCAAAGGAAAGTACATTTATGTCGACCTTTTAATCCATAGAAACATGCTGAGTTATATGTGTGGGAATAAAAATGGGACTATTCTGCATGCATCGGTGGTAGCCATGCTCTGTACTCAACAAGGAGTCAAATGGCATAATGAGCAGCTGCAGTACCTAAATCATGCAATCACTCATGCAGCTATTGCAAATTTCAAGGAGTGGACAGGGGGTGTACCCCATCCATGCGGACTAGGATTCATCCTTCAGCCCATTTTTCTAGAGCCACCACAACAACCCCCGTAAACAGATGAGGCGGACCCATCCACGCACGCGCGTGCCACCCATGGCGATCGCCAGCTTCGAAGGTTGGAGCGCAAGGTCGATCCCATATACGATAATTTGGGCACATTTGTGACGGGACTCACAAGGGCTTTAGCCAAAGAGTTTGCAAAACAAGGAACAACACAAGAATGGCCTCAGTTTGGAACCGCAGCACCATATCCACCACCGAATTCACCACCCGAGGAGGGTGGCACCACCAATAATTAGGGGAGTTTTTGTACCCTTTACCTTCATTCAATTGGGACATTGAATATTTTAAGTTTGGGGGTATTGGGTAGTAGTTAGTATTTTTAGTTTTGCGTATAGTTTTGCATGATTAGTTAATTTTTATTGCATGTTTAGATTACATTTTAGCATATCGTTGCATGTATAATTGCATACCTCACAGTTCTTACCGTATAGAAATTTTTGTCTAGCCAATGATGAGAGTGAAGTTTTTAAATGATTTCTGAATATTTTGGATAACATGAGCTGAGATATAACGTTTTATACAATGAAATTCATAATGCTGTTTAAATGCTCTCGGTTTGCACAAATGTGTTCACAAGCACTTGTAGGTATAAGAAGTACGTTGTGCATTGCTCGATAGGAAAATGTAGTGTTAAAAAGAGAAATATGTAAAAAGTGACTTTTAGACTGTATAAAACATCGATTTTTAAACTTTAGGAAAACATGGGTATCTGTGTATATAAAAAAGAAAAGAAAAAGAAAAAGAAAGAAAAGTAGAAATAACATGGCTAGTCTTATTTTGGGGCCCTGGCTACTTGAGTAAGTACGCCCAAGGGGATTGTCTCTACACCTAGTGCCCTAAGGTCTTTCATGGTTTGGGAGTCGTTGGTCGAAAGCTCGCTAAGGGGTAGCTGTGTGCCTAATGGAGTAAGACATTGCACAGTCATGAAGAAAGAAAAGAAAAGAAAAAAAAAATAGCAATAAACAGGGGAAAGTCAAGAAAGTAAGCCTCGTGAGTAGTAGAATAATGCGATTAAGCCCATTGTTGAACCTTAGTTTATTTTAAGATGTTGGAATAGTTCGAGTCCCATATATATACATAAGTCTTGATTTAAGCTATAATTTTTCTAGTTTGAGCAAGATAGCATGAGCATTCTACACCTAAATCAAGTATTGGGCGAACACAACACACACACAGAGCATATGTATAGCATTTTTGAATTATATGAGTATATGACATTATGCCTGCAGTTTGATTTGAATCTGTATTCTAAAATCTAGAAAACATTTCGCTGAGGCAAATTGGACTGAATTTCTATGATGGTTGGGACAATTTGAGAATTAGTTGCATAGTAATATAGTTGCATTTTTATTGTTATTCATTAGTATGCATTGCTTGAGGGCAAGCAAAGGTTCAAGTTTGGGGGTATTTGATAAGTAGGATTTACACCTACTTATGGAGTACCAATTCATGCGAACTATGCCCATCTCAAGTACATTTTAGTGGGTTTTAGCTGCATTTCATGATAATTTGCATTTCGGATACTTAAAACTCCTTTTGGTGAATAAGTGCAGGAATCGGCCTATTTTGGTGGTGTTATTGAGCACAAGGCTAATGGATGCTTGAGACGAGGCAAAAGATGGGATATGCATGGCAGGAACATGCAATGGAGCAATGAGATGAAACATGACGGAATAAGTAGCAGCAGCAGTATCATGATAGAACTAGAACAAGAACCAGGATCTGCAGATTGCAAGCCGCGCGGCAGAATAGCCTTGAGAGCGCGCCCGCGATGATTACCCAACCTCTCGACCTTGGAACCCATCGCAAGTTGCTTGTGCCATGAGAAGGACAAGTTTAGGGAGTGGCGCTACGCTGCCAGATTAACTAAACATACAAACTTCTCGCAAGTCTCATGGTAGCAGTATATTAAGTTGGAGGAGCACGCTATTGTATGTAAGGCTGCAAATTGTGACTTGTCTTATTTTATTTCCAAACTTTAAGGGTTGTAATTGATTTAAAACGATTCCTGACTGGTGTCAGGGGTATCACTTGACATTTTTTTAAGTTTTTCACGTATCTTTATTTTGGAATTAGGGTTTTACTCTCTAGGGGAGATTCCAACGTAGAAGGAGGCCACAACTCTACTTTTCTACTCCTTCTTGGGATTTTCTACCAGAGTGGATTATTAATATCAGTTTTGCTGGATTCTTATGAGGATCTAAATATTGATTTATATTCAGCAATTGGGTTTAATAGTTTTATCTTTCATCTTTCAATTGTCGTTTATTGACCCTGTTTAGATTTGATCCCATAATGGCTTTTGGTTCAGTCATGAACTAAACTCCATTATGGGATTCTAACGGATTTTAATATGTAGTTTGATTGCATGCTTAAATGCTGGTTTGTTTTGCATATCATATGGGATGTCTGTCATGATTGTTTTACATGTATGAATGCTTGATCATCATTCGTTTCAGTATTTGCATGGAATTGACAATGAACATGTAAATATGGAATGTAATCATGATAGTATACGTATATAGGGCTGTGTGATATGGCTTATGTATTTCGTGAACCAGATAGACATATACTGTTTTACCGTATAAGTTAGAATAAGAGCTTGAACTTAAAATCAATATAGTTGCAATTTCACATAGACATATAGTGATTTTGGTTATCTTGATGATTACATAGAGCCTATCATCTGTGGATGATGTGTAAGTAGGTCTTAGTGCATTAAAAAATGGCTAATACTCTTTTAGTGCTCTTGGCTACTTTCTTGTGATATGTGAACAAGTCATGCATGATAATGGCGATTAAATGAAGTATTAAATGAAGTTAGGATCCCATTAGTTCCAATATCATTTATTCTATCATTATTATTGTTTTAGTTGTTATTTGTAATTCGAGAACAAACCAAGTTTTGTCATTAATTTGAGCATATAAATATAATGAATTAATTAATGAATAATAGTTTAAGTTAAACAACTTTCTCTGTGGGATCGATACTTTACTTGCTCTGTATTACTTGTTGACGCATGTATGCTTGCATGAGTTAGAGCTCTTTTGTTAAGACTAAAAAAGAGGCAACATTCTTCTTCTATAATCTTGAGCGTATTTCTTTAGAGTTTAAGATAGCTTTGAGCGTAGTGCAAGTTTTCTTTGAGTATATCCTCGCCCTACCAGTCAAAATACTCTTCTTTTACAGTAAGGGATATTATTTGTTGTGCTCGTTAGGGGTATTCCTTCTTTCTTATTGGTGAAATTCTTTTGTTATTACATTCTTTATTATTCTATTTGAATAACCTGTATACGCAGGATACCCTAGACTTGGTTAAATTCTTCTGTTATTCTATTATTTATTATTCTGTTGGAACATCCTGTCGGTGCGTTTACGCATGACCTAGTTTCGTTGTTTATTATTCTGTTGGAACATCCTGTCTGTGCGTTTACGCATGACCTGGTTCCGTTATTTATTATTTTGTTGGAATATCATATCGGTGCATTTACGCATGACCTGGTTCCATTATTTATTATTCTCTTGGAATATCCTGTCGGTGCGTTTACGCATGACCTGGTTCCATTATTTATTATTCTGTTAGAATAACCTGTCTGTGTGGTCTATCGCATGCCTGGTTATTTCTTTTGTTATTCCATTCTTTATTATACTCAGTTGGTTAAAGTTTTGACTTCTATACTCCATAAAATTAATGGAATATCCTTGATATTTGCGCTTCATCCAGTATCTTTTCATGGAAATATTCTTCTGAGCATTCTTGAGTGTTACTCTACAAAGAAGTATCATGTTGACAATTTGGACATTATTAGTTCCTGGATAATTTAATTCTTGAACTTGTTTTATTGAATTCTTATATCATTGTCATCATCCTCATGTTTATATTATGTTGAAAGTCATATGTCGCCTGTAGTGCATATATGGACTTGGTATGATTATGACCAGGGATTATTCGGTGTAATCATGACCTTAATGTTACAAATGATGTGGAAAAAGTCCTCATTGACCCGTAGTGCATTGATGGACAGTTGTTGGCATGATCATGACCATTAATGAGTACACGAATATCCTTGGCCGTGGTGCATGAATAATTTGTGGTTGTGATACTAATGAATATCTTTGGTCGTAGTGCAGTGATGATGTGGATTAGTTATTAAGCTGAGTCTCAGCGATAAAAGTCATGAAAAACCTTTTAAATCGTAGAAGATAGTAGATTTTATTCTCTACTTGACTCTTCTAATGGATTGCTTGTTCCGCTGCAGTTAAACTTGATGTTTGTTCTATTTTATCAGTTAAAACTGTTGAAGGCTAATAATAATTTATTCTGCATTATCTTAGTCATAATATTTCTTACTAGGCTAGTTGAGCTCACTCTTTTGCTTTCATTGTTCTCTTCAGGAAATGAGAACGTAGCAGGGACTAGCCGGGGAACAAAGTGATGGTCCAGAGAATAGCATTAGTAGTCCTCACTATTCTATGAAATAGTGTGATAATAAATGTAATGAGGACCCCATTGAGTTTGTATATTGTCTAGATTACAATATTTGTATTAAAACTAACAGCATATGTTTAGTCGTATTTTACACGACTGTTATATAATTAAGTTGTATTTGAATTTTGTACCATGTATTTGGCGACTCAGAATAGGTGATGTATACCGATTTTGGGGGCGTCACAGTTGGTATCAAAGCTTCGTGAATACGAGCTTTATGCCAAGTTGAAGAAATGTGAGTTCTAGCTTGCGGAAGTAGCATTCCTTGGGCACGTAGTATCAAGTCATGGAATATCTGTTAACCCGGCAAAAAGATTGAAGCAATTCAAAGTGGGAGCAACCTAAATCAATGATCAAGCACGTAGCTTTCTGCTTAATAGGGTTATTAACCCTAAGAAAGATTCGTGGAAGGATTTTCTCGAATAGCTACTCCATTAACTCAGCTGACTCGGAAAGATACAAAGTTCGGTTGGAGCGAAGAATGTGAGAAGAGTTTTCAAGAACTCAAGAGGAGACTCATTTCAGCACCTGTTCTGACAATACCATCTGGCTCGGAGGGATTTGTCATCTGCAGTGATGCTTCGGGCAAAGGGTTGGGATGTGTTCTCATGCAACATGGAAAAGTCATAGCCTATGCCTCAAGACAACTCAAAGAATATGAGAGGAATTATCCTACTCATGACCTAGAGTTAGCAGCTGTTGTCTTCGCACTTAAAATTTGGAGGCATTACTTGTATGGGGAGAAGGTGGAGATCTTTACGGATCATAAGTCTCAAATATTTCTTCACTCAAAAGGAACTCAACATGCGACAACGACGTTGGCTTGAACTGTTGAAAGATTATGATCATACCATCCAATACCATCCTGGAAAAGCGAACGTGGTAGCTGACGCATTGAGTAGAAGATCATATACAAGTACGAGTGCGATATTGTCAACACAAAGGCCCATTTTGTGTGACTTGCAAAGGATGGAGATAGAATTAAAGACTCCAGGGACCCATGTGATGATGGCGAATATACGAGTAGAACCGACTTTAATTGATAAAGTTAAAATTCGCTCAAGCTACGGACACTGAGGTGATGCGTATGAGGAAGAAAGTGCAACAAGGTGCTATCTTGAAAGCAAGAATCGATGAAGAAGGAATACTTGAGTCAACTCCGCACTTTGTGTTCTAACGATCCCGATTTAAAGTATAAAATCATGATGGAGGCGCACAACACACCGCTTTGTAATCCATCACAGGAGTACCAAATGTATCATGATATTAAATCATACATTTTGGTGGAGCAATATGAAGAGAGAGATAGCGCTGTTTATCTCAAGGTGTCTAACTTGTCAACGAGTTAAAGCAGAGCATCAAGTACCAAAAGGTCTATTGCAACCACTTGAAATTCCAGAATGGAAGTGGGAGCACATTACCATGGATTTCGTTACCAGTCTTCCTAAGGTTTCTCAAGGTATAGATGCGATTTGGGTCATTGTTGATAGATTGACCAAGTCTGCTCATTTCTTATCGATACGAGAAACTTATACACTTGAACGGCTTGCTCGTATGTACATAAACGAGATTATAAGACTGCATGGTATGCCAGTATCCATAGTTTCTGATCGAGACCCAAGATTCACTTCACAATTTTGGGTTAGTTTGTAGAAAGCTATGGGCACAGATTTATGATTTAGCTCGGCATATCATCCTCAGACAGACGGACAGTCAGAGAGGACTATTTAAACTCTTGAAGATTTATTAAGACTCTATGTCCTTGACTTCAAGGGAAGTTGGGATAAGTTCTTAACATTGGTGGAGTTTTCCTCTGAACAACAGCTTATCAAGCAAGTATTGGCATGGCTCCATTTGAGGCGTTGTATGGAAAAAAGTGTCGCTTCTCAAAGATCTTTCGGGATGAGGTGGGTGAAGCAACGCGTTGTTGGGAGCGGAGTTGAATACGTATGACTACGTAAAAAAGATTCAAACGATTCGACAACGATAAAAAAACCTCACAAGATCGACAAAAGAGTTATGCTGATCTTCATCGAAAGGACGTGGAATTCGATATAGGAGATCATGTGTTGTTACGTGTTGCTCCATGGAAAGGAGTTACAAGATTTGGAAAGAGAGGAAAGCTCAATCCTCGATTCATCGGCCCATTTTTAATCCTCGATCGAGTAGGAACTGTGGCCTATAGACTCGCTTTATCGCCAAGTATGTCTCGTGTTCATAACGTTTTTCACATATCTATGTTACGTAAATATGTGGAAGACCCGAACCACATTATTGAGTTAGAACCGGACGAAATAGCGGAAGATTTGACGTATGAAGAGGTTCCTGTTCAAATCTTGGATAAGAAGGATCATATTCTATGCTCCAAGATTATACCTCAAGTTAAAGTATTGTGGAGGAACCAAAATGTTGAGGAAATGACTTGGGAGTTAGAATCTGAAATGAAATCAAGGTATCCTTACATCTTCGACATACCAGGTACGTACTCTAATTTCGAGGGCGAAATTTCATAAGAAAGGGAGGTTGTAAGACCCCAACTTTTATAAATAAAGATGAATTTTCTATAAATATCATTTTTGAATATTATGGAGTAAATTTGATAAAATGTTATAGTTGTGGGTAATATTTATAAATTTTGCAAAAGTACGCAAGTTGTTATATAATTTTTTCGATTGGTGGGGAAATATTCGTTTGAACAGGGAATATTAAATACAATGGCACAATCATTGGTGGACCCTATATAACGGAATTATTGTTTTGATTGAGAAAAACGACAAAAAATACTTTTGAAAATAATGGCGGAAGTTTTACTGATTAAGCTGTTGAAACACCCGTGTTAAAAGTACGATAATACACGTAGTTTCCACGATGCTACACGATATTGATTATTGATGCTTACATGAGAAGTCACTCAGGTTTTGTTCAATTATTATTCACGATAATTCTTTGCGTGGTATCTCACATTATTTGATTCGATTATTGTCAATATTTTATAATCAATAATTGAGATTACAAAGCTATTAATATTATTATTTGCAATATTAACGATGTCTAGAAGTTCTGTCAAGGAGAGATTTGGTCACCTAATTGCGCGCCAATGTGGAGAAATCCTTATTGGAAAGCCCCCTCTTTCCTAGGAACGACCTGATCGATAAATATTGTGAATTATAATAATAATGATGAGTTTTGTTTTATTAGTATTATTAATGTAATAAAACGTAAAAGCTTTTATATAAAAAATGAATACTTTTATAAAGTTATTCGTTTTATTAGACTAATAGTAAAAAAATTATATAAAATGTAATACTTTTATAAAGTTTTCATTTTTTATTAGACAATAATTAGAATATATTATATTTTATTATGCATAGTGTTTGCATAAGTGCTCGCATAGTATTTGCATAGTAAAATCTTTTATATATAAAAGCAGAATGCTTTTATAAAGTTATTCGTTTTATTAGATTATAAGTAGAATATATTATATTTTATTGTAAACCAATCGGATAGTCTGCTTAAAGTAAATCAATCTAGACCGTTCATGAATTAGTTACTATGCAGTCCATTCTTCTTTAAATAGAAGCTCATTCCTTCATTATTTCTTACGAATTCACTGAAACTCTAGAGAGATAAACTATAGAGAGAGTTCTTCTTCTATAATCTTGAGAGTATTTCTTTAGAGTTTAAGAAAGCTTTGAGCGCGTAGTGCAAGTTTTCTTTGAGTATACTGTCATAATACCTACCAAAAATACTCTTCTTTACTAAGTAAGGGAAGATTATTTGTTGTACTCGTTAGGGGTATTCCATCTTTCTTATTGGTGAAATTCTTTTGTTATTCCATTCTTTATTATTCTCATTGGAATAACTCGTGTATACGCTGGGATACCCTATACTTGGTGAAATTCTTACATTATTCTATTATTTATTATTCTCATTGGAACATCCTGGCTTGTATGCTTTATGCATGACCGTTCTATTATTTATTATTTTTTGGAACATCTTATCTGTATGCGCTTCTGAATGACCCGATTCCGTTGTTTATTATTCTGTTGGAATATATCTTTGTCCAATTCGCGTTCGCATGACCGTTCCGTTGTTTATTATTCTATTGGAATATCCCGCCGCGTGCGTTTATGCATGACCCGGTTCCATTATTTATTATTCGTGGAATATCATGTCGATAATGCGTTTACATATGACTGGTTCCATTATTTATTATTCATTGGAATAACTCATCTGTATGCGATCCATCGCATGCCCGGTGATTTCTTTTATTATTCCATTATTTATTATACTCAGTTGGTTAAAGTTTTGACTTCTATACTCCATAAAATTAGTGGAATATCCTTGATATTTGCGCTTCATCCAGTATCTTTTCATGAAAATATTCTTTTAAGAATTCTTGAGTGTTACTCTACAAAGAAGTATCATATTGACAATTTGGACATTATTAGTTCCTGGATAAATTAATTCTTGAACTTGTTTTATTGAATTCTTATATCATTGTCATCATCCTCATGTTTATATTATGTTGAAAGTCATCTGTGACCTGTAGTGCATAGATGGACTTGGTATAATTATGACCAGGGATTATTCGGTGTAATCATAACCGTAATGTTACAAATGATATGGAAAAAGTCCTCATTGACCCGTAGTGCATTGATGGACAGTTGTTGGAATGATCATGACCATTGATGAATACACGAATATCCTTGGCCGTGGTGCATGGATAATTTGTGGTTGTGATACTAATGAATATCATTGGTCGTAGTGCAGGGATGATGTGGATTATTTATTAAGCTAAGTCTCAGCGATAAAAGTCATGAAAAACCTTTTAAATCGTAGAAGATAGTAGATTTTATTCTCTACTTGACTCTTCTAATGGATTGCTTGCTCCGCTGCAGTTAAACTTGATGTTTGTTATATTTTATCAATTTAACACTGTTGAAGGCTAATGATAATTTATTCTGTATTATCTTAGTCATAATATTTCTTACTGGGCTAGTTGAGCTCACCATTTTGCTTTCATTGTTCTCTTCAAGAAATGAGAACGTAGCAGGGACTAGTCGGGAAATAGAATGATGGTCCAGATAATAGCATTAGTAGTCCTCAATATTCTATAAAATAGTGTGATAATAAATGTAATGAGAACCCCATTGAGTTTGTATATTGTCTAGATGACAATATTTGTATTAAAACTCACAGCATATGTTTAGTCGTATTTTACATAACTGTTGTATAATTAAGTTGTATTTGAATTTTGTACCATGTATTTGACGACTCGGAATAGGTGATGTATACCGATTTTGGAGGCGTCACACCATCTATGCACTACTGGCCATAGATGACTTTCAACACAATAAAAGCATTAGAATGATGACAATGATATAAAGAATCAATCAAATAAGATAAAGGATAAATATTAAACATTTATAATACAATTTATCCAGAGTTCAAGAACATCCAAATTTTCAACATGATGCTGTTTTGTGAAGTAAAATACAAGAATAATATTATATAAAAAATGATTTGAACAGAAAATAATATTTCAACGAATATTTAACAAAGATAATAACATTATTCAATATATTATAAACTCTATTTAATATTATTCATTATTTAATAACATTAAATTCATTTACTAATATTATTAATATTACCACAATATTTTAATCATTTCTTAAACTTAAAAACAATTTATTTTAATTGTTTACACTTTACTAATTAATGCATTTAATCATCCTAAAATGCTAAACTCATAAGATTTCATCACCAATAACCAAAACCCTCATCAAAAATTTTCATATACCTTATATAGGATTCTCAAGCCATAAAATCCTATTTTCCAATTTTTCTTACTTCACATTACATATTTAATTCATTTTCTCATAACTAGTCCATTTTCATGAAAAATACCAAACCAGTCCCAGAAAATTTTCTTTTCTGGGATTTACCAGAATATAGTCCCATATTGAACATATATTTTTCTTGGAATTTTTAAAATTCATTTACTATTTTTCATATGGCCAAAAACTGCCGAATATTTAGACATTTATCATAAACTGTACTTTTGCCCAAACATTCCGAAATTCACAGAGTATACTATTGTTATATACATGTACTCCCAATAAAAATTTTACTAATTTTGGAGTTAACCACAAGGAGTTATAAGAGTTTACTTTTAAAATAGTTTTTTTCCATAAAATTCATAACTCCTAATCTATACATCCAAAAATCTCCATTTTTGGACATAATCTAGAAAACTCATCAAATTATCATTTTAAATTTTTCCAAAATTTTTGAGTGTCGAAAAAATTACGAAACTGAAAAACATAATAACCCTTACAATCCCTTACCTCAAAAGAGTAGTATTTCTGACTGGAATATCGGATGTAAAGTCGAAGGAAACTTGCACTGAATAACAATTCTCAAAGTATCTAAATACTCACAAAAATACGCTCGATAATATATAGAGAGAAAACTTATGTTTCTGGTATGATTTTCATTTCTAACTTAAGCGTCTATTTATAGGAAAAAACTAGAACGCCAAAGCAGAATAAAATAATAAAATAATATTATAATTTTTTTACGCATGCATGCTTTGAACAAAACTCAGCCACCATAAGTGAGGCCCACCAGAAATCAGCCATCTTCCCTAACAACCAAAAGTGGGGCCCACCAATATTTTTAATAAAAATATTTTAATTTCTAAAAATTCAATAATTCATATTAAATAGCCCTTTTATCCGAAAAATACGAATTTTATGTCCATTCCATAGGAAATCAAATTCTCTACAACTTTGCAGAAGAAAGTTTTTCCAAATTCCAAACAGAAAATGTCTGAAATCCACATACGGACAATTTTTAACACCTCTTAAAATTCTTAACAAATCATACGTTCATTTTTAACGGTTCAAAATTTATGGACATATACTCCACTTATATATGTATAACATATCCAAAAATCACAACGATCCAATGGTCGGATCAAAATTATAACTCACGCAATAGAGTTTTAAGAACACTGATTTGATTTTCAGACTATAAGTCCCTCTTACCAATTTCACTCAAACAGTCACCACGAACAATCCACAAAGAATATTTGGGTGATTCAAATTTCTAAGCTTAGCTTACTTTCAAGGCTTTCTTTTGATATATGGCTCATCTCCTAACTCATTATACACAAAGAGTTATGGATTTTACAAAATCAAGTAATAAACTGATTTTTTTGACAATTTCCAAATTTCATTCTTTATTTCGATAAAATACTAATAAAATACCTCAGCATTAATTCTTTCATTTATATCCACACAAAATAAATATTTTCATATCCATCATTTATATCCACATAAAATAAATATTTTCTTTTCATATAAATCAACAATTAATTATTCCCAAATAATATTACAGAATCACAATTATGACAAACCAGGCCGTTCCTAGGAAAGAGGGGGCTTTTCGATAAAGATTTCTCCTTACTGGCGCGTAATTAGGTGACCAAAACCCTTTCCTAGACAAAACTTCCTTATACATTGCCAATAATGCTCTCTAATAATATTATTCAAATACAAAATTATTGATCTGATAATGGAGATATCATGCATAGTTGACAATTATCGAACAACAATAATATAAAATATCAACGCTGCAATTATTGAATCAATAAAATAAAATATTGAATAAGAATTACATCGTAACAATTATTGAGTAGTGCCTTCTTAAGTAAGAATCAATAATTCAAAATATCGCAATAATACTGTCTGCCATAGCTATAGTGCAACCACGTGTATTACTGTATTTTAACCACCGGGTATTCCAACAGTTTTAACGGTAACCATTACGCCGTTATTTATAAAACTCAAACTTGTTGTTTTTTTCATCCGACAGTTATTCAGTTATGGGGCCCACAAATGGTTGCGTCGTCGTACGAATATTCTCCGACAGTAAGAATATTCCACGACTAAACGAATATTCCCTAACAACAATGAGTATTTTATAACCACTTGCGTATTTTAAAAATTTTATATATAGCACCATTAACTTTAAACTTTTATCAATTTAACCATTTACTGAATAACAATTATAAAAAAAATTTAATACTTTTATTTCATAAAATTCGGGATCTTACAATCTCCCATCCTTATAAAATTTTGTCCCCAAAATTTACGTACCTGGTAATTCGAAGAGATGAGAATACCTTGCTTTCATTTCAAATTCTATCTCCCCGGTCATCATGATTTCTCCATTGCTCATCTCCTGTATTTCAGATATCATTCTAGAATACAGCTTCAAAACAAAGGTTAATTGACATATCACAATTTGTCAACTTAAGTAAGAAAATTTAGCTTATGTAAGTCACACTAGCGAAGGATTTACTCATCTCTCCCTTCCTAGTTCTATTCTCGATCTCCGTCAGAGATCATATCCTAAGCTCGATATCAATTGTGACGCCCCCAAAATTTGTCCATCCACTTACGAGTAATCAAATACAAAAAATAACTACAACTTTATTACTACAATTACTGGTGCAAAATACAACAACACATATGTTGTGAGTTTTGATACAAATATATACCATGACTCTCATCCAACCTTGGATAGCCCACAATGGCACCTTACATAAAGGTCATAAAAACCTGTTTTAGAAATTAGAATCTTGGGGAGTGATCAAGAAACCTTCGTACATGGGAGGCCATGCGTCTAGGTTATAATAGATATCATATGTCCACGAGAATTATCCTTGGTTGATAGAAAAATGAGAAGATTACTATCATATTTTTTCTAATGGTGAGTCTTTTCTTGACATATAACTATCTTCACTGTCTGCAATTGAAAATTATATTTCAATCAAACTCCAAGATTATATAAGTAGTGCTCCTAGATATACTCAGCAAGTGGATGTGCACAACCATGTCTTATGATGACACGAGGTTGTACAAAAATAAAGGTCATTCATCCGTCGCTTAACTCTTTTTCGTCGAAATCATCGCCCCTCCCCGTCGCCCCGAGGTCATCATACGACTCCGTAAGCTGTAAAAGTTGCTCATTGTCGACGAGGTCATTCAAATGACGCACTTCTTGTTACCATAACGACGGATATCCTGCCGCCACTACATTATTGAATTTTAATTTTACGATTAAAATACAGTCATCTAGTCACACAAGCCAATCATGTTTGATGATAAAGCATATACTTTGTAAATAATCTTATTCATTTATTAATAAAAAGTATTAATTTATTAAAGGCTTTTAATTATCTACATGATGTCGCTTTATATATATGATAAACCCATAGTTTTAAGCAATGCTTTTAGAATAATGATGATGATCATTCTAATGAGATCTAAATTCTTAGAAAGCTTAAAACTAAAATAGTTCCCAATCGTTGATTACTAAATTGGGGATTAGTGAATCCGATAGATCGGTACATACGCTGTTTTGCTCATCGATGAGGATGATTGATCTCATGATCATTTGTGTGGAGACACTAAAGCAAGTATGTAGGTGCTTATTAGAGAATAAGTTCACCGAACGTGGCTCGCTAAGGAATACCTAATGGAGTTTTACTTGCTCGCCAATAGGAATTCTCAGAGTGATAGTAGTACAAGTGATCCTTGACTTGAGATCATCATAGTATCTTGTATGATGAGTTATACTTTGACTTATTCCTTAAGACCCTTAGGTATATCAAAGGGTATGCTTGGGTATAATAAGTTGTACATGGAGATAATGTATGATCAATAAAGAATCTACCACTTCTAGTAAAAGAAGAGAAATGTCCTATGTGATTCGATAAATGACAACCCAAAGAGTCCTCGGTTAAGGCAGTAATGAAATTAGAAAGGAGTTTCTAATTTGCATTATTTGAGTTGTGCATTTAAGAGTCGAAAATACATATAATTAAATAAAATAAGACTTGACAAAGAATTCCATGTCTTATATTTAATTGGGACATCAGATGGTGGAAGGATTGAATTGTACTTAAATTATTTACTCAAAGGTTCTTTTTATGATTAATGTTGAAATCTATATTATCCGGAAAGTCGCTTGATCGCTAGGAGGCTTATCCCTATCAGAGAATAAATATTATTTATTTAAATAAATTAATAGTTTAATTTATTTATTTAAATAAGATTAGAATTGTTCTAATTGATTTATTCACAACCTGCTTAATATGGAGAACCTAAAGGGTCACACCATAAAAGGAAGAATAATTATTTAAGAAGTTAATGGCATAATCGTAATAATAAGTTAAGTATATTTAATTTAATCTATGGTGATAGAATAAATTAAATAGCTTAATATTTATTATTTAATATTTTGAAAATATTAAATATAAATTAATAAGAGGAGTCTTATTATTATTATTATTATTATTATTATTATTAATTCCTAAAGGAGTTTGGGAATTAATTAATAAAAGTACTTCATATATTCCTAATAAGATTAGAGGTTAAATTAATTAAAAGAGTTTAATTAATTATCCCTAATAAGATTAGGGAGCTTAATTAATTAAAAGAATTTAATTAATTAAAAATAATACCCCCTATTTTCTAATTAGATTAGAAGGGTTAATCGATATATCTTTATAAGAGGAGTCTTATATCGATATCAATATACGTAATTCCAATTCAATTGGTTGAGAGAGTACGCTTTTTTTTCTATGAGAGATAGAAAAACTAGGGTTTTGCCAAACACCCATCTTCTCAATCTTTTCTTCTTCCTCGGTGGATCACCTCTAGAGGCCAAACACTTGGGTGGCTAACGCCGATCAAAGGAAGGAACCAAACCCTGTGGATTCAAGTTGAACGCGAAAAGATTGAGGTGAACTTGTACTGAGGAAGCTCAATCTTCAAGGGTATGATTCTTGTTCTTTATATTTTTCGCTTAATTAATAATTGTGCATAAAGGATGATCCGGTATATGGTTTGTAAAATTTTAAAACTCGATTTTTTCATCGCTTCGCTTATTTTGTGCAATTTGATCAAGCTCATGAATATTATTAAAAACTAATAAAGGGTATCGTGAGCCAAACCTTTATGCGTAAATTATTAATTGTTTTAATTTGATATGTATATTGATATGTGTTTAGAACAATTTAATTGGGCATAATTTTATTGTATAAAATTTATTTTTTAAAAAAAAAAATCAAAATCAATTCGAATTTTTTTTTTTTTTTTCAAAGAAACATTTTTTTTTAAACTTCGTAAATCGATTCCGTGTTTTTTTCAAATTGTTAAGGGTGTTGATTCATGGTTTAGTATATATGATATCATATTTATTTATATATTATTCATTATATATATTGCTATATATATATATATATATATATATATATATATATATATATTAATATATATATATATATATATATATATATATATATATATATATATATATATATATATATATATATATATATATATATATATATATATATATATATATATATATATATATATATATATATATATATATATATATAAATATAAAATTTTATATATTTAAAATAAAAATATTTATTTTAATTTTAAAATTAAATTTATTTATTTTAATTTTTTTAAATTGAATTTTCATGCTAACTAATTAAAGTTGAAATTGATTTCATGATAATTAAAATAAAGGAGTTCCATGATATTTGTTGGATTGAAATTGAAATCCATGTTTCCTTAAATAAAGGAGTTTATTTAGATATGAAATAAGATTTCATATTATTCAAAATAAAGGAGTTTATTTGTGAATAGAAAGAGAATCCATGTTTCCTTAAATAAAGGAGTTTATTTAGATATGGAATAAGATTTCATATTATTCAAAATAAAGGAGTTTATTTGTGAATAGAAAGAGAATCCGTGTTTCTTTTTAATAAAAGGAGTTTTTTTACTTGAATTGATTCCATAATTAATTAAAATAAATGAGTTTATTTTGATTAAAGATTTTGATTAAAATAAAATAGTTTATTTTATTCAAAATTGATAAATTAAAATAAAAGAGGTTTATTTTGATTTAAATTTGATTAAAATAAAGGAGTTTATTTTGATTCAAAATTAGATTTTATACTAACTAAATTTGCCCATTAAATGATATCAATATATATATATATGTTTATTATTCATGAGATTCATGAGATGAATGTTATTTATTGATGCATATGGTGATGTGTATGATAATAAATGGGATTGATTATGGACTATCGACCAATGTGATTGATTTTATTTTAGTTGGATGCATGAATGTATGAGTTTTATTAAATGGGGTCTCATGTCACTTCGCCTTCTCTAATTTTTTCTTAATGTAAATTCTATCTCCTCCCATGTACTTCCCTCGATCACGATCAAGGTTTCTATTTATTTTAAATAGTTTTGTAATAGGAATAGTTAGAATTAATTTTGAAGAATTGGAGATCAAGGAGGAAGGAGCGCTTGAAGACCCGCTTTTAATAATGGAGCCCATGTTTAAATGTAATAGTTATATTTAAATATTAATTCTTGCACCCCTAGGGGAGCTGACCTTTTGGTTCACTTGGTGGCTCTAGTGAACCAAACTAGAATAAAAGTCCATAATCAATCCGTAGAATATAGTATTCTATATGTGCATGCTTATACTATATATATATATATATATATATATATATATATATATATATATATATATATATATATATATTAATATATATATATATATATATATATATATATATATGTGTGTGTGCTAAAAACAAGATGAGAAAAATTAATAACAAACCCTCAAATATTTTATATTAAGTTGTAACGCTCAAAGATATTTGGAATATCGAACGTCGCTTTCTAGCATGATAGAAAAATAGAGTATTGAATATTTAATATGAGTTTGTTGTGTACACACAAGGCAAGTATTAAATATTTAAGATGTTATTTTTATTACATATGATGTTTATAAGGAATTGAACATTATCGCTTTTGTTGTGTGCACACACAAGGGTCAGTAGTTTTCTTCACTTATATGGAAATGTTGGGTTCGACTTTAACTTAAATCATTTTAGTTCTGATGTGCACACACTTGACCATTATGATTTAAGAGGCAAAATACAAGGAGTTACATAGTTGATGTAATTGACAAGAGTTGTCTACCTATTTATTTATATATAGTTTGTTGTGCACACACAAGGCTATATACATTTTGAAATGGGATCCTTATTCTCACTAGCATATCTTTAATTAGATATTGCCAAACTATATATATTGAGGGTAATATAGTTTGAAGAAAATAGTGGAGATACCAATTTAAAAACAAGACCTAATTTATTTTGGTAATTAATAAAAGAATGTATGCTAAAATGTTGTTAATTACAAATTCATTTACGTAATTTTACAATGTCTAAATTACTATCATCACAGAGCATATTAGATGCTAAATTAACCTAATCAATTAAATGGATTGGTTAAGGAATTTGAGAATAGTTCTCACTATCGAAAAAGCTATCTTATGTCCTTAATACGCCTATCCCCGCAATGGTTGCGCATAATGCCTCCGAGGAAGAGATTGCTACTTTTAGAAAGTGGCAAGATGATGCACAATTGGCTCAATGCATCATGCTCGATCCATGAGTAACGAGCTTCAAATACAAGATGAAACTATGGATGCTCCTACTATATTCCCGCACATCAAGTAGTTGATGGTGAGGAAAGTAGACCGATAGATATCGATATCTAAGGAGCTCTTCCGATCTAGAATGACCAATGACACTACAAAGATGATATAAAAAGTCCTTAACATTATCAATTTGATTGATCAATTAGACAACAAGTTTTTGTCATGGATGGAGAGTTGAGCCAAGATTTGATCTTGCACTCACCCCCTGACTCTTTTCAAATTGTTGTGAATTTTTCATATGAACAAGCTAGATATCACCTCACCGATTTGCTTAACATGTTGAAAATGTTGAGTCACTTTCCAACCAAGAAAGACCAAGTCTTACCGGTAGGGGCCAAAGGATCTTCTAAAAAGAAGAATGATTCTAAGAAGGTAAATAAAAAGCAAAAAAAAAAGGATAATAAGAACAAAACTCGATACGGATAAAGAAAGGAGTTTGCTTCCACCGCAATAAGCCCGACACCGAAAAGAAAACCGCGAGAAGCATCTTGCAGAGAGGCTAACCAAAGAAGCTTAGTGAAGTTTCTACATAAATATAATTTTGTTCATGATTTAAAATAAATTTTTTTTAAGTCAAGGTTCTACTTGGGTATTGATACCGACTTTGGTTATCATAAATATAGATTTATGAAGGGACCAAGGTAAGTAGAAAGCTAAACAAAGATAAGTAATCCTATGTGTGGGAAATGAAGCAAAGGTTGCTACATTAGCCATATAGAAACTTATAGTTTAGCAATGCCTACGGCAAATCTATTAAGTCAATAAGTTGTTATCAGATTCCAGCTTCATTTAGAAACATTATTTCCATTTTATTGTTGGACAATGAAATCTTTGGTATTATATTTAAGAACAATTGTTGTTCTATTTATAATAATAATGTTTTGTATAGAACTCGAAATATTACTTAATGGATTTTGTATACTGACTTACGTGAAAAATATTTTGCAAATTGAACAAACTAGTATAAGAAAAGGAGATGATCATTCAAAGAGTTGAATGTTATTTGTTGAAATACAAGTGTGAATTATTTGAAAGGTTCAAAGAATTCAGAAGTGAAACAAATTGGCAAAGTATTAAAATTCTTTGATTAGATCAAGGAATAAATACTTGTGCAATAAGTTTCTAGATCATCTCAAATGGTTTTCTCATAATGGACGCCTCCCGATAAGTAATAATTGATTGATGTATCTAAAAAGAAAAAATCTTACCTTGTTGGACATGGTGCGGTCCATAATGATTTTACCGACATTCCAAATCCCTTCTAGGATAATGTCCTAGAAATGGTCAGACATATCTACTAAAAAAAGTAACCTCAAAATCCAAACCACAAGACTCATAAAAGTTATGGATAGGAGAGGATTCCTAATCTTAAGTATGTTAAGATAAGGGGTTGTCCAACTTATGTGAAAAGGTTTCAAAGGATAAGCTTGGGACAAGATTTGACAAGTACAGATTTTGTGGGACATCCTAAAGTAAGTTTAGGGTATATGTTCTATAATCCTACTTAGCAAAAAAGGTGTTTGTTGTGAAACACGCTACCTCTAAGATAAAGGTGTTTATCATCAAAGGGGCTAGTGGGAGGATAATAGATCTTGAAGAGTTCAAGAACCACAAAACACTATAAGTCAAATAAGAGGAACCTCAGAGATAAAATCTATTGTACCACAAATCGAATCAGAAATCGAATAGTACCAAGATACCTAGGAGGTATGGATTCATCATAGATGATGATGATGAGGTACACATCATATAAGATGATGATGATCCAGCTATATATATGATGAGGTAAGAGTTGTAGACACTCAGAGAAATGGATTGAAGCAAGCTTCTCAAATATGGAACATTCTGCTTTGATGAGACAATCAAAAGAGTTTGATTTTATCAAAAACAAGAATGAACCTAGTGTGTAAAAAAGGGTCAAGGGAGCGCCGTGACATTCCTAGTATTATATGTTGATATACTACTGATAAGGAATGAATGACATACCAATGCTACAATCAAGAAAAGATAAAGTTGTTCAAACATTCCTCCATGAATGATTTGGGAAGAGTATCTTAATTGGGGATACAAATCTATATAGATAGATTTAAGAGGATGCTCGACTTAACCCAAGGAACGATATTCATTTGATGCTAAAGTCGCTTAGCATGGCAAACTCCAAGAGATGTCTCATGTTGATGAGCCAGCGATGAGTGTATCTCTCTAATAGTCCCCATAGACTCATAAAAGAGAGATCGCATGAGTAACTATCATGTATGCAATGAAATATACGAGACCCGATGTCGATCACCATATTCTCGAGAAGTTCACTATGAGTTAGTAAAAAACATCTTAAAGTACTTAACCGACACTAAGGATGTGATCATATTCATGGTGGGTCTAAATTAAAACTAGAGGGCTTAACAGACTCAAGTTTTTTTTCATGCACTCAAGACGACAAAAATCCACTTTAAGGTAAAGCGTTACCTTGAACTATGGTGCAAAGAATTGAAAGGTTTCAAACAAAGAAAGAGTTGTTGGTTTAGTGATAAAGACAAAGTATATAGCTATAAATGAAGCTGCAAGTTGATTGTTTGGATGAAAAGTTCATTACAGAACTAGGAATAGTTCCTAAGTCTCATCTTGGATCTAAACATGTGTTGTGGCACTTTCATTTGATTATAGGAATCATTGAAAGATGGGAAATCACTATAGAGATAGTGGACTCTCAAGAACAACATTACATATCCATTAACTAAAGCTTATCCAACAGCAGGATAATCGTCACTTAGAGAAGAAGGGTATGAGATACCACCATGACGATCGGGTTTTAGTGCAAGTGGAGATTGAAAGTAGTATGCACACAAGCCAATCATGTTTGATGATAAAGCATATACTTTGTAACAATCTTATTCATTTATTAATAAAAAAGTATTAATTTATTAAAGGCTTTTAATTATCTACATGATGTTGTTTTATAATATGTGATAAAACCATAGTTTTAAGCAATGCTTTTAGAATAATGATGATGATCATTCTAATGAGATCTAAATTTTAGAAAGCTTAAAACTAAAATAGTTCCCAATCGTTGATTACTAAATTGGGGATTAGTGAATCCGATAGATTGGTACATACGCTGCTTGCTCATCGATGAGGATGATTGATCTCATGATCATTTGTGTGAGAGACACTAAAGCAAGTATGTAGGTGCTTATTAGAGAATAAGTTCACCGAACGTGGCTCGCTAAGGAATACCTAATGGAGTTTTACTTGCCTCGTCAATAGGAATTCTCAGAGTGATAGTAGACAAGTGATCCTTGACTTGAGATCATCATAGTATCTTGTGTATGATGAGTTATACTTTGACTTATTCCTTAAGACCCTTAGGTATATCAAAGGGTATGCTTGGGTATAATAAGTTGTATATGGAGATAATGTATGATCAATAAAGAATCTACCACTTCTAGTAAAAAAGAGAAGAAATGTCCTATGTGATTCGATAAATGACAACCCAAAGAGTCCTCGGTTAAGGCGTAATGAAATTAGAAAGGAGTTTCTAATTTGCATTATTTGAGTCAGGCATTTAAGAGTCGAAATACATATAATTAAATAAAATAAGACTTGACAAAGAATTCCATGTCTTATATTTAATCGGGACATCAGATGGTGGAAGGATTGAATTGTACGGTAACTATTATTTACTCAAAGGTTCTTTTTTATGATTAATGTTGAAATCTATATTATCCGAAAAGTCGTTGATCGCTAGGGAGGCTTATCCCTATTGTAGAATAAATATTATTTATTTAAATAAATTAATAGTTTAATTTATTTATTTAAATAAGATTAGAATTGTTCTAATTGATTTATTCACAACCTGCTTAATATGGAGAACCTAAAGGGTCACACCATAAAAAAGGAAGAATAATTATTTAAGAAGTTAATGGCATAATCGTAATAATAAGTTAAGTATATTTAATTTAATCTATGGTGATAGAATAAATTAAATAGCTTAATATTTATTATTTAATATTTTGGAAATATTAAATATAAATTAATAAGAGGAGTCTTATTATTATTATTATTATTATTATTATTATTATTCCTAAAAGGAGTTTGGGAATTAATTAATAAAAGTACTTTCATATATTCCTAATAAGATTAGAGGTTAAATTAATTAAAAGAGTTTAATTAATTATCCCTAATAAGATTAGGGAGCTTAATTAATTAAAAGAATTTAATTAATTAAATAATACCCTATTTTCTAATTAGATTAGAAGGGTTAATCGATATCTTTATAAGAGGAGTCTTATATCGATATCAATATACGTGATTCCAATTGTTGGAGAGAGTACGCTTTTTTCTATGAGAGATAGAAAAACTAGGGTTTTGCCAAACACCCATCTTCTTGAATCTTTCTTCTTCCTCGTGGATCACCTCTAGAGGCCAAACACTTGGGTGGCTAACGCCGATCAAAGGAAGGAACCAAACCCTGTGGATTCAAGTTGAACGCGAAAAAGATTGAGGTGAACTTGTACCGAGGAAGCTCAATCTTCAAGGGTATGATTCTTGTTCTTCATATCTTTTCGCTTAATTAATAATTGTGCATAAAGGATGATCCGGTATATGGTTTGTAAAATTTTAAAACTCGATTTTCCACATGCTTTTCGCTTATTTTGTGCAATTTGATCATGCTTCATGAATATTACAAACCTAAATCTATCGTGCGATCGCCATCCCATCCCATCATCCCACCTCCACCAACCTCTATAGTCTCATCAAGACGCACTTCGGGTCATCATCATCCATCTCACACGGCATCGCTCGTGTGTCGTAGCCTCCACCCCCATGAGTCTCATCAATAAGACCCTACAAAAGTAAAATATTAAAAACGAAGTCAAAAACTAAGAATATTTAAATTATTTTAGTTTGTGTTCTACAAGTGTGGCAAACATGTTGATAACTCAGCATCCATATATCAGAATCAAGTCTCGTAAGTTGCAACACGTGCCTAATGCCTATGTGGTGCTACGTGTGTGTTTGAGTGTCGTTCGGACGACCGATGCAAGTTTTGGTCTCTTTTTCTGCTTTTTGCCTAACAATTGGTTCATCTGGCAAACGGGTTGATAACTCGGCATCCGTATATCGGAATCGAGTCCTATAAGTTGCAATACGTACCTAATGCCTATGCGGTGCTACGTGTGTGTTTACGTGTCGTTCGGACGACCGATGCGGATTTTGGTCTCTTTTTTGGCTTTTTGCCTAATTATTGGTTCATCGGGCAAACGGGCTGATAACTCGGCATCCATATATCGGAATTGAGTCCCATAAGTTGCAACATGTGCCTAATGCCTATGCGGTACTACGTGTGTGTTTGCATGTCGTTCGGACAACCGATGCGGGTTTTGGTATTTTTTTGGATTTTTGCCTAACTGTTGGTTCATCGGGCAAACAGGCTGATAACTCCATCTTCGTATGTCAAAATCGAGTCCCGTAAGTTGCAACACGTGCCTAATGCCTATGTGGTGCTACGTGTGTGTTTGCGCGTCATTCGGACGACCAAGGCGGGTTTTGGGCTCTTTTTCGGCTTTTTGCCTAACTGTTGGTTCACCGGGCAAACAGGCTGATAACTCGATCTCCGTATGTCAGAATCGAGTCCTGTAAGTTGCAACATGTGCCTAATGCCTATGCGGTGCTACGTGTGTGTTTGCGTGTCGTTTGGACGACCGATGCAGGTTTTGGGCTCTTTTTTGGCTTTTTGCCTAAGTGTTGACGAGTTTTGCAATTTCGGTGATAACTCGATCTTCGTATGTCAGAATCGAGTCCCGTAAGTTGCACCACGTGCCTAATGCCTATGCAGTACTACGTGTGTATTTGCGTGTCATTCGGATGATCGATGCGGGTTTTGGGCTCTTTTTCGGCTTTTTGCCTAACTGTTGGTTCATCGGGCAAACGGGCTGATAACTCGGCATCCGTATATCGAAATCGAGTTCCGTAAGTTGAAACATGTGCCTAATGCCTATGTGGTGCTACGTGTGTTTTTGCGTGTCATTTGGATGACCGATGCGAGTTTTGGTCTCTTTTTGGCTTTTTACCTAACTGTTGGTTCATCGGGCAAACGATCTAATAACTCGGCATCCATATATCAAAATCGAGTTCCGTAAGTTGCAACACATGACTAATGCCTATGTGATGCTACGTGTGTTTGTGTGTCATTCGGACGACCGATGCGGGTTTTGGGCTCTTTTTCGGCTTTTTGCCTAAGTGTTGGCGAGTTTTGCAATTTGGGCGATAACTCGATCTTCGTATGTCGGAATCGAGTCACGTAAGTTTAATGGAAGTTGGGTTTTATCTTAAGTTTATCTAAGCAATACAATTACAAATTACATAAATTAAATAAGGAAATACATAATTTAATTATTTTTACCTGTCGAATATGTGGTGGGAAGATGTTGGCCAAGACCTACTTGTGCCAATTCATCTCTAGGTATCTGTGTAGAACAGTCATGCCATGGGCTTCCTGCCCGTCCTCAAAACGATAATATCTCTGCACATTACACATTAAGAAGCTTAGTAAATAACATAAATCAAAGAGGTAACATAAATTAAAGAGGTAACAGTATATTCAAATGGAATATAAAACTATCATATGAATGATTGACATACACTATTCTAGCATATACATATTACTCCGCTTATTTTAATATTCAAAAGCTGGTATTAAAGTGGACTTAGACCATGCCGCTACTCTTTTCAGCGGCAAACATATTCTTTTTAACTGCTCGATGTTGGTTGATTCAACAATCAATGAATACACATAAGTCTACGTGGTCAACAAGTAATACTATGATAACAAAAACATCGTTCCCACGAAGAAATACATTAATATTTATCAATTACCAATTCCAATTCAATTAATCCTACATTAAACTACCTAATATATTGTAGTTGGTCGGAGAGGAGGTTGGAGAAATTGGATCCTGCAGCGGAGCATCAACGTTTTGGGATGAAACCAAGCATCTGTGCCTTCTTTTCCCACTGATATTTGTCTCTGAAAATAAAAACAAGGGAGGGAGGGGGGGTTAGATATGAACATTTATTCTTAAATTTCAAAGAGACTACATTACATTTATTACGAGAAATGATGTCATGAATGTAATTATAACCTTAAAAGCTGAAAGATATGAATCAATGTTATCGTGGGTGTAATAAAGCAATTTTCACAAGTACAGGAATTTGAATTCATGTCAGAGGGTAATTTTCTAGGTTCTTCAATAATGCAGTTAATAAATAGGGTCTAGGGAGGATGATGTTTAAAACTACTCTATAAATGTACTAGTTGATGCATACTTTTCAAATTACAAGATAGCACCAAATAAACCAAACATTAGAGACAAGTTTAAAGCTCAATACTAACCTCACTCAAGTAAATTTGTTTCTAGTCATCTCTTTGTAGAAAGTTTTACAAATTTAATCAACCTATGGCTGGCTTTGTTCAGAGAGTTATGAATTTCCAATACCTCATACAACATTTTAACAAATCTATCATACAATCTGGAGTTTAGCCAGATAGTTAATATCATATATGGAATGGAAGTCCAGCTAATGGCAATTTGGAAAAACTTTAGGAGCTGTATAGAATCAACTATTTCAAGTCTCCTGCAAAATCAATTCAAAAGTAAACAAGCAGCTTTGAGATTTCACCTTTAACTTCCTCACCAGAGGAGGAAACTGTAGAGTGCTGTAGAGTGCTCTATATTCTGTAGATTTCTTAAAAGGAACAGTTATTACACTATAAGAGGTGCTAAACTTAAAATTCATGAAGAAATTATTACAGAAATTGCATATTAGTAAACATAACAGATGTTTCCCCAAGTACATATGGGGTTGAAAATGTACACATACAAATTAATATCATATTAAACCAAATACAATTCAACAGAAGTTCAACCTTGAATGATTATATAGTTTCATATTAAATACCCAACTTGAACCTAAATAAATTAAAGAGGAGATAGGAACTGGCCGGAGGTACCGTCGGAGGACCGGTCAGAGGCCTTGATTGCAGCGGCAAAAGGGGAGGGGTTGCAACAGGGATACGAGAAATGGGTTGCCTGTGAATCAATAAACTGAAATGGGCGAAATGGGTGAACTTTAGAGAATCAATAAACCGAATTTGATATTCAGTGGGGAAATTAAGGAGCGAAAATGGCAGAAATTGAGAGGGAAAGAAATATAGAGAAGAAAATTTTATAAAAGGAGTCGTTGCCGCCGAAGAGGTTTTAATTGTCATTCTCGACGGCATCCCCCGTCGATAATGCCCCCGTCGCTATTAAGTCAATGCCGACGACAGCACCGTCGATGTTAAAATCATCACCGTCGCCAATGAGGTTTTCCCTCCACCGGGAATGTCTGGCACCAAAAAAAGGGTCATTACCGATGGCGCGCATTGGCGACGGCTAGGCCATCGATATTGACCTTATTTGCGATGGGGATTCTGCCGTCGGTAGTGAGCCCGTCGCCAATGACCCTTTTTTGTAGTGTATGTCATTAGACATCTTGTATGATAGTGGCAAAACACCCTTCCAAATTTGGGTTCGCCTCACCCTATTTGATTCACCAAATATAACTACTAAATGATGTATAAAATACAACACACTTTTCTATACTGTTTAGGGAGAACCTTCACAGCTAGAGACCACCATTTTATTCCCTTGTTATCTTCGCTCGACCCAGCTACACTCTTATTACCTGAAAGGAATTGTGAAGCAAAAGGGTGAGCACAACTAGCCCAGAAAAGAATATCATGACTAAAGATAATTAAATTATCCATAGCCTTTGTCAGTAATGAATCAGAGATTTAGAACATATGGTAGATGATAAAACTTTTCAACCATAGTTGCAGTGGAATAATCAATCCATTAAAAGAGTCAAGTAGAACATAATGTCTATTATCTCCTCTAGATTAAAAGTCCATCGTTAATATTTCATTCTTGTAATACTCATAACAAGTTCTTTGCTATACACCAGACAAAGAGAACTCTCATCACCTGTCTTCACCAGAACCACCACAGATTATAATTAAATCACAGTTCATATTTATAATCAAGTAAATCAACAGTCTAACATTTTTCTACAGGTCAAAGATATACAACTGAAAAACCAATAACCAACAGTCCATCTTTGCACTACAGACCAAAGATATACAACCTCAGAAAACCAATAATCAACAAATTCATCTTTGCACTACTGAAAGCCAAATATATACAACTCAGAAACCAATAATGCCGAGACTCACTTAATAGTATCACGACCACGAATTATCCATACACTACGCCAAGGATATTCGTGTTTTTCAATTACTGGCCATGATTATACCGAATAATCCTTGGTCATAATCATATCAAGTCCATCTATGCACTACGGGCCAAAGATGACTTTTACCCCATCATTTGTAACATTACGGTCATGATTATACCGAATAATCCCTGGTCATAATCATACCAAATCCATCTACGCACTACTGGCCATAGATGACTTTCAACACAATATAAGCATGAGAATGATGACAATGATATAAAGAATTAATCACATAAGATAAAGGATAAATATTAAACATTTATAATACAATTTATCCAAAGTTCAAGAATATCTAAATTATCAACATGATACTGCTTTGTGGAGTAAAATTCAAGAATAATATTATATCAAAAATGATTTGAACAAAAAATAATATTTCAACGAATATTTAACGAAGATAATAACATTATTAATTATATTATAAACTCTATTTAATATTATTCAATATTTAATAACATTAAATTTATTTTCTAATATTATTAATATTACCACAATATTTTAATCATTTCTTAAACTTATAAACAATTTATTTTAATTGTTTACACTTTACTAATTAATGCATTTAATCATCCTAAAATGCCAAACTCATAAGATTTCATCACCAATAACCAAAACCCTCATCAAAAATCTGCATATACCTTATATAGAATTCTCAAGCCATAAAATCCTATTTTCCAATTTTCTTACTTCACATAACATATTTAATTCATTTACTCATAACTAATCCATTTTCATGAAAAATACCAAATCAGTCCCAGAAAATTTCTTTTCTAGGATTTATCAGAATATAGTCCCATATTGAACATATATTTTTCTCTGAATTTTTAAAATTCATTTACTATTTTTCATATGGCCAAAACTGCCGAATATTTAGACATTTATCATAAAATGTACTTTTGCCCAAACATTCCAAAATTTACAGAGTATAGTGTTGTTATATACATGTACTCCCAATAAAAATTTCACCAATTTTGGAGTTAACCACAAGGAATTATAAGAGTTTACTTTTAAAAAAGTCTTTTCCCATAAAATTCATAACTCCTAATCTATATGCCTAAAATTCGCAATTTTTGGAAAATCTCATCAAATTATCATTTCAAATTTTTCTAAAATTTTTGAGGGTCGGAAAAATTACAAAACTAAAAAACATAATAACCCTTACAATCCCTTACCTCAAAAGAGCAGTATTTCTGACCGAAATATCGGATGTAAAGTCGAAGGAAACTTGCACTGAATAGCAATTCTCAAAGTATCTAAGTACTCACAAAAATACGCTCGATAATATAGAGAAAGAAAACTTATGTTTCTAGTGTGATTTTCAATTATAACTTAAGCGCCTATTTATAGGAAAATGCTAGAACGCCAAAGCAAACTAAAATAATAAAATAATATTATAATTTTTCTACGCATGCATGCTTTGAACAAAACTCAGCCACCACAAGTGGGGCCCACCAGAAATCAGCCATCTTCCCCAACAACCAAAAGTGGGGCCCACCCATATTTTTAATAAAAACATTTTAATTTCCGAAACTTCAATAATTCATAATAAATAGCCTTTTATCAGAAAAATATGAATTTTACGTCCATTCCATACGAAATCAAATTCTCTACAACTTTGTAGAAGAAAGTTTTTCCCAATTTCAAACAGAAAATGTCTGAAATCCAATACGGACAATTTTTAACACCTCTTAAAATTCATAATAAATCATACGTTCATTTTTAACGGTTCAAAATTTGTGGACATATACTCAACTTATATATGTATAACATATCCAAAAATCACAATGATCCAACGACCGGATCAAAATTATAAGTCACGCAATAGAGCCTTAAGAACACTGATTTGATTTTCGGACTATAAGTCCCTCGTACCAGTTTCACTCAAATAGTCACCATGAAAAATCCTCAAAGAATATTTGGGTGATTCAAATTTATACGCTTATCTTACTTCCAGGGCTTTCTTTGATATATGGCTAATCTCCTAACTGATTATACACAAAGAGTTATGGATTTTACAAAATCAAGTAATAAACTGATTTTTCTGACAATTTCCAAATTTCATTCTTTATTTGGACAAAATACTAATAAAATACCTCAGCATTAATTCCTTCATTTATATCCACACAAAATAAATATTTTCCTATCCATCATTTATATCCACATAAAATAAATATTTCCTTATCATATAAATCAACAATTAATTATTCCCAAATAATATTACAGAATCACAATTATGACAACCAGGCCGTTCCCAGGAAAGAGGGGGCTTTCCGATAAGGATTTCTCCTTACTGGCGCGCAATTAGGTGACCAAACCCTTTCCTAGATAGAACTTCCTTAGACATTGCCAATAATGCTCTCTAATAATATTATTCAAATACAAAATTATTGATCTGATAATGGAGATATCGTGGCAAAGACAATTATTGAACAACAATAATATAAAATATCAACGTAGCAATTATTGAATCAATAAAATAAAATATTGAACAGTAATTACTGTAAAAATTATTGAGTAGTGCCTTCTTACGTAAGAATCAATAATTTAAAAATATTGTGCAATACCGCAGTGCACAAAGGCAACCACGCCAGACATCAGATTTTAACCACCGGGTATTCCAAAAGTATTAACGGTAACCGTTATTTATAAAAACTCAAACTTGTCATTTTCTTCATCCGACAGTTATTCTGGTATGGGGCCCACAAATGGTTGTGCCGTCGTACGAATATTCTATGACAGTAAGAATATTCCACGACCAAACGAATATTCCCCAACAACAATGAGTATTTTATAACCACTTGCGTATTTTGAAAATTTTATATATATCATCACCCTTAACTTTAAAATTTTATCAATTTAACCATTTACTGAATAACAATTATAAGAAAAATTAAATACTTTTATTTCATAAAATTTGAGGTCTTATATCGTCCACTTGGGATAACCTTGGGGTTTAAAGGTTTGTTGCACATGCTAAGTGCAATCGTGTTTCCTACGAAAATGGGGTGTGTAATATTTATTTTATTTTTATTTTTATTTATTTTACTCGAGGACGAGCAAAAGCTAGGTATGGGGGTATTTTATTACACGTAATTAATACATTTTAATATTCCTATATTTATTATTTTATATGCTTATTTTATTTATAATACATTTTATTTTATTTTGTAGGAGATAACATTTGGAGCTAATAAAGGGTTTATATCTAATCTTTAAAGATGAAAAAGGACTCTTAGAGGATTACCATATTGAGATGGAAGTCAAGAAGGAATGAAGAGAATGAAGGGAATAAAACTATCCAAGTTCAATGAACCTAAATTAGGGCACACATGTATTCTCCCTATAAATATGCCATTTATTTTAGAGAGAAGGGGACCACTTGTTATTTTCTTTTTCTTAGTTTTTCACTACTGTAGAAGGGAGTAAGATATTTAGAGTTTGTCTTTTCTCTTATTCCAATCACGTGTAGTACTACTGTCAGGGAGTATTTGTAACTTTCTTTTATTTATATAATAAAAATTCTATTTTTAATTATTGTTCTTATTTAATGCAAATAGTAGTACTAATATTATTTTTTTTTATTTTTAATTACATGGCTAGCTAAATTTTTAATACCTAGGATTATGATGAAACTAAGTATTTCATAATAATATTTTCTTTCCGTTCCAAAATTAATGTCTAATTATTTTCGCTTTCATATTTTCCTTCGCATAAATTGCATATGATTTTTATATTGATTGCGAGATTTTGATAAGTTATAGTTAATCTGTAAATTTTTCATAACTTATGTTTGCCCATATTAATTATATGAATCATTTTTTGTAAAGGGAAGGAAAAATAATTTGGGAATTGATTTAGGAAATAAGAAATTATTTATTATGTTAATATTTGGTGGATTCTAATTCCTAGGTATCTTTTCTCATTAATAGTTTCCATTATTAATTAATAGTTTGCATAATTTAGTTAATAAATCTTCTCCACCATTTTTGTTTCTAATTTGCCTAAAATATTAATTAAGGATATATTAAAGAATTGATCTAGTCTTTATGGTTCGACCTGCACTTGCCAAATCTACAATAGACGTTGTGCACTTCTAGTTACATATTTTTATCACATCAATCATGTACAAAGAAAAGAGAGTGAAGAAAAGAAAAATCAAGAAGAAAAAAAAGAGAAAAGAAAGATGAGAGAAAAATAAATATACTGGAAAAAAAGAGTGATGTGAGAAGAGTTTTGATTTCTAAATAGCCTATAATTTTACTTCGGTATAAAGAGGCACTTTTGAATACTAATGCTAATGAATCTTTGCCTAGTGTTGTTTCATCTCTTTTGCAGGAATTCAAATATGTATTTCCCGAGGAGCTTCCTCATGAACTACCACCTATTCGGGGAATTGAGCATCAAATTGTACACAAACATCTAAACGTAACACGTACAAAATCCCCTATGTTAGGGTTGTTCGTCTCAGTTTGAATTTAGAATTTCTGCACTAAAGAAAGTTTAGTTTGGAACTAGCTTATCAGTGTTTCTAGAATTTTAGAACACTATTCAATTTCCATCAATAAAGGTTTAATACAATAATGTATAACTGGACAAGGCTATCAAAGTCAAAATTCGGATATCAACAATATATAATTGAATATCATGATATACATGCAAAGTACTAAAAAGAATTAGAACAATCTCACTTGAGTCAATGTATTAGAACAATATATGCTTTGTATAATAATTAGAAAAGTGAAACTTGCTCGATGTAACGAATTAGGTTACAAGAGCTTAATCAATCGTATATAAGAATAGAATTAATAATCTCGCTCAACCAAAGTTTGGAAACTTGCATTCATAAATAAAAGAATGAAGTTAGAAAGCTTGCTCAATGTAAAGAGTTAAGATTTAGAAACTTGCACAATTATGACAGTAGAGTTAGAGAACTTGTGAGACTCCAAATTTTATGAATAAAGATTTGAATTTCTCAAAATATTTTTTTTAATATTATGGTGTGGATTTGATATAATGTTATAGTTGTGGGTAATATTTATAAATTTTTCAAAGTACGCAAGTTGTTATATAATATTCGATTGGTCGGGGAATATTCTTTTATCCGGGAATATCCGCATTTACTCAGAAAATCATCAGTGGACCCCATGGCGGAATTATTGTCGGATTGAGAAAACGACAAAAATATTTTTATGAAAATAACGGCAGAAGTTTTACCGTTAACTGTTGAAACACCCGGTGTTAAAAGTACAGTAATATGCATGGTTGCATAGTAGCACACGGTATTGATTATTGATGTTTACGTGAGAAGGCACTCAGTTTTGTTCAATTATGGCTACAGTAATTATTGCATAGTATCTCACGTTATTTGATTCAATTATTGTCGATATTTTATATATTATTAAATCAATAATTGAGATGGCAAAGTTATTCATATTATTATTTGCAATATTGACAATGTCTAGAAGTTCTGTCAATGAGAGGTTTGGCCACCTAATTGCGCGCCAATAAGGAGAAATCCTTATCGGAAAGCCCCCTCTTTCCTGGGAACGACCTGGTTGTTAAATATTGTGCGTTATAATATTAATGATGAATAAGTTCGTGTTGATTAAAGATGAAATTAATAGTTCCATTGTGTGGGAATTATTAGTGTTAGTTGAAATCGATATTTATTTCGATAATAATTGATGTCTGGAGGTTATATTGACCAATCGGGTATTCGGGGCACTTTTCGTGTTGGAGTACTATTCACGGGTTACTATTCACCCGATTACTATTCACTCTAGTATTATTCACTCGGGTATTTGGGACACTTTTTGTGTCGAAGTACTATTCACGAGTTACTATTCACCCAATTATTATTCACTCTAGTATTATCCACTCGGGTATTTGGGACACTTTTCGTGTCGGGGTACTATTCATGGGGTACTATTTCCGAAGTACTATTCATGGGATACTATTCACCTGAAAAATATATTTCTTTTCGGTTCAAATCATTTTTGGGTACAATATTATTCCATGAGGAGACGTGATAATTTTTCAGACAGTTGGTTGAAATTATAATAGTAAATCAATATGGATCGTTGGTTTAAAGTTTTAATATTAAATCAATATGGATCGCTGGTTTAAAGTTTTAATAGTAAATCAATATGGATCGTTGGTTTAAAGTTTTAATAGTAAATCAATATAGATCATTGGTTTAAAGTTTTAATAGTAAATCAGTATGGACCGTTGCTTTAAGTTTTAATAGTAAATCAATATGGACCGTCCGTTTAAAAGTAAATTAATCTGGACCGTTCATGAATTAGTTATTATTCAGTCCATTCTCCTATAAATAGAAGCTCATTCCTTTATTATTTCTTATGAATTCACTGAACTCTAGAGAGAGAAATTATAGAGAGAAAGAAGAAGAGAAGTCTGCTACCTCACTTTTCCAATATCCAGTTTTTTTTAAGGTAAGGGATATTATTTGTTGTACTCGTAAGGGGTATTATTCTTTCGTATTCATGAAGAGAGTTATTTTCTTTCAATACTTGTAAGGGGTACTATTCTTTTGTATTAATGAAGAAAGTTATTTTCTTTCAATACTCGTAAGGGTTGTTATTCTATTCTTTATTATTCTGTTGGAATAACCTGTCTATGCAGTCTATCGCATGCCTGGTGAATTCTGTTGTTATTCCATTCTTTATTATTCTGTTGGAATATCATGTCTGTGCGAATTACGCATGACCTGGTTCCATTCTTTATTATTCTGTTGGAATATCCTATCTGTGCGGATTACGCATGACCTACTTCTATTCTTTATTATTTTTGTTAGAATAACCTATCTGTGCAGATTACGCACGCCTGGTGAATTCTTCTATTTTTTCCATTCTTTATTATTATGTTGGAATAATATGTCTACGTAGATTACCGCATGGTGGCAAAAATCCATTTGCGGTTTTATATATTCTATTATACTCAGTTGGTTAAAGTTTTGGCTTCTATACTCCATGAAATTAGTGGAATATCCTTGATATTTGCGCTTCATCCAGTATCTTTTCATGGGAATATTCTTCTGAGCATTCTTGAATTTTACTCCACAAAGCAAAGATCATGTTGACAATTTGATTGTTATCGAGTTCAAGATAAATTAACTTATAAATCTTTAAAATTTATTCTTGAACTTGTTTTATTGAATTGTCATCATCCTCATGCTTATATTATGTTGAAAGTCATCTATGGCATGTAGTGCATAGATGGACTTGGTATGATTATAATCAGTAATTATTCGGTATAATTATGACCCTAATGTTACAAATGATGTGGAAAAAGTCCTCATTGGCCCGTAGTGCATTGATGGACAGTTTTTGTTATGATTATGGCTATGGATTCTCTTCTGCCAAGGGTGCAAAGATGAATTGTTTTATGGCATGATCAGGACCGTTGATGAAAACACGATTATCTTTGGCCTGTAGTGCATGGATAATTCGTGGTCGTGACACTAAATAATATCCTTGGCCTGTAGTGCAGGGATGATTTAATGATGTGGATTATTTATTAAGCCGAGTCTCAGCGAAAAAAATAATGAAAACCCTTTTAAATCATAGAAGATAGTAGATTTTATTCTCTACTTGACTCTTCTAATGGATTGCTTGTTACATTTAGCTTAAACTTGATGTTTGTTATATTTTATCGCTTTAACATCGTGAAGGCTAATGATAATTTATTCTGCATTATCTTAGTCATAATATTTCTTACTGGGATAGTTGAGCTCACCCTTTTGCTTTTATTGTTCTCTTCAAGAAATGAGAACGTAGTAGGGACTAGTCGTGGAACGGATTGACGGTTCAGATGGTTGCATTAGTAGTCCTCACTATTCTGTGAAATAGTGTGATAATAAATGTATTGAGGACTTATTTTAAGTTTGAATACTGTCTAGAAGACAATATTTGTATTAAAACTCACAGCTCATGTTGTATATTTAAGTTTGTATTTGTATTTTGTACCATGTATTTGGCGACTCAGAATAGGTGATGTATACCTATTTTAGGGGCGTTACAGTTGGTATCAAAGCTTAGGGATATGATCCTTGGCTAAGATGTGAGACTAGAACTAGGAGGGTGGAGATTCGGGGAATTCCTTCGCTAGTATGACCTACCTAAGTTTATTTGGTATACAATTGGTCGGTCAGAGTATAGGGATAATATGTGATATGTTAATTAACCCTTGTCTTGTGGCAGTGTTTGAAAATGACATCCGAGAATTTTCAGAATAGCAATGGAGCACAGGAGACCGTTGAGTCACCACAGATCAATACCCAGAATAATGTGCAACAGGAAGACAATAATCCTCAGGCGAGAGCGGCTCCTGTCCAAAATGCAGGTTGAAACACTGGCAACTCTCGGACAGTCATCGCTAAGAAGTTCAAGGAGCTGGGACCACCAGAGTTTTTGGGAAAGCCAGAACCACTTAAGGCAGAGACGTAGATAAAGCAGATCACCAAGATATTTGATGTCTTGGAATGCTTAGAGGAGCAAAAGGTTCCATTCGCCACCTTTATGTTGCGTAAAGAAGCAGATCATTGATGGGAATCTGTAAAACGTAACCAGCCTGACGCACTCAAGATGTCTTGGGAGAAGGTCCAAGAGCTGTTCAACGACAAGTACTTTCCCGAAAGTATTCGTCACATGAAGGAGGTGGAGTTTATCAAGTTAGAGCAAAATAATATGACTGTGTCGCAGTACGAGGCTAAGTTTGCCGAGTTATCCCGATTTGCATCCTATTTGGTCGATAATGAGGAGAGAATGATGTGAATATTTTTACGAGGTTTGAAACCCGAAATACGTCAATACCTCATTTCTCACAAACTTTGTTTATATTTAGATATTGTGAATAGGGCTCAATTATTGGAGCGCGATAATGGGTCAACACAACCAAAAGGCAAAGACCAACAACACGATAATAATAATGACTTTGGGCAACGACCATCTAACAATGATAACCATCGTGGGGGAAATTATCATGCCAAGAATGGTAACCACTTCGGTGGTAATCATGGCCAAGATAATAGAAGTGGAAATTTCAAAAAGAGAAGGTTCAATAATGATGGAAAAACAGCAGCACCAGCACCCGGTTTAAAGGAAGAAGAACGACCACCGGTCGTATGTTTCAAATGCGGACAGGAGGGACACATCCATCCAAACTGTACGCAGTAATCCAAAGCGTGTTTCAATTATGGAAGAGAAGGTCACCTAGCTCGATTTTGTCATGTAGTGAAGTCAAGTCCAGCTGGGATAGTGATGCCAAAGGATGTCTCAGACAAGTCAAAGTCGGTAGTTTAAGTGAGAGCGTTTATCAAGGAACCCGAACGAGGTTATTACGGGTAAGTTAATCATAAAATCTTGCGAAATCTATACCTTATTCGATACCGGTTCTACCTATTCTTTTATCTCTCTTATTTGCGCTCAACATTTAAATTTTACTCCGGAGAGATTAGACTTTAACTTATTGGTTGAAACTTCGTTAGTAGAAACCATCATTTCATGTGTTATCCAAGTCTTGGATGAGAGTCACAATTTTTGAATGATATTTCTATTGTTAATAAATTTGCTGCCGTATTCTCTAATGACTTCTTAGCCTACCCCTAGAACGTGAAATCGAATTTTATATTGACCTCAGTACAAAACCTATTTCTAAAACCCTCAAATATTTCTTTACCTAAAAAGATCGTATAATGTGCCAAAGATGTTGGCTCGATCTATTGAAGATTACGATCGTACCATTCAATATCATTGTGGAAGAGCGAACGTGGTAGCTGACGCGTTGAATAGAAGATTGTATGCGTTTACGAGTGCGATGTTATTAACACAAAAACCCATTTCGTATAACTTACAAATGATGAAGATAGAGTTAAAGACTCTAGGGACCCATGTAAAGATAACACGATTAGAATCGACTTTAATTGATAAAGTTAAAGCCGCTCAAACTACACACCTGGAGCTGATGAATACGAAGAAGAAGGTTCAAGAAGGCGTTATTCTAGAAGCAAGAGTCGATGAAGAGAGGAAATCTCAACTCTCGATTTAATTGGCCCATTTGAAATCCTCGATCGAGTAGGAACTGTGGCCTATAGACTCGTTTTACCGCCACGTATATCGCGTGTTCATAACTTTTTTTACGTATTGATGTTACGTAAATATGTGGACGACCCGAACCACATTATTGAATTAAAACTAGACGAGATAGCAGAGGATTTAACGTGATACGTGTTAAAATCTTGGATAAGAATGATCGTATTCAACACTCAAAGGTTATACCTCAAGAGTTAGAATCTGAAATGAAGTCAAGGTATCCTCATCTTTTAGGCATACGAGGTACGTACGTAAATTTCGAGGGCGAAATTTCATAAGGAGGGGATATTGTGAGACCCAAAATTTTATGAATAAAGATTTAAATTTCTCGAAATATTTTTTTTAATATTATGGTGTGGATTTGATATAATGTTATAGTTGTGGGTAATATTTATAAATTTTGCAAAGTACGCAAGTTGTTATATAATATTCGATTGGTCGAGAAATATTCTTTTGTTGGGGAATATCCGTACGACGGTACAATCATTAGGGGACCCCCACAATGCAATTATTGTCAGATTGAGAAAACGACAAAAATATTTTTATAAAAATAACGGCGGAAGTTTTACCGTTAACTGTTGAAACACCCTAAGTTAGAAGTACAATGAATGGCGCTGGGTGCATAGTAGCACACGGTATTGATTATTGATGTTTACGTGAGAAGTCACTCAGTTTTGTTCAATTATGGCTACAGTAATTATTGCATAGTATCTCACGTTATTTGATTCAATTATTGTCGATATTTTATATATTATTAAATCAATAATTGAGATGGCAAAGTTATTCATATTATTATTTGTAATATTGACAATGTCTAGAAGTTCTGTCAAGGAGAGGTTTGGTCACCTAATTGCGCGCCAACAAGGAGAAATCCTTATCGAAAAGCCCCATCTTTCCTGGGAACGACCTGGTTGTTAAATATTGTGCGTTATAATATTAATGATGAATAAGTTCGTGTTGATTAAAGATGAAATTGATAGTTCCATTGTGTGGGAATTATTAGCGTTAGTAGAAATCGATATTTATTTCCATAATAATTGATGTCTGGAGGTTATATTGACCAATCGGGTATTCGGGAAACTTTTCATGTCGGAGTACTATTCATAGGTTACTATTCACCCGATTACTATTCACTCTAGTATTATTCACTCGGGTATTTGCGACATTTTTTCGTGTCGGAGTACTATTTATGGGTTACTATTCACCCATTTACTATTCACTCTAGTATTATCCACTCGTGTATTTGGGACACTTTTCTTGTCGGGGTACTATTCACGGGGAACTATTCCCGAAGTACTATTCACGGGGTACTATTCACCCAAAAAATATATTTCTTTTCGGTCCAAATCATTTTTGGGTACAATATTATTCCATGAGGAGATGTGATAATTTTTCAGACAGTTGGTTAAAATTGTAATAGTAAATCAATATGGATCGTTGGTTTAAAGTTTTAATAGTAAATCAATATGGATCGTTGGTTTAAAGTTTTAATAGTAAATCAATATGGACCGTTGCTTCAAGCTTTAATAGTAAATCAGTATGGACCGTTGCTTTAAGTTTTAATAGTAAATCAACATGGACCGTCCGTTTAAAAGTAAATCAATCTGGACCGTTCATGAATTAGTTACTGTTCAGTCCATTCTCTTATAAATAGAAGTTCATTCCTTCATTATTTCTTACGAATTCACTGAACTTTAGAGAGAGAAAGAAGAAGAGAAGTCTGCTACCTCACTTTTCCAATATCGAGTTTCTTCTAAGGTAAGGGATATTATTTGTTGTACTCATATGGGGTATTATTCCTTCGTATTCATGAACAGAGTTATTTTCTTTCAATACTCGTAAGGGGTATTATTCTTTCGTATTCATGAAGAGAAATATTTTCTTTCAATACTCGTAAGGGTTGTTATTCAATTCTTTATTATTCTATTGGAACAACCTATCTGTGCGGTCTATCGCATGCCTGGTGAATTCTGTTGTTATTCCATTCTTTATTATTCTGTTGGAATATCCTGTCTGTGCGGATTACGCATGACCTGGTTTCATCCTTTATTTTTTTGTTGGAATAATATGTATGCATGCGATTACGCATCGCTGTGAATTCTTCTCGTTATTCCATTCTTTATTATTCTATTGGAATAATCATCTGCACGGATTACCACATGGCGGCAAAAAATCCATTTCATGATTTCATATATTCTATTATACTCGGTTGGTTAAAGTTTTGGCTTCTATACTCCATGAAATTAGTGGAATATCCTTTATATTTGCGCTTCATCCAAAGATCTTTTCATGGAAATATTCTTCCGAGCATTCTTGAATTTTACTCCACAAAGCAAAGATTATGTTGACAATTTGGACGTTATTGAGTTCAGGATAAATTAACTTATAAATCTTTAAAATTTATTCTTGAACTTGTTTAATTGAATTGTCATCATCCTCATGCTTATATTATGTTGAAAGTCATCTGTGGCCTGTAATGCATAGATGGACTTGGTATGATTATGACTAGGGATTATTCGGTATAATCATGACCGTAATGTTACAAATGATGTGGAAAAAGTCCTCATTGGCCCGTAGTGCATTGATAGACAATTTTTGGTATGATTATGACTATGGATTCTCTTCGGCCAAGGGTGCAAAGATGAATTGTTTTATGGCATGATCAGGACCGTTGATGAAAACACGATTATCTTTGGCCCGTAGTGCATGGATAATTCGTGGTCGTGACACTAAAGAATATCATTGGCCTGTAATGCAGGGATGATTTAATTATGTGGATTATTGATTAAGCTGAGTCTCTGCGATAAAAGTAAAGAAAAACCTTTTAAATTATAGAAGATAGTAGATTTTATTCTCTACATGACTCTTCTAAGAGATTGCTTGTTCCGATGCAGTTAAACTTGATGTTTATTATATTTTATCAGTTTAACACTGTTGAAGGCTAATGATAATTTATTCTGCATTATCTTAGTCATAATATTTCTTACTGGGCTAGTTGAGCTCACCCTTTTGCTTTCATTGTTCTCTTCAGGAAATGAGAACATAGCAGGGACTAGTCGGGGAACGGATTGACGGTCTAAATGGTTGCATTAGTAGTCCTTACTATTCTGTGAAATAGTGTGATAATAAATGTATTGAGGACTTCTTTTAAGTTTGAATATTGTCTAGAAGACAATAGTTGTATTAAAACTCACAGCTCATGTTGTATATTTAAGTTTGTATTTGTATTCTGTACCATGTTTTTGGCGACTCAGAATAGGTGATATATACCTATTTTGGGGGCGTCACAGAACTTGCCTTGTTTGTAAGCTACACAAATGTAATATAATCTTCAATTACCCTACATACATCATTAAAAATCGCAACAACAATTAGTTGTATGAACATTATCTTTAGGGGTTTAAACCATCATTTAGGTCATAACCCCAAACTAGCACCTAACCATTTAGGTTAACATATTTAACGAATCTGAAATCGTACTACGAGCCAACACAACTTAATTGTTCATCTCTACTTTTGAAAACATCACTTTTAGTTTCATTATATAACTCAATTAACAATCACTTAAAAATCTTTTACACTTTGTATTACCATGCATGACAATCTGTTATTGTAGTTCACTTTATGTTTTAATATCCTTAACATGCATGCTAAACTAACCCAAGTCTGTTACGCATGACCTGCGATTAAGCAGACTTCACTGTCTGTGATCACATTTGGCGCGGTCGTAAGTAATACATCAATACGATGACGCCTGACGCGCACGATGCGGCATGCAGTGCTCAAATGCAAGACGCCCACGCGCGACAATCAACACCAGACGTACAAGGCAAGGCGATACCTCGCCTTCAATTTTTGCAGAAGCTTGAAATCAGACTCTGCTTTGGCCAAAAATCCCAATTCTATAGAAAATCTCTCAACTTCAACATCTAAAATTTTGTCATATTATAGTTACACATGCTAAACACCATTCTATATACAAAAAAATTATATAAACATCATTTTGAAGAATCAAAACTATATTTTTTTCCAAATTTCTTCATTTTTATACTTTAAACGAATTGGATCACCACGAATTCGTTTCTTAATCATGTGACATGATTCGAACTACGCCGCTTTAGTTTCTTAAAATATTATCACAATCCAACTTCAATTCGCAGATTACAACTCATATAAGGCATGAAATTTGGTACTTTCTAAGGGTATTTTTCAAATATGAACACTGATATTTCATTTTCTTTCTACACACCAATTTCTCACGAATTTGACCAACAAGCATCAAATATACATGATGATTACAGATTTCGCAAACTATATGCACATACTTTTACCACCATTCACATGATTTCCAAATCATATAAAAATATATATATACATTTACTACCAAAACTAAAAATAAAAATAGGAAGAGTATATACCTTTAATCCTTGATTATATGCTAGCAAGAGATGATAACAAGGTTTAGCAATCCTCTCCTTCCTCTTGAAATCTCAGAGAATACCCTCTAAATTTCTCTGAACTTCTCTCACCCTCTGTGTTTTCTCCTTAGCCAAATACGTGAATAAGAAAACTGAACGCTAGCCTTAGGAAATAATACGCGTAGGAATTATAAACTGACTCCCACTTCCCCCACTAACGTCAGGTAAAATAAGCCAAAGGTTTGTGTCAGTTAAAATAACCCAAAAGCCATAAGGATACGTTTGGTTACACACTAATTCCCCATACTAGATTATTTAAATAATATTTATATTATATAGTTACACTTGTCATACATGTAACCCATTTTAATAGCTTATTATTATATTCTTATTATAATTATGCTTATAATAAATAATTAAATAATTATATATCTCATTTAATTAATAAATTAGAAACATCACTCTATTTATTTTATTTATTTCCATTAAATTAAACAATTCATTTAATTTAATTATCTTCTTAAATATTAAGCAATTGATTTAATTTAATTATTTTCCTTAAATTAAATCCTTCAGATAAAATTATCAACACTCAATTTAATTATCATTAATCAATTTAGTTACTAAATTAATTCACCACAATTCATCAATTATTTATTTTCCTCAATAAATAATTTACTTAAAATATTTATTTAATTCCATAAATATTTAAATTAAATTATAAATTTCTCGATCGTTACAGGCCCGTAGTGCATTGATGGATAGTTGTTGGCATGATCATGACCATTGGTGAAAACACAAATATCCTTGGCCTGTAATGCATGGATAATTTGTGGTCGTGATACTAAAGAATATCCTTGGTCGTAGTGCATGGATAATTCAGTGATGTGGATTATTTATTAAGTCGAGTCTCAGTGATAAAATTGATGATAAACTTTTTAAATCATAGAAGATGGTAGATATCATGCTCTACTTGACTCTTCTAATCGATTGTTTGTTCCACTGCAGTTAAACTTGATGTTATTATATTTTATCAGTTTAACACTGTTGAAGGCTAACGATAATTTATTCAACATTATCTTAGTCATAATATTTCTTACTGGGCTAGTTGAGCTCACCCTTTTCTTTCATTTTTCTCTTCAGGAAATGAGAATATAGATGGGACTAATCGAGGAACGGAGTGACGGTCCAGATGTTTGCATTAGTAGTCCTCACTATTATGTGAAATAGTGTAATAATAAATGTAATGATGACTTATTTTGAGTTTGAATACCGCCTAGGCGACATAATATTTGTATTAAAACTCACGGTACCATGTTGTATATTTAAGTTTGTATTTGTATTACATGCCATGTATTTGGCGACTCGTAATAGGTGATGTATACCTATTTTGGGGGCGCCATGTTTAATTGAAAAGTGGCGGTCACACCGGCGGCAACACGGATTTTGGGGGTGCCTAACACCTTCCTCTCAAGATAACCAAGTCCCTCGGACCCGAATCGAATCTCGGTTTCACGAGACTTGCAAGCGCAAGCCACATCACTAGGTCAATATGCAAATCTTTTCTCGGTTGTGTTGGTACAACCATTTAAAAAACCAACTAGCGACTCTTACAGTCCAATCATCGACATATACATGTCGGACCTTTTGGCGACTTGTTTTTTCAAACAAATCTCACCTAACACGAGAACACCAAAAAGACAAGAACAGAAAAGGGACAAATAAAAATCCCGACGTCGACATAAAGGAGTTTAATTTTTTCAAAATTGGATAAAATAAAATAAAGAAATTTATTATGATTTTGATTAAAAATAAAAGAGTTTATTTTGTTTCAAAATTAGATTTTTTTGCTAATTAAAATTGCCCATTAAATCGATATCTGTAACGCCTCAAAATCCGGTCTACTTTCAGACCCGAACTCAGTGCTTCACGATCCCATCTCCTTCCAAACACACATCATTATATAACTAAATATAATGACATACATTCTCAAATCCCAAGTTCTCGAAATCTTATAACCTTTTTCATTACAAATACTGATAATTACATTATTCTTTTCATCTTACACGAGTGACTTTCATCCGCCACCACAGATACATAACTGTTCATTAAACTAATCTATAGTTTAATTCTATCATTCTATATTGCAAGTCTTGGCTTTCTCTTCACGCACATTCACATACTGAATGGCACTTTGTCTGGATACCACTCAGCTTGATCTTTACGGGATCCTTAAGTTCTTTCTAACATCGTACGCTGAAAATGTTTTTTATTTAATGCAAGTGTGAGCATTCAATTGCCCAGCAAGTCATAACAGTTGATAAAACAACTTCAAGAGTTTAAACATTCTTCAGAACTTCGATAACCGAACAAAGGTTATGAAGCAGCTTGAATAATAGGAATAGTCTTGATTCCTATCATCTTAAAACCATATTCACTTTCACTTTGAAATACTTTCATTCTACTATCTTTTTCATACGAATCATTAGCGCAGACTTAATAATAACGATTCATGTATAAACAGAACATACTTGTATTGAACAACTCAATCACATAACAGTTCATCTCACAGAAACACCAAAGTGTTCAAATTGTGGCACAAGGCCTCATACGTTCTACCACCTTGTACAAATATTGCACATTCAAGATGATAGATGTAACTTCTCAAGTTCAAAGATCTCGAGAAGTTTAAGAAACTAGCATTCATATAGTATGAATGAAGTTAGGAAACTTGCCTTATCTTGCCATTCTGACTTCATTGATCCGCTCATTCCAAATCCCTATATAACACATAAAGAAATAACACGTACACCAATTAGTCATATACTTGACTTACACATTGGTTTACTTAAATTTACTTTCTAAGGTTCGCACTCTTGTAAAATAAGTTTACGCGACTAACTTCCCTTACCAGTTTACAGCTTCATGACATACAGAGATGTCTTACTCAAAACATTCATCATCTTGATGATTGGCATTCTTATCTTCTTCTTATAACTTCTATAGGACTCAGCGTACATCACTTCTCTGCTAGTAGTCCATATGGTACTCTGAGTGGTTTCCCACAAACAACCAACAAACAAGTTCTCGTCTCATCTACACTGCCCACACAGTGATTTAGATCGGTTGCCAGTTTTGTATATACCTTCACTCTCTGAAGGAATTGTTTAGCCCAGCTCCCATATGTCAACCATCAAAGGTTACGATTATACCCCAACCTAACTTCTTTTAACTTATACGAACTATTAAACTATAATGTTCGTTAAGTCAACTTCTTATTCCTTATGGCTTTCTGGCAACTAAATGCCATACCTCAGGATTCATTCTTTATCGTCCAAGTCATACAGTCTTTTGTATACTCGAAACGATCCTTCAATGTCAATACTATGAGGTCATAGCGTTAAACATTTTATATGAACTTATTCATACCTTACAACATCCGGTTCCTTCAACTCGGAATGTTGTCCAAGTTATACTTATTAACTCGGCTTCTTAACGTTTACGTTATTGTCTTTAACTCAGTTTCTTCACTGTTCATGGTTAAATCTTAGTCTTTATTACCTTACGGTCAAACCATACACGGAGTGTAGGTTCTGCCTGTTTAATAATCGCGTACCCTCAACCCTCACGTTGGCTAAAGTGTTTAACGCTTACATTTCATTCTGACATTCTCTATCCGACTCATACTCAGACTTTCATTAATCTTATTACCGTTTGCTATGGCTTTTTATGAAAAATCATATCTTCTTACTACTTTCGGTAACGTCCAAGTTATACAACCTTTGTACACTTAGAACGTTCGTCCGATGCCAATACTATTCACGAGAATCGTTTACGTAATCAGTGTTCACGTTGCTCGTCTCTTAATCTCTCATTCAACCTTCACTCAAGGTTTAAATTGTATTCAATCGTTATCTAACCTATGAACCCCATGTTCATTACTCGTTCTTAGTGTCGAAGCCATACCGTTCGTTGTATGCTAAGACCGATTGTTCATCGCAACAACGTTGCGTTCACAGCGTCTAAACGCCTTATACTTATCTCTCATTACAACAGCATAACATCGAAATGTTATTCATTACCTTCATCACTCAACGTCTAAGGAATCACAACCAAAGAAATCCTTCACGTTCGTTCATCGCGACTACGGTCCCCCCTATCGGTTACCTAAACTTTCGCACCTACAATATTTGTCTTTTAATCTCGTTTAATCTTTCTGTTCAACCTTTACTAAAGGTTTAAGTTTCTTGCTTAAGCGTTATTTTAGGTGAACTATATGTTCATACTTCTTTCTTGCACATCCCCCAGTATCTGAGAAATAAAAATCTCATTTCTGGGCATTGCCTACTGCATATTTACATGCTGCTACCCTTCCTCTATCTTCATACTTGTGGCACGACCTTCGTCACCCTCTTCCCTTGGTCTGGCACTGTGGTGCCAAACCCTTCATTACCTCCTCTGCATTGTGCCTTTCTCGCCGTAAGATTATGGCTAGGTGCTGTGACAGCCGGCCGCTGCAATACCGAGCTTAAACCCTAGAAAAATTTCTAAGTCTTGTATTAGGTTTGAGATACGTACTTCCCGATCTCATAACTCGAAACGAGGCCATTCCAAAGCCATTCTCTTCCTTATCTTACGTACTTCAATACCCCCCGGACAGAACTTCGTTCTGAATCTGTTAATGTGCCATTCGATTGGCTTAATCTTCACCCTTCGTTCATTTTTACGCTTTAAACGTTCTTCGCTCGTTCGTCCGTAATTTGGTCATCTGAACTCGGAACTCGTTCGTTCTTGAGTCCACGACTCACATTTTCTAGGTTCTATTACATTCTTTTGAAACCCTACACGTTCGGTTTCGTTTACTAACTTTCTAATTCTCGTTCGTCTTTTATGAAATTTCGCCATAACTTTGTTATAGCTAAGTTTTAATCCGTTCTTCATGAACGTTTCTACCGTTCCTAACCAAGAAATAAGTAACTAACTTATATGCGATGGTTTTAAACTTTTCCATCAATAACAATTATCCTACGATGGTTTTAAACTTGTCCATCAACAACAATCATCCTACGATGGTTTTAAATTTGTCCATCAACAACGTTCTTCGTGTTCTTCGCGTGTTCTTTGCGTTCTTCATTCGTTCTTCAATTTTAATCGATATTTTGATTACGATTTTACTTTTTATTGGAATTTGATGTTAAAGAACATCATTCCTTACTTATTTCACCTACTCGTTCATAAGATTCATTCGGATCGCTCAAAATCCTTATAAATCTTATACTTCCTTAAGAAATTTATAAACTAAATTTATAATTCTTATTTCTTTATTTTCTCATGATTTCAACCATATGAAATCATTATTAACATCATCTACTCTTTATCTTCATTAAGTTATGTTTTAAGCATAGAAACTTAAAGAAAATATTAGAAGAAATTAGGGTTCGGATTACCGTTCTTCTTTAATCCTCTTCCGTTATACAAAGTCGGCGTTTTGCAAGCTTTTCTATTTCACGATCACTTTTGATCCGAGCACTCATGCTCAAACTGTTCCTTCTCCCTCTTCATCCGAGCTCTCTCTCTCTCTCTCAGGTTATAGGATTTTCAAAATCCTAAAAATGAAATCTAGCTTCCTATTTATAGAAAACCAAAGCTTAGGGCAATTTGGTCATTTCGCCCCCACCTCCTTACTATTCCCACCTCCTTCAACACTTAGCCACCAAGTAAACTTGGCCTCCACCCTTACTTGGTGGCCAAGAGGCCGACCCACATGCCCATGGGTTGCCCCATTGGTTATTACCCATTCGTTTATCCATCGGTTCGATCCGCGGTTTCTTTTCTTTGTTTGGGCCTTAACCCAAAGTCTTATTGGGCCTATCTTGGGCTTGATTTCACAAAACGTTGGGTTTGACATAATCCAAGTCCAATTGGATTCTACTAAGTCCACGAACTCAAAGTCCATTAAGACTAATCGTATTCTACGCATTCCATTCCCGTATTCTCGTATTCTCTTCGTATATTGTTCGTACGATATTCATATTATACGTCGTACTAATCTTCGTACTATACTAGTATAATAACTAGTATTATACTCGTATTTCTCATGCATAATAACTCTAATTATTATACGAAATCATAAAATTCTTGGAACTCCCTTTTCCTAACCATTAGGTTTTAAGTCCGCAGGCGAAAACTTCATTTTTGTCATAACTGAAATATTATTGAATATTCCATCACGTCTCAAAATTTTACGTAATCATTAACTTCACGGAAATTTCAAAATAAATCTCCGAGCAGAAACGGATGAATAGTGCTTATTTCGTCTTTTTCCCCAAAAAATATTTTGTTCCCGGAAAACATTCATTTTCGTCTTGAAAATTCTTAATCGTTCAATCTAGCTCGTAGCCAGAATCCTCCCGACTTATAATCATCATAGGTTATAGAACGATTAATAAACACATAGTACATAATAGTATTAATAAAAATTTATTTTATTAATAACTAATTCTTTAAACCTAAATTCTGGATAATCCAAAATTCCAGGTTATTATAATATCAGTGTATAAATTGAATGTTTATTATTCATGAGATGAATGTTATTTATTGATGTATATGTTGATGTGTATGATAATAAATGAGATTGATTATGGACTATTGACACCAATGTGATTGAATTTTATTTTAGTTGGATGCATGAATGTATGAGTTTTATTAAATGGGGTATGCGTATCTCGTCTTCTCTAATTTTTTCTTAATGTAAATTCTATCACCCTCCTATGTACTTCCCCTTGACTGGTGATCAAGGTTTATATTTAAATTAAATAGTTTTGTAATAAGAATAGTTAAAAATAATTTTGAAGAATTGGAGACCAAGGAGCAAGGAGCGCTTGCAGACCCGTTTGTAATGGAGCTCGGGATTTAAATATAATAATAATATTTAAATTTAATTCTTGCACCCTAGGTTTGACCTCTTGGTTCACTTGGTTGCTCTAGTGAACCAAACTAGGATAAAGTCCATAATCAATCCGGGTAGAATTTAGTATTCTATATGTGCATGCTTATACTATATATATATATATATATATATATATTATGCAAACATACTTCGCATGTTAATTAATATGACGCGTATTATATATATATATATATATATATGACCTAAATAAGATGAGACAAATAATAACAAACCCCTCAAAGATTTTATATTAAGTCCTAAGCGTTCAAAGATATTTGGAATATCGAACATCGCCTTCTACCATGATAAAAAATAATAAAGTATCAATTAATTATTATAAGTTTGTTGTGTCACCACAAGGATTATCTTAATTTTTTGAGTTGTTAATTTTATCATATGATATGTTTATAAAGAAAATTGAACAATGTTTTTTTGTTGTGTCACCACAAGGATAATGTTTTTCGTTTTTGAATATATAGAGTGCTAGGTTGGACTTAACTTAGATAATTTTGATTCCAATGTGCCACCACTTGATCAAAATAAAAGGAGTTACATGATGATGTAATTGATAAGAGTTGTCTACATATTTATGTGTATATAGTTTGTTGTGTCACCACAAGGCTATATACATTTGAAATGGGATCCTTATTCTCACTAGCAAATTTTTAATTAGATTTTGTTGAACTATATAAGTGAGGGTAATATAGTTTGAAGAAAATAGTGGGAGATACCAATTTAAAATAAGACCTAATTTATTTTGGTAATTAATAAAAGAATGTATGATATAATGTTGTTAAATTAAAAATTCATGTACCGAATTTTACAATGTCTAAATTACTATCACTGCGAAGCATATTAGATGTTATTTAATCGGACCAAATTAAACGGATTGGCTAAGGAATTTAAGAATAGTTCTCACTGTTGAAAATCTATCTTGTGTCCTTAATACGTTGTTGGGCTATTTTGGGTTAACAAAATAGACTCTAACTCATGAAAGTATACACGGGTCAACAAGTAGTACAGAGTAAGAAAGTATCGATCCCACGGAGAAAGGTGAATAAATCTACACTATCATGCAACAACCTTGTTACAATTATTGTATGCTCAAACGATCAATTAACAAGTAGAGTGATGTCTAGATTAATTGTTCACACAAAAATACTAATTACTAACTTAAGGGAATCAAGTGGAGAGAAATGGGATCCTAATGTCATTTAATGTTTTATCCATAATGCACGCCTCTTGTTATGCCTAATTATTTAATATGGACAGCTAATCGAGAGCACAAAAGTGAAACGTAACCATCTTTCGATGTACTATGTCCAATTCACACAAAATCCACAAATGATAGAATTTATGTAATCATCAAAATTACCTAACCCACTATATGTCTATGTGAATTAAAAGCAATAATGATTTAAGCACAAGCTCTCTCAATGACTACACATGGTGAACCTGTATATGCCTATCCGGGTAACAAATCACAAAGCCTAACACAATTATGTCTCATGAACATATGCCAACATGGTCTAATCTGTACTTATACTACCTTTTCCAATTCCATACAAGTAATTAGGGTGAATGGTGATCAAGCATACAATGTTTTAGCACAACCATGTCAGGAAATCCAATATTAAACATACAAGCATCATAAATAGGCATAAAAATATGGACTACACATTAAACTCCATTAGAATCCCATAATGGAAGTTAGTTCATTTCTGAATCAACAACCATTATGGGATTAAAGCCAAGCATTGAAATAAGAAATGAAAGCAAGAGATATAAGGAAAATGAGAATCAAATCTGATAAACCCTACTTCAAAGTTGATTCCAAGCTAGTTCAGATCCACATTCATCAAAAAAATTAAAACCCAGTCTTTACAATCGATCAATCTAGAAAGAGAAGCCCAAAATAGCAGAGAAATGCTATGGAATCTCTCTAGAATATGAAATCCTAATAATAGTAATAATAACTGCTTAATGATACGTCTTTTAAAACCAAAAAATATATCCCAATATAGCAAACACGCTCCAGCATTACAAAATAGCAAGTCAACATTTTAAACCAAGTGTGACTGGTGCGGCCGCGCGGTATCACAATGTAATTCGTGCGCGAGCGCAAGCGCACTACATGTGTTGTTGTCAAGTGCTTGACGCTGGCGCGCCGTTTCCCATTGGAAATTGGATGCGGCCGCACGCTGGCCTCGTTTACTTATGATATTCTTTCGGCGCGAGCACGCCGTGTCTAGCCTATATGGCAGCGCGACCGCGCTGCTTCTGTATGTTGTATTCTGCTGGCTTCTTGCTGTTGTTGTTGAACTGTTGTTGATTACTACTTGCTTTCTTCTTCTTTTATTCACTTCTTACTTCTTCATTTGGCCACATCAAAGCCCTTCTAGCTATCCTCCTCACCTGCTTGAACTCATCTACTTCCTCCATCCTAGCTTTTGCTTGCTACTATGCCATTTTTATGCCTTGTCGTGCCTTCATCATGCCATTTCCATGCCTTAGGAGTTCCAACCATGCACACTGCAAAACAAACACAAAAAGCAAATAAAACATACCAAAAATACTTGAGTTGAGAAAAATTCTAATGAGTTGGTAACCAATAAGTAGGTATAAAACCTACTTATCATACGTCTATCCCTGCAATGGTTGCAGACAATGCCTCTGAGGAAGAGTTTTCTACTTTAAGAAAGTGGTAAGATGATGCATAGTTGGCTCAATGCATCATGCTCGCATTCATGAGTAACGATCTTCGGCGTCAGTATAAAACTATGGATGCTCCTACTATATTCCTGCACATTAAGTAGTTGATGGTGAGGAAAGTATAACTGATAGATATCAAATATCTGAAGAGCTCTTCCGATCTAGACTGACTGAAGGAACTACAGTACAGACACATGTCCTAAAGATGATCAGTTTGATTGAACAGTTAGGACAATTTGTTTTGTAATGGCTGGAAAGTTAAGCCAAGATTTGATCTTGTATTCATTCCCGGACTCTTTCCCATAATTGTTGTGAATATTTTATATGAACAAGCTAGATATCAGCCTAGCTGATTTGCTTAACATGTTGAAAAATGTTGATAGTCACTTTTCAACAAAGATATACCAAGTCTTACTGGTAGGGGCCAAAGGATCTTCTGAAAAGAAGAACGATTCAAAGAAGGTAAAAAAGGTAAATAGAAAGGAAAAAATAAAGGATAATAAGAATAAAACTTATAAGGATAGCAAAGAAGTTTGCTTCCACTACAATAAGCCAGGACACTTGAAAGGAGACTTCGAGAAGTATCTTGCAGAGTATAACCAGAAGAAGCTTAGTGAAGTTTTGGTTACAAATATTGTTTTGTTCATGATTGAAATACATTTTTCTTCAAGTCAAGGTTCTACTTAAGTATTGGATACCAGCTGTGGTTCTCATAAATATAGATTTATGAAGGGACCAAGCAGAAGTAGAAAACTAAACAAGGGATAAGTAATCCTATGTGTGCAAAATGAAGCAAAGGTTGTTGCATTAGCCATAAGAACTTATAGTTTAGCACAGCCTACGGGAAAATCTATTAAGTCAATAAGTTGTAATTATATTCCAGTTCTAGTTAGAAACATTATTTCCATTTTGTTGTTGGACAATGAAATCTTTGGTATTGTATTTAAGAACAATTATTGTTCTATTTATAATAATAATGTTTTGTATAGTGCTAGAATATTAATTAATGGATTTTGTATACTTGACTTACATGAAAATAATTTTGTATATTGGAAAAATTAGTATAAGAAAAGGAGATTATCATTCAAAGAGTTAAATATGTGTATTTGCTAAAATATAAGAAATACTTGTGCAATGAGTTTCTAGATACTTGGTTTTCTCTCATAATGGACACCTTCCACGGATTTGGTGTTCATCAGATAAATATCATCTATCTATCTACCCATAATAAATGCAAGCCATGCAATAGATAGAATAAAATCTTCCCATTTAAGGGTTACAACATCCTAATAATAATAATACAATCCCAAAGTTAAACTAACCTTAAACATCTATGTTAAACTAACTAATCATAAACAAATAAGTCTTAAACAACATCATTAACTCAAGTCTTAAGCATAAATACATCATCTAATAAAATAACAAGTCTTCATCATTTGTTAACCTTGCCCTTGCTTTTACTAGTGGAAGGTTCATTTGCTCTTTCGTTTTAATCGCAATGTTATTATTAAGCAAGAGTGAGCACGATTGCCCACAAGTATAACAATATAACAATGAATAATAACATGCGAGAGAAATAATAACTTCTAAATAAAAGCTCAACTTTTGAATCAAGAATGAATAACAAGTATCAAAAGATTTCGAGGGTCATAAGACCTTGAACTATGTCCTAGGTTATCAAGGGTTATACTTGAAACCTTTAATACCATAAAGACTATGGACCTTTCTACTCGCACTTTAGGGGATCAACCCTTCTTAGTACCATATGCATGCATAATATCTTAACGCTAACGATAAGTAAATCCTTTTGCGGGGTTGTTCATCTCAGCTTTGACATTCGAGTCCGCACTAAAGGAAGTTTGGTTTGATAATTCAATAAGAGTTCAAATTTAGAACGCTCATCAACTATGGACTAGTTGAATCAATAAGGTTCACTAGTCTAATAAGGTTCAACAATAATGATATTCAAATTGAATAATAATCTCAATAGGTATACAATAGGACAATTATTGTATAACCGAATCATGCTTTGAAAAGATAATCAATCTTTAATATAACAATTGAACTTGATTAATAATAATAAGAATAACTAAATAATAATAACAATAATGACAAGTAGGTTAGGAAACTTGCCTCGTATGTAGATTACACTTTAACTAAGCACGCTCTTTGAATTTAATCCTACATACCATTCACATTCACAATACCAGCTTAATTATAACTTAACTAATCATCAATGATCATTCTTTTGTCTAAACTTTGGTTATGACTATACTTAGTCAAATTATCAAATTTATCATCACATAAAATCACTTCATGAATAATAATTAATTATGTATTCCATAACTCAATCTACATGTAATTATGTTATTTACATGTTAAACATCTATTCTATCATCACATTATACTTCTAACATGTTTACATGTTCATCACATTAATTTACTAACACATTGCTAGACTTAATCATTTTTAAAATTCCATTTCAAACTTTTCTCGAGAGAGTGGCCACCATGCTACCCATATATATCTTCTTATCTTCGTCTTCATGTCATGCGATGATGGAGGCTTCATATGGCCACTCTACTGGCCTGCTATGTGTGGTGTAAAATAAGGCAAGAGTATAGTCCATGCGCTACATGAATCAGAACTGCTCTCAAATTCGCGAAAATTGCGTAACACAACCCAAAAACTCCAATTAAATTACTACTACACCTAAATTAATCATACCCACATGTTATAATTCATATATAATCAATACCCAACACTTATAGAGTGATTTTAACCCATTAAAACACATAATCACAGAGTTAAAATCTATAATTTCACCGACTTTGATGTTCTTGAAGGTTTTGAAAATAAAACATGAAAATTGACACTACTTGGATTCAAGTATAACACCGAATCCGCTCGCTTAAAGTTTGGTCTCTTCAGATCAACATGTATAATAATATACGAGTGTAAAATTTAGGAAAACATTTATGTTTGACACATTAAAATTACGATAAGGGCCATAAGGCCAAAAACCCAAACTCAGAATTTTGAAATAACAAGTCATCAGATATGAAACTTATGATATGGAATCATGAAATATATATATATAAAATATGTTATGCTACTCGTATTATTACATATATCCATATAGTAACACAGTTTCTCAATTACTAAGACATAACAGAGGTTTTGAAAGCCATTTTCATGGAAACTAATTAACGTGAAATATAAATTGGACTAAAGAGAATTACCCAAGCGAAGATGAACAAGGATAACAATTCTCTATTTCAAATACAATTTCCCAAACTTTCTCAATAAAATTCTCAAACTCTCTCTCTTTTCCCTCTCTTATTTATGCCGACTTTAGCCAAATAATGAAAAGGAAGAAAGGAGAATACGATATTAATCAAGCAATCGACGCTAAGATGATGGAGGTCATTACCTAACATGGGTAATCGCTCCCAACCTCCTTTAGTGCCATGTTTGTCTAGCTAGAATAGGTTTCAAAAAACCATTTAATCTAATAAAGCTTTATCATATAGTTTAATTAATGTCACACTCTTTCATAAAATAAATCAATATCTTATTTAAAATTTAATATAATAATTTCTCATAAATTCACATAATCATATAATTAATTTTCTCATTAATTAATTATATCAAATTATTAAATCTCTAATTAATTATTACATTAATTAAAATAACATTATGCTTATTAAATATTTCATTTAATACAATAAGCTCACATAATGACATACTTTCAAATAATAATTATTCTCTACATTAATTTAATAAATGTAACACATATAATTAAATTAATCTACCACAATTGCATCAAATAATTATTTAATCCAATAATTAAATCATCAAAAATATTTATTTAATTCAATAAATATTAAAATTAATTTACAAAAATCTCGTTCATCACATCTTTCCCCTTTAAAAGGATTCTCGTCTCGTAATCACGACTCAATAAATTCAACCCATACATTCTCCCCCCTTACAAAGATTCATTCCCCCCGTAATCGCTATAAATAATTAAGTAAATAAATGAGGGTAATTCTTCATCATATTCTCTTCGAGTTCCCACGTAGCTTCTTCAAAGATTGTGGTTCCTCCAAATTACCTTAACAAAAGGTATAACTTTATTTCGAGAACTTGTTCTTTTCTTGGCCGACAATTTGACAGAGAATTTCTTCGTAAGATAAGTCTTTCAAAAATGCAGGGGTTCATATTCAATTACATGCTTGTAATCGGCTTTGTAGGGTCGTAAATACGTAAACACGGAAGACGCTGTGGACATTCTCGAGTGCCGGAGGTAAGGCTACCTCAGACGCTATCTTCTCCGATTCTTCTCAAGATTTCAAATGGTCCAATGAATCTTGGGCTCAATTTTCCTTTCTTTCCTAACTCGATCTTTCCCTTCCAAGGAGAGACCTTCAAGAAAACATAACTACCGATTCAAACTCAATATTTTTACGATGTGGATCAACGATTTTTCCGCTCGATCTTGAGCTACTACCAATGCGTTCGGATAACTTTGACTATTTCTCACCGCTTGTTGTACCAATTTCGCCCTAGCAATTGCCTTTCACCAACTTCATCCCAATAAAGTGGAGTTCTCAGACTTTCTCGTCCATATAACGCTTCATAAGGCGGCATGCCAATACTAGCGTGGTAACTGTTGTTGTAGAAATTAACTCTACTAACTGTAGGTGATCATCCCAATTTCCTTTAAAGTCCATCACACGTGCTCTTAGCATATCTTCTAATGTCTCAATCGCTCTTTCGCTCTCGCCCATCTGCTTTGAGGGTGGTATGTCAGACTCATTCGCAATTGCGCACTCTACGCATTCCTTCCTCAAGACGCTTCCGTAAATTCGATGTAAAGCGCGATCTCTATCGTAAAATAATTGACACCGAACTCCGTGTCTCAAAACAATTTCTTTTACGATAACCTTGCTAACCGATCTAAGTTGAATCTGATTTTGATCTAAGGAAGTGTGCGGATTTCATCACCGATCAACGATAACCCATATCAAAGGTCAGTAGCCTTTCCGAGAGTCGTTAAGGCCAACCACGTCCATTGTAATATGTTCCCATTTCCATTCGGGATCTCTAACGGTTGTAGTAGTAATCCACTTGGTCTCCGATGTTCCGCTTTCACTTTCTCGACAATGTAAGACACTTGGCAACACATTCTCGCAACATCACGCTTTCAAATTCGGCCACCAAAATGTTGTCAAGATCTTGATACATCTTGGTACTACCAGTGGAAATCAAATATCGTGAACTATGAGCCTCGCTTAAAATGTCTTCCTTAATCTCTTGATCGGTGGTACCCAAATTCTACTCTCAAATCTCAGTATTCCTTCCTTATCCATCTTAAATCTTGCCTTCAGCCTCCTTCAAATATCTTCTTTGTCACCTTTTTACATTCTTCATCCCAAGTCGAGCCTCCTTTACTTTATCTAGTAGAGTTGTACCAGATTGCATCTCAAATATTTTCTCATCAATCTCCATAGGATACTTCACTTCCAACTCTAGTTTCTCCATTTCTACAATTAGCTCCTCCCGAGCAAATAACATCATCAATTTCTCACGAATTCTTTCTACTTAAGGCGCCTAAGAACTACATTTACTTTACCCTGATGGTATAAAATCTCACAAATGTAATCCTTAATTAATTCCAACCATCTTCTTTGACGATATTCAAATCCTTCAAGTAAAAAAATATATTTTCAAACTCTTGTGGTCCGTATATATTTCACACTTCTCCCCGTAGAGATAGTGCCTCCAAATTTCAAAGCAAAAACAATCGCAGCTAACTCCAAGTCATGGGTCTGATATCCTTCTCGTAATCTTTCAATTGTCGTGATGCATACGCAATGACTTTTGCCATTTTGCATCAAAGACACACGCCCAAGTCCTTTATGCGACGCATCACTATAAACAACAAAATTTCCTATATCATCCGAAGAGATAACACAAGTCGTGACTCAACCTCTTCTTCAATTCTTGAAAACTTTCCTCACACTTATCCGCCCAAACAAATTTCACAAATTTTTCGAGTTAAATTCATTAATCTGAGTTGCGATCTTGGAAAAGTCTTGAATGAATCTTCTATAATATCCTCGCTAATCCAAGAAAACTTTCTTACTTCGACGGCGCCTCTACTGATCCTAGTTAATCACGGCTTCGACTTTGGATGGATCTACCGAATTTCGCTTTTCGATCGATCACGTGACCAAGAAATTGTACTCGCTCAATCCAAAATTTGCATTTTGAAAACTTGGCATACAACTTTTCCTTCTCAATACTTCCAATGTTAATCTCAAATGCTTTTCATGTTCTTCCTTGGTTTTCGAATATACCAAAATGTCATCTATAAATACCACTACAAACTTGTCCAAAAACGGCTTGAACACACCATTCATTAGTCCCATAAATGCTGCAGGAGCATTCGTTAGACCAAACGACATTACTAAAAATTCAGAGTGACCATATCGCGCTCAACGCTTATCTTCTTGTACATCCTCCGCCTCACCTTCAATTGATGATAACCGCTTCTCAAGTCTATCTTGGAAAAGTATCTCGCCCCTTCAATTGATCAAACAGTCGTCGATCCTCGAAAATGGATATCTCGTTTAATCGTGACCTTATTCGCCTTCTCTCAGTAGTCAATGCAGAGCCGCATCGATCCGTCCTTCTTTTTCACAAAACAACACCGGCGCCCCCCCTACGGATACGCTTTGGTTGAATGTACTTTTTCCCAAAGAATTCTTGTAATTGTACCATTAGTTCTTTCATCTCAACCGGTGCCATTCTCAGATGGTGGTGCCTTCGATATTGGAGCGCTCCAAGCGCCAAATCGATCACAAAATCTACCTCTATATCTCGTGGAAGTCCCGAAAATCGTCTGAAATACGTCGACGAAGTCCCTCACAATCGGTATTTCTTCTACCTTCTGATTCTCTTTTCGATCGTCGACTATGTAAGCTAAGTATCCTACACATCCTTTATCTTAATAACTTCCCCGCTCGCATCATCGCTGACACAACTCGCTTGTCTAGGTGACTTGCTACCATAAAATACAACCTTTGATTTGAGTCATAAGGTTAATACGCTTTTTTGGCAATCAATTACAAACCGTAATTGAATAACCAAACCATTCCCAATATAACGCCAAATTCCCCAAGTCGAATAGGATAAGATCTACGCTCATGATATTACCCTTAATATCCACTCTACGCTTCTCTTATGCACGCATTTCAAAGGATTATTTCTCTATTCGCAATTTCTATGTTCATGGATAATCCAATTCATCCTTAGGCAAATCTAAATTCTTGGCAAAATCATCTGATATAAAGGAACAAGTAGCACCCTTAATCAAATAAAACATAAGCATTAATTTTATTGATCGAATGATACCCGACACCACATCACGGATTGAATCGCATCTTCGCACCGCCATGTTGAAAGTCCGCAATTTGGCCGTTTGTTGCGGTTGGTCCGGTGATGGTTAAGGCATTTCCACCGTTGTTTCCCTTGCTTTCCTCCCCGATCCCGACCTCCCGATCCCTTCTTGGGATGCCTCTTGCCAGATGGTCCTTCAACCACAAGTAAAACAAGCACCCTTCTTTGGGTTTGATAGGCTTGGGCTATGTGGCCTTCCCCACCACAATTGTAGCACACTCTTTTTTTTTTTCATACAAACTCCCAGATGGGCTTTCCCGCAAGCTCGCATGCTTCGATTCTTTTCTTCCTCGACTACCTTGTTGATTCCTCGATGATGAGTTGTCATTCCACCTTTTCTTCCGATTAAAATTTCCACCTCCCGTGCCACTTCCACTAACCTTGTTATTTCCTTCACCTTCACTCTTCTTCTTCTTCTTCGATCTTGATTGTACTTGGTCACCGTGATCGCTTCCACCTCAAATGAGGATGGCCTTTTCCAATACTCCAAAGAAACGTGTTTAGTTGAAACATTGATACCTTTTATCAGACACCCAAGGCTTTAGTCCTTGCTCAAACCGCTCGCCTTCCTCTCATCCGTGTGAACTTGATACGGGGGCTAACCTCGCTAACTCGTTGAATTTTGCCGCATAATCGTGTACGCTCATATTTCCTCGCTTCAATTCCCTGTAAATTGAACCTCCATCCGGTTCTCATGAACTAGTTGGGAAATACATCTCAAAAACATCTCTTTAAATCTCTCCCAAGTAATTACACCTTCACCTCCTCGCACTTTGTTTGCTTGCCACCAATAGCTAGCCTCGCACTTCAAAGATAAACGCTTGCAAAAGCGGTCTTCCGTCTTCTAACCCTAGCAACGCCGAAAACCTTCTCCATTTCCATAACCCACGTTTGAGCCTCGATCGGGTTCATGGAACCTTTAAATTCTGGCGGTCCCACCGCCTTGAAATCTTTAAACGTAGTATTTGGTGGAGCTTGAGGTTGATTATTCATTGCTCCAGTCAGTAAGTTAACCAACTACTGAACGGGATTAGCATTGGCATTATTGTTGTTATTTGTTGACTCTTCCTGAGCTGGTTGACGTTGTTGTCTTCTTCTCTAGGCGTATATTTCGTTAAAATAATATATGCTTATTAAATTTATTAAATTCTCTAAATAGTTAAGACTTTACTTAACAATTTAATATAATCATTTAACACATCATCTCAAACAACTTAATATATTTTCATTCAAATCAAAAGTTTTAACATCAAACGATAGATAACCATTATTTACATCCACCATCCTCGAGATAAAGAATCCACAGAGATTTAAATATTAAAATATTCCTTCGTTCATAAACATATCGAATTTACATATAAAAATTAACTAAGTCTTTCACATAATTAAGCAATTATATCACCGCTTAAGCAGGTGTTGAATAGCCTTACCACGCCCTCTTCCAAGATGCGAGACATCGTCCCCGCGATCCATCATGTACAATGGTAGTCCTTCGAATCGGATTGGGTACCTCAAAACTCGATCTTGGGCCTCATCCATCAGATTGATTAAGTGTAGAGTATGTCTCTCCAATCTTTGCCTTTTTTTTAGACGACCATCCTCTTCTCGCATCGATCACCGACGTGACTCTCTTTACCCATCCCTCCTCCTCTATGGCAAGCCTTCTCGAACTCTCTTTCAGATCTTTCTTCAACTTTTCTATCTCCTGCGGTCTTATCTTCTGGTTTGACCCTTCTCATGGACCAAATCCCATTCTACATTTCCCAATCATGAGTGAAGAGTCAAAATCTCCTCTCTTCTCTTCTCTAGAGTAATCAATAATAATAGCCCGCTCAACAGATCCTCAGACCTCATCTCGTAAATCTCCACGCTACTTGGTCAGATAATGTGTCATACATCTCAAAGATCAATGGAGTCCGTGGTAAACTCTCTTCTTCTTCTTCCTTCATCTTCCTCAACAAATTCCTCCTCAGATCCTCCTCAGATCACCTCGTGTTCATGCTCCCGACCAACAACGGCTGATGATCAATGGAGATGACTCCTCTCGCACTAATCTGCTCTCTAACGACATGAATGTCTCTGGCTCCTCCTCTATAGGTACTATAGGTACTTGGGGTCCTCCTCCCCGCTTCGACTAGATCCTCCAACGCCGAACATCCCGACAACAAAATTTCGAGTTTTAGTTACTAAGTCGCATTAGTGAGCACATAATTTAACACATAAACACATAAAGTCTTTTATTATCTTCAATGAATTACAAAATTCATTTCCTAGAACTCGATAAGAGTTTTCCATCACTATGTTCTTTCTATAAGGCTACTACCTAAGGTTGTTCCCCACCTAAGGTTCATAACCTACATCTTTTGATACTAACTTGTGACACCCCCAAATCCGGTACTTCATTCCACGGATTTTGTGTTCATCAGATAAATATCATCTATCTATCTACCCATAATAAATGCAAGCCATGCAATAGATAGAATAAAAATCTTCCCTTAAGGGTTACAACATCCAATAATAATAATACAATCCCAAAGTTAAACTAACCTTAAACATCCGTATGAATCATAAACAAATAAGTCTTAAACAACATCATTAACTCAAGTCTTAAGCATAAATACATCATCTAATAAAAATAACAAGTCTTCATCATTTGTTAACCTTGCCTTTGCCTTTACTAGTGGAAGGTTCATCTGCTTCTTTCGTTCTTAAATGCAATGTTATTATTAAGCAAGAGTGAGCACGATTGCCCACAAGTATAACAATAAATAACAATAATAATAACATGAGAGAATAATAACTCTCAAATAAAAGCTCAACTTTTGAATCAAGAATGAATAACAAGTATCAAAAGATTTCGAGGGTCATAAGACCTTGAACTATGTCCTAGGTTATCAAGGGTTATACTTGAAACCTTTAATAAATATAAGACTATGGACCTTTCTACTCGTGATTTAGGGGGATCAACCCTTTAGTACCATATCGCGTGCATAATATCTTAACGCTAACGATAAGTAAATCCTTTGCGGGTTGTTCATCTCAGCTTGACATTCGAGTCCGCACTAAAGGAAGTTTGGTTTGGATAATTCAATAAGAGTTCTAAAATTTAAACGCTCATCAACTATGGACTAGTCAAATCAATAAGGTTCACTAGTCTAATAAGGTTCAACAATAATGATATTCAAATTGAATAATAATCTCAATAGTATACAATAGGACAATTATTGTATAACCTAATCATGCTTTGAAAAGATAATCAATCTTTAATATAACAATTGAACTTGAATAATAATAATGATAATTTACTCGAATAACTAATAAATTGAATAATAATGACAAGTAGGGTTAGAAACTTGCCTCGTCGCGTAGATTACACTTTTTAACTAAGCACGCTTTTTTGAATTTAATCCTACATACCATTCACATTCACAATACCAATTAATTATAACTTAACTAATCATCAATGATCATTCTTTTGTCTAAACATTGGCTATGACTATACTTGTCAAATTATCAAATTTACTATCACATAAAATCACTTCATGAATAATTTAATTATGTATTCCATAACTCAATCTACATGTAATTATGTTATTTACATGTTAAACATCTATTCTATCATCACATTATACTTCTAACATGTTTACATGTTCATCACATTAATTTACTAACACATTGCTAGACTTAATCATTTTTAAAAATTCAATTTCTGAATTTCTTCGAGAGTGAAATCAGCATGCACCATCATTATATACTTGGTCTTCGAGTCATGCATGGCGCATGGCTGTATGGACTTCTTCATGACGCCATGCTACAAGAAAATATGCCATGCATGGGAAATAAGGCACGAGTCTGGGCGCCATGCGCATGGCGAAGAATTAGAAACTGCTCGCAATTCACAAAAAATTGCGTAACAAAAACCAAAAACTCCAATTAAATTACTACTACACTAAATTAATCATACCCCCACATGTTATAATTCATATATAATCAATACCCAACACTTATAGAGTGATTTTAACCCATTAAAACACATAATCACAGAAGTTAAAATCTATAATTTCACCGACTTTTGATGTTCTTGAAGGTTTTGAAAATAAAACATGAAAATTGACACTACTTGGATTCATTATAACACCGAATCCGCTCGCTTAAAGTTTGGTCTCTTCAGTATCAACATGTATAATAATATACGAGTGTAAAATTTAGGGAAACATTTATGTTTGACACATTAAAATTACGATAAGGGCCATAAGGCCAAAAACCCAAACTCAGAAATTTTGAAATAATAAGTCATCATGATATGAAAACTTATGATATGGAATCATATATATATATATATAAATAACATGTTATGCTACTCAGATTATTACATATATCCATATAATAAAACAATTTCTCAATTACGAGACATAACAGAGGTTTTGAAAGCCATTTTCATGGAAACTAATTGACGTGAAATATAAATTGATTGAAGAGAATTACCCAAGCGTAGATGAACAAGGATAACAATTCTCTCTATTTCAAATACAATTTCCCAAACTTTCTCAATAAAATTCTCAAACTCTCTCTCTCTTTTCCTCTCTCAGATTATGCCGACTTAGCCAAATAATGAAAAGGAAGAAAGGAGAATACGATATTAATCAAACAATCGACGCAAGATGATGGAGGCCGCTTACTCTAACATGGGTAATCGCCCCAACCTCCCTTAGTGCCATGTTTGTCTAGCTAGAATAGGTTTCAAAAACCATTTAATCTAATAAAGCTTTATCATATAGTTTAATTAATGTCACACTCCTTCATAAAATAAATCAATATCTTATTTAAAATTTAATATAATAATTTCTCATAAATTCACATAATCATATAATTAATTTTCTCATTAATTAATTATATCAAATTATTAAATCTCTAATTAATTATTACATTAATTAAAATAACATTATGCTTATTAAATATTTCATTTAATACAATAAGCTCACATAATGACATACTTTAATAATAATAATTATTCTCTACATTAATTTAATAAATGTAACACATATAATTAAATTAATCTACCACAATTGCATCAAATAATTATTTAATCCAATAATTAAATCATCGAAAAATATTTATTTAATTCAATAAATATTAAAAATTAATTTACAAAAATCTCGCTGGGTTCAAAGGGATAAGTGTGGAACAAAATTTGACAAATACAGATTTGTGTCCTAAAGTAAGTTTAGGGTATATGTTCTATAATCCTACTTAGCAAAAGGTGTTTGTTGCGAAACACGCTACCTTCTAAGATAAAGGAGTTTATCATTGAAGGAGCTAGTGGGAGGATAATAGATCTTGAAGAGTTCAAGAACCACAAAGCACTATAAGTCATATAAGAGGAACCTATAGATAAACCTTTTGTACCATAACCAAATCGTAAATCTGGAATAGTATCGAAGATACCTGGGAGGTATGGATTCATTATGATGATGATGAGGTACGCATCATAGAAGATGATGATCCAGTTACATACGATGGGGTAAGAGTTGTAGACACTCAAAGAAATAGATTGAAGCAAGCTTCTAAAAAATGGAACATTCGTTTTGGTGAGATAATCAAAAGAGTTCGATTTTATCAAAAACAATAATGAACCTAGTGTGTACAAAAGGGTTAGTGGTAGTGTCGTGACATTGCTAGTATTATATGTTGATATACTACGGATAAGGAATAATATACCAATACTACAATCAATAGAGATTAAGTTGTCTAAACATTCCTCCAAGAATGATTTGGAAAGAGTATCTTAATTGGGGATATAAATCTATATAGATAGATTTAAAAGGATGCTCGGCTTAACCCAAGGAACATATATTCATTTGATGCTAAAGTCGTTTAGCATGGCAAACTCCAAGAGATGTCTCATGTTGATGAGCCATAGAGTGTATCTCTCTTTATAGTCCCCATAGACTCCTGAAAAGAAAGAACGCAAGAGTGACAATCATGTATGTAACGAAATATACGAGACCTGATGTTGATCAGTCATATTTTGGAGAAGATCACTATAAAATAGTGAAAAATATCTTAAAGTACTTAACCGGCACTAAGGATGTGATCATATTTATGGTGGGTCTGAATTAAAGTTAGAGGGCTTAACAGACTCAAGTTTTTCAGACAGACCAATATGACAGAAAATCCACTTTAAGGTAAAGCGTTACCTTGAACGGTGGTGCAGTAAATTGGAAAGGTTTCAAATAGTAAAGAATTGCTGGTTTAGTGATAAAGACAAAGTATATAGCTATAAATGAAGCTGCAAGTTGATTGTTTGGATGAAAAGTTCATTATAGAATTCCTAAGTCTCATCTTGGATCTAAACATGTGTCGTGGCACTTTCATTTGACTATAGGAATCATTGAAAAACATGGAAAATCACTATAGAGATAATGGACTCTCAAGAAAAATATTACATATCCATTTACTGAATATTATCCAACAATAGGATAATCGTCACATAGAGAAGAAGGGTATGAAATGTCATGGCGATTGGCTTTAGTGTAAGTGGGAGATTGAAAGTAGTATGTACACAAGCCAATAATGTTTGATGATAAAGCATATAATTTGTAACAATATTATTCATTTATTAATAAAAAAAAATATTAATTTATTAAAGGTTTTTAATTATCTACATGATGCTGCTTTATAATATGTGATAAACACATAGTTTTAAGCAATACTTTTAGAATAATGATGATGATCATTCTAATGAGATTTAATTCTTAGAAAGCTTAAGACTAAAATAGTTCCTAATCTTTGGAATACTAAATTGGGGATTAGTGCATCCGGATAGATTGGTACATATGTTGCTTGCTCATTGGATAAGGATGATTGATCTCGTGATCATTTGCGTGGAGACATTAAAGCAAGTATGTAGGTGCTTATTGGAGAATAAGTACACTGAATGTGGCTCGCTAAGGAATACCTAATGGATTTTTACTTTCATGTCAATAGGAATTCATGTAGTGATAGTAGTACAAGTGATCCTTGGACTTGACATCATTATAGTATCTTGTGTATATTAATTATACTTTGACTTATTCCTTAAGACCCTTAGGGTATATCAAAGGGTATGCTTGGGTATAATAAGGTGTGTATGGAGATAATATATGATCAATAAAGAATCTACCACTTCTAGTAAAAGAAGAAAAATGTTATATGTGATTCGATAAATAACAATCCAATAGTCATTGGCCAAGGCAGAATGAAATTAGAAAGGAGTTTCTAATTTGCATTATTTGGAGTTGTGCATTTAAGAATCGAAATACATATAATTAAATAAAATAAGACTTGACAATAATTTCATGTCTTATATTTAATTGAGACATTGTATGGTGGAAGGATTGAATTATACGGTAACTATTTACTCAAAGGTTCTTTCATGATTAATGTTGAAATCTATATTTTCTGGAAAGTCGTTGATCGCTAAGGAGGCTTATCCTTATTGTTGAATAAATATTTTTTATTTAAATAAATTAATATTTTAATTAATTTATTCAAATAAGATTAGAATTGTTCTAATTAATTTATTCACACCCGGTTTAATATGGAGAACCTAAAAGGTCACACCATAAAATGAAGAATAATTATTTAAGAAGTTAATGGCATAATCGTAATAATATGTTATGTGTGTATTTAATTTAATCTATTGTGATAGGGTAAATTAAATAGCTTAATATTTAATATTTAATATTTAATATTTTGGAAAAATTAAATATAAATTAATAAGAGGAGTCTTGTTAATATTATTACAATTATTATTATTTTAATTTCTAAAGGAGTATGGAAATTAATTTAATATAAGTACTCTCATTTATTCCTAATAAGATTAGGATGAAAATTAATTAAAAGATTTTAATTAATTATCCCTAATAAGATTAAGGAGCCTAATTAATTAAAGGAGTTTGATTAATTAAATAATACCCTATTTTAATAATATTAAAAGAGTTAACAGATATCTTTATAAGAGGGGTTTTATATCAGATATCAAGTGACGTGATTCCAATTGTTGGATAGTATGCTCTTTTTCTACAGAGATAGAAAATTAGGGTTTTGTCAAATAACCATCTTTTTGAATATTTCTTCCTTGGTGGATCACCTCTAGAGGCCAAACACTTGGGTGGCTAACGTTGATCAAAGGAAGGAATCAACCCCGGTGGATTCAAGTTGAATGCGAAAAGGATTTGGATGTGAACTTGTACTTGAGGTAGCTCGAATCTTCAAGGGTATAATTCTTGTTCTTTTTCTTTTCGTTTAATTAATAATTGTGTTTAAAGGATGATTCGGGTATATGGTTTGTAAAATTTTAAAACTCTATTTTACCATGCTTCCGCTTACTTTGTGCAATTTGAAACTTACAAACCTAACAGATTTGTCCCGTGCCGAGATTGTTTTCGCCTTGTTTGTCACTATAATTCCAATCAAACTCATGGGTGATTGAAAATTTAATTAGCACTTAACATGCCCTCCTTCTAGTGCCAATGTTAATGCCAAGATTTGTCTACGCACCAATCATCAAATAACGTATCCAATCCTGCATAGAAACGAAGTGACTGAAAGTAGTATGCACACAAGCCAATCATGTTTGATGATAACGCATATACTTTATAACAATCTTATTCATTTATTAATAAAAAGTATTAATTTATTAAAGACTTTTAATTATCTACATGATGCTACTTTATAATATGTAATAAACCCATAGTTTTAAGCAATACTTTTAGAATAATGATGATGATCATTCTAATGAGATCTAAATTCTTAGAAAGCTTAAAACTAAAATAGATCCCAATCGTTGTATTACTAAATTGGGGTTTAGTGCATCCGGATAGATTGGTACATACGTTGCTTGCTCATTGGATGAAGATGATTTATCTCATGATCATTTGTGTGGAGACACTAAAGCAAGTATGTAGGTGCTTATTAGAGAATAAGTACACTGAATGTGGCTCGCTAAGGAATACCTAATGGAGTTTTACTTGCATGTCAATAAGAATTCTTGTAGTGGTAGTAGTACAAGTGATCCTTGGACTAGAGAACATCATTGTATCTTGTGTATGATGAATTATACTTTGACTTATTCCTTAAGACCCTTAGGGTATATCAAATGATATGCTTGGGTATAATAAGTTGTACATAGAGATAATATATGATCAATAAAGAATCTACCACTTCTAGTAAAAGAAGAGAAATGTCATATGTGATTCGATAAATGACAACCCAGTAGTTCTTGGCCAAGTCAGAATGAAATTAGAAAAAGAGGTTCTAATTTGCATTATTTAGAGTTGTGCATTTAAGATTCGAAATACATATAATTAAATAAAATAAGACTTGACAGTAATTTCATGTCTTATATTTAATTGGGACATTGTATGGTTGAAGGATTAAATTGTACGGTAACTATTTACTCAAAGGTCTTTTATGATTAATGTTGAAATCTATATTATTTGGAAAGTCGTTAATCGCTATGGAGGCTTATCCCTATTTAAGAATAAATATTATTTATTTAAATAAAATAATAGGTTAATTTATTTATTTAAATAAGATTAGAATTATTCTAATTGATTTATTCACAACCGGTTTAATATGGAGAACCTAAAGGGTCACACCATAAAAGGAAGAATAATTATTTATGAAGGTAATGGCATAATCGTAATAATATGTTAAGTGTATTTAATTTAATCTATGGTGATAGGGTAAATTAAATAGCTTAATATTTATTATTTAATATTTTGAAAATATTAAATATAAATTAATAAGAGGAGTCTTATTAATAATATTACAATTATTATGATTTTAATTTCTAAACGAGTTTGGGAATTAATTTAATATAAATACTCTCATTTATTCCTTATAAGATTAGGAGGGAAATTAATTAAAAGAGTTTATTTAATTATCCCTAATAAGATTAGGGAGCTTAATTAATAAAAGGAGTTTAATTAATTAAATAATACTCTATTTTAATAATATTAAAAGGGTTGACTGATATCTTTATAAGGGGGGTCTTATATCAGATATGATGTGACGTGATTCCAATTGTTGGAGAGAACGTTTTTTTATACCGAGATAGAAAACTAGGGTTTAGCCAACCACCCTTCTTCTTGAATCTTTCTTCTTCCTTAGTGGATCACCTCTAGAGGTCAAACACTTGGGTGGCTAACGTTGATCAAAGGAAGGAATCAAACCCGGTGGATTCAAGTTGAACGCGAAAAAGATTTGGAGGTGAACTAGTACCTGAGGAAACTCAAATCTTCAAGGGTATAATTCTTGTTCTTCATCTTTTTGTTTAATTAATAAATATGCATAAAGGATAGTCCAGGTATATGGTTTGTAAAAACTTTAAAATCTATTTTTACGCTTCCGCTTTACTTTGATGCAATTTGATTGTGTTCATGAATCGTACAAACCTAACAGTCACACTGAGAAACTCGACGGCCTGGATCACCGGAGGATAGTTCCGGTGTGAGAATAAGTATAGACTGAATAAGGTTAACAATGGAGGTTTAATGCTTTAGTGCTGAAAATAATGTGATACCTGAGAATTAGGGTGTAGCCTTGTATTTATAGTGATCAAACCTCCTCCTCCTTGTACGTCCCCATATGGAAATAGAATTTCTCATTAGGATGAATATCATAATGGAATAGAACTGAATCTCCTTCAAGAAAGGAAGTCGAATAATATTCTGACACTTATCTTAGGAGTTAGAAATTAAATATAATTAAGAATCCTAGATTCCTTAAAATTCTTCCACTGTCAAAAACAAATTCCTACGTAGGGAGACTTTCTCCACGTGGACTATGGTCCGCCGAATCATCAATTCTTAAAAAATCATGCCCCAACAAATATTAAAAAGGTATTATTAATAAGATTTATTATTTTTTTAATCGTCAAATAATTCATATCAATTTAAAATTTAAAAATATTTTCTATATATTTTAAATGTTAATATATGAGACCCCAGATTTTATGAATAAAGATTTAATTTTCTCAAAATATTTTTTTAAATATTATGGTGTGGATTTGATATAATGTTATAGTTGTGGGTAGTATTTATAAATTTTGCAAAGTATGCAAGTTGTCATATTATATTCGATTGGTCGGGGAATATTTGTTTTATCAGGGAATATTCGTGCAACGGCACAATCAAGGAATATTTGTTTAAAGTAAATCAATCTCGACCATTCGTGAGTTAGTTACTATGCAGTCCATTTTTCTATAAATAGAAGCTCATTCCTTCATTATTTTCTTACGAATTCACTAAAACTCTAGAGAGATAAACTATAGAGAGAAAGAAGAAAGTATTCTGCTACCTCACTACTAATATATCCAGTACTCTTCTTCTTAAGGTAGGGAATATTATTTGTTGTACTCGTAAGTAGTGTTATTCTTTTGTATTCATGAAGAGAATTTATGTTATTCCATTCTTTATTATTCTGTTGGAATAACCTGTATACGCGGGCTACCTTATACTTGGTGACATTCATCTATTATTCCGTCTTTACTATTCTCATTGGAATATCCTCGATCATAAGGCTTTTATACCGGACTGATTCCGCCTCTTTATTATCCCATTTGGAATATCCTGCGCGTGCGCTTTACGCCGATCCCGGTTCCGCTCTTTATTATTATTACATTGGAATATCCTCATCTGCGTGCGCTTTTACGCTGACTTCGATTCCGTCCTTATTCGTATTCTCATTGGAATAACTTTTGTACAAAGCACCGCATGCATGGTGATTTCTCATTGTTATTCCATTCTTTATTATTTTGTTGGAACATCCTCGCTTGGTGTAATTTTTGCCTAACCTGGTTCCGTTATTTAGTATTCTGTTGGAATAAATTGTCTATGCGAAGTACCGCATGCATGGTGATTTCTTTTGTTATTCCATTCTTTATTATACTCGGTTAGTTAAAGTTTTGACTTCTATACTCCATGAAATTAGTGGAATATCTTTGATAATTGCGCTTCATCCAATATCTTTTCATGGAAATATTCTTCTAAGCATTCTTGAAATTTAATCTACAAAGCAGTATCATGTTGACAATTTGGACGTTATTGGTTCTTGGACAAATTAATTATTGAACTTGTTTTATTGAATTCTTTTATCATTGTCATCATCCTCATATTTATATTTTTTGAAAGTCATCTGTGGCCTGTAGTGCATAGATGGACTTGGTATGATTATGACCAGGGATTACGGGGTAATCATGACCGTAATGTTACAAATGATGTGGTAAAAGTCCTCATTGGCCCGTAGTGCATTGATGGACAGTTCTTGGCATGATCATGACCATTAATGAATACACAAATATTCTTGGCCCGTAGTACATGTATAATTGTGGTCGTGATACTAAAGAATATCCTCGGCCAGTAAGGGTGATTCGATGATGTGAATTATTTATTGTTTGAGTCTCAAATGATAAAAGTGATGAAAAACCTTTAAAATCATAAAAGATAGTAGATTTTATTCTCTACTTGACTCTTTTAATGGATTGCTTGTTCCGCTGCAGTTAAACTTGATGTTTGTTATATTGTATCAGTTTAACACTGTTTAAGGCTAATGATAATTTATTCTGCATTATCTTAGTCATAATATTTCTTACTAGGCTACTTGAGCTCACCCTTTCTTTTACTGTTCTCTTCAGGAAATGAGAATATAACTGGAATGTGTCGGGGAACGGAGTGATGGTCCTAGATGGTGCATTAGTAGTCCTCACTATTCTGTGAAATAGTGTGATAATAATTGTAATGAGGACTCCTTTTGAGTTTGTATACTCTCTAGTAGACAATATTTGTATTCAAACTCACGCAGCTTATGTTTTGTCGTATTGTACACCCATACGGTTGTATTATTAAGTTGTATTTGAATTTTGTACCATGTATCTGGCGACTCAAGATGGGTGATGTATACCTAATTTTGGGGGCATCACAGTTGGTATCAAAGCTTAGGGATATGATCCCTGGCTAAGATGTGAGACTAGAACTAGGAGGGGAGAGACGGGGAATTCCTTCACTAGTATGACCTACCTAAGTTTATTTGATATTTAATTGGTCGGTCAAAGTATAGAGATAATATGTGATATCTTAATTAACCCTTGTTTTGTGGCAGCATTTGAAAATGGCATCTGAAAAATGTTGAGATAAGCAATGGAGCACAGGAGACTGTTGATTTTCCACAGATTAATAATCAGGACAATGTGCAACAGGATGGTGATAATCCTCCTGTAAACAACAACACTGATCAATTGACGAATGACAGTACGTTTAGGAGCTTTTTAGAATTCATGCAACATCAGGCGAAGGCGGCTCCTATTCATAATGCAGGAGGAAATAATGGCAACCCGCGGTTGGTCACCGCTAAGCAATTCAAGGAGCTGGGACCACCGGAGTTTTTGGGAAAGCCAGAACCACTTAAGGTGGAGACGTGGTTAAAGCAGATCACCAAGATATTTGATGTCTTGGGATGCTCCGAGGAGCAAAAGGTTCCCTTTGCCACCTTAATGTTGCGTGAAGAGGCAGATCACTGGTGGGAATCTATAAAACGTACACAGCCTGACGCACTCAAGATGTCTTGGGAGAAGTTCCAAGAGTTGTTCAATGACAAGTACTTTCTCGAAAGCATTCGTCACATGAAGGAGGTGGAATTTATCAAGTTGGAGCAAAACAACATGACCGTGTCACAGTACGAAGCCAAGTTTGCCGAGTTGTCCCAATTTGCGTCCCACTTGGTTGATAATGAAGAGAGAATGACGTGGATGTTTTTAAGAGGTTTGAAACCTGAGATACGTCAATATCTTATCTCTTATAAACTGTTTTTGTATTCAGATGTTGTTAATAGGGCTTAGTTATTGGAGCGCAATAATGATTCAACCAAACCAAAAGAGAGCAGCCGGCAAAATGATAATACCGGTGATAACTGTCATCAAAGCGATGACAATAAGCATGGAGGGAATCAACATGCCAGAAATGGTAACCACTTCGGTGGTAATCATGGCCAAAACAATAAGAATGGACATTTCAAGAAGAGATGGTTCAACAATGACGTAAAGACGTCAGCACCAGCACCCGTTTCAAAGGAAGAAGAACGACCACCGGTCGTATGTTTCAAATGCGAACAGGAGGGACACATCCGTCCAAATCAGACGCAAAGAATCCAAAACGTGTTTTAATTGCGGAAGAGAAGGTCACCTAGCTCGATTTTTGTCGATGGTGAAGTCAATTCCAGCTGGGATAGTGATGCCAAAGGATGTCCCAGACAAGCCAAAGCCAGTAGTTTAAGAGAGAGCGTTTTTTTTCTTCATGATGAGGAACCTGAATAAAATTATCACAGGTATGTTAGTCATAAACTCTTGCAAAGTCTATAACGTGTTAGATACCGGTTCTACTTACTCTTTTATTTCACCTAGTTGTTTTCAATGTTTGAAGTTAACTCCGGAGAAGTTAGACTTTGATATATCTGTTTATACTCAGTTGGGATAAACCTTTGTTACCTCCACTATTTATAAATCTTGTTCAAATCAACACTTTCACGTTACCTGTCAATCTTATCTCTTTGAAAATAATTGCCTTTGATGCAATTTTAGGAATCGATTGGTTAACTACTCATCATGCTTTTGGTAAGGTTGTTAGCTTTCATACTCCTAACCAACCTGTTATGCGAATTCAAAGTAACCAAACCACTAAAGCCAATCATTGTCATATGAAGCCATAAGTAAAGAGCCCCGGTCCTTTCATTGTTGACTTTCTTGTGTGGAATGCACCGAAGCCAGACTTTCTATAGGCGATGTCGTGAATGACGATGGCAAGATGATAGGTATCAATGTGACGTACTATCCAAGTCTTGGATGAGGGTCACAGTTTTGAATGATATTTCTATTGTTAATAAATTACATGACGTATTCTTGAAGACTTCTTAGCCTACCCCTAGAGCGTGAAATCAAATTTTGTATTGACCCCAGTACAAAACCCATTTCTTAAACCCTCAAATATTTCTTCAACTAAAATGAACGTAGCATGCGCCAAAGACGTTGACTCGAGCTGTTGAAGATTATGATCGTACCATTCAATATCATCATGGAAGTACGAACGTGGTAGCTGATGCGTTAAGTAGAAGATCGTATGCGGTTACAAGTGTGAATATATGAACCCACGTGAAGATAACAAATATACGATTAGAATCGACTTTAATCGATAAAGTTAAACCCGCTCAAGCTACATACTCAGAGCTGATGAATGTGAAGAAGAAGGTTCAAGAGGGCGTTATTCTAGAAGCAAGAATCGATGAAGAGATGAAATCTCAACCCTCGATTTAATTGGCCCATTTAAAATCCTCGATCGAGTAGGAACTGTGGCTTATAGACTCGTTTTACCGCCAAGTATGTTGCGTGTTCAGAATGTTTTTTTTACGTATCAATGTTACGTAAATATGTGGATGACCCGAACCACATTATTAAATTAGAACTAAACGATATAGCAGAAGATTTAACGTATGAGGAGATACGATAAGAAGGATCGTATTCAACACTCAAAGGTTATACCTCAAGAATTAGAATCTGAAATGAAGTCAAGGTATCCTCACCTCTTCGGCATACCAGGTACGTACGTAAATTTCGAGGGCGAAATTTCATAAGGAGGGGAGATTGTGAGACCCCAGATTTTATGAATAAAGATTTAATTTTCTCGAAATATTTTTTTAATATTATGGTGTGGATTTGATATAATGTTATAGTTGTGGGTAGTATTTATAAATTTTGCAAAGTATGCAAGTTGTCATATTATATTCGATTGGTCGGGGAATATTTGTTTTATCAGGGAATATTCGCAACGATTACAATCATTGGTGGACCCCATGCAATGTAATTATTGTCAAAATGAGAAAACGACAAAAATATTTTATTAAAAATAACGTGGAAGTTTGACCGTAATAATGTTGAACTACTCGGTAGTAAAAGTACAAAGAATACGTGTGGTTGCATAGTAGCACACCTGTAGATTGATTATTGATGCTTATGTGATAAGTCACCAGCTTTTGTTTTATTGGTATTATTAATGTAATAAAATGTAATACTTATATAAAGTTATTCTATAAATAGAATATATTATATTCTATTATGCATAGTATTGCATAAATATCTGCATAGTATTTTTTTGTATAGTAAAATTTTTTTATATAAAATGTAATACTTTTATAAAGTTATTCTATAAATAGAATATAATTATATTCTATTATGCATAGTATTGCATAAAGCTCTATAGTATTTTGCATAGTAAAATCTTTTTATATAAAATAAAATACTTTTATAAAGTTATCTATTTTATTAGACAATAATTAGAATATATTATATTTTATTATGCATAGTGTTTCCATAGGTTTGCATATAGTGTTTGCATAGTAAAATCTTTTATAAAGTTATTCGCTTTTATTATATTATAAATAGAATATATTATATTTTATTTAAAAGATTTTGCTTTAAATATGGACCGTCAGATTAAAGTAAATCAATCTCGACCGTTCATGAGTTAGTTACTATGCAGTCCATTTTCCTATAAATAGAAGCTCATTCCTTCATTATTTTCTTACGAATTCACTAAAACTCTAGAGAGATAAACTATAGAGAGAAAGAAGAAAGTATTCTGCTACTTCACTACTTATATATCCAGTACTCTTCTTCTTAAGGTAAGGAATATTATTTGTTGTACTCGTAAGTGGTGTTATTCTTTTGTATTCATGAAGAGAATTTATGTTATTCCATTCTTTATTATTCTCGTTGATTAACTCAGATACGCCTGCCACCCTATACTTGGTGATATTCTTCTATTATTCCGCCTTTTACTATTCTGTTGGAATATCCCATCATTGCGCATTTTATGCCGGACCGATTTAAATCTTTATTATTCTCATTGAATATCATGTTTGTATGCGTTTACACCGATTCGATTCCGCCCTTATTAGTATTTTGTTGGAATAACTTTTGTCATGCTAAGTACCGCATGCATGGTGATTTCCGTTGTTATTCCATTCTTTATTATTCTGTTGGAACATCCTGCTTGCATGCAATTTCACCGACTGGTTCCGTTATTTAGTATCTTGTTGGAATAACCTGTCTGTGCGAAGTACCGCATGCATGGTGATTTCTTTTGTTATTCCATTCTTTATTATACTCAGTTAGTTAAAGTTTTGACTTCTATACTCCATGCAATTAGTGGAATATCCTTGATAATTGCAATTCATCCAGTATCTTTTCATGGAAATATTCTTCTGAGCATTCTTGAAATTTACTCTACAAAGCAGTATCATGTTGACAATTTGGACATTATTGGTTCTTGGACAAATTAATTCTTGAACTTGTTTTATTGAATTCTTATATCATTGTCATCATCCTCATATTTATATTTTTTGAAAGTCATCTGTGGCCTGTAGTGCATAGATGGACTTGGTATGATTATGACTAGGGATTATTTGGTGTAATCATAACCGTAATGTTACAAATGATGTGGTAAAAGTCCTCATTGGCCCGTAGTGCATTGATGGACAAATCTTAGCATGAACATGACCATTAATGAATACACAAATATTCTTGGCCCGTAGTGCATGGATAATTGTGGTCGTGATACTAAAGAATATCCTTGGCCGTAGTGCAGGGGTGATTCGATGATGTGGATTATTTATTAAGCTGAGTCACAGCTATAAAAGTGATGAAAAACCTTTTAAATCATAAAAGATAGTAGATTTTATTCTCTACTTGACTCTTTTAATGGATTGTTTGTTCCGCTGCAGTTAAACTTGATGTTTGTTATATTATATCATTTTAACACTGTTTAAGGCTAATGATAATTTATTATGCATTATATTAGTCATAATATTTCTTACTGGGCTAGTTGAGCTCACCCTTTCTTTTACTGTTCTCTTCAGGAAATGAGAATATAGTTGGGACGAGTCGAGGAACGGAGTGATGGTCCTAGATGGTACATTAGTAGTCCTCACTATTCTGTGAAATAGTGTGATAATAATTGTAATGAGGACTCCTTTTGAGTTTGTATACTCTCTAGTAGACAATATTTGTATTCAAATTCACAGTTTATGTTTTGTCATATTGTACACGACAGTTATATTATTAAGTTGTATTTGAATTCTGTACCATGTATCTGGCGACTCAAGATGGGTGATGTATACCTAATTTTGGGGGCGTCACATAATATATTTACATAAGAGTATTCACTGGACATGTGCATATATTTTAAATGTTAATATATACATCTGGACATGTCAATATAATTTGTCCCAATACCAATTAACTAAGAGAATTCACAGCAGTTTCCTTATCTTTATTCACATGACAGTGCAATGCCTCATTCCATTAGGCTAACAGTGCTACCCCTTAGCGAGCTTTCAACCAACGACTCTCAGACCATAAAGACCTTAGGGCGCTAGGTGTAAAGACAATCCCCTCGGGCGTACTTGCTAAAGTAACAAAGGCCCCGAAACAAGACTAGCCACGATAATTTTTCATATTTTTCTCTTTTTCTTTTTTTTTCTTTTTTTTAATATATATATAGCAATCATACCCATGTGTTCCCAAAGTTTGAGTATCAGTGTTTTCATAGTCTATGTTCACTTCCTACACAATTCTATCTTTAAAAATAATGTTTTCTCCTCAGTAGGCAAACAAATTATTCTATAACCAACAAGCAAACATGAACACTAATGTGCTACCTGGTAGCATCTAAACAACAAGCATAAATCATATCATGTATAACATTATAACTCAGCTCAAGCTATCAACCTAGTTCAAGAATCCATTAAATTTCTTACTTAATCATTGGCTAAACTAGAATTCCACTAATTGGAGACTTAGGATTATGTAATGTTATGCACTTAAACATATAACTAAACAAATAATAAGTAACAAACAAAAAAATTTCTGCAAAATAAAACTAAACACCTTAACATGCAAAAACTATAATAAACCTGGATAAATGATATGTAATTATACTACATTCTCTACACTACACTACTAATCACCCAATACCCCCAAACTTAGCATATTCATTGTCCCCAATGAATGAAGGTAAAGGGCAAAGAGAACTCCCCTAAGTATCAGCATGGCTACCCTCCTCGGGTGGTGAGTCTGGCAGTGGAAAAGGCACAGCTGTACCAAACTGAGGCCACTCTAGCATTGTTCCTTGCTGTGCAAAGGCTTCTGCTAATGACCGCGATAACCCAATTACGAACGCCAAAAAGTTATCATACATGGCGTCTACTTTTCTATCCAATCTCCTAAGTCTGCAATCATCATTTGCTGCAATGGCATGGGATGAATTTGCTGCTTCAGTTGGCTATTTTTGCTGCGGAGATGGCACCGAGGATGTTACTGGAAGAATAAAGCCCTTTCCCCTCGGGTGTGGTGTGCCTCCTGCCCAGTCCTCAAACTATATGATAGTGGCATGGGTAATGTCTTAGCTCGGCAATTGCAGCTATTCATCGTCCCAAGTAACTCCCGCATTGGCACACAAATGGGCGACAACTAAGGCATGTGGGATGTTTCCTGTGGTGTGCTCCCCCTCATATAACGGAGCATATTTTGGTGGAAGAGGCGGCCCACGTCTATGTATTTTCCCGTGATAATCCCCCACAGTATGATAGCTCTCTCAGACAGGATGTCATGTTGATGCGTAGAAGGTAGTAAATGGCACATATGAAAAGGTTACATACCTTTTTCGTAGCGGTTAAGTTCTGAACTTGGAAAATTTGTAGGTTGGTTCGTGCCCGGTTTGTAATTCCACTGCGTACCAGGCACGCACAAATCATCTATCACCCTATCTAAGTTTGTCTCAAACCTTGCAGCCTCCACCCAGTTGGCACAACCAGTCGGTGGGTCAGGTAAATTGAAAACTCCTCTAATCGCCTATGGGCGATAATCCACTTGAATACCCCTAATAAATGACAACCCACTCATAGTCTCATTAGCGTTGGCATAGAACTCACGTACAATAGCCATGGGAACAAGCATGGGGCTAGATACAACTCCTACCCAGCCTCTATCCCGAATCATTACCCATATTTGACCATCCTACTTCCCGGGATTGAATCCTCGTTCCTTCACAAATGATTTGGTCACAATTCGGTAGTACTCTATCTGAGCATCTAAGTTGACAAACATGGTGAGGTCCAAGATGTCTTCATCTTGACTGCTGGAAGAGGATGACTCGGGAGTGCATGAGCGTGCTCTTTTTGGACCCATAGATAATGATGAAGAAAAACCCTAAATGATTTGAGAAGAAGAAAATTTGACTGATGAAACAATCTCTGTATACTTTGAAAAACAATAAACCCCCAAACTCATTGCTTTGAAGAACTCTAACAAACCCTAGGCCACTATTATGTAACTGAATGGGTAAGTTGTGGAGATTGAGTATGGAGAGATGGAGTGAGAGATTGTAGTTGATTAGGAGTTTATAGGTAGGAAACCGAATGGAGTGGGAGAAAAGGATGAGGTTTCCATTTTTTGAAAGAGAAATGGGTAGGCGCACGTCTAATACAAGAAGTTGTAACTGATGTAAGTGGGATGGGCACACTTTTAAAATATTTAAAAGTTTCTTGATCCGGACTCAGGCGCGACCACGCCGAGTTTGTTCTTAAGTGTGGCGCATGTGCGAGATTCATGGCGTGCTACCGAGATTAGGCTATCATGGTAGGCATGGGGTGCTCGAGGTAAGATTGCATGGAATTCCGTATAAGCGCGCCAAATTTTCATTGACTAGTCAAGCTAGCGTCGCCGCTCTTTACCCAGAATTGAATTAATTTGCACATGAAGAAGTATCCAACAACAACTTTCCACTAACAATCAAACCTGCATAACAAGAATTCACAAAAATGAGATATACAAATTCCCAAATCAAAATATGAACTGAATAACATGTATGAATGAGTGTATATCCAAAAATGCTCTATATGATATTCCTATCAAAAATGATATGTGCATTCAGCTCTATCAAAATTTGTGTCAAAAATTTTATACTCACAAGAATTAAACATGGGGGAAAGAAATAGACATGATTCATTAGAATTAAAATTAAGGGAGAAGGAGACATGACGCCCAAAGAATTAAACATAAGGAGAGAAAAGAGATAATGGGGTGCCTCCCATTGAGCGCTAGTTTATAGTTAGTTAGCTTGACTATCTCTACTCTGATCAAGTCGTAGAAATAATTGAGGCGACCTTCTGCCTGTCAACCTTACCTCCATAGTAATGCTTAAGCCTCTGTCCATTGACCTTGAAGGGCTTGTCTAGGAACTTGTCGAAAATTTTGATTGCACCATGTGGATAGACATTCTTCACAATGAACGGCCCTAACCACCTTGACTTGAGCTTCCCTAGGAAGAGTTTGAGTCTGGAATTAAACAACAACACTTTTTGCCCCAGCTCAAACACCCTTTCCATAATCTTGCGATCATGCCATCTTTTCACCTTTTCCTTGTGCAACTTAGAATTCTCATAAGCTTGCAATCTAAATTCATCCAACTCATTGAGTTGGAGTAGTCTTTTCTCTCATGCAGCCTTCAAGTCGTAATTCAGCTTCTTTATTGCCCAATATGCTTTGTGTTCGAGCACCATGGGAAGGTGACAAGCCTTTCCATACACCAGCTGAATTGGCAACATACCCAACTGTGTTTTATAGGCAGTCTTGTAATCCCATACCGCATTATCTAGCTTCAGTGATCAGTCCTTCCTTGTGGGGTTCATGATCTTTTCTAGGATTTTCTTCACCTCACGATTCGATACCTCTGCTTGGCCATTAGTCTGAGGGTGGTAAGCTATAGAAATTCGGTGATTCACCCCATATTTGGGCAGAAGCACTGTGAACTGAGGATTACAAAAAAGGCTTGCTTCATCACTAATGATTTCCTTGGGAGTCCCAAACCTCGTGAAAATGCTTCTTTGTAGAAACCTTAGAACCACCCTAGCATCATTCGTTGGTAGAGCTGCCACTTACACCCACTTGGATATGTAGTCGACTATCAATAAGATGTACAAGTTCCCACATGATGAAACGAAAGGCGCCATGAAGCTTATCCCAGAAACATCGAATATCTCCACCTCGAGGATCGTATTTAAGGGCATTTCATTTCTCTTAGATATGTTCCCTACTCTCTGGCATCTGTCACACTTCTGAACAAAGATGTAAGCATCTTTAAAAATAGTTGGCCAATAGAAACCAGCTTGCAAAACTCTAGCCGTTATCCTTTCACCTCCATAATGACCTCCATACACTGATGCGTGGAAATCCTGTAAAATACCCTCTGTCTCGCTGTATGGAATGCACCTTCTAATCATTTGATCGGAACACTGCTTGAACAAATACAGTTCATCCCAAATATACCATTTCATATCATGTAGAAATTCTTCTTTTGATACCCAGTCAAGTCAGAAGGGATTATCTTGCTTACTAGGTAGTTTGCATAATCTACGAACCATGGCACTTCTCCTTGCACCACAAATAATTGTTCATCTGGGAAGGACTCATTGATCAGAACTTTGTCATTTGCATCCCTTCCCGAATTTTCCAATTGAGATAAGTGGTCTGCCACTTGATTCTCAGTCCCCTTTCTGTCCTTGATTTCTAAGTCAAATTCTTGCAAAAGAAGTATCCACCTTATCAGACGAGGTTTGGCATCTTTCTTTGCCACCAAATACCGGATTGTTGCACGGTGTGTGTAGTTCAACTGGGCATCCGTAAGGGTCTTGCTCACATAATATATCACCAGGAAGATCTTATCCCTTCGCTGGCCCAAAACAGCTCCCACAGCAAAATCACTTGCATCACACATCAACTCAAAAGGAAGGTCCCAATCTGGTGCTGTAATCACAGGTGTTGTAGTTAACTTCTTCTTCAAATGTTCAAATGCATTCAGGCATTCTTCATCCAATTTAAACTGTACATCCTTCTCTAAAAAATAGCAAAGTGGCTTCGTGATCTTTGAGAAGTCCTTTATAAATCTACAGTAGAAGTATGCATGCCCTAAAAACTACGCACACCTTTAACAGAATTCGGTGGAGGTAAATTCTCATTGGTTTCCAATTTAGCTTGATCCACCTCTAATCCTTTCTTAGAAACCTTGTGTCCCAATATTATACCTTCTTGTACCATAAAATGGCACTTTTCCAAATTTAGAACCAAATTCATCTCAACACATCTTTTTAACACCATCACCAAATTTTCTAAACACAGGTCAAATGAATCTCCAAAAACTGAGAAGTCATCCATGAAAACTTCAACATTGTGCTCAATCATATCCGAAAAAATAGCCATCATAAACCTCTGAAATATGGTCGGGGAATTGCACAACCCAAAAGACATCCTTCTGAACGTGAATGTTCCGTACGGACAAGTAAAAGTAGTCTTTTCCTGGTCTTCTGGAGCTATCACAATCTGATTATAACCTGAGTACCCATCCAGAAGGTAATAGTATTCATGACCTGCCAGCCTATCCAACATCTGATCAATGAACGGAAGGGGAAAATGGTCTTTCCTTGTAGCCTTATTCAGTCTGCGATAGTCCATGCAGACTCTTCACCCCGTCACTATCCTAGTAGGTATTAGCTCGTTGTTCTCGTTGGATACCACGGTCATTCCCCCTTTCTTTAGCACACACTGTACCGGGCTCACCCAAGAGCTGTCTGATATCAGATATATTATCCATGCGTCTAACCACTTCAGAACCTCCTTCTTGACCACTTCCTTCATAATAGGATTTAGTCTGCTGATGAGTGGGATTTATACATTCGAATCAGATACTTTAATGCTTAAATAGTTGTCTGATCTTCATTTATTTTATATAGTTTTTATATATTATAGTATTATTTTTCTTAACCGATGTATTGCAGGGCTTAATAGGACTTTTCCAACTTGTAGGGGCAAAATGGTCATTTTTCATACACTCACTCATGACGCCACCCATTGTTCGGTGGCGTCACCTCCTGCCATTATGGCGCCCAGGATCCTTTATGGACTCGCTTCTGTTATGACTCTAAGTGTTTTTGATGTTGAGATGGTATTGCTAATTCCACCCTTATATGAGACTTGGCCACGCAGTAGCGACCTCCAGTCTTGAGGCGGAGAAAGAAATTGGTTTTGACATAGGAAAATAAAGGAACTAATATATATATATATATATATATCAAAGGAGCCTCTGCATATCAGAGAATAAGATAGCTTAGGATATAATATAATAGTTCTCTCTCCTCTTTTGTATTTTCTCTCTCTTTCTCTTAGATAATGTCTGTAAATATAGTTTAGGTAGTTTAGGGAGAAGTTTGGGATTTCCTTGGAGCAGCAAGAGCAGTGAGCTACACGGATTGGAAAGCCTGATAGGAGCAGAATGCTTGGAGACTAAAGAGCCTCGACAGAGTTTATTCTTATCCATTTATTTTCTCTGATTTTGTAATCCATAAATGTTGTCTTTATTGCTACTTATATTTTGTTCAATAGCTATGAACTGAGTATTGGCTCTAAGGTTATAATGGAACCCTTTGTTATTTAAATTAACTGTCTTATCTCTTTGGTTGGCACCATATGGTTTGGTTTAATATATTCATGCTTAATGATTCTCGCTAAGATATTAGTGATGATTTTGGTAATCTATATGATATTGAAAGAAGGATTGTAGATTTACACCTAAATATATTGGCATGTGATTATGGGTTTTGACTGCATAAGTTTTGTGTAGAATAGACATATATTTTTGCGCCACGTGTGACTTAATAGAGAACTTATGCTTAAATCCTTGTTATGGTTAATTCGCATAGACATGTGTAGGATTATCACCTAGCTTAGATGTTCTTTTATCTTATATTCCCTATCGGGTGGATCCAGAGAGGATATGTTTATACATACCTCGACAGAGGTGTATGAGCACTTGTGTGTTCTCAGTCGACAAACTGTCGTGACCATTAAGACCAAAGAGAGAAGGGTAGGAAGTTTGATGAAGCATAGCACGCCAGGTGTTAGACAGAATGCCTGTGTGGGGTTAAGTTGTGACCTTAGATTATAGTACCTTCGTTTACCATTCGTTATCCATTTACTTGCTTTGCTAATTAGTTATATCTAGATTTACCACAACCCTATTAGTCTGCTGTTCGAATAAGACTTAAGCGATACAAAGTTGGTATTTGGTAAATATTAGTGATAGTTCCTCGTGGGTTCGACACTTTCCTTATCACTGTATTACTTATTAGACCGCTTATACTTGCGCGTGTTTAGTGATCGGTTTTTCGACCAACAAGTTTTTAGTGTCGTTATCGGGGAACTATTATTCTAATATTGCCCAATATTGATTTAAATCAATATAGTCTTAATTTGAACGTGTGTGTATATATATATATATATATATATATATTTCTTTTATTTGTTTGATCTTCCTTTTTTTAAGTTAACAGGTTATGGGCGATCATTGTTATCAATGGACTTATGAGAGGACGACACAACCAAGCTCGGAAGAAGGACTCGAGCAATTGCAAGTTCAAATTGCAAATCTCTTGAGCTTTTCTGACAATCTTGAGTGACAGTCCACTCAGACTGCCTACTGTTAGGAACGAGTTGACATTGAACCGAGTTACGCTCATCCAAACTGCCAGGGTTATCCAAACTCTTGGGACTACAATCAAGAGCAGTATCATGATACGAATTATTTCTATCTGCATCAATTTGAAAATCAGTCTCCGCCGCACTATAAGGTGACATCTCAACCCAATGAGAGCTTTTCTGCATACTCGACACAAGAAGAAGATAAAAGGTTTGAAGAGCTCATCACCAACTTTATAGAAAGAAATGAGGTTCGAATGGCGAGCCAAGACGCCGCATTGCAGAGTCTCGAAAGTCAATTGGGATGACTCGTCAATGCCATTAAAAATTCACCGCAAGGCAATCTACTAGTCATAACTGATCTCAACAATGAAGAAGTAGAGCATTGCAATGTGGATACGTGAAGAGAAGGCGGTGAATCTCACAAAGTTGTTAAGGGAGATGTCAAGGTGCAAATTGACCAACCGATGGAGTCTGAAGTAGGAGAAGAGAGGATCAAGAGTGGTTGTATTGTGAAGACCTATGAAATGTTGGAAACCACGCTCCCAATTGTATAAACCCTAGAGGGCCTACTAGCGCACAAAGAACGCTTTCAACTTGATGAAAAAGGCAAATTATTGGATAATTCCAGTGGTGAAAGATTCTTCGTGTTGATGGGTGAAGAAAATGGGGATGATCAATCATCCATGTTTGCCAAAAATTTAAAGGAATTGACAAATAGGTGGCATGAAATGGTCATTTTCGCTTATAAGACGGACTAAACGGCAACAGAATAGTCAAGCTGATGACTTTAAAACAAGCGCTTGGTGGGGAGGCAACCCCATCTCAGTATCAATTTTCTTCGTTTTTCTTTACTTATGTCTAGTTTACATTGTGTCTTATCTTTTTAGTCGTCAACATAGCTGCCAGTATGATTATTTCAATGTCTTATCTCCTATGCATATGCATGTTTTTGTGACTATAGGAAAGAGGCAGCATGTTATTTAGTATGTTATATTGTTTATATATTGTCTTTATAGTTAAAAGAGTTATTATGTTGTTTTAATAATGTAAGTTTGCCTTTGTAGTCTATCATCTTAACCTTGACTTGGCATTTGCAGAAAACCAGACAGAAAAAACACATATGCAAGGCTCGCGTTGCAGCGCCATCAGTTGCACTAAAACTTCATGACTGCATATACTTAAAACTATGGCCTTCCCAAATCAGGTATCTTCCAACCCGACATATAGTGCTACACGGTGCTACAGTTCACACATTCATTCAATTAAAATACCTCAAAAGAGTGAAAATGTCTTATATATATATATATATATATATATATATATTCCAATATATTATTCCCATACCCAGGTTCTTTATAACCATTACATTGATTCTTTGTCATAGTATCAAAAAATACAATATTCAACCTATACTATTACAAAGGCAATCTATTGGTTTGCCTTGGCCTTCCTTTTATCTTTTCTAGAACCTTCAGTCCGTTCGGCCTTAGCTGTATTCATATGGTTCAAGCAAGAATGAGCATAAATAGCTCAGAAAGTATGACAATTTCATTTAAACAACAGGCTTCAATCGTACAAATCATATATCTTCAATAATTGAAACTATAGTTATGAAGTACTATCGATAATTCAAAATAACACTTCTCTTTTCTTTAAAACGTTTCACAATGAATAACATTCATTAAACATATAACTCGGTCCTAGACCTTGAGCATTTCATTATTTCTTTGAAAAGGACAACCGGGCACTAAGTCCGTAAGTTCGGCTTATCTTACGAGCACGTCTAGGTGATCAACCTATAGTACTCTATGTTGGACAACACTACTTTCTTTAAACGTATGTACGTTTAAGATTTGGCAACCTCACGTGCCTGTCGTTTGACGACAAAACATTTATTTATGCATACTTGGTCTTCTTTTGGAAACCATACCAAAACAGCTTGGCCGAACTTAACAACATTACATTACTTTGATAGATTATAAGAAATCTATAAAACATATTAAGTCTCGCCGAAGGAATTGGCTTCGACTTCATCATACGTCAAATCATGCGTAGAATACATGAATTAAAACACTTGTCCAAAAAAAATATAGACAAGGGTCAGAATACTTGCCTTTAGCGTCTTCTATCGTTAATACAAATTCCCTTTGTGTCTTTAAGGTTTCTACAATACATGATCATATAACATACCACATTAGGTCATATATAATCAAGTATGTTTACTACTATATCTTACCCTTCTTCTCAATCTAATCACGCTTTAGATTGTTTATCATTGGTTACGGTTTATCGTATTACATTGCTCTTACGTTTATTTAATCGTTCTTCAACTTTTAGTTGTCATTCTTAAGGTCATAATCATCCTTAAGGATGATATTTCAAGTTAAACTAAAGTTATACATTACTTCCCTTTCCTTTAAATGCTTTACTATTCTTCTCTGCCTCCTCTCTAGTGTTGGCTGATGCTTAGCTTATATAAGCTTTCTCTGACAACTTCATGTTGCGACACGGGTTTCTGGATCCACAAGCTTGACCTCGGCCTTCTGGCCATAATCACTTCTCTATTCTACATGTTGTGGCGCCACTCATCAGTGTGTATGGCTTGCCCTTGGCGCTGCGGTGCCACCCTTTCCTCTCTATGTCATGCATGCTGCGGCGCCGATTCTCGATGTCTTTGGGGTTGACTTAGCTGACTGCAGGCCCTACGGCTTCCCTTCTTGGGCACCTCTAAAGCGTCGGCCCTGCCTCAAAGAAAATTTTGACAGTTGATTTTCTGGTGTGAATTTCCCGGCTCCATAACTTAATTGTTATAAGTCCAAATTGGCTCGTTCAAAAACTATTAGCTCACAAATCACATGTTATATGATTTCATTAGAAAATATTTCATTTTCGAATCTTTTAACTCAGAATTTACTGATTAGTTCATTATTACAAAAAACGTTAAACGTTTGTGAACGTTCAAAGCTCGTTTCTTCGTTCTAAGTTGGAATTTGGTCAATTTCGAGTCAACAACTCTAAAATGCTAATTAAGACTAATCTCCATCGAAAACCAATGTTTCCGAGCTCCATGCTAACTTTTGACATCACTCCGAGAATTTAACGATTTCGACGATTATCGTTTAATCTCGTAAATTTCGTCATAACTTCGTTACTTGAGATTTTTACATCGTTCCAAATGGATTTATTCCATTGTCACAACATGTATAATCTAAGCCTACAAATGATGGTTTTAAACTTGTCCATCAACAATAATATAATCAAATTTTCAATGACTTTCAATGGTTTATAGCTTTTATACTCATGATCTCACTTTCACATGGTTTATTAAGGTTTCATCCATTAATAATAATCCTTATCACTCCTTATTAAACATGCTCTACCACTACTTACTTCTCTAATAATTTGAAGAGAGGGAGAATTATGGTTTAGGAATCGTTGCCTTAGAAGTTCTAGCTTGGTTCTTCTTCCTCTTGTTCTAACAAAATTCTAGCTTTTCTCACTTTTCTCTCTCAATAAAATGAAAGCTCTAGGATGTTGGTGGATTAATGAACAAACTAAATAATCTAGCAAGTCACTTATTTATAGCAAAAGCAAAGTGAGGGCATAATAGCTATTTAGGCCATCCCACCTCCACAACTCCACCTTCTTACTATTCATCCTTGGTCACCAAGTAAAACCACTTTACTTGGTCACCAAGATGGTTTCCAAGTAATCCATGGGGCCCATATGGGTTTCCCCATGGGTTTTCCTTACCCATTGGTTCGATCCACGAATCCGGTTCTTAATTTGGGCCTAGGTTTTAATAACTTTTGCTTAACCCTTGGGCTTGCAATATCAAACATTGGGCTTTAACATTAATTCACTTGGGATTGTACAATTCCTACACAAATCCTACAAGTCCAATACAATTGGCTTAAAGCCTTATAACGTATAATATACGTATTCATCTCGTATGCTAACTCGTATACTCATTCATCATATACGACATACCATCATTCACATATACTCGTATGATACTTCATATCATATGCATATTCATTACCTCGTACAATACTTACGTATCACATGATCATCGTTTATTCATTAACGCTTTACTTTCACTAACGTTCTCAAATTTAGTATGCAGGAGAAAAACTGCGTTTTCCATACTTGAACTATTATTACACATTTCATCCTTACTCATAATTCTATCGTTACGTATTTCTTGAAAGTTCAAAAATAATTCCCGAGCAGAAATCTGTGAATAGTGTTTTTCAGAAAATTTCTTGGAAAGCTTTTATTTTCGTCTTAGAAATTCAAACATTATAAATCCTTCACGTAGGCAGAATACTACGACATTCCGATTCTTTTAGGTTATAGAACGACCTTCATCTTACTTACACACAATAATAACATAAAATATAATTTTATTCATTATTTAATTAAATAAAATTATTTTACAATAAATCCAAATTTCTCTGTCGTTACAGAAACAAAGGCCACACTCGCGTCGCAGCGCCACTACAAGACCAAGCATACTATTTTCTCGCCTGCATAAGGAACAAAAGGATAGGTTAAATGCTTAGCGGCCACAAACGAGCCCAACCCTCACATTAACTTTCTTGCATGACGCCAAGCAACGAAAGAATGTCTACGCCGCAGCACCAATGGCGAGATTTTGTTTTTAAAAACGTAAGGATGCCAGCAATTGTGCCCATTACTTCTCTTGTCTCTCGACATCTCTCGGCAGCACAAGCAAACCAACAACCCCTCTTCTCCACAAAACCCCGACCCTCTACATAGCATAACCCCTCATTAATGACATCATTCACTACAGAATCAAACTAACCTCAAGTCAGGCGTGAATTTAAGAGTAAATCAGAATCAAACTAGGGTTTATTCCCTCAAGGTATTTCTTGGATATAAGTCAATCAGTAACCTATTTTGATCGAATTATTGGGATTGTACTTTTTTCTTGTTTGTTTGGGTGATTTCCACTGACGAAAATCTGGTTAGAGCATTCACAAACAAAGGGCTATCTAGTTTGGTTTTAAGAGCGCACACAAGGTGTTTGTTAAATTGTCTAAGAGATAAATTATTTTGTTTGGGGCTGTTTTGTCATTGGAATTTCATTGGGGATTATCTGGACTAAGTTTAGGGGAGTGTGAGATTGAATCTTCTATCTTGTTCAAGCCAATTGCTGAAATCTGAAATGGCTTCAAAGCGAATCCTCGTCCGCAGCACCAACGGCATGGGACAACACCAAATTTGTTAATGAAGAGTCATGGAAACAATACAAAAACTCTTTTGTTGCGCAAAATTTGATTCCTGAACGGGGTTTGAGGCCTGAAAAAACAAAGGATGGCAAGTTGGCGGCCATGATTGTTGGGCGCCAGTGGGTGCACTTCACAAAACCACCCGAATCAGCCATCATTTCTATGGTTCTTGAGTTCTATGCTAATTCTAGTGTCGAGGGACCTGTTATTGTCCAAGTCAGGGGACAGTCAGTGGCGTTTGGAAGCCAAGCCATCAATGCACTATTTCTGATGTCTGGTTATAAGGGTAGGGAGTATATCGAGCCAGGACTTCGCAGTTATGACTTGAACGACATTATTAAGAGGCTCTGCAAGCCCGGGACTACATGGAAGACAAATGACATGACGGGGGAGAGGACCATTTTCCCGCATACTGCACTCAGTCGCTATGGGAAGGTATGGTTCAGATTTATTTGTGCCAACATGATCCCGACTCGTCACCTGAGCGATGTGACTAAGGATAGAGCGATCCTCTTATTCGCCATTATTACGGGTATGAACGTAGATATCAGAGTTCTCATTCATGAGTCCATCCTGAAGGAGATCAAGAACACCACCTCTGCGGGACTTCCACATCCATCCTTGATCACCCGGCTTTGCAAGAGGGAAGGTATCCATTGGGGGCCAGAAGAGATAGCTTTGCCGCCCATGTCAATCATTGACCATCAGATCATCTCATGCTTCAATGTGTGGGATGGGGCAGCTTCTTATGTCAAAGGTGAAGGGTATGGGCCACCTACTGAGCCACCTCCTATAGCAGAGGCCGAGCAGCCGCAACCACAAGACGCAGGCCCAGCTTCATAAGGACTACTGGCAGAGATTATGGTATCTCTCACCCTGCTACATCAGAACCAGGATGTCAATGCTTAGAGGCAACAGAGGCACATAGCAGCAGTTGCCCAGAGGCACGACATTATGATTTAGTATCAGGCTGAGCTGGTCAACACGATGCAGAGCATATACACTGTGTATAGTGGCAAGGATGCTGAGTTCATGGCATTCCAGTTCCTAGAGCCTCCTGTCTTCCCACCATACCCTCCACCATCACCGTCCGCCGAAGCTGATGAGGATGATGCTGCTGCCGAGTGACCAAACTTCAGGGAATCCCTTATGTATAGATTGATATATGTTTAGCAATGAGGGCATTTCTCACCTTACGTTTGGGGGTGTTATAGTTTATTATCTGTTTTATTTTTGTCTATTGTCATGATAGGTTGCCATATTTAGTATTTTGCTTATGTTTTTATCAGTATTTTAGTGCAGTCATTTTGAACTGCGGTATTATGTTTTGGGATTATTATTATGGATGCCATGAATAGTTTTTGGTTATTATTTATGAATGCTTGAATTATTATCAGCATGTATGATTGGTTTATAGCCATCTTTTTGGGGCTTATACAGATTTGGATGATTGTGCCATGTGAATGGCCTTATTACCCTATTTTGAGCTATTATTATGCAAGGGTGGTATATTTATCATTACTTTTTGATTGTGGCTTATGAAAAGCACCAAGTATTTTATTTATCTCTTATAGTTGTGTCAAGCATGTGTGAGCTAGGGGTTTGTTCAATCGATAAGTTGAGGCTTTTATTGATCCGTCCTTCTTAACAAGCACCGACCAACTGTGCTAACTAGTCATTTTTTCAAATTTAGTTCGCGTGTTTATTACTTTGAGAGTATGTTCACTCTTATAAACTTTCATTTTTACAAGGTAATAAAAGACTTAGATGCTTATACAGTTTTGGATCTTGGATTCTGGCATGTTTGCATATATATATATATATATATAACAAAAATAATAGAAGTTTGAATATCGAACGTTTTGCGATGGGTCGAGATGGAGCGTGAAACACACTCGCCCATAAACGCAAGAACCGATGTTGAGATGGAGCATAAAATGCACTCACTGAATAATCTTCGGATCTCGTAAAGTCTCATTTGGCTTATGTTGATTACGTGGCCTTTGCTGCTCGAGTTATTAGATTCATAGGGATGTTCTACACCTAGTGCCCTAAAGTCATCTGGCTTGGGAGTCATTGATCAAAAGCTCATTAATGGGTAGTTTTGAATAGTCTAAGATAATTAAGGACTGTCCGAGTCAGATTTTAATGTCTTCATGCTAGAGCCTTTTGATCCTTTCCTGTACGTGCATCTTATTCTAAATGCTCGTTGAATGTTTAAGTTACAGTGTGCATATTGGTATTAACAATCGACTGTGCGAACTTATTTGAGCTATGATTAGTTAGGACGGTTGGTCTCCACACACACACATGGAATGGATCGAATATAGTCTTATGCTTGAAATTGAAGGAACCATTATTCATATATGTATTTGCCTTGTTCTTTGGGAGTATCTATGATTGAGCTTTGAAGCCATCATGCTAATATACAGTTTTATTTCTTTTTTTCGCGTGTTGATTTATTATTATTTTGTTTGTGTTAGATAGTTTCCTCGAGGACAAGCAAAGACTTAAGTTTGGGGGTATTTGATGAGTGGGATTTATACCCGCGAATCAGATACTTTACTGCTTAAATAGTTGCCTGATCTTCTTTTATTTTATATAGCTTTTATATGATTATAGTATTATTTTGCTTAACCGATGTATTGCACGGCTTAATAGGTCTTTTCTAGCTTATAGGGGCAAAATGGTCATTTTTCATACACTGCTCCATCCCTAGCTGAAAGCAAGCCTAATATGCTTTCATGTAGCAAGCCACCTCTTATTCGAGTTGGCGTCACCTCGGTATTGCAGCTTCCAGGATCCTTCATGGACTCATGCTGCAATAGCGACCTCCGGTGTTTTTGATGCTGAGGTGGTGTTGCAGCACCACCTTTAGCATTAGACTTCGCGCCACAGCGCGACCTCCGGTGCCCAGGCAGAGAAGAGCTGGTTTTAACCTAGGAAAAGAGAGGAACTTATATATATATCAAAGGAGCCTCTGCATATCAGAGAATCTGATAGCTTAGGATAGAATATAATAGTTCTCTCTCCTCTTTTGTAATTTCTCTCTCTTTCTCTTAAATAATGTCTGTAAATATAGATTAAGTAGTTTAGGGAGAAGTTTGAGTTTTCCTTGGAGAAGCAAGAGTAGTGAGCTACACGGATTTGAAAGCTTGATAGGAGTGGAATGCTTGGAGACTGAAGAGCCTCGACAGAGTTTATTCTTATCTATTTATTTCCTCTAATTTTGTAATCCATAAATGTTGTCTTTATTGCTACTTATATTTTATTCAATAGCTATGAACTAAGTATTGGCTCTAAGGTTATAATGGAACCCTTTGTTATTTAAATTAATTATCTTATCTCTTTGGTTGGCACCATATGGTTTGGTTTAATATATTCATGCTTAATTATTCTCGCTAAGACATTCTATATGATATTGAAAGAAGGATTATAGATTTACACCTAAATATATTGGCATGTGATTATGGGTTTGGACTGCATAAGTTGTGTATAGAATAGACATATATTTGTGTGTCATGTGTGACCTAATAGAGAACTTATGCTTAAATCCTTGTTATGGTTAATTCACATAGACATGTGTAGGATTATCACCTAGCTTGGATGTTCTTTTCTGTTCTATTCCCTATTGGGTGGATCTAGAGATGATATATTTATGCATACCTTGACATAGGTGTATGAGCACTTAAGTGTTCTCGGTCGACAAACTGTCGTGACCATTAAGACCAAAGAGAGAAGGGTAGGAAGTTTGATGAAGCATAGCACGCCAGGTGTTCGACAGAATGTCTGTGTGGGGTGAAGTTGTGACCTTAGCTTGTAGTACCTTCGATTACCATTCGTTATCCATTTACTTGCTTTGGTAATTAGTTATATCTAGATTTACCACAACCCAATTAGTTTGTTGTTCAAATAAGACTTAAGCGATACAAAGTCGGTATTTGGTAAATATTTGTGATAGTTCCTCGTGGGTTCGACACTTTCCTTATCACTATATTACTTGTTAAACCGCGCATACTTGCGCATGTTTAGTGATTGGTTTTCTGACCAATATCTGCGTTGTTGCTCCACTGAAGGTTTATTATCATCTTCCAACAGGATCTTGTGCATAGAGAATGATGGGTTGATCCCTTTGATGTCTGTTATGGTCCATCCTATTGCTGATTTGAACTCTCTTAATACTCGTAGTAGTTTATCTTCCTGGCAAGATGTTAGTGCAGCAGAGATAATAACATGCAACTTTGAAAAACCATTCAAAAATGCATACCTTAAGTGATCAGGAAGGGGTTTAAGTTCAAGATATGGAGGCATCTCAAGAGAAGGCTTGAGTCTTGCTGATGTCTCACCAGCAATTTTGAGTGGCTCGACAGGAATCTTACATCTTCGAAATTGTGGCGTTGTGTCAAGAATATGAACAAATTCTGCAATCTCATTATCTTCCATCTCTGAATCCCCCAATATAGCACTCTCCAAAGGCTCATTATCCACCAGATTTCCAACTTCTCCATTCAACATTTTGTCTACCATATTAATCTGAAAGCATTCTTCCTCATCGCTAGGAAATTTCACAGCCTTAAACACATTGAATGTGACTTCTTGATCATGAACTCTCATTGTCAACTCACCTTTCTGAACATCTATCAAAGTTCTTCCCGTGGCTAAGAAAGGTCTCCCAAGGATGATTGGTATATTTCTATCTTCTTCGTAATCCAAAATGATGAAGTCCGCTGGGAAGATAAATTTATCCACTTTGACCAACACATCTTCCACAATACTGTGTGGATAAGTAATGGATCTGTCGGCAAGCTGTAGTGAAATATTTGTCGTCCTTGGAGCCGGCAATCCCAATTGATTGAAAACTGACAGAGGCATCAAATTTATGCTTGCCCCTAAATCACACAGCCATTTATTGAAAAACATTTTTCCAATGGAGCACGGGATTGTGAAACTGCCTCGGTCTTTAAGCTTTGGAGGAAGCTTACGCTGAAGCACTTCACTACACTCTTCTGTCAAGGCTACAGTTTCAAAGTCCTCTAGTCGTTTCTTCCTTGACAAAATTCCCTTCATGAACTTCGCGTAGCTCGGCATTTTCTCTATTGCTTCTGCGAAGGGTATGTTTATCTGCAGTTTCTTGAATACCTCCAAAAACTTGGCAAATTATTTATCATTTCTTTGTTTCTGCAATCTTTGTGGATATGGAACAGTAGGATAAACAGGTAGTGGTTTGGTTACTGGTTTCTCAGGTAACTATTCATTATTCTTGTCCACTACCCTCTGTTCAGAACTTTCTTTGGTCAAAACATCATCAGAAGAAGTTTCCCCCTGGCGCGATAGCGCGGTCTCCTCTTAATATGTTTGGCCTTGGCCTTCCAACTTATATCATCCTTTTGTTTTTGACCTTAGTGAAATAGTCTAACATTGCTCCTTTCCTTTCCTTCTTGGATTAGTTTCCGTATTACTTGGCAAAGCCCCTTGTGGTCTATTGTTCAATGTATTGGCCATTTAGCCCATTTGGGTCTCCAAGTTCTTGATAGCCACAGCTTGGCTCTTGATCATAACCTCAGTATTTGCTATGTACTTTAGCATCATCTCCTCCATTTCTGACTTCATTTATGTCTGAGGTGCAGGTGGTGGATGATGTTGTTGTTGTTGAAATCCAGGAGGGTAAGGTGGTTTTGATGCATATTGTTGGTGAGATGGTTGTTGATATTGATGTTGAGACTGAAATTGTTGTGGTTGTTGGTGTTGTTGGTTGTTCAGATTGTTGTTCCACCTAAAATTGGGATGGTTTCAATTGTTGTGGTTATAAGAATTTTGAAACTGATTCTGGTTCTTTTGGTAGTTGCTCAAAAATGGCACTGATTTTGGATTGATAGCACACTTGTCTATTTGATGTGACCCCGCACATATCTCGCATACATAAGCAACTGGCTTTACTTTACTAACCGCCAAATAATCAATCTTCTTCGCTATAGCTACCATCTGAGCTGACAATTTTGTAATGGCATCCACCTATAACATTCCCGCAACTTTAGGTTGTGGCATCCTGACCGTAGGATTCTGAAAATCGTCCGTTGCCATTGTCTCAATGAGATCATACGCTTCTTCATAACTTTTAGCCCACAAGGCTCCTCCTGCAGCAACATCTACTATTGGCCTAGACTGCCAACCCAGTCAATTATAAAAAGTGTTTATAACCATCCAATCAGGCATTCCATGATGGGGACATTTCCTTATCATTTCTTTGTAGCGTTCCCAAGCTTCATACAATGATTCACTCTGTTGCTGTTCAAACTGGGAAATCACAGTTCTCATTTTTGTTGTCTTAGCCATAGGGAAAATTTTGGCTAAGAACTTCTGCGCTAAGTCCTCCTATGTAGTGATTGACCCTGTTGGAAATGAATGGAGCCAGCTTCTTGCCTTATCCTTTAAGGAAAATGAAAACAGCCTGAGCCTAATTGCATCTTCTGACACCCCATTGTACTTAAATGTTTCACATATCTCTATGAAGCTTTACAAATTCTCATTCAGGTCATCTGTAGCAGCACCCCCAAATTGAACCATATTCTAGACCATTTGAATTGTTCCCAACTTAATTTCAAAAGTATTTGCTGTTATAGCTAGCCTTACAATGCTCGACTGCAGCTCATTAATATTGGGCATGGAATAATACCTTAAGGCTCTATGTTCTTCTCAAGGTTCTTCCGCCATGTTGGATGATGAAGTTTCAGTATTTACTTGTGTATTCTGATGTGCCCTCGATCTCCAAACTCTACCGTTGATATTATCCTATGCAAGTATCAACTCAGGATTTGACGATCGCGTGTGCATATAATGTACATAAGTACCTGAAATGCAAACAAAAATAAAATAGAAATGAGATAAGAATTGTTCAAGTCAAACAAATCTAGCTTTAGTTGATGACGATAGTAATAAAAAATAAACGCCTTTCCCCGGCAGCGACGCCAAAAACTTGTTGGGCTATTTTGGGTTAACAAAATAGACTCTAACTCATGCAAGTATACACGGGTCAACAAGTAGTTCAGAGTAAGAAAGTATCGATCCCACGGAGAAAGGTGAATAAATCTACGCTATCATGCAACAACCTTATCACTATTACTGTATGCTCAAACAATCAATTAACAAGTAGAGTGATGGCTAGATTAATTATTCACACAAAAATACTAATTACTAACTTAAGGGAATCAAGTGGAGAGAAATGGGATCCTAATGTCATTTCATATTTTATCCATAATGCATGCCTCTTGTTATGCCTAATTATTTAATATGGACAGCTAATCGAGAGCTCAAAAGTGAAACATGGTTATCTTTCGATGTACTATGTCCAATTCACACAAAATCCACAAATGATAGAATTCATATAATCATCAAAATTATCTAACCCACTATATGTCTATGTGAATTAAAAGCAATAATGATTTAAGCACAAGCTCTCACAATGATTACACATGGTGAACCGATATATGCCTATCTGGGTCACAAATCACAAAACCTAACACAAATAAGTGTCATGAACATATGCCAACATGGTCTAATATGTACTTATACTTCCTTTTCCAATTCCATACAAGTAATTAGGGTGAATGGTGATCAAGCATTCAATGTTTTAGCACAACCATGTCAGGAAATCCAATATTAAACATACAAGCATCACAAATAGGCATACAAATATAGACTACACATTAAACTCCATTAGAATCTCATAATTGAAGTTAGTTCATTTCTGAATCAACAGCCATTGTGGGATTGAAGCCAAGCATTGAAATAAGAAATGAAAGCAAGAGATATAAGGAAAATGAGAATCAAATCTGATAAACCCTGCTTCAAAGTTGATTCCAAGCTAGTTCAGGTCCACATTCATCAACAATATTAAAACCCAGTCTTTAAAATCGATCAATCTAGAGAGAGAAGCCCAAAAATAGTAGAGAAAGGCTATGGAATCTCTCTAGAATATGAAACCCTAATAATAGTAATAATAATTGCTTAATGATATGTCTTTTCAAACCAACAAATATATCCCAATATAGCAAACACGCTCCAGAATTACAAAATAGCAAGTCAACATTTTAAACCAAGTGTATTTGGCCTTGCCATATGATATCACGAGTGTAATTGGTAGCGGACACGCTTCATGTCTTTATTCTTGTGAGTGCTTGGCGCAGTGTGTCGTGTCCCTTTGCAAATTGGGAGCGGCCGCGCGCTGGCCTTGTCTGCTTCTGATATTCTTCTGGCGCGGGCGCGCTATGTCTAGCCTTATGGCAACGCGATCGCGCTGCTGCTGCATGTTGTATTTTGCTAGCTTCTTGCTGTTGCTAATGGACTGTTGTTGATTGCTACTTGCTTTCTTCTTCTTTTCTTCACTTCTTACTTCTTTATTTGGCGACATCAAAGCCTTTCTAACTGTCCTCCTCACCTGCTTGAACTCATCTACTTCCTCCATCCTAGCCATTGCTTGCCACTATGCCATTTCTATACCTTGTCGTGCCTTCACCATGCCATTTTCATGCCTTAAGAGTTCCAACTATGCACACTACAAAACAAGCACAAAAAACAAATAAAACATACCTACAGTACTTGAGTTGAGAAAAATTACAGTGAGTTGGTAACCAATAAGTAGGTATAAAACCTACTTATCATACGTCTATCCCTGCAATGGTTATAGACAATGCCTCTGAGGAAGAGTTTGCTACTTTTAGAAAGTGGGAAGATGATGCACAGTTGGCTTAATGCATCATGCTCGCATCCATGATAACTGAGCTTGAAAGGTCGACATAAAACTATGGATGCTCCTACTATATTCCCTGCACATTAAGTAGTTGATGGTGAGGAAAGTAGGATTTGATAGATATCGAGATATCTAAAGAGCTCTTAGATCTAGAATGATGAAGGCACTTCTGATCTGGAACACATGTCCTAAAGATGATCAATTTAATTGAACAATTAGGACAACTGGTTTTGTAATGGCTGGAGAGTTGAGCCAAGATTTTATCTTGTATTCACTCCCGAACTCTTTCCCACAATTGTTGTGAATTTTTCATATAAACAAGCTAATATCAGCCTTGCTGATTTGCTTAACATGCTAAAAAATATTGAGAGTCACTTTTCAACCAAGATAGACCAAGTCTTACTGGTAGGGGCCAAAGGATCTTCTAAAAAAGAAGAACGATTCAAAGAAAGTAAATAGAAAGGCAAAAATAAAGGATAATAAAAACAAAACAAATAAGGATAACAAAGAAGTTTGGTTCCACTACAATAAGCCAGGACACTGGAAAGGAGACTTCGAGAAGCATCTTGTAGAGTCTAACCAGAAGAAGCTTAGTGAAGTTTCGGTTACGTATACAGTTTTGTTCATGATTGAAATAAATTTTTCTTCAAGTCAAGATTCTACTTAAGTATTGGATACCAGTTGTGGTTCTCATAAATATAGATTTATGAAGGAACCAAGCAGAAGTAGAAAACTAAACAAGGGATAAGTAATCCTATGTGTGGGAATGAAGCAAAGGTTGTTACATTAGTTGTAAGACCCCAACTTTTTTAATAAAGATTAAATTTTCTCGAAATATATTTTTGAATATTATGGTGTGGATTTGATATAATGTTATAGTTGTGGGTAATATTTACAAATTTTACAAAATCATGAAGTTGTTATATAATATTTGATTGGTGGGGAATATTCGTTTTAACGGGGAATATTAAATACAACGACACAATCATTGGTGGACCCCATGGCGGAATTATTGTCGGATTGAAAAGCGACAAAATACTTTATATGAAAATAACGGTGGAAGTTTCTGAATTAAGCTGTTGAAACAACGGTGTTAAAAAATGCGATGTCTGGCGTGGTTGCATAGTAGCTGCACGTATATTGATTATTGATGCTTACGTGAGAAGTCACTCGATTATACTCAATTATTGCTATAGTAATTTTTGCATCATATCTATCATATTATTAATTCAATTATTGTCACGATATCATCTACATAAAATGTTTTTATTAAATCAATTCTTGAGGACAACAAAGTTATTCATATTATAAATTTCAATATTTACATGTCTAGAAGTTCTTTCGAGGAGGTTTGGTCACTAATTACTTGGCATGATAGGAGAAATCCTTATTGGAAAGCCCCTCTTCACAGGAATGACACGGTTGATAAATATTGTGAGTTATAATATTAATGATGAATATTGTTTGAGGTTGAATTTGGAGCCTTGACGTGATATTTGAGTCGAACGACAAAATTAGTAAAATAGTCTATAAACACAAAATTTTTAGGATTCACTATTTGGTCAAAAAAGTCAGCAGTTGACTTTTTCGGAAAAGTCAAACTTCAAAATTTCAAAATTTATATTTTTGATAAAAATAGTTTCATTATGTTGGAATTGTTTGTGTTAGTGAAAATCGATATTTATTACGATGATAATTGATGTCTAGGGGTTATATTGATAAATCGGGTAATTTATCAGATAAATGAGCAATTAATTGCTACTAATTCACATGTTTATATAACTATTTGTTCACATATGTGTACTATTGAATCACATTATTTACTATTAGGGGAGTTGGTGCAAGATTGATAATACTTGCATGACTAAGTTAAAAATGGAGGTATAGATGGAGGTCTTATCTTTGTAATTAATTATTTTTCACATGATTATACTATTGATTCACATAATTGAACTATTGATTCACATTATTTACTATTAGGGGAGTTGGTGCAAGATTGATAATACTTGCGGGACTAAATTAAAAATGAAAAGAAAAGTTGGAGGTATTGTCTTTGTAATTTTTGAGCCCCAAAATGTGCAATTATCGAAACTATATTTTCCTATAAATAGAAGCTCATTCTTCCTTCATTTCTCACCAATTCACAAAAGCTTTAGAAGCGATTATTATAGAGAAAAGAAGAAGAAAATCTGCTACCTCCTTATTCCATATCTAGTTTTTTTTCAAGTAGGGAATATTATTTGTTGTTTTAGTAGGGATTATTATTTCTTTCTTATCTATGAAGAAGAACTTACATTATTCCATTCTTATTATTACATTGGAATAACTTTTATCTGTGAGCTACCCTATACTTGGTGAAATTCTTACATTGTTCCATTTTTATCATTACATTGGAACATCACATGCATGCGTTCTCTGCAGGACACAGTTAAATCTCTTTATTATTACATTGGAATATCACTTTACATGCGTTTTCTGTGGACTGATTCGTTTATTTATTATTACATTTGGAATAACATGCATGTGTGGTCTATCGCATGCACAGTGATTTCTTTTGTTATTCCATTCCTTATTATACTCGGTTGGTTAAAGTTTTGACTTCTATACTCCATGAAATTAGTGGAATATCCTTGATATTTGTGCTTCATCGATATCTTTTCATGAAAATATTCTTTTAAGCATTCTTGAATTTTACTCTACAAAAGCGATATCATGTTGACAATTTGGGCGTTATTAGTTCTGGATAAATTAATTCTTGAACTTGTTTTATTGAATTCTTATATCATTGTCATCATCCTCATGTTTATATTTTGTTGAAAGTCATACATGGCCTATAGTGCATAGATGGACTTGGTATGATTATGACCGAGGGATTATTACGGTGTAATCATGGTAGTAATGTTACAAATGATGTGGAAAAGTCCTCATTGGCCGTAGTGCATTGATGGATGATTGTTGGCATGATCATGACCATTAATGAATACACAAATATTCTTGGCCCGTAGTGCATGGATAATTGTGGTGGTGATACTAAAGAATATCCTTGGTAGTAGTGCGGGGGTGATTCGATGATGTGGATTATTTATTAAAATTTGAGTCCCAATGATAAAAGTGATGAAAAACCTTTTAAATCATAAAAGATAGTAGATTTTATTCTCTACTTGACTCTTTTAATGGATTGCTTGTTCAATTGCGATTAAACTTGATGGTTGTTATATTGTATCGGTTTAACAACATTGTTGAAGGCTAACGATAATATATTACGCATTATCTTAGTCATAATATTTCCCTCTTTGGGCTAGTTGAGCTCACCCTTTTACTTTTATTGTTCTCTTGAGAAAATGAGAATGTGGCGAGGGACTAGTCGGGGAGCGGGTGATGGACGGATGATAGCATTAGTAGTCCTCACTATTACATGAAATAGTGTGATAATAATTGTAATGAGGACTCCTTTTGAGTTTGTATAATATCTAGTAGACAATATTTGTATTCAAACTCACAGCTTATGTTTTGTCGTATTGTACACGACAGATGTATTATTAAGTTGTATATAAATTCATGTACCATGTAAGTGGCGACCAAATATGGGTGACGTATACCTAATTTTGGGGGCGTCACAGTTGGTATCAAAGCTTAGGGATATGATCCCTGGCTAAGATGTGAGACTAGAACTAGGAGGGGAGAGACGAGGAATTCCTTCGCTAGTATGACCTACCTAAGTTTATTTGGTATTTAATGGTTTGGTCGAGTATATGGATAATATGTTGCATGTCAATTAACCCTTGCTTTGTGGCGATGTTTGAAAATGGCATCAAGAATGTTGAGAACATCAATGGAGCACAGGAGACCGTTGAGTCTCCACAGATCAATAACTAGGACAATGTGCATCAGGAAGGCGACAATCCTCATGCAAACAACAACACTGACCAAATGATGAATGATGGAATGTTCTGAGGCTTCATGCAATTCATGCAACATCAGGCGAGAGCGACTCCTGTCCAAAAATATAGGTGGAAACACTGTAAACTCTCGGACAGTTACCGCTAAATAGTTCAAGGAGCTGGGACCATCGGAGTTTATTGAAGAGCCAAAACCACTTAAGGTTGAAGCATGGATAAAGCAGATCACCAAGATATTTGATGTCTTGGGATGTTCCAGAGGAGCAAAGGTTCCCTTATACACCTTACGTGTTGCGTGAAGCGCGATCTTTGGTGGGAATCATAAAAGCGTACCCGACTGGCGTTTCGAGATGTCTTGGGAGAAGTTCAAGAAACTATTCAACGACAAGTACTTTCACAAAGTATTAAATCACATGAAGGAGGTGGAGTTTATCAAGTTGGAACAAAACAATATGGCCAGTGTCCACCGATCGAGGCTAAATTTGCGAGTTATCCGGTTTGCATCCCATTTGGTGCGATAATGAGGAAGCGAATGGCGTGAATGTTTTAAGAGGTTTGAAAGCAGGAGATCGTCGATATCTAATTTCTCATAAAGCGTGTTTGTACTCGGATGTTGTAAATAGGGCTCGATTATTGGAGCCTGATAGCAATCAACCTTGACAAGGAAAGCGGTAAGCGGCATGAAAATACCGATGGTAACGATCGTGAAACGGTGACAACAAGCGTGGAGGAATTAACATACGAAATGGTAACCACTTGGTGGTAATCATGGTCAAGAGCGGTAAAAATGGACATTTCAAGAAAGGAGATTCAACAATGATGGAAGAGCGTCGGCACCACAGCGTGGTTAAGGAAGGAGAACGACCACCTATCATATGCTTCAAATGCGGAGGGAGGGACATATTAGTCAAAATGCGCGATGCCATCCAAAGCGTGTTATAATTGTGGAAGAGAAGGTCATCTAGCCCAATTTTGTGCGTTCATCAAAGACAAGTTCGACTAGGATGGAGGCACCAAAGGCCATCCCGAAAAAGTCAGCCGGTAGTGCGAGGAGAGCGTTTGTTGTGACCTCCCGAGAAAGCAAAGAACCCGACGAGGTCATCACGGGTAAGCTTATCATAAACTCTAGCGAAGTCTATACCTTATTTGATCTGCGGTTCTACCCATTCTTTTATTTCTCTACTTGCGCTCAACGATTAAATTTGACTCAGGAGAAATTAGACTTTGACTTATCTGTTGAAACTCCATTAGGAGAAACCTTCATTACATCCACTTTGTTTATAAGTCTTGTTTGATTCAAATTGGTAACACTTACGTTACACATCGATCTTATCTCCTTAAAATACTTGCATTTGGCGTGATTCTAGGGATTGATTGGTTAACTACTCATCATGCTAAAATTGATTATTTTAAATGGGTTGTTAGCTTTCATATTCCTAATAAACCTATTATCGAATTCAAGAGACCAAACCATTAAAATTAATCACGGTCATCTCAAGCCATAAAGCTATTAGTTTATTGAAAAGCGGATGTCAAGCTTTCTTAGCTCATATCACAGATTTAAACAAAAATACGTCGATTTGAAGGATATTTCTATTGTTAATAAATTTTTTAACGTATTCCACGAAGAACTTTCGGCCTACCCCGAGCATGAAGTTGAATTTTGTATCGACCTTGAACTTTAGTACAAAACCCATTTCAAAGTCCCATATCGAATGGCTCCTATTGAACTTGAGGAGTTAAAGACCCAATTACGAGGAATTGTTAGACATTGGTTTCATTAGTCTAATGCGTCTCCTTGGGGTGCTCTGTTTACATTAAGTGTAGAAGAAAGATGGGAGTATCGACTTTGTATTGATTATCGGGAGTTAAATCATGTCACCATCAAAATAGGTACCCATTGCCGCGTATTGATGACTGTTTGATCAATTACAAGGAGCACAATTTTTTCAAAGATCGATCTTCGTTTTGGATATCATCAATTGAAGGTTAAAAGCGAGGATATTCAAAGACTACCTTGAGAAACTTCGATGCGGGCATTATGAATTCTTAGTCATGTCTTTTGGATTGACTAATGCTCCTGCTGCCTTCATGGATATTATGAACCGAGTATTCAAGGAATATTTGGATCACTTTGTGGTCATCTTTATTAATGACATCCTTATTTATTCAAAAGTTGTGAAGATCATGAGCAACACTTGAAATTTGATACTCCAAAAGCTTCGTGAATATAAGCTTTATGCCAAGTTAAAGAAATGTGAGTTACGGCGAGGAAGTAGCATTCCTTGGGCACGTAAATATCAAGTCATGGAATATCTGTTGACGGTAATGATTTGAAACTATTCAAAGTAGGGAACAACCCAATCGATGATTAGAAGTCGTAGCTTTCTCGGTTTAGTTGGTTATTATCGGAGATTAAATGGAAGGATTTTCTCGAATCGCTACTCCATTAACTTCGGTGACTCGGAAAGGTACAAAGTTTGGTTGGGCGAGGAATGTGAGAAGAGTTTTCAAGAACTTCGAGGAGACTCATTTCGGCTGTTACGACAATCCCATCTAGTTCGGAGGGATTTGTCATCTGATGATGCTTGAGGCAAAGGGTTAGGATGTGTTCTCATGCAACATGGGAAAGTCATAGCCTATGCCTCAAGACAACTCAAAGAATATGAGAGGAATTATCCTACTCATGATCTAGAGTTGGCAAATGTTGTCTTCGCACTTAAAATTTGGAGGCATTACTTGTATGGAGAGAAAGTGGAGATCTTTACGGATCATAAAAGCCTCAAATATTTTTTCACTCAAAAGGAACTCAACATGCGACAACGATGTTGGCTTGAATAGTTGAAAGATTATGATCATACCATCCAATACCATCCTGGAAAGGCGAACGTGGTAGCTGACGCATTGAGTAGAAGATCATATGTGGGTACGAGTGTAATATTCACAACACAAAAGCCCATTTTGTGTGACTTATAAAAGATGGAGATAGAGTTAAAAACTCTAGGGACCCATGTGATGATGGAGAATATACGAGTAGAACCGACTTTAATTGATAAAGTTAAAGTTGCTCAAATTCTGAGATCCGGAGTGATCGTCATGAGGAAGAAAGTGCGAGAAGGTGCTTATCTCTGGAAGCAAGAATCGATGAGGAAGGAATACTTGAGTCAACTCTAGACTTTGTGTTCCTAACAACCACGATTTAAAGTATAAAATCATGATGGAGGTGCACAACACACCATTTGCAATCCATCACAGGAGTACCAAAATGTATCGTGATCTTGACATACATTTTGGTGGAGCAATATGAAGAGAGAGATAAGCTTATCTCAAGGTGTCTAATTTGTCAACGAGTTAAAGCGGAGCATCAAGTACCAAAAGGTCCATTGCAACCACTTGAAATTCCAAAATGGAAGTGGGAGAACATTACCATGGATTTAATTCTTGGTCTTCCCAAAGTTTCTCAAAGCATAGATGCGATTTGGGTCATTGTTGATAGATTGACCAAGTCTGCTCATTTCTTCACCGTCTGAGAAACTTATACACTTGAGCGTCTTGCTTCGTATGTACATAAATAAGGTTGTAAGATTGCATGGTATGCCGGTATCCATAGTTTACGATCGAGATCCAAGATTCACTTCAAGATTTTGGGTTAGTTTGTAAAAAGCTATGAGGACGCGAATTTACGATTTAGCTTTCGGCATATCATCCTCGAGACGGATGGGCGATCGGAGAGGGCGATTCAAACTCTTGAAGATCTATTAAGACTACTGTGTCCTTGACTTCAGGAAGTTGGGACAAGTTCTTACCATTGGTGGAGTTTTCCTACAACAACGATTATCAAGCAAGTATTGGCATGGCTCCATTCGAGCGTTGTATGGAAAAAAGTGTCGTTCTCGGTATCTTTGGGATAAGAGGTGGGTGAAACAACGTTGTTGGGACGAGTTGAATGTACGTATGACTCTGAAAAAGATTCAAATGATCCGACAACGACGTATAAAAACCTCATAAGATCGACAAAAGAGTTATCTTGATCTTCATGAAAGGGCGTAGAATTCGATATTGGAGATCATGTGTTATTACGTGTTGCTCCATGGAAAGGAGTTACAAGATTTGGAAAGAGAGAAAGCTCAATCCTCGATTCATTGGCCCATTTTAATCCTCGATCGGTAGGAGCGTGGCCTATAGACTTGCATTACTGCTTAAGTATGTCTACGTGTTCATAATGTTTTTCACATATCCATATTACGTAAATATGTGAAAGACCCGAACCACATTATTGAGTTAGAACCGGACGAAATAGAGGAAGATTTAACTTATGAAGAGGTTCTGTTAAAATCTTGGATAAGAAGGAACATATTCTACGCTCAGGTTAAACCTCAAGTCAAAGTTTTATGGAGAAACCACGATGTTGAAGAAATGACACAGGAGTTAGAATCAAATGAAATCAAAGTATCCTCACCTCTTGATATACGAGTGCGCACCCTAATTTCGAGGGCGAAATTTCATAAGAAGGGGAGGTTGTAAGACCCCAACTTTTTGAATAAAGATTAAATTTTCTCGAAATATATTTTTTGAATATTATGGTGTGGATTTGATTAATGTTATAGTTGTGGGTAATATTTACAAATTTTGAAAAATCACATGAAGTCGTTATATAATATTCGATTGGTGGGGAATATTCATTTTAACGAGGAATATTAAATACAATGCACGACAATCATTGGTGGACCCCATGGCGGAATTATTGTCGGATTGAGAAAACGACAAAAATACTTTATGAAAATAATGGTGGAAGTTTCTGCAGATTAAGCTGTTGAAACACACGTTGTTAAAAATACGATGTCTGGCATTGGTTGCATAGTAGCCTACGGTATTGATTATTGATGCTTCGTGAGAAGTCACTCGGTTATACTCAATTATTGCTATAGTAATTCTTTGCATCATATCTATCCTATTATTGATTCAATAATTGTCATAGTATCATCTACATAAAATGTTTTTTATTAAATCAATTTTTGAGACGACAAAGTTATTCATATTATAAATTTCAATATTTACAATGTCTAGAAGTTACATCGAGGAGAGGTTTGGTCACCTAATTGCGGCGCTGATAGGGAGAAATCCTTATTGGAAAGCCCCTCTTTCACGAGAACGACACGGTTGATAAATATTGTGAGTTATAATATTAATGATGAATGTTGTTCGGAGTTGAATTTGGAGAGCAGCGTAAGTGATATTTGAGTCGAACAATGAAATTAGTAAAATAGTCTATAAACACAAAATTTTCCGAGATTCATTATTTGGTCAAAAAAATGACAGTTGACTTTTTCGGGAAAAAATCAAACTTGAAATTTCAAAATTTATATTTTTCGATAAAAATAGTTTCATTATGTTGGAATTGTTTGTGTTAGTGAAAATCGACATTTATTTCGATGATAATTGATGTCTAGGGGTTATATTGATAAATCGGGTAATTTATCGGATAAATGAGCAATTAATTGCTACTAATTCACATGCTTATATAACTATTTGTTCACATATGTGTACTATTGAATCACATTATTTACTATTAAGGGAGTTGGTGCAAGATTGATAATACTTGCATGACTAAGTTAAAAATTGAGATATAGATTGAGGTACTATACTGTAATTTGTAATTTTCACATGATTATACTATTGATTCACATAATTGAACTATTGATTCACATTATTTACTATTAGGGGAGTTGGTGCAAGATTGATAATACTTGTAGGACTAAATTAAAAATGAAAGAAAAGTTAGAGGTATTGTCTTTGTAATTTTTCGAGCCCCAAAGCGTGCAATTATCGAAACTATATTTTCCTATAAATAGAAGCTCATTCTTCCTTTATTTCTCACCAATTCACAAAAGCTTTAGAAGCGATTATTATAGAGAAAATAGAAGAAAGAAGAAATAATGCTTACCTCACTATTCCGATTATCGAGTTTTTTCCAAGGTAGGGAATATTATTTGTTGTACTTCGTAGGGAGTATTATTTCTTTCTTATCTATGAAGAGAACTTACATTATTCCATTATTATTATTACATTGGAATAACTTTTGTATCATGTCTGTGACTACCCTATACTTGGTGAAATTCTTACATTGTTCCATTCTTTATCATTACATTTGGAACATCACATATGCATGCGTTCTCTGGCAGGACTTGATTTCCGTCTTTATCATTCTGTTGGAACATCATCTGCATTTGTTCTACGCCAACCTAGTTTGTTCTTTATTATTACATTTGGAATATCATGTCTTCGTTCTCGCCACACGATTCCGAATTTATTATCATTGAATATCATGTATGCATGCGTTTTCACGGACGGACTTGATTAAAATCTTTATTATTACATTGGAATATCACATCTGCGTTTTTCGGACTGATTGGTCTTTATTATTACATTGGAATATCACATGCATGCGTTTTCGCGCCGGACACTGATTCCGTTATTTATTATTATTACATTGGAATAACTTTTGCACATCTTGATCTATCGCATGCACGGTGATTTCTTTTGTTATTCCATTCCTTATTATACTCGATTGGTTAAAGTTTTGACTTATACTCCATGAAATTAGTGAAATATCCTTGATATTTGCGCTTCATCGATATCTTTTCATTAAAATATTCTTACGAGCATTCTTAAATTTTACTCTACAAAAGCGATTATCATGTTGATAATTTGGGCGTTATTAGTTCTGGATAAATTAATTCTTGAACTTTTTTTATTGAATTCTTCTATCATTGTCATCATCCTCATGTTTATATTTTGTTGAAAGTCATCTGTGGCCTATAGTGCATAGATGGACTTGGTATGATTATATGACGAGGATTATTCGGTGTAATCATGGCCGTAATGTTACAAATGATGTGGAAAAGTCCTCATTGGCCCGTAGTGCATTGATGGGCCGATTGTTGGCATGATCATGACCATTAATGAATACATAAATATTCTTGTACGTGGTGCATGGATAATTGGTCGTGATGATACTAAAGAATATCCTTGGCCGTAGTGTAAGGGTGATTCGATGATGTGGATTATTTTTTAAGATGAGTCCCGGCGATAAAAGTGATGAAAAACCTTTTAAATCATAAAGATAGTAGATTTTATTCTCTACTTGACTCTTTTAATGGATTGCTTGTTCATTTATGATTAAACTTGATGGTTGTTATATTGTATCGGTTTAACCTTTGTTGAAGGCTAACGATAATATATTACGCATTATCTTAGTCATAATATTTCCCTCTTGGGCTAGTTGAGCTCACCCTTTTACTTTTATTGTTCTCTTGAGAAATGAGAGCGTGGCGAGGGGACTAGTCGGGGAGCGGAGTGATGGACGAGATGATAGCATTAGTAGTCCTCACTATTACGTGAAATAGTGTGATAATAATTATAATGAGGACTCCTTTTGAGTTTGTATAATCTCTAGTAGACAATATTTGTATTCAAACTCACGACTTATGTTTTTCGTATTGTATACCTACGCAGTTATATTATTAAGTTGTATTTGAATTCATGTACCATGTAAGTGGCAACCCAAGATGGGTGACGTATACCTAATTTTGGGGGCGTCACATTAGTAATAGGAACTTATAGTTTAGCACAGCCTACGGAAAAATCTATTAAGTCAATAAGTTGTAATTATATTCCAGTTCTAGTTAGAAACATTATTTCCATTTTGTTGTTGGACATTGATTTCTTTGGTATTATATTTAAGAACAATTATTGTTCTATTTATAATAATAATATTTTGTATAGAAATAGAATATTACTTAATGGATTTTGTATACTTCACTTACGTGAAAATAATTTTACATATCGAACAAATTAGTATAAGAAAATGAGATGATCATTCAAAGAGTTGAATATGTGTATTTGCTTAAATATAAGTGTGAAATATTTGAAAGATTCAAATAATTCAAAAGTGAAACAAATTGGCAAAGTATTAGGATTTTTTAATTGAATAAAGGTAGGAATACTTGTGCAATGAGTTTCTAGATCATCTCAAATGGTTTTCTCACAATGGACCTCCTGATACGCAAAAATTGATTGATTTATCTAAAAAGAAAAATCGTACCTTGTTGGACATGGTGCGGTCCATAAATATTTTACCGACATTCCAGTATCCTTCTGAAGTCATACCCTAGAAATGGCTGCATATCTACAAAAGGTAACATCAAAATCCGGCCCAAGACTCTATAAAAGTTATGGACATGGAGGATTCCTAATCTTAAGTGTGACGCCCCCAAAATAGGTATACATCACTCATCTTGAGTCGCCAGATACAAGGTACTAAATACAAATACAACTTAATTATACAACAGTCGTGTGAAATACGACAAAACATAGGTTGTGAGTTTTAATACAAATATTGTCATCTAGACAATATCCACACTCAATGGAGTCCTCATTACATTTATTATCACACTATTTCACAGAATAGTGAGGACTGTTAATGCACCATCTAGGATCATCACTCTGTTCCCCAACTAGTCCCAGCTACGTTCTCATTTCCTAAAGAGAACAGTGAAAGAAAGGGTGAGCTCAACTAGCCCAGTAAGAAATATTATGACTAGGATAATGCAGAATAAATTATCATTAGCCTTCAACGGTGTTAAACTGATAAAATATAATAAACATTAAGTTTAACTGCAGCGGAATAAACAATCCATTAGAAGAGTCGAGTAGAGAATAAAATCTACTATCTTCTATGATTTAAAAGGTTTTCATCACTTTTATCATTTGAGACTCGACTTAATAAATAAAATCGAATCATCCTTGCTCCACGACCAAGGATATTCATGTAATCATCAATGGTCATGACTATCTACCGAATAATCCTCGGTCATAATCATACCAACAATCGTCCACCAATGAACTACAAGCCAATGAGGACTTTTACCACATCATTACGTCATTACGGTCATGATTATACCAGAATAATCCTCGGTCATAATCATACAAGTCCATCTATACACGTAAGCCAAAGATGACTTTCAACATAATATAAGCATGAGGATGATGACAATTCAATAAAACAAGTTCAAGAATAAATTTTAAAGATTTATAAGTTAATTTATCACGAACTCAATAACGTCCAAATTGTCAACACGATATCGCTTTCTGTGCAAGAAAATTCAAGAATGCTCGTAAGAATATTTCCAAGAAAAGATCTTATGGATGAAGCGCAAATATCAAGGATATTCCACTAATTTCATGGAGTATAAAACCAAATCTTTAACCAACCGAGTATAATAGAATATATGAGACCGCAAATGGATTTTTACGCGCCATGCATTAATCCACGTGGGCGGATCATTTCCACAATTTAAAAGGAATGAATACAAAGGATCATTCACCATGCATGTGGTAATCCACATAGGCGAGTTATTCCAACATAATAATAAATAATGGAACCCGGTCCCGTGTACGCGCGCATGCGATATATTCACGTAATAATAAATAATGGAACCAGTCCCAAGCGAAACGGACGAGATATTCCGGCGAATAATAAATAATGGAACTGTGTCCCATGTAAACGCACGACATGTGATATTATTCGACGAATAATAATAAACGGAATATTAGAAGAATTTCACCATGTTGTGGTACTTGGCATAAACAAGTTATTCCAACGGAATAATAAGAATGGAATAATGTAAGAATTTCACCAAGTATAGGTATCCACGTATACGGGTTATTCCAATGAATAATAAAGAATGGAATAATGAAGTTCTCTTCATGAATAAGAAAGAAAGAATACCCCTTACGAGTACAACAAATAATATCCCCTACCTTAGAAGAAACTGGATATTGGAGTAGTGAAGTAGCAGAATACTTTTCTTCTTTCTCTCAATAGTTTCTCTCTCTAGAGTTTCAGTGAATTCGTAAGAAATAATGAAGGAATGAGCTTCTATTTATATGAGAATGGACTGAATAGTAACTAATTCATGAACGGTCCAGATTGATTTACTTTTAAACGAACGGTCCATATTGGTTTACTATTAAAACTTAAAGCAACGGTCCATACTGATTTACTATTAAAACTTTAAACTAGCGATCCATATTGATTTACTATTATAACTTTCCACCAGCGGTCCATATTGATTTACTATTATATCTTCAACCAACGATCCATATTGATTTACTATTATAACTTCAACCAACGGTCTGAAAAATTATCACATCTCCTCATGGAATAATATTGTACCCAAAAATGATTTGGACTGAAAAGAAATATATCTTACGGGTGAATAGTAACTCATGAATAGTAACTCGTGAATAGTAACTCGTGAATAGTACTCCGACACGAAATGTAAGAACCCAACTTTTTGAATAAAGATTAAATTTTCTCAAAATATATTTTTGAATATTATGGTGTGGATTTGATATAATGTTATAGTTGTGGGTAATATTTACAAATTTTGCAAAGTACATGAAGTTGTTATATAATATTTGATTGGTTTAGGGAATATTAGTTTTAACAGAAATATTCGTATGACGACACAATCATTGGTGGACCCCATTAACGGAATTATTGTCGGATTGAGAAAGCGACAAAAATACTTTATAAAAATAATAATCGGAAGTTTTACTGTTAATCTGTTGAAACACCGGTGTTAAAAGTGCGATAATATCGTGGTTGCATAGTAGCACAGGTATTGATTACTGAGATGCTTACGTGAGAAGTCACTCAGTTATACTCAATTATTGCTACAATAATTGATGCATCATATCTCTCATATTATTGATTCAATTATTGTTACAGTATCATTGACATAATATTTTATATTATTAAATCAATAATTGAGACGACAAAGTTATTTATATTATTATTTGCAATATTGACAATGTCTAGAAGTTACATCGAGGAGAGGTTTGGTCACCTAATTGCGCTAATAAGGAGAAATCCTTATCGAAAGCCCCTCTTTCTGGGAGCGACACGGTTGTTAAATATTGTGAGTTATAATATTAATGATGAATAAGTTGTGTTGATTAAAAATGAATTTTGATAGTTCCATTGTGTTGAGATTATTAGTGTTAGTGGAAATCGACATCTATTCCGATGATAATTGATGTCTAGGGGTTATATTGATAAATCGGGTAATTTATCGGATAAATGAGCAATTAATTGCTACTAATTCACATGTTTATATAACTATTTGTTCACATGTATGTACTATTGAATCACATTATTTACTATTAGGGGAGTTGGTGCAAGATTGATAATACTTGCATGACTAAGTTTAAAATGGAGGTATAGATGGAGGTACTATACTGTAATTCGTATTTTTCACATGATTATATTATTGATTCACAAGATTGAACTATTGATTCACATTATTTACTATTAGGGGAGGTGGTTCAAGTTTGATAATACTTGCAGGACTAAATTAAAAATGAAAGAAAAGTTAGAGGTATTGTACTGTAATTTTTTGAGCCCCAAAACGTGCAATTATCGAAACTATATTTTCCTATAAATAGAAGCTTATTCTTCCTTCATTTCTCACCAATTCACAAAAGCTTTAGAGCGATTATTATAGAGAGAAATTATAAAGAGAAAGAAGAAGAGAAATCTGCTACCTCAATATTCCAGTATCCAGTTTTTCCAAGGTAGGGAGTATTACTTCTTTTTTATCCATGAAGAGAACTTCTTTTATTTCATTCTTTATTATTCTATTGGAATAATCTGTATACGCGGGCTACCCTATACTTGGTGAAATTCTTTTGTTATTCCATTCTTTATTATTCTGTTGGAACATCATGTATGCTGCGTTTTAACTGATTCCATTATTTATCATTCTGTTGGAACATCATGTATGCATGCGTTTTACGCCGACCGATTCCGCCTTTTATTATTCTCATTGAATATCCTCATGCATGCGTTTCTGTGGGACTGATTCCGTTATTTATTATTCTATTGGAATAACCTACATGTGCGGTCTATCGCATACTTGGTGATTTCTTTTGTTATTCTATTCCTTGTTATACTCAGTTGGTTAAAGTTTTGACTTCTATACTCCATGAAATTAGTGGAATATCCTTGATATTTGCGCTTCATCCAATATCTTTTCATTGAAATATTCTCCCGAGCATTCTTGAATTTTACTCCACAAAGCGATGATCATGTTGACAATTTGGGCGTTATTGATTCCTGGATAAAATAATTCTTGAACTTGTTTTATTGAATTCTTATATCATTGTCATCATCCTCATGTTTATATTTTTTTGAAAGTCATCTGCTGTCTTTCCATCATTATTGAACCTCCTCTTCTTGAAATTTCCACTTCTATTATCTTGGCCATGATTACCACCGAAGTGGTTACCATTCTTGGCGTGATAATTTCCCCCACGATGGTTATCATTGTTCCGATGGCCATTGCCACCGGTACGATTATTATCGTGTTATTGGTCATTACCTTTTGGTTGTGCTGAATCATTATCGCGCTCCAATAATTGAGCCCTAATCACAACATCTGAATATAAACAAAGTTTGTGAGAAATGAGGTATTGACGTATATCGAGTTTCAAACCTCTTAGAAACATTCTCGTCATTCGCTCCTCATTATCGACCAAATGGGATGCAAATCGAGATAACTCGGCAAACTTAGCCTCGTACTGCGACACGATCATATTGTTTTGTTCCAACTTGATAAACTCCACCTCCTTCATTTGACGAATACTTTCGGGAAAGTACTTATCATTGAACAGCTCTTGGAACTTCTCCCAAGACATATTGAGTGCTTCAGGCTGGGTACGTTTTATAGATTCCCACCAATAATCTGCTTCTTCACGTAAGATAAAAGTGGTAAAGGGAACCTTTTGCTCCTCAGAGCATCCCAAGACATCAAATATTTTGGTGATCTGCTTTAACCACGTCTCCGACTTAAGTGGTTCTGGCTTTTCCAAAAACTCTGGTGGTCCCAGCTCCTTGAACTGCTTAGCGGTGATCGACCGTGGGTTGCCATTGTTTCTACCTGCATTATGAACAGGAGTCTCTCTCGAATGCTGTTACTTGAATTGCATAAAGCCTCTTAATATCCCATCGTTCATCATTTCATCGATGTTATTGTTTACCTGAGGATTATTGTCTTCCTGTTGCACATTATCCTGGATATTGATCGTTGGTGACTCAATGGTCTCATGTGCTTCATTGCTTATCCCAACATTTTCAGATGCCATTTTCAAATACTACCACAAAACAAGGGTTAATTAACGTGTCACATATTATCCATATACTCTGACCGACCAATTAAATACCAAATAAACTTAGGTAGGTCATACTAGCGAAGGAATTCCCCGTCTCTCCCCTCCTAGTTTTTGTCTCACATCTTAGCTAGGGATCATATCCATAAGCTTTGATACCAACTGTGACGCCCCCAAAATAGGTATACATCACCCATCTTGAGTCGCCGATACAAGGCAATTGAATACAAATACAACTTAATTATACAATGTGTGTGAAATACGACAAAACATAGGTTGTGAGTTTTAATACAAATATTGTCATCTAGACAATATCCACACTCAATGGAGTCCTCATTACATTTATTATCACACTATTTCACGTAATAGTGAGGACTACTAATGCACCATCTAGGATCATCACTCTCCCCGACTAGTCCCAATCGCTCTCATTTCCTCAAGAGAACAATGAAAGAAAGGGTGAGCTCAACTAGCCCAAGAAGAAATATTATGACTAAGATAATGCGAGAATAAATTATCATTAGCCTTCAAATTGTGTTAAACCGATAAAATATAATAAACATCAAGTTTAAGCTGCAAAGAGAATAAACAATCCATTAAAAGAGTCAAGTAGAGAATAAAATCTACTATCTTCTATGATTTAATAGGTTTTTCATCACTTTTATCACGAGACTCGACTTTTAAAAATAAAATCGAATCATCCTCGCTCCCACGACCAAGGATATTCATGTAATCATCAATGGTCATGACTATACCGAATAATCCCCTCGGTCATAATCATACCAACAACTCGGCCCACCAATGAACTACGGGCCAATGAGGACTTTTACCACATCATTCGTCATATTACTACCATGATTATACCGAATAATCCATGGTCATAATCATACCAAGTCCATCTATGCACGTAAGACAAAGATGACTTTCAACATAATATAAGCATGAGGATGATGACAATTCAATAAAACAAGTTCAAGAATAAATTTTAAAGATTTATAAGTTAATTTATCCTGAATTCAATAACGTCCAAATTGTCAACATGATCTTCGCTTTTGTGCAAAAAATTCAAGAATGCTCGTAAGAATATTTCCAAGAAAAGATATCGGATGAAGCGCAAATATCAAGGATATTCCACTAATTTCATGGAGTATAGAAACCAAATCTTTAACCAACCGAGTATAATAGAATATATGAGATCTGCAAATAGATTTTACAGCCATACTCCAGAATCCACGTGTGATGTATCATTTCCACAATTTAAAATGAATGAATATGAAGGATCATTCACCATACATATGAAAATCCACATGTACGAGTTATTCCAATGTAATAATAAAGAATGGAATAATGTAAGGATTCACCATACGCGCGATAGATCCGCACACAATACGTTTATTCCCAAATGTAATAATAAATAATGGAACCAGTCCCAGAATAAACGCACGATGGATATTCCAATGTAATAATAAATAATGGAACCAGTCCCACAGAAACACACGAGATAAGATATTCGGCGGAATAATAAATAATGGAATCCGAGTCCCACAGAACGCATGCATGGGATATTCCTGTAGAATAATAAAGAACGGAATATTAGATGAATTTCACCATGTATGCAGCAGATTGCCGATAAATAGGTTATTCCAATGTAATAATAAGAATGAAATAACAGAAGAATTTCACCAAGT